>OX579677.1:16225977-16835311 GCA_951230905.1 Cheilosia variabilis | reverse complement strand
TCGCCGGGTCAGCTAGTTATTTATATTTCCCGATCTATTTTCACATATCTATGCTTATTGTTGTTATAATCTTCCCACTTCCAATAAAAATGAAATAACAGGTACACAAAACTTCATTTTAGCAAATATGTGTTACCCTTTCTCCAGCCTTGTTGAATATGCACCTTAAAATAATGGCAACCGCTTCCTTACACAATCAGAAACTCCCACTTCATTTGCACCCCACACACGTCCATCGGCATATTCGGTTTATAACTGCTAATGTAAACTCAAAAACAAATCTCTAAAAACTTACATAATATCTATGTGAAGATATCGATCTAACACCAACCCTACTTCCAATCAAAGACTCCTTAAACGTTACTGATATATAGGCAAAAATAAAAACATCAGAAAAAAGAAACTCCTGCCACACTTTGAATTGTACTCAAAAATCTTGTAAAGTGTAACAGCTTATAAAATAGTACTGCAGACGCTTTTTACTTTTTAACCATAACCTGGGACAATAGCATATTACTGACAGCTTCAAGTTAGAAAAACTCACAATTTTTATTTATTTATGTACTGCCTAGCATATGAATAACCCAAAAGTGAATTTTATTTAACACTATATGTATATTCCTTTATTTATATTCTATGCACCTTTTCTTTTATCTAGCATCGGTTCTGAGACTTTTATCTACCTAGTTAATAAAATAAGAAAACAACCGAGTAACAGAGAGATACCAAAGCCTCTAAAGATGCGATTGAAACCAACGTATTTCGAGTCGCGTATGAACTCCGTACTTCACCGAAGTCCATTCACCCGCATTGCCTGCTATACGCATGTTAACAACAGCCGATTATCAGCTTCTTCACCTAGTGTCATGCGGCTATGGTACCTCTTCTTTTTACATTAGGGTAAGATCGCTCTACCTGAGACAATATTATATGACAACTGAGTCTTTTCTGTATTACCACCATTGATATTGTTATTCAGAAGAAATCGTGCTTTTAAAACGTGACTCAAGCAGCGTTGGATTTAGGCCCAGCGGGGGATAGTAATACTCTGCCACCGATTATGAAGAGAGACAAAAAATTATCAAATTATCCACCACGGCTCCAAAAGTGGGGTTTGAGATTTAGATCTCCTATCTTGGAAAATAAATGTGATATCAGTCCAGACCGCGACATTACCAATAAGTCTTGGTTTCTCTAATCGGACGACTTTCATATACTAAAGCAGACATAAAACTACAGACAGATTGGAAATGTTTCCCATGTCGATCTTATTTTTTAAATGTCGAGATATAGGCAGTAGGCATGATAAGTTTAAATTAATTGCATCAAATCGAAAAAAGTTTTTTACTTTTGAGGTTTGAGGTGGTGGGCGCACATCGGAAGCAATGTCTGTCGTTTTCTTTGTTGGAACGAAACCAGAAAGAGATACGGCATGTGCATCTAAATGTGTAAATGGCTTAAGAGACTCCTGGGACTTGTTTAACGAAGCTACAATCTTCAACTACAACAGTAAATTTGTTTGTTTATGAATCTACAAGTTTTCGACTTTAGTATGACATGAGAGAATTTTCGATAATACACATTTTTCAATCGACAATAATTTAAATGTATCGATGCAGAGCTATGGCATATTCTAGGACCCACCAAACTATTATAAAAACCCCTGCACTCTATCCGCGACGGATAAGAAACATCTAAAATTCCCATGTAAAAAAAAAAAAAAATAGATGGCGCAACAGGTGTGTAGGGACCTTTTTTTTCAATTCATTCTTTAAACTTATATACTAGACAAAGCAATCGAGCAATCTCTCCGATTGGTCACCATCCTGATTGCGTCCATGGGCGCCTGACAGCCGCCAACAAGGTGCACATACGCGCCGCCGAAACTCGAGCGAGGCCTTAAGCGTCGGTCCAGTCTCGGAAGCACTCTTTCATGTTGGCTAGCCCGGCTCTCCCAAAGACCCTCTAGTCCAACACACTAACCACTCAGCCACTGCGCCTACTATATCCTTAGTGTACTGTATCAATAATTCCAGTCTCAAAATTGGCTTAATATTTAAAAGTTCAAGATATGTCTCAGTAGTTTTGCGATACTTACTAGGACTTCTATACTTGAAAACTGATTGAATGATATTTAAGCGGCGTCTTAGAAGCATGTTGGAAAACACTTTTGTAGTCCCGTCTAAGTTCTTTTCAGATACTTCTTATTAGATACGTTGCATAGGCTGGTCGAATGCCGGCTTCATATCAGTCAAGAATCGACGAATTATAGAATTGCTTCCACTGGTACATTTTTGTTACTTCTGATATTTTTTTTTCCAGCTACATACAAAACTTAGAAGCAAGCATTGGAAAATTGTTCTAGCGATAAAATTACCCATTTAATTCGTCGAATAACGTGACACTGTAGTCACTTTTTCAAAGGCAATGCTAATTTTAATTGACGTCGCTCGATTCAATTTACACTTTGTAGCTATCTACTAATACTGTTTGATGTCAAGACTCAGACTGGTGCTTTGTATATATTATGCATTTATACACACAAAAATGTGCAAGAAGAACGTACAAGCACACCTCAATTGGCTGTTTAGCTTACCTTTTAAAATCAACTAGGTAATCATGAATTTATCAAAACCCGTGCTCTCTCAGACATAAAAAAAGATTATATTTACATATCACTTTATATACAAATATTGAATTTCACTTATCACCACAACAAGGTTCGTTAGCTTGGCTACATGAGCATGCAAATCAAATTCAAAAATCACTGACAAGCAAAAGAAATCCTTACAAATCCCCTGACAGTGCCAATAACAGAAAGTAACAAATCGTAGATTGAAAAATAAGGATAATAGAATCCCTTAGTGCAGTGACATGTGTGTGAGCAACCCTGCCAAAATTACGCTCATTTAAAAGGGGCCATGAAAACAAAAACATCCAAACCATGTCCACCACCCTACGGACTAGCTCAAGCAGAAACTGAACATAACCACCATGACAAGTAATTTTCATTAAACTTTTCAACCACCCGTCTTGCACCCGCCACTCATTGCCCACCGTTCAAAATATTTACATAAAGGATTTCGGTTTTATTGGAAATAAATAACCAACAGGGAAGGTGATTTAGCGAGTATCCTCTCCAAAGCCAAACAGCGGCAGCCAGGATAGCAACTACCTCCCTTGCTCGTTGCCATTGGTTACAATGGTAAATAAATCCAACGGTGCGTTACTCTGATGATAGGAAAAGGACAATGGGAGCAGCTCTTGATACCCTCATCCACCTCGTTGTATCACGTGCACAAAAACACAAGCAGAGACGAAGTGAAGAAAATAAAATGGGAAATGCAAACTCATCCCAACGCCCCGACCGGATGCTAAATTTCCGCAACCAAGGAGATTATTCGTAATCTCACTGAGTACAGAATTAACACAAGCGCCTGCTGCTGCTGTTGCGTGGGAGATGCTGCAGAAGGGGATGATTTATTAGGGTCGCAAAACCTCCGCAATTGTGCACATGTAAGAGTTGTTTGGTAAAGATAGAAATATTGGCTTACCTTATCTTCAGCTTCTTCGGCGCGTTCTTCCGCTTCGACGACCCTCTGCTCCAGTTCGGAGAGCTGAAATAAAAAGTGATGTTTGCCATTGTTAGTGTGTGCTTTTCGTTAGTGCGATATTCGGAAGAGAAATTTCAAAATATTCAATTATAATATTGAAGCTTAATGAGGTGGACAGTTTCCATTCAAGCGTAATAAAGTTTAAAGAAATTATGGATGCATGCAAATGGATCGGTGTTTTTTTTTGTCGGTTATCGTCTGGCAAAACCATCTTTGCAGATGACAATGAACAAAATATTTTTAATGGATTTTCAGTTAGGCGATAGGTGGAGTTATTAATTATTATTTTCCAAGATTGATTACACTTCAAAGGGGTAGGAATTTGCTCCCACCTCTTGTTACATATTCCCGAACTCCGACCGTGGTGAGTTAGCAAAGTCACCAAACTATAAAATCCAATACACGAATCAGATGAGTTTAGAGGGAATATTTCCCAGTATTTCAGCTCGAATTGTACTATTTCCAAGTAGATGGCGCTTTGCATAGGAACGAAGTGGAATTGGTTGGAGTATGTGGTGAATTTTGAAAATAGAATACAGCGTTACAGTTTAAAAATTCTAAAGGATTTGGATGGGTCAATCGTCGGGTGCACTGATTATATTCGGCCACCACGATGAAACATTTTGAATTATTGTTTTTCTTTACGCAATGATTACTTGCATGAGGAAAAAGGACACTAGGAGGCGTACCTTCAGTGATGTATGCATGACAAACGAGTTTAGTAGGTACAATTATATACTGATAAATGGATATCTATGTAATTTGTATTATATGTATACCAGTGTACATTTTTAGAATATAATCTACTTTAAGATGAGCTAATGATCTCAGACGTACCTTATTCTGTCTCATCACGATTTTTGAAAAAGTAAATCGATTTTATGTAAATTTTACCAAACACTTCTCGGAATTCTTCAAATAAAATAAAACTGAGGTGTTTTTTTTTTTTTTTTGAAACACCTCCTCTATAGGGATTGGAGTGGAGATTCTGCTCTTTCAAATGTAGTAATTTTATTGCAATTACTCCACTAATAATTTCTCAGTATCTAATCAAAATAAAATTATATTTTTTGCACTTTTCTTTCGACTTCTGTGTAGAGGCCTCTAAAGAGCATTGCCTCTGGTGATCATAACATTGTATTTGGTTTGAGTAAATATGGAAAAATATGGCTGACATTGATATTTTATCAGAAGAACATAATTGAGGTTGCAATGAATGTGTTAAAGAAGAGCGACATTTGATCGAGTGGCTTACAGGGTGGGCCAAATACAAGTTTCTTTTTAAAAATGCAATAAAATGAACAATTGATTGGACTCTAATTGTGAGAGAAGTCCACAGGAGTCCATAAACGATATATAGAGCAGCGAGTAGGGGTAATAGACAAGTATCTTTTCGATGGTTAGGAACTTTATTTACCTCATCTTCGGAATAAACTCTAAAAATTAAATCACCACCAAAATCAAGCGAAGTAAATACTTTGCACATCGCTGTTTCTTTCAATAAGAAGGTTATAGTAAATTAAACCCTTGACGAAGAAAACCTGATAAACTTGCACAGTAACTTCACAGTCAAATTAGTGTCTCCTTTAGAACCAGCGTAGGAAAATTTAACGATATTACATTCCATTCACAATGGTATACATGGGCCTTTGAAATAAAAAAGGACCTTCATTTAGTTGTTTAATCTCATTTCAACATCGACCCCTCCTTATTGAAAAACCCTTATTACGATGCAGAAGCATGGATATTAGGGAAGGCGGATCAACACAATTCTTTGAGTGATTTCATATAAAAAGGACACATAAACTGTACTAGTTGTGCAACGATATCATCGAACTGATGGTCAGAAAAATGTGAATCAGCCGGCTAAGATGGAAAGGGACATGTGAAGTGATCCAGACGAACAATTTTCGATTTTAATACAGAGGGACAATAGAGTAGAAGAAGGTCGCACCTTATTATATAGCGACTAGCAGGTACCCACTTCGTCTGCGTAGAATTATTACTTCGAGTAACTCAATTGAAATATTTATATCACCAGCAGCGCACATATCGGGTCCAAAACTATCCTATCTTTAAGATAAGACCCACACATTTAAATTCATTGGTAAAATACGCGGCAAATGTATTTATTTCTTACCAAAAGTATAGATACATATGATGAATCTTACTATCCCTAACTTGAGAAATAATTGGTTCATCATTAAAACTTGCATCCCCAACTTCATCACCTTCACGTTTTGTTTTCGCAACAAAAAGTAGCCAGTGTCATTCTCAGAGGTCTCATCTACTACTATACCATAATTTATAAATATTGGTTTTGCGGTCAAAGTGATGCTAAATTTGTGTAGTTATTTTGAGATCACCTTACGTAGAAGGAGAATGATATGACTATCGCATTTCACTATCACAAAAGTGACTATCACCTTACGGGATTCCACCCCTGATCTCATAGGTAATACGCACATACAAAATGAAGTTTAGTGGATCCCAAATGTTTTGTTCGTAAACTAACAAACTAAGTATTAATAGACCCAATTATCCCGCAAATTTTGAAAATGAAATTCTCTCTTAGTTTTTCTATCTGTGTTGTGAAGTCAGCGGTTCCGCACAGCAAAACCACACGACTAGCGAAACAAGCAGCGTAGAGTTGTGGCGTGATGTTGTTTGTAGGTACCTAAAATGTTTTCAATGGATGGAGCAGAGAGCTGAACACCACAATATTCGGAGAAATATTGCCAAATACGGTGTTGATGCTTCACATCATTTTAATTATTTTTCATTTCATTTAATTTGGTATAATTCGAATAAGTTATTTGGTATTAAGATTTTTAACATATTTATATTGAATTTTAATAGAAATAATGTATTTCAGTACTTATTACAATTTGCTAAAAAACTAAAGTTGTCATCACTACTTAAAGTTTAAATAATTCTATGAATTTGCTATATATATACTTCTTGTGGAATCCAAGCTTGTATCTTAGTCTTAGTATAAAAGAACAAATAAACATAGAATCTGGCTCTTTTGATCTGAAAACTCTTGCCGAACGCTTTTACTTGCGCCGCCGCCTAAACATTTTCGTTGATAGTTCAAAAAACTCTTTGAACATTTTTTGGTGCCGAAACCCGGGACAATATATATAGTTGTTGAAGTCCCCATCATAAAACTAAAGTTCATAAAAATAAAACTAGTTTTAAAAGTAAATTAAAAGGAAATCTAAGATTTACAAATAAAAATCGCAAAGACAAATTCATCATAGAAGTTGCCGCTACGCTGGACCATTGAGAGCATTCATCACAAGAGAACCATCGTTGGAACAATCGCCGCCACGGAGAATATTGTGGGTAAAAACCAAAAAATAACGTGCTTTTTGATATATTTCAATATAATATTAAACATACGTATACTATATCATTGCTATATAAAGTGCAAGTGCATAATTTCTCCGTCGAAAAAGAATTTAAGAATTTAAGAGCTGACGGATAGAAGTAGAAAAAGAGAGGATAAAGAAATTCACAGTTTTTTTTCTTGAAAATAGTAAATATATAGAGCAACATTTTGCATTTCTCAATTCCTCTTTCTCGAATTCGCCGTATTACATCGTTCGATCGTTATTTGACCTTCGTTGCAGAAGCTTAATTTCTCGTTGCTGCTTTTACATTTTGTTGGCTTTCTTGGTACATACATTGAAAAAAAAGGCTTGTTGTTGGAGTTGCTGTCGGATAATAAATAGTTGTTGTATCATACTGCTGCTGCTAAATTGAGTGACTACTTTATTGAGTGAAAGTCTTTGGTTGCTTTAATTCGCCGTTTACAAAAGCTTGTTATTGGGCTGACACGATCATCAACGAAATTTATATAAAATTTTCTTCAATTACCTTTGAATAAATAGTTGTTGGTAATTTCTTCTTTGGACCAGAATTTTGAGGGTGTTGGTTTCTACTTTATTGATTGATTCAAGTCGATTATAATCAATAAAATATGAGTAATTCAGACAATGAATATGAGGAGAAAGAAGAGGTAGCTGAGCAGGTGAATAGAGAGCAGGCGGGCGTAAGGGGGTTAGATACTGAACAGCGGAGGCAGTTAGCTGAGTTGAAAGTTTTGCGATCTACAACTAAAGGAAACATAAGTAGAATTAAAAAGCTTATTAAAGAGAAGGGTTCGACAATTTCTGTAACCGAATTGGAGTGTCGATTAGGCATTCTTGAATCTTACTTCAAACAGAATTTGAATGTTCAGATGTCTTTAGAAAAGATGAATGTAGTTGGAGAGGAAAAAACGAATGCGACAAGCAGAGCGGAAGTTGAGGACCTATATGTAGTTACCAAATCGGAAATTTTAACGTTGTTGGCGGAGAAAAAACCCAGTGCTAGTGTTTGTGATAACTTAAATGCTACATTGGTACCTCTGCAACATTCTCCAAGGTCGTCTAACCTGGAGAAAATCAAGTTGCCGTCATTTTCTGGAAAATTCTCAGAATTTCCCAATTTCATAGGACTTTTTAATAGTCTAGTAGATAAGGATGACTCTTTGGATAATCTACAGAAATTCAATTATTTGAGAAATTGCTTATCTGGGTCGGCGTTGAGCGCAGTAAAGGAATTCGATCTAACGAGTGGGAATTACGCTAAGGCGCTAAACCGATTAAAAACTCGGTTTGATAACAAGGCGATGATATTCCAAGAGCACATTAATGGGATTTTAACTATACCAAAGATCTCAAAGTGCTCCTCGTTTCATTTGCGTAACTTGGAAGATAGTTTTAACACACACCTAGCTGCAATGCTTAGTATAGGTGATTATAAGGATATTGCAGAATCAATTTTAATTTCGTTTGCACTTGACAAGGTCGATTTGGAAGCAAAGGCCAAGTGGGATGAGGCGACTAATCATTCCAAGCTGCCTTCATGGTCTAATTTTTCGAAGTTGTTGGAACGTCGTTGCCAAACATTAGAGGCAAGTGAATCTAAGATATGTAAGGTGGAACCGAATACAAGCAATAACAATTTTCGTAGTCGTTCTCGAAACTCGAATAGGAACCAGTCGTCGAATAATTCCTTAGTTGCGAGCAGAGCCAAGTGTGAGTTTTGTCAGTCGGGTACGCACGATATTGTTGACTGTCCAGACTTTAACCAACTGTCAGTTTCCAATCGTTTCTTGGAAGTTAAAAGAAGAGTTCTGTGCATTAACTGTTTGGGAAAGGGCCACTCAGTGAGAAGATGCAATTCGCGAAAGTGCACTATTTGTTCGTTGCCACATCATCGGCTACTTCACAGATTTACGCTAAACAATACGGCAATAAGGGAAGAAGTTTCAGATAGAGACACAAAACCAAGTACGAGCACCAGTTGTACGAGTACGATTGTTTCGAATACATGTGACAATGGAAATGCAAATGTTATTTTGGCTACTGCTATTGTCTATATAAGGGATAGGTTTGGTAAGTTTCAACCAGTCCGCGCCCTGTTAGACTCTGCATCGCAGTTGAATTTTATCACGGAAGACATGGTTCAGAAATAAAAGTTGCATAAGACTCAAACCCATACATTCGTTTCTGGAATAGGAAAATCGAATTCTGTCATACAACATAAGACAGAAGCTAATTGCAAGTCACGGATTTCTGACTTTGAGCTGAGTTTAGATTTGTTGGTCCTAAAATCTATTACGAATACCTATTCAGCCTGAGAAAGAAATGGATATTTCTGGTTGGAATATCCCCAAAAACATTTTGTTGGCGGATCCTTATTTTAACGTTCCCAGTCGCATAGACCTATTGATTGGCGCCGATAACTTTTTCCATCTCCTTTGTGTTGGACAAATTAAGATTGGCCCCCAGCTGCCGGTGTTGCAGAAGACGTTGTTGGGTTGGATAGCCTCCGGAAGTTATGGCTTATCCGAGATTCCTCAGGCTGCTTGCATGTTGGTTGGCTGTTCCGATTTTGAAGAGGCTTCATTGAATGAAACGGTGAATAAGTTTTGGGAAATGGAAGAAGTAAATAGGAAACCGACTTTTCATTCGCTTGAAGAAGAAGAATGCGAGAAGGAGTTTTTGAGGAGCGTTCGACGTGATGAAGTTGGTCGTTTTGTTGTGAAAATCCTCCTCGATCCAAAGAAAGGACAGTTGGGAGATTCGTTGAGCCAGGCAAGAAAACGATTTCTTAGTTTGGAAAAGCGACTTCAGAAGAATGACGAAGTGCGACATCAGTATATCCAATTCATGGAGGAATACGAGAGTCTGGACCATATGGAAGTCGTCCCGAGAGATCAAGTTTCTCACATTCAATACTTTGCTCCCCACCAATTTGTTCTTAGGCCTGATTCATTATCCACAAAGCTAAGGGTCGTATTTGATTGTAGCGCAAAAACGTCCTCAAATCTGTCCTTAAATGATCTACTTTTGAAAGGGCCAGTTATACAAGATGATCTTTACGATATTGTATTACGTTTTAGATCATATCGATTTGTAATCTCTGCGGATGTGTCTAAAATGTATCGTCAAATATTGGTAGATGAGGAAGATCGAAATTTTCAATGCGTTCTATGGAGGTCAAATGAGCGAAGGGAGTTAATGGCATATAGGTTGAAAACAGTAACCTATGGGACTACATCGGCTCCTTACCTTGCGACTAGGTGCTTAAAATTGTTGGCAGATGAACATGTTTCGCAGTTTCCAATAGGTGCGAAGGTCATAGGCGAAGACTTCTACATGGATGACATGATCACAGGCGCTGACTCACTTGAGGATATTGATAAGATATATAGTGAAACTAGTCATATACTCCAAACTGCTGGGTTCGATTTGCGAAAGTGGTGCAGTAATGACGCTAGGATTCTGGCAAAGATTTCTGGCAATGAGCCTGTCAACGATTCGTTGCGCATCAACGACAAGGATGTCATAAAAACGTTAGGCATAGTATGGAATCCATCAAAAGACGATTTTCAGTACGTAGCACCAGACGTAGACTTTTCAAAACCCATAACCAAAAGGAGAGTATTGTCCGAACTTGCTCAAATCTTCGATCCTTTAGGGTTAATAAATCCAATAGTTGTAAAGGGAAAGATCATAATGCAAGATCTGTGGATTGCCAAATGCAATTGGGATGAGGCCGTTCCGATGGAAATACACTCGCAGTGGGAAGCCTATCGCAAGGACATAGTGCGCTTAGGTACAATAAAGGTGCCTAGATACATTCACTACTCACGTCGATCAAATGTTAAGGTTGAGCTGCATGGATTTGCGGATGCATCGATTCGTGCGTATGGTTGTGCGGTGTATCTACGAACCCTAGATAGGTTTGGCGACATAAAATGCAGTTTACTGAGTGCCAAGTCAAAAGTGGCTCCGATCAAAACTAAATCGCTTCCGCGTTTAGAATTGTGTGCAGCAGTATTACTTGTGGATTTGGTGCAAAGGATTCTACCGAATTTAGCCGAAAACATTGAGGAAATTTATCTTTGGCCAGATTCGGAGATCGTGCTGCGTTGGATTTCCGCATACCCGTCGTCGTGGGAGATATTCGTCGCTAATAGGGTATCAAAAATACAATCTGAACTACCAGCTGCGATTTGGAGACATGTCAGTTCGAAAAATAATCCAGCGGACATAATATCGCGTGGTTCATATACTTTTGAACTAATACAAAGTATGTGGTTTGATGGGCCATCATTTTTGTACTTACCCATGGAAAATTGGCCACAACAAAAGGTATTAGCCCCTACAGTCGAAAAAGAAACCAACAACCCTGTAGTCTTGCTTACAAAAATAGTTTCGGATGATTTTTCTGAACATTTTTCTCGTTTTAGCAGTTATCAAAAAACAATTCGAATTTTTGGATATGTAGTTCGATTTATTAAATCCATTAAAAGAAGATCTCCTCCAAATTCTAACCCCTCCGTAAGCTCTAACTCACCAGGACTGACAGCAGAAGAACTCGAGGAATCCCTTCTACGGATTGTGTGGAATCTCCAGCAAACTCATTTCCAGGAGGAAATTGAAGATTTAAGGAAGAAGCAGATGATAAGCCCAAAAAGTGTCATCAGCAACCTCAATCCTTTCCTTGAGGATGAACACTCTATAAGGCTCTTAAGAGTTGGTGGGCGTTTGCTGAATGCGAACTTACCCTATAATGTCAAATGTCCTATTCTCCTACCCAAAAATTCCCTATTTGTTAATAATCTTGTTGTCCATTTGCATGTAACCAATTTTCATGCAGGTATCCAAGCTCTGGTCGCCATTATGAGACAGCGGTTCTGGGTAATCAACGCTCGAAATGTTGCTAAGAAGACAGTATCTACGTGCCACCATTGCTTTCGGTACAAGCCGAAACTTTTGAAGCAGATCATGGGTGATCTATCCAAGGGGAAAGAAGAAGCCACATTGGTGGACTTCGGACTTGGGCCTGAGGAAGTCAAAGTGCAGAAAACTTTTCAATCGTGCTAAAGACACAAGAAAAGCGACTGACTGGGATTTCTACAAGGAAGCCCTAAAAATGTACAAAAAAGAACTAAGAAAAGCCAAACGAGCATCTTGGAGACTCTTCTGTGGTAAGATAGAAGAAACCTCCGAAGCATCAAGGCTAAGAAAGATACTCTCGACCAACCCAATAATGCCAAGTTGTCTGAAAAAGACAGATGGCTCTTGGACGACTTCTAGCGAAGAATCGCTTAATCTGCTGCTCGATACCCACTTCCCAGGCAGCTCAAATGGTATTGCCCATACAGATCGAAACAGATCAACTTTACAATCTACCAACCTACAAGGTCTGATCACTAAAGACAAAGTGCTTTGGGCGCTACATAGCTTCAAACCATACAAATCCCCGGGACCAGATGGCATAATACCAGCCGAGCTACAAAACACCTCGGATATCATCCTGCCAGTGCTGATGATAATCCTAAGAAGTTGTTTAGATCTGGTATACATCCCATTGTTATGGAGAGAAGTTAAAGTGGTTTTCATACCCAAAGCAGGAAAATGCTCTCACGTGAGTCCAAAAGATCTCAGACCTATTAGTCTTTCATCATTCCTCCTAAAAACTTTAGAACGACTGATTGAAATCCATTTACGCATAAGCATTGACAAAAGACTTCTGTCAACGGCGCAACACGCTTACTCTAAGGGTAAATCAGTAGAAACGGCCCTACACACGCTAACGCGTTCCATAGAAGATTCGCTTCGTCATAAGGAGTATACAATGGTTGCATTCCTAGACATAGAAGGCGCTTTCAACAACGTCGACTCATCTGCGATCGCTGGTGCTCTGACAGCTCTGAACGTGGATGCCTCACTTGGCGAGCTGATCAATTTGATGCTCAATAGCCGAATTATCAACTCAAGTCTGGGTGAGAAATCTATCAGAAGATCTGTCAGTAGAGGAACCCCACAAGGTGGCGTCCTATCTCCCCTTCTTTGGAACTTAGTGGTGAATGAACTGCTGATATGCCTGGAAGCGGGAGGTTACAATGTGATTGCCTATGCGGATGACGTTGCCATTGCTGTGTCAGGAAAGTACCTAAATACTTTAAAAGAACTCCTACAACACGCTCTTAATAAGCTAACAAAATGGGCAAATAAGTGTGGGCTGGGAGTAAACCCTCACAAAACTGAACTTGTCCTCTTCTCTAGGAAATACAAGATTCCACACATTGACCCTCCTTCTATAAATGGCACTAGTTTGAAATTCACAAACGAAGCTAAATACTTGGGTCTCATTTTTGATAGGAAGTTAACATGGAAACCTAACATCCAAGAAAGAATTAAAAAGGCCACTGTGGCACTTTTCTCTTGCAAAAAAGCCATAGGAAACAAGTGGGGTTTACAGCCTCGTATCACTTACTGGCTATACATCTCTGTCATAAGACCGATACTTACGTACGGTGTTGTTGTCTGGTGGACTGCTTTGGATAAAGCGACTTATCGCGATAAGTTAAGCAAAGTCCAAAGAACAGCTTGCTTGTGCATCGGCGGGGCTCTTCGTACTACCCCTTCCGCTGCCCTCGACATCCTGCTTCATCTGACACCAATTGACATCTTCAACAGACAAATGGCAGCTTCTGCAGCCGTTCGCCTTAAAGCTACCTCACAATGGACCAGGAAAACAACTGGCCATGCCGCTATTTTGAACAATTTTAAAAACATCCCAGGAAACATCGATTACACTACACCGGAACTACAATTTGATAATAACTTCCAGGTCTCCATCCCTTCTAGATCATTCTGGGTGGAGAAAGCTTTCCTGGATGATGAATCGATCCACTTCTTCACAGATGGTTCGAAAACTGTGGACGGTGTTGGTGGCGGTGTCTTCTCCGACAGACTAGATCTTAGTCTCTCCTTCCGTCTACCTGATCACTGTAGCGTTTTTCAGGCGGAAATAATGGCGATTAAAGAAGTCTTATCCTGGCTGAAAGAGAACGTGATATCTGCTAAAGATATCCGTATCTTCTCGGACAGCCAGGCGGCTATAAAGTGCCTGGAATCAGTCTCTACAAATTCAATAACAGCCCAAGACTGTCGTTCGTCTCTCAGAGAGATGGCGGAGCAGTTTAATATTCACCTCTGTTGGGTGCCGGGGCATAGGGACATCCCAGGTAACTGTAAGGCTGATGAACTCGCCAAACACGGAACAACACTACCTTTGCTTCCAGACAAGGACTCTTTAGGTATCCCAATTGCTACCTGCAAACTAAAAATAAAGCTGGATGCTATCGAAAGAGCAAATCTTAGATGGACAACCGGCTCGACATGTCTAGCGACAAAACAGATCTGGCCAAAGCTGGATCTAAAACGTTCTAGGCATCTGATCTCCCTCGATAGGAAGCACATCAGTGCTACAATAGGTGTCATCACAGGACACTGTCTCATAGGCAGGCATGCAAAAAGTCTTGGCGTAATATGTAATGATTTTTGCAGAAGCTGTCTCGACGAGGAAGAAGAGGAAACTATTCTTCATCTCCTCTGCACTTGTCCGGCGCTCTCACAAAGAAGAAAACTCCATTTGGGAGAGTTCTACTATAATGATCTTAACGATCTAAAAGACACGGCCATTCGCTGTCTCTTGCGCTTCATTAGAAGCTCCAACTGGTTCAACGAGTAGGAAGAATTTAGAAGATAGATTCATGTGGTATCACAAGGGACCGTATAATGGTCTAAGTGTGTCGGCTAGCCGACAGCCACTTCAACCTAACCTATGGGTGATCATCCGGCCAGCAGAGTGATGATATCTAGACCATTCGCTAGATCAGGGGTGGATTTCTGTGGACCCTTTCAGATTTCGCAAGGGCGTCGAGGGTACTGTACGCATAAGGCATACGTGGCAGTGTTCATTTGCTTTGCGACGAAAGCGACTCACCTAGAAGTCGTATCGGACCTCTCAACTCAAGGTTTTTTGGCAGCCTTTAAACGATTCGTTGCACGACGTGGCCTATGCGAGGAGATCCATTGCGATAACGGGACAAATTTCGTCGGGGCTCGGAATGAGCTTAAGGAGCTATACAATGTGGTCTTGGAGCAGCGGAAAGAGAATATTATCTCAGCGTGGTGCGCTTTACACCGTGTCAAGTTCATCCACATACCACCACGAGCGCCACATTTCGGTGGCTTGTGGGAAGCGGCGGTTAAGTCGGCGAAATCCCATCTCTACAGGACTATGAGGAGTTCTCAACCGTAGTCGCTGAAATTGAAGCGATCATGAACTCTCGTCCAATTTGTGTCTTAGGGCCAGATCCAAACGATGAACAAGTTTTGACTCCTGGCCATCTTTTAATTGGTAACGCTTTAAATTCCATTCCAGAGCCTACCCTTCCAGATGATATACCTCCGTTAAAACGATGGCGGCGACTTACGCAGATAAAGCAACACTTCTGGACGAGATGGTCCAAAGAGTATCTGCTAGAGTTGCAACGACGAACGAAGTGGAAAACGGCTTCCGAGAATGCTACTGTGGGTACAGTAGTATTGATCAGCGATGATAATTTACCACCTCAACAATGGCTCATTGGAAAAATCGAGCGACTTATCACTGGAGCGGATGGGAAGATTCGTGTTGCAGACGTCAGGGTCAAAGGAACTGTCCTCAGACGACCAATCCATCGCCTGGCCCCGCTACCGAGTTGTTGAAGTGCCTCTTATTCCGTTCGACCCTTCAAGGCGGGCAGTATGTTGATGCTTCACATCATTTTAATTATTTTCCATTTCATTTAATTTGGTATAATTCGAATAAGTTATTTGGTCTTAAGATTTTTAACATATTTATATTGAATTTTAATAGAAATAATGTATTTCAGTACTTATTACAATTTGCTAAAAAACTAAAGTTGTCATCACTACTTAAAGTTTAAATAATTCTATGAATTTGCTATATATATACTTCTTGTGGAATCCAAGCTTGTATCTTAGTCTTAGTATAAAAGAACAAATAAACATAGAATCTGGCTCTTTTGATCTGAAAACTCTTGCCGAACGCTTTTACTTGCGCCGCCGCCTAAACATTTTCGTTGATAGTTCAAAAAACTCTTTGAACATACGGTTTTAGGCATTTTTTTTATGAATATAATGGCAAGTTGAATGAAACAAAGTAACATTTTAAAATGATTTCATTAGAATAGGTACAGCTGCTTCGCAGTGTTTCATTCACATAGTGCAAAAAATAAAAATAAAATAAAGCCTATCGCAATACTCTATCCCGTAGCTTTCTATTAGTGAAAGAATTTTTAAAATCGGTTCAGTAGTTCCGGAAATTACCTCTAACAAACAAACATTACCTCTTTATATAATAGTGTGATGTGATATAAGAGATACTTGAGTCAGACCATCATATCGGGTCCCTTTTAATTTCTCCAGATTCCTTTACTGTTTTCGATCCTTTACTAGTATTAACGATAGCATTAATTTTATTAGGAGCTCTGTGTCAAACTCAATCTAGAATGTTGTCCCAAGATCTTCCAGCTACTGCTTGGAGATTGGCACATAATATATACTGTCTCAGCTTTCACCCGGTCCATCTTCGATAAGGCCCAGCTTCCTTAAATGATACCGGAAATTACCATATCCTGTAGATAGCCCCCATTTTTGGTGTGTGTCTACTCATTCTTGCAAACACTTTTCCAAATAGACCAGGTCGGCCGCTTCATTCCCATCTTACCCTAACCATCTCCACTGAACTTGGGAAAAGTACGAAAGGACATTTTTGTTATTACGCACCGAGCGTGGTAACATACATTGTTCCGCAGAGGAGAAAAGTCTCTTAACAATAACTACCTAATAAAGAGTCAGACCAAACCGAAGAGCACCCACTGTAATCAAAATAATTGGGATATCTAAGGCGCATGTCCTATAAGCAACTAAATCGTTTCCAATTCCCAACAAATAAAATTATCACCACACAAAATGTCCGACCGAATTTGAGGTTACAGCAATAACTGCAATTACACCTTTCGTATAGTATGCAAATTGTAACATTATCCACCCAACAGTCACATGTCTGTATCCCACATCCCAGACACTAGCTAATTTCAAACTCGCGTCTACTCTCCAATAATTTCATCCAAGTCATTGGCATTCACTTGCCGGCTGGGTAATTTCACAACTGAATGATACTCAAGAAACTGATACCCGACACGTACACATCCCCAGAACGAACTATTTGTAGTCCCCCTTAAGGACATCTGTCGCACAAATGCGCATATGATTAGGGGATAATAATAGTTGAAAGATAATTACACCCATTGTTCAGTTCGCAATTAACAACACGATGGGGAAGGGAGCGGACGGTAGGCGCTGAATTTATGTGCCAAATGCAACTCTTCAAACAAAAGGATGCAAAAATATCGTCTGCCTTTTATACATATTTTATACGTCTACGCTCCGATGCTCAAAAGGAGCATTTGTGCAGCGCATTTTCAATTCACAAATGACGACAATAAAAGCATAATGGACTTAAAAAGCGCAAACAACGTGACGATATGGGAACCGACTTGGGAGCACTCTTTGATGTGATTAAAAAGGTCATACATCACACCCTCAAGCGATTGATGATGTTGATCGCTTGACATGTTGCTCCAGATTTTCTTTTCAATTTCAATGCTTTTTCGAGTTTCTCTTTTTTTTAAACTCAAGTTCTTCCTGTGCCCTTTTAAAAGGATAATACATGCAGGTTGCAATGCAATGTGAGGAGTGAGGCTGGGGCAACCTCTCCGCCTAATGGATGTCAAGTATGTGTATGCATAATAAGGACATGCTTATAAGGCAATGCATTTTCACATGAGTGCTTCACTGATTCTGAGTGGATTTGGAGCGCATTGGGGGCTATAATGAGGGTAAAGTGGGGCTATATGTTCAACAGGCCAATCTTTCGACTTTCTTTTACATTGTGCGAATTTATTCTTCGTATACATAGATATTTTGTTTGTTTTTCTTGTTTATATCACTTTGGATGGGTGTCAATTTTATTTGGGATAATTTCCCGTTTGATTGATTCATGCAAATGATGTAAATAATACATTTTTTACCATTGACATGTGGACATTAACGATATGACATCAGTGACAGGGTTTTTTGTTATTTCTGTAATTACTGGAATTACTCCCAGTCACCATTCTCGCAGTGTGTTGGGATTGGAGCTTTATTGATGTGTCGGTGTTTTAATTACGTAATTGTTTTTTTTTTTATTAAGCTAGCAATTAAAATTAAATACCAGTCGCATTATATGCAGTATATAGGTATGTTTGCTTTGGGAATTGGTTGCTATTTGATTTGTAAATTGTTTGTTGTGAGCAGCATTTTTAATGAATTGCCTGTGCATTTTTAATTATTCGTTCAAATCAATATTTTTCTAATTTTGTCAATTAACTAAGTTAGGTAGATATATAACGAAGGGTAGTCGATATTAAAAAAAAAATTACAAGTAAATAATCGGTTGTTCGGGTGATATATTGGGGGGCAGAGAAAGAAATCGATAAAGACAAAGAAAGATAATTAGAGTCGGGTTTGGATTTACAAGTTTATTGGGCGAGTTCTTACCTCCTTGATGGGGGAAAAACCTTAATTTACCAAAATTGATCTTACATTCTAGGGTTTAAAATTGATTGAGGGAAATTTGGAAAAGGGAATTTAATATCAAAGAAAGGACCAACTGAGCGACTGCTTAGTGGCGGCGTCTAGCAGCTCATCGCACTTTTCACCTAAACAACAAGCATTTTACATTATAAATTACTCGTTGTGCGGAATCATCTAGTGAAAGCTTTTATGAAAAGGGAGGAAGACGGTATCGCCTGTAGTACAACTGATTGCAGTAAATGCATTTTTTTGATTGGCTTTAGTGCGTGGCTGGGGTAGTGACGAGTATTTGGTGGACCTCCAAAATCGAACAACACAGTCCACCAATCGTGTCACCGATCGCTAACAAATTGCCACAATTGCCGACTCGTCAAGACGCGCAATACTCTGCCAAGATGTTTTAAAAGCTTTTAGAAGCATTGGCTTGCTAAATACTATAAAAGCGTTGGTATAGGCAATGCGTTACATGTTTTATGTATTTATTTGGAAACAACAGTTTTTGAAAAATGGTTTTCCTTTCAAACTAAAAAAACAGCAAAATAGCCAATTTGTAGCAGGATCTCGAAATGTGCTTCCATCTCCCCCAAACACTTTAGTCGCACAACGGTTAGATTGTTTGGGGGAGGTGGAATATCACTGCAATACCATATCACTGCGGCCACAAGTGAGCCTATTGTGATTTCCTCCAATTCGAGCTCTAATTCATGATGATTCTCATGGTGCCGGACTTGATAATGAGTCCTAGTAGATCTGTGAGTGGGCTGTCAGATATGCCCCTGCCTCAAGGAAGGGTTTACCTAAATGATGTTGACATAATCTGATTAGGCAGTTACAGTGACACGGAATATGTTCTGCTGATTCTTCGTCCTCGTTTCATAGTCTACAAGTGTTATAAGAGGTGTTTTTTGACTGGACTTGTATTCTTTTAGGTTCTCTCTGAGACATAGTTCTATCGCAAGGTTATACCGCTTGAAATACGGAGTTAGATTTGTTCATGCTTGTGTAGATGAAAGTTTTTGTGTTAACACCGTACCGTGTTGCCCCCAAAATGGAGCTGCATAAATGTGACAATTGGTGTGGTTATGGCTGTATAAAGCCATAACACGATTTTGGTGTTCATACCCCAGCTCTTACCAACTAGACTTCTGCTGGTACACAGAGAGATCCTGGCTTTGTCTATTGTTTTCATGAGGTGAGAGTTCCAATTGAGTTTTTATCCAGAGTTGAATCCAGGTATTTGACATCTTTTGAGAACTCTACTGCTTCACCAAGCCGATTGGACTTTTCCAGTGGACAGTTAGGCCAATTTTTTTTGCACTAGTAAATCATGTCTTTATAGCAGTTGGTCGCGGAATCCATGAGTTCTTGGATGTAATTCTTTCGAAGACCTCAAAGATAAAAATAAAATGGCCTGTATTGTAAAGTATACTCAACATCACACCTCTGTAACTTCGGCAAATTTGGTGAACTTATGTACAAATGTAAAGCTTACAATTGGAAAATTAGTCCAGATGAGGTAAAACACGGATGTCAAATCAGCCGAAGAAGCTAATTTAGATTTCATCCCAGAAACCACATCAATATCTACCAATCTATACAACATGTCTCCTGAAGTATTCCCAAAAATGTGCAAAGCTTCCCACAAGTGCCGATTTCTAAGTAACTACACCAACCTCCCATTGATCAACAATTACTTTTGAATCCCATTTCTGGCAGGACAATTGCTTTCAATTTTGCAGCAAGAAATACCCACTTTCCGGGGCGAAAAAGGGACACCCAGCGTTATGGCAGAATTATTTTCCTCTATTTCTTAAAGGTCACCCTTTTCCGTAACAAAATCCTATTTGCCTTCAATTTGAACGGAAGAAGAGAGAGAAAAAATAAATAAAATAAAAACGATTTCCTATCAAAACGTGAATGATTGCGAAAACAAATCCTATTTGACATTCTTATTTGTTTCGTCCCTTAACATGCAGCACACCACTATTTCCCAGTCCACCGGCAACGCCAGCACCACCCATCGTCATACAACTTACTGCTGTTCTGTTGTTTTTATTGTGACCACTTAAACTACACTGAAAGAGAATGCCTCTCTTCCACAGGCCATCTCCGGGCTAATCTCCCACCCACTGCCAACTGCCATGCCAGCCATTCCATCATCCATTTCGATTATTTATTTCCGGATATGGTCTAACTTGGTGTTTTCATTATTTTGTGTGTTTCCTCTAGTGTCCTTAGACTGTGGTATTCGTCCTAGAGAGCGCTTTTTCGAATCAAGAAAGTGGTTTCCGTGCTCCTGTTATTCATCTTTTTCTCCGTGCCCTCGTCGTCTCGCAGTCGCATCGCAGTCACAATTCATGCTTTATTCCCTAATTTATCTCTGTGTGAGTAATGAATATTTGCAAGTGTGCGTGGTGGTAGAAAAACGTGTAAAACACAAGAGACCGGTTTACCAAGTCCTTGAGAAGATTTTTTTCTTCGCATTCTGTTTGTTTATGTGTATTAAAGAGAAGAACAAAAAAAAAAAAAACTTCCATCCAAAGACAAAGGCCAGAGACCAGCTACAGCCACTGCAACTATCATGAGGGCAACAACAAAAAAAAAGAACTAGGACAATTGATGTACAAGGATTATTGATATAGGTAAGGATTTACAAATTGTGTGTGCTCCATCATCATCATCCCTTTCATCTCCGGCTAGGGTTGCGCTCTCCTTCTTAAGGAAAAATCGATAAAGCGATTTATGCGCGTTACCACTAAAGCTATCGACAATTCACCCCCAACCCACATTCACCCACTTTGGTGTAGCCCGGATAAAACAGGTTCAATTTCAAATATATGATGGCAGATGGATCCACTATAGGTACACAGCAGTCTCCCTTTCTCTAAGTTTAAGTCAAAGTGGCAAAATCACTTGAAATTCCGAACGCAGAATCTGGGCCATTTTGCGCAATAACGCACAATGTCACGAAACCACCTCGAAATCAGCAGCCACCACTTCAGCCTTCTGGTAACCAGTTTCCTTGACAAAAAAACAGGATGGCGACGATAGCCGAGTATTAACAATAATGGCTAAGTGCGGCAGTTTTCCAATGAAATATGGAAATTCGCATTCGAGGATCATAGAGGCCCAGGTTGAAGTGCTTTCTTGCTATTACTTCCTTCTCGATTTAGGGCCGGAGACAATGACAGGATTATAGCCTATAAAACAGCGATTTCAAAAGATTTCGCCACACACAGCAACGTGTGCGTTGATAATCACAAACATCATAATGATAATGAGGATAATTAGATTTTCAGGAGGTGGGGGAGTTGCGTTCGGTTGTTGGAGGAATCCTTGGAATTTGAATAATTATTCGTGTTTACTAAATAGTTAAAGAAGAGGAAGAAACGGAAGTCGTATTCGGTTGGGAGCGCCATGCCCTCTCAGTGTAGCCAAATTCAATTAATTTGTTTTTTTTTTCCTTTGCTGGTTTTTCCCTGTTAGGTAGATTCTACTGTGTGATCCTTTACTAATGGGGGTGACTGAGTGAGTGTGGAATTTATTTGCCCATTCTTAGATCATTAGTGGTCGGTCTTGGATCTTGAGATTTCTCTGGAGTTAATTAATGGCGTACAGTTAATTTCATTGAGTGGCTTGTGAAAGAAATGATTTTCTTGTGGGTAGAATTTTCTGTTTCATACTGTCACTTGGGATTAACAGACAGAAGGACTGGAAAATCAGCCAGAAGTGTTGGTCGGTTTGTAACATGGTAGTGTTACATATAATAATGACGGCTCTTTCAGACATCTTAATCTTGAGTATAAACTCTTTTTTGACTAGATATACTTTCCTTTATTTTAGGAAACTGTAAAAGCGGATTGCTTGATGCAAACCTTCTGAAAACAACACTCAAACTCCAACACCATCGATCTATAGGTATAACATGGAAAGGTAGTAGCAGAGCCAATGTTCTAGCCTCCTCGTTAGATGAACTATTTAATGCAGGTGCCAAAAATCCAAAATAGGGCTTCTTTTGAGAGCTCCGAAAACCTCCTCTAAAACTTTTTGTTTTTTTCGAAACACAGTGGGTATTTATAACAAAAAAAAAAAAAACACGCATTTATTGCAACGTATCAGACTTTTTTCGCAATTCCAAAATGGTGGTCTAAATTGAAGACAAAAAGAAAGAGACAAAAGCTTTAGTTTTGTACCATAAGAGTGGAATGAATGCAAATGCAGCCAACCTCATTTTGTGAGACCGCCCTTTAAGAGACAGTTTTAGACTGGGGGCTCGTAATAGTACTCCTAACAGGAGACTTCGACAAAACTTTTACGAGGAAGAAATATTTATCTTGCAAAAGTTCATCAGTAATTATTCCTGGGTCAAAATAAAGTAACTGTCAACCACATTTCAATCACCGGCCGTAGTCTCCACTTAGAATAGATATCTTATAACCAGAGGCTATAGGCGAAAGGTAGACATCTTTAGTCACCATCTTTTGCTGGCGGGCACCTCAATCTCTAACCTATTAGTTAATCCAGAATTCCTCGTAAATGGGTTTACATTGCATTCATCCGAGGAATCTTGTACACCGGAACAATAAGGCTGCCATTTGTATGTCCAGTCTATAATTTTTCATGTCACTTTCCCTTCTCATCAGATATGTGGTATTTTAAAGGACTTACAACTCTGTTAAAAGCGTGTCTTTCAAGGCAGGGTGGCTGTCTTACCTAATCGGTTTCCACTGCTTTATGAACATTTTTAATAGTTTAATAGAACTGGCTTTGTATTAAGTTATTTTTTATATAACAGTGAGTTTTAGTCATAGAAATTACGCTGTTTCCATAGTGGTTGCCTATCAGCAAAGAAGGACATA
Source organism: Cheilosia variabilis (assembly GCA_951230905.1). NCBI lineage: Eukaryota > Metazoa > Arthropoda > Insecta > Diptera > Syrphidae > Cheilosia > Cheilosia variabilis. The sequence continues at coordinate 16,811,776 of OX579677.1, read as the reverse complement.
CCTAAATTTAAAAACAACGCAAAACTTGTGATTGCTCCCATTCGCTCCAAAATGAAGACCACATTTAAGGATGCTATATGGATGACATCGACATCATTGTCAGAACACAGTAAGCTGTCACTGGTGCGTTTGTAAGTACAAGACCGGACACATAACATCATCGAATCGGACAGAAAGTCACAATAGACAGCTATAACTTTGAGGTAGTCCTAGGCTTTGTTTTCCTCCGCTATTAACTCTGAAAATGACATCACATCAGAAATCAAGCGAAGAATCACTTGCCAACCGCTGTTACTTCGGCCTAGGAAGGCAATTGATTAGTAAAGCCTTGTCTTTATCATCATCGTCATAATACATGTATGTAAATGGGCTTAACATTTTTGTCGGGTTATTTTAAAAACGATTTTAGTGAAAAAATCCAATGTGAATTTCCTTAGGTTATTTCCCGTATAAATCTAAACAATTGCACACAAAGAGCGTTACCTATTAAATGCTGCGGCGTACAAAATTATTTAATTTGTTGCCAGCTTTATTTATGGTAAGTTCATTCTCTCCTTAAATTCAAAGTCCACTTGTGAGACATAGTTTTGAGTTTCCCGTCTGTCATTTTTCAAAAGTATCGTTGGACCATTCTGATACCGGATTAAGTAAAGCGGGTGAAAAGGAGGTGAAGACGTCGGAAATCATTTGCAGTGAGCTCAAACCTAAGGGCATGTCTCCCAATGATGCTATGTCTCGTAAATGACACCTAATATATATGTGAGCCCCTTCGTAACTCAGTGATTCCTGTAGGGTATAAAGGCTTCGACGTTTTTGAAGCGTTGCAATTGATGGTTGTTCACCTTATGCCATTCCATAATGTCTTCTGAAGTAACGTTTACATATGCATTTGCACAAACAAATTTTCCATTAATCGTGAGACATAACCCATGGCAAATTAAAGTTCACCCTATCGACTTTTATTGTATGCACAATATTGTATCCTCTTCCTAGCCCGCTACGTATAATGGCCGCCCATTTGCATCTACGATACAGTACAAGCGATTTCCTTAAATCGATTTTAAATCATCCATTAATGTTGTACATGGTAGCAGTCATTGGCTGGGCGCTTGTTTTATTTTGCATAATAATTTTAATTGCTTTTTATCCTGTCTGTAGGTTTAATTGTTGTCCGTCTCTATGATTGCTTCTCTCTTCTTCCATACAACAATATCAATAAAAAAAATAATTATCATATTTCCCAAGCGCTACTGATGCCCTCTATTGATGGTATAATGTTTCACTGTGGCAGCAACATTTTCTGCTTAATTAATGTACGGCATTAACACAGAAATGACAATTGCAAACATACAGGCGACACACGGGACAGTTTGATGACAGGACTATACTACAGCACTGATGATCCAAAAGAACACGACAGAAAAAATGACTGCAGACTACTATAATCCTTGTGCCTTGCAATGGTAATGCAGTTTTAATGCAAATCAGACGACCAAATGGCGATTATATAATTGGTACAACCGTTTCGTTATCAAATGGAATAAATGTTGATTACGCTTGTAATTACAGATATTTTTAATCCAATTAACATGTTTGCTCTCTTGTCCTAAGTTGGTCACTTGTATGTAGTGTCAGCAGCATGCTTACACTTTTTTATATTCAAAATAATTAAGACCAAGGCGTGTGGCCCATTTTTTAGAGTAAATGTAGGATCCGGATGTGTCGAAATGATAAAGTTATTAAGTTATTGGGAAAGTATGTAGTTCACAAAGAGCGACTCAACCAAAGCAGGAATTTTGAACGGTAATATTTACATATTTTACACAATTGTCGTGGTTTTTACAACTAGTGGTAGCCCAGTGGTAGATATTCTGTTGAAGATTTTTACAAACTACTTGTTATACCAGTACCTGTTTATAATTATTCACTGTAGCCTTTGTGTTTATCTTAGCATTTTCATAGTTCAAGATATTGCTGTATTTTCTTTTCTGCTCTGCAAGATATTCTACCATTTTACACAAAGTGTTAGGAAAAAAATTACACATAACATTGCATCTCTAGCACTAACCTGCAACATAGAATATATTACATAATATGGCAACTACCAGTGAAAGTGTCTAAATGAGACTTATATTCAATTCATAGTAATTGACTGAAGAGTAAAAAAATTCGGATGTTCAGTGATTTGAAAGTCGAAACAGCACAAATTTGAAAACCTTTTAAAGCGATAACAGATATTTTCGAGATCAGTCGAGTCAGATCAAGAGCTCAGTCAAGTCAAGTATACTTACGCCTGAGTTATTGCCAGTGTTCCCGTACTTCCATTTTTCGCAGTTGTTTTTTTACCAGCGAAAGCAATAATTGTTCTCTTCCAGCATTTATTTTATTTTTGTACGAAAATATTAAAAAACTGTAAGTTGTTTCATCACAGTTTTATACAATAATCAGTTAAGTTGAATCATATAAGTAACTAAATTAAATAAAAATAACTAAAAACTAAATTATAAATCCAATTGAAAAATGTGATCAATCTATGTAAAACAGAAAAAAAAATGCTCAAGGACTGCAGCCAGAGCTATTAAGCTCGAAATCTAAACTTGAAGTTATTTGCACTTCTTTAAGATGGCCTGATTACTTACATGTTTAGTACGAACATTATATTATCGCTCATAGCTAGTTTTTATAAAAGTATAGCATTACAGAAACAACTACTAAAAATTATCAGAAAAACTGTAAAAAAGCAGGACTCAAGCAGTTCTTCGTATTGAATTTTGTCCAACTCATTGTAGCGGTTGAGAAAGTCTAACTTTTGATGGCCTGGTTAGTTTTAGAGCAAAAAGTAAAAAAAATTAGAAAAAGTTCTCCCTACTGAACAAGAATCAGATATGATTTAACAAAAATGATTCGAACCAAAGGACTCAAAAACTTATGATTAACTACTGTTCAAGTGAATGAAGAATGTCTGAACAGCTAGATGTCGCCACTCTACTAATTTCCTATATTTTCCCATAATTTCCTTGATGGATAATCCTCCATGAGTTATTGTTTAATGCCTAAGTTAATTTCCTGTTCGAAGTTCTCTGCCACTTTTTTGTAACCCAGCAACGAGTTAAGACTCACCCAATAAACCCACTGAAAATCCAAATTTATTTTGCAATCATTTTAATCGGACTTTCTCTTTATCGAATCCCGTAAATTCCCCCGCTCAAACAACTACCTTAAATGAACTTAAAAAGTAAATGAGTCTTGAAAAGTTATGGTTTGTCATTTGAAAAACAAATGAAGCTTACATCTCGAACAATATTTAATATCTCAGTTCAGCTAAATAATTAAGAAATATTATTTTTCAAACTAAATATTTGTTACTGTTTTGGCTGCATAACTTTACAAAAACCGCTCTAACGATTTTGATCAAAATACATATTTAAGATAATATAAGCATTCTTAATAAGAATAATCAGTTTTTTTTTTCAAAAAATTCGCATCAGTTTTTTAAATTATTTCTCAAAAATGACTACCCAACACCCGATCTGTGTTTACATATCTACGGAATATTTTTGTAATAATATCTATGCCCCCTTTCAATAAAAATGCAACAACAGCTAAGCAAAACTTCTTTTTAGCAAATATTACCCACTTTTTATTTTTTTTCAACCTTACACAATCAGCAACTCCGACTGCATATGAACTCCCACACACGTCAATCGGAATATACAGTTTATAGCTGCTAATGCAAATCCAAAAACAAAGTACAATGTGCGTTAAATTCAACATTCCAACAAGCGATCGATACTTCAGCCTTTGAGGCTCTTATGTGGGTAAAAATGAGGCAAAAAGAATATGTAAAGCTGCTGCAGGTGGCAGATTTTGACAGATCCAGAATTAAGATTAAAGCGGTTAGAAAAGCTCAAATTCATAAAATCCAGAACGCGATGAGAAAAACCTATAACCTACGAAAAAGAAAGGCGGATTTGTTTTCTGTAAATGTTGTTGCTATAAAGCGGACCCAGTTTGGACCCGGTAACAAATTAAAGACTTTATTTCTAGGTCCGTGCAAGGAAGTACCTCTGATGGGAGAAATCGCTACTGACTTCATCGTATCGGCGATGGGGAAGGGCCTAAGAACACGAAATCTGTAGCTGAATTTATGAAACCGTGGAGTTTTTCATTCAACCCAGACGTTTGAAAGGATGGATGGCCGGATTTTGGGCGACACCGACTCCATTAGAGATATATCTCTCCAACTAAATGTCTGATATCTATACCATACAATTTTCTTTTATCTATGCTGGGCAAATCATGACATGGCATTTCATTTCGTATCGCAACAGCAAGAGAGGTTGGAGGTGTAAAAAATTACATTTCCAGAAGAAAAGCGACAAAAAAAACAATCATCTGTCGATTTCATGTCAGACATCCATGTCAAGATATAATCGCGGAAAACAATCAGTCACAGTCGTCATTCTCTACATTAAACACATTTAATAAATAAACTTGGATTGTACGAATTTAGACATTTCTTTGTTTTATTATCCAACATAATATATCTATGTACGTAAAGATATAATATGTCTATCGCGAATCCTACTTCCAATCATAGACACCTAAGGCCAGCGTTACTAAAACATAATATATTCCAGTCAAAAATAAAAATATGCATTAGCAGATCAGAAAAGAGAAACCACTGCTACACTTTGACTTGTACTCAAAAATCTTGTAAAGTGTAAGAGCTTAAATACGTAGACGCTTTTAACACTTTAACCATAACTTTATGCAATCGCCTGTTACTGACAGCTTCAACTTATAAGAACTCACATTATTTATATTTATGTACTGACTAGCAGATGAATAACTCAAATGTGAATTTTATTTAACACTACATACTCCTTTTCCTATATTCTATGCATCGTTTCTTTTATCTAGCATCGGTTCTCAGATTTTTACCTAGCTATGTACTTAATAAATGATGAACGGGAAATATTCGTTCGACCCAGCCGTGCACTTTACTTTTAACTATGATGGTAGGAGAAAGAAAGTCTACGCAGTATATAAAATTGATTTGCGCACGTTGGCGGCAATGAATTAATCCCAAGAAATATTAACTTAGAATGCATATATTCGATTAACTGCTAGGATCATCTCGCAAAAGAATGCAATCCTTTTTAACTTAAAAACAAACTCTTATTGAAATTAAACAATGTAGGATAAAGCATTTAATTGCACCATTTAATAAATGCGAATACATCTATTTAATTATTACATATCCCTAGCCTATCAAGTAAAATAAAACAAAATTTCTCATTTGTGTTGACAGTGATATGCGGCACTTATAAACCTTAAATGCTTCTCATACCGCCAAATAAATCGATTAGACAATAATGATAATGACTTTTTTCGTCGTCAACCATTTCACACCTAGTAACTTGTCTCAACCCTCTTGCTCTGACAGAGCTAACCTTAATTACCTGTCCCTTTACTACCAAAATGTTAGGGGTCTTCGAACTAAGACATCCAAAGTTTTTCTCAATTCCCAAAAGATCCCTTACGACGTGTTCGCCCTGACTGAAACAAATTTAACCCCTAACATTATGAATAATGAACTTTTTACATCTGACTTCAATGTGTTTCGTAATCCCTATAACACTTCAAATGCGAACACCCCTGGCCGTGGTGTGCTTTTGGCTCTTCGGACCTGTTACGACGCATCTGAATTCCCTATTCCCAACACCTCGAATCTCGAGCTTATCTGTGCTAAAATCACTTTTCCAAAACGTTTTCTCTACATCGTGTGCTGCTACATCCCCCCCACATAACCTTTAAGCCAGTATCAGCTTCTTGTTGATGCTGTTGATTTTTTAATTATGGGTATGCGTCCTGAAGACGATGTTATCGTCGTCGGTGACTTCAATCTTCCTCAACTTCGCTGGGCCGAGCTAGATGATAATACTCATCTGGTCCCAATTAATGCTACCTCTGACAAGGAAATCTTATTCACAGATCGGCTGTTGGCTGCTGGTCTTTATCAATTAAGCGGTATCCAAAACAACTTAGGAAGACAACTAGACCTAATTTTCTCTACTGACTCCGAAAACGGCGTAGTAATTGAGAGTAGTCACCTTCTCTCTAAACTTGACAACCATCACCCTCCCCTGTTCTTATCTTTTATGTATGACAGCGCAAATGTTAAGATCGACCCCTTGACGCAGCGAAAATTTAACTTTCGCAAAGCTAATTTCGACAAACTTTCCGATCTTATCGGAAATGTCCATTTTGACTTTATCAACGACAAAACGGTTGATGTTGATGTTGCTACCACCACATTCTACTTACAAATGTATGAATGTTTCCTTAAATCTGTTCCTGTCACAACCCAAAAAAATATTACTTCTTCTCCCCCCTGGTACAACCGTGAACTGCGATCTCTTCGGAACAAACGAAACAAACTATGGCAAACATACCTCAGATGCAGATCTACATCTAACCTCTCAAGTTATCTGATAGTGTATAACAACTTTTCCGCTATGTGTGGACGTCTCTATTCCGAATACCTTGTCCGTATACAGCATGACCTTATTGCTAACCCCAAACGCTTCTTTCAATTCATAAACTCCAAAAGGAAATCGGATGGGTATCCTCCTACCTTAAAACTCGATAACTGCTCGTCTGCCGATCCTAAAATAATCACCAACCTTTTTGCTGACTTCTTCAGTCAGGCATTTGTGTATGACGACGTTGAACCCGACCCTAACTTTTTCAGTTACATGGATGGCCATGCTCAAACCTCTTTCACATACATGAATCTAAGCTTATCTTCAGTAGTTGATAAAATAAACCTTCTCAAGGACGACTACTCCTCTGGTCCAGATGGTCTCCCTGCCATAGTTTTAAAGAAATGTGTTAATAAACTAGCACTGCCCCTTTTTGCTCTCTTCCAGCTTTCAATTTCACAAGGTGTTTTTCCCAAATTGTGGAAGAACTCATTTATCATTCCCATCCACAAAAAGGGCTGCAAAAGTGATATCTCTAATTATCGACCCATTGCTAAGCTCTCTTCTATACCTAAACTTTTCGAGAGCATAGTATACGACTCAATGTTCTTCCATTGTAAATCAATTATCTCCTTTAAGCAACATGGGTTTTTTAAAGGTAGATCTACAACCACAAACCTTACGAATTTTGTCTCTAGCCCTGGAAGATGGTAAGGAAGTGGATGTTGTTGCTACCGATTTCAGCAAAGCGTTCGATAAGATCTCTCACAAAGTTATACTTTTCAAACTAAAAATGATCGGTTTTCCACAGAGGTTTACTTCATGGATTAAGTCTTATTTGGAAGATCGCAAGTATAGTGTCCTTTTTAGATCGTCCGTCTCTAAACCTGTCATAGCGTCCTCTGGTGTACCACAGGGTAGTCATCTCGGACCTTTGATTTTTAACTTGACGATAAACGATGTAGTACGTGTCATTTTATTCTCAGACCTGGAGATTTACGCAGATGATATGAGATTCTCCAAACAAATATCTTGCACTGCTGACTCTCTCTCACTACAATCTGACCTTAACCACTTCTACACCTGGTGTCAAAAGAATCGTTTAGAACTTAACGTGAAAAAATGTCAAGCTATAAGTTTCTCCCGCAAACGCCATCCCCTGAATCAAAGGTATTATTTCATCAACAACGAGTCTGTCTCCATTGTTTCGTCTATTCGTGATCTCGGCATTATCTGTGACACCCAACTTAACTTTCGTTCTCACATCGACAACATTATTAGCAGAGCTAACTCTGCACTCGGCTTCGTTAAACGTTGGTCGAAGGAATTCTGTAACCCCTATGTCACTAAATCCCTTTATACGACGTTTGTGAGACCACTTCTTGAATATGCCAGCCAAGTCTGGTTACCACCAAGTGCATATTTTGAGAATCGAAGCTGTCCAGCGTAGATTCATTCGCTTTGCTTTACGTGGGCTTGACTGGGATGACCCTCACAATTTACCTTCATATGAGCACCGCCTGAAGTTGCTAAATCTACAGACTCTTAGGACTCGTCGGGATATCGCTGATATTATTTTTATTCATCAGTTACTATCTGGACACACAGATTCCCCCCATCTACTGCATCAGATCTCATTAAACACAAATCCTCGTCGTTTACGTTCAATTCCCTTTTTCCGCCTTCCCCATCACCGTACTGACTATGGCCAGCACGAGCCTTTAACAAGAATGCTTTGCAAAGCAAATATGTTTCCCATGTTAATAATTAATAATAGAATTGAAATACAATGGCAACTCATATTATTATAGATTCCACACTTTGTGGAGAGTTTTTTAACAACTGTCAAAACCAATGTAAATAGAAACTTAATGTAATATAATATATAGTTTGCTTCAACAGTTTTCTTTTATACAACTATTCCAATAAATATTATAACGTTTTGAAACAGTATACGAAAAAGAACGCCTTTTTAATTTTCCCTCTATATTACAAGAGTTTTATTTATTTAGAGAAAGTGTGATATTGCCAATTACAACACAACCCATAACATTTTGGTCCATTCGAACCGGATTGAATCTATAAAAACAAAAGACAATTAAAAGACATTTTATTTAACAATCCGTCGAGAATTTAAATTGCTTGAAGTGTGTAGTGTGCTGTTCGCGCCGAAGTATTACAACAACGCTGCAACTCATCAAAAATTCAACACAGTCCCATTTTTTTGTTTGCTGTCGGCTGCTGTGCCTTTTACAACAACAATTTACAGAGAAGTCTCATATCACCACGAATACGTCCAACACCGTTTTCAATTTTCTTTGTCCGCAGGTGAGTTCTGCACATTTTTACTATTTTCTCGTTTATTCTTGTGTTTTATAAGAGAAGTATATTATAAAATGTCATACGGCAAGCTGCAATTGAACATTCTTGCAAGCATTAAGCAAGATAGAGTTAATTTTAGTAAAGCTGATAAATCGAGATTAGCAAAACTAAATTATCTCAAAACTCGCGTCGAGATGATGGAAAAGCAGTTTGCGTTGGCTGAGCATTATCATCAACAGATACTCGGTACTGGAAAGGTCGAAGCTGAGCTGAGTGTGGATGATTTGCAAACAACATATGAGAGCATTCGAGAAACCTACGCAGATTATAAAACAGAAGTGTTAGATGCCATCGACAAATTGATACCAGAGAAATCACCGCATATTTCCGCCAAAACCAATGACGCTTCAGCAAGTGATGCAAAGGTGACCGAGTTAAGGCTACCCGTAATCACGTTGCCAACATTTTCCGGTACTTATGAGTCATGGAGGTCTTTTCACGATATGTTTATATCTTTAGTACACACCAACACAACATTATCAGACGTTCAAAAGATGCATTTTTTGAAGTGCAATGTGAGCGGCGACGCAGGGAGACTTCTTCAACACTTGGCAATTGACAAAGGCAACTACTATCGAGCTTGGGAGATTTTAACCGAACGTTATGATCACAAGAGGGTGCTAGTCAATACCCAATTAAAACTTTTGTTTGGCCAAGCTTCTATGAGCAGCGAGACAGCTGATAACATCAAACGAATTCTGGATACATCTAAAGAGATTATCCACTCTTTGGAGAATTTGGAAGTACCAGTCCAGCATTGGGATGCTATACTAATTTTTGTTATTCTCCAGAAACTATGCAACACGACCCAGCAGCTGTGGGAAGAGAGGTTGGGAAGCAGTAAGGAGTTACCGAAAACAACAGAATTTTTTGATTTTTTGCAGTGTAGGTTCCGAACTTTGGAAGCTGTGGAGCAGCAATCTCTTACAAAAAACGGAAACAAGGCGAAACCAACAACACAAGTTCTTCATACTCGGCAGGTGCAGAAACGACAAATAAACTGCAAGGTCTGTCAGAAAGGACCACATTCGCTGCGGGAGTGTAAACGTTTTTTAGATATGGATGTAGGCCAACGAAAACAAACTGTTTTCAATATCAGAGTCTGTGAGAACTGTCTTGCTTACAGCCATTTCAAGAACAAATGTCCTAGTTCAAAGTCTTGCTACCACTGTAAACAACGTCATAATTCTTTGTTACATCCCATCCCACAAAATATGTCAAATTATACTAATATTAATCCCAATGCTCCACAATTTGTACCTGACTCAACCCAAATGCAACAATATACTGCAAATAACTGGTCTACAGCGAACAACAGTAGCCAAAGCCAGGGCATTCAACAAAATAATCAAAATGTGTCCCAAATGCGAACATACAACCCGAACCAGCCTCAATCACAAATCGAAAACAATTTACCATCAACTAGTCAAAACTATCGAGTTCACCACATCAACACCAACTCGCAAGTTTTGCTTTCAACTGCGTTAGTCAGCGTAAAAGCTGGCAATGGCAGCTATTTGACGTTGAGGGCACTGGTTGATACTGGTTCAGAGGCGTCTTTTATAACAGAAGCAGCAGTTCAGAGGTTAAATCTTAAGACTAGGTGGACATTTAGTAGGATTAGTGGGTTAGGGGAGGTCAGCAGTGGAGCATCTACTAAGATCGTCGATCTCAGAATCGGGTCAATGACTTCGAGTTTTGCAAGACGAATGCAGGCTCTCGTCCTAAAGTCTCTGACTGGGCTCCTTCCGACCCAATATACTAATGTTGAAAATTTGTCTCACTTGAAAGGTTTGCAGCTGGCTGATCCGACTTTCAACATTCCGGCAAAGGTTGACATGTTGTTGGGAAGCGACATCTACGGCGAGATCATTCTCGGAGAAGTTGTCCGTAACGGTGAGTGCTTAGGACCAATAGCACAGAGGACACACTTGGGATGGATCGTGCTGGGCCAAGTGTCACCGACAGAATCAACCACGATTCGAACTTTCTTCAACCAAGTTGACCTCAATACGACCATGAAAAGGTTCTGGGAGATCGAGGAAGAACCATATGAGAAGTTTGAGTCTGAGGAAGATAAAAAATGTGAGGAGCATTTCAAAAAATATACAAAACGCTTACCTGATGGCCGTTACGAAGTTCGTCTACCCTTCAAAGGGGGAGAATACCCGAGCATGGGCCAAACACAAAATGGTGCAGTCAGACGTTTTTTGCAGTTGGAGAAGAGACTGCAAGGTAATCCAACACAGTACCAGGAATACGCTGAGTGTATGGCCGAGTATCTCGAGCTCGGACATATGACCCCAGTCGAAGAATCCAATGAGGTTTTAAAATCGACATTTCATTTTTTTATTCCCCATCACGCAGTCATCAAGGAATCCAGTACCACCACAAGATTGCGAATCGTATTCGATGCAACTTTTAAACCATTTTTTGGCTCTTCCTTGAATGATAAGTTGATGGTTGGACCTAAAGTTCAAACGAATGTTATGGACATAATATTAAGGTGGCGTAAATATAGGTTTACCTTTACTGGTGATGTCGAGAAGATGTATCGTCAGATCCGAGTCAACAAAGCAGATGCAAATTACCAGCTGATCTTATGGCGGGAGAATCCCAACCAGGATTTAAAGATCTATCGTCTGGAGACGGTAACTTTCGGCACAGCTTCAGCACCGTATCTCGCCATTAGAGTTTTTTTGCAGCTAGCAGATGACGAAGCATCAACATTTCCATTGGCCACCTCCGTCATCAGAGAGGAAACTTATGTTGATGACATCATCAGTGGAGCCGATACAATCGAAGAGACGCAATTCAAACTGCAAGCAGTAAGAGATCTTTTGGCAACTGCAGGCTTCCATCTTCGCAAGCAAGTTAGCAATTCAGAAGAGGTTTTACAAAACATTCCATTAAGTGAAAGAGCAGTAGATTTTTCGTTACCATTTGTTGAAACTAGTGACGTTAAAACACTAGGTATTAGGTGGCTGCCAGTTCCTGATGTCTTCACATTCCAGGTCACACAGATTAGCGTTGACAAAGTTACAAAACGGTCCATTCTATCCGCTATAGCTAAGCTGTATGATCCAATGGGGTGGATCTCACCCTGCACAATCAAAGCCAAGATTATGATGCAGCAGCTATGGGGTAGAGGACTGGATTGGGACAAACCAATTCCGCAAAATTTGGAACAAGAGTGGCTAGCTTTTCGACAAGAACTTCCAGCAATCGAACAAGTCCAGATTCGACGATGGATCAACACAGATAAGAACATTACGAAGCTAGAGGTCCATGGTTTCAGCGATGCTTCAGAAAAAGCATATGCTGCGGCTGTTTACTTGCGCGTCCTGGATGGAAACAACCAAATCCACATGCACCTGCTGATGGCGAAGACGAAAGTTGCACCATTAGAGACAGTGACACTCCCCAGATTAGAACTTTGTGGAGCTGTCCTACTTGCCAAACTACTTCATGAAACGACAAAAATTCTGAAGTTGGAAGCAGCTGATGTTTATGCGTGGACCGATTCAGTCATCACGCTATGCTGGATTAGAGCTCCTCCGCTAAAGTGGAAAACATTCATCTGCAACCGCGTATCCCAGATTCAAAAGTTGTGCACTAAAACAACTTGGAAACACATTCCATCACAGTTGAATCCTGCTGATGTCGCATCCCGCGGAATTTTTCCATCAATGATCGTTAAAAACCAGCTGTGGTGGGAAGGACCAGACTTTTTAAGGCATCAATGGGATGCAATCTACCCGGAGCAACCATCTTGTCTGGAGACACACCAAGAAGCTCGTTCTGCAACTGTTCTTCACTGTTTGGAAAACAAGGCCATTAGTGTGGTAAACCAAATTTTGCAAAATTGTTCAACCCTAAGAAAGACAGTTCGAGTGGTTGCATATTGCCTACGCATGCGAGCCAACGCCAGGCCTTCTCAACAGTACACGGACATATTATCGCCGCAGGAATTTGAGAAGGCCTTAACGCGTATAATCAAAGCGGTTCAAGAAGAGACATTCACTTCAGAAGAAGAAAGTTTCAAGGGGTACAAAACACTAGCACCATTCAGAGACGGAGACGGGATTTTAAGAGTTGGGGGGAGACTGTCGAACTCCACACTCTCATTCAACAAAAAACACCCAATTCTACTAAAGGCAGATCATCTTTTGTCAAAATACATAATCAGTGATGCCCACGAAAAAACGCTTCATGGAGGAAACGAAAAGATGATTGCCTACATTCGTCAACGATTCTGGATTTTTAACCTGAAAAACGCGGTCAAAAAACATGTCCACAACTGCAATATTTGTTTTAAATTTAGGGCAAAACCGTTAAGACAGTTAATGGGTAATCTTCCGCCATCAAGAACGACCATCTCACGTCCGTTTACATTCGCAGGAGTTGACTACGCAGGACCCATTGATGTCAAAACCTGGAGAGGACGGAATGCTAAGATCCTCAAAGGATACATCGCGATTTTCGTCTGCATGGCAACAAAGGCGTTACACGTTGAATTGGTTAGTGATATGACTACCCAAACTTTTTTAGGAGCGTTCAGGAGGTTGGTTGCAAGACGAGGCCTATGCAGAGAGCTTTTCAGCGACTGTGGTCGAAATTTTGTAGGCGGCAACATAGAACTGAAGAAACAGTTGAAGGAGGCACAGTTTGACTATAAAAATGTGGTAGAGGTACTAGCCAGTGAAGGTACTAAGTGGAATTTCATTCCCCCGGCTTCTCCACACTTTGGAGGTTTATGGGAAGCGGGAGTGAAATCCGTGAAATTTCACCTCAAGCGTGTAGCTGGCAACCAGATTCTGACGTTTGAAGAGCTCACCACGCTTCTTACACAAGTAGAAGCTTGTCTGAACTCAAGACCTTTGTGTCCAACGTCGGATGATATCAACGACCTAGGAGCAATAACACCCGGCCACTTCCTCGTGGGAGAACCACTAATAACACCTCCACAACCAGAATATAAGTTGGAGAAGATTTCACATTTAGATCGCTGGAAGCGAGTCCAAACCCTCTCTCAATCGTTCTGGAAATCATGGAGCAATGAATATCTTACCCGGCTTCAGCAGCGCCCAAAGTGGAAACAAATCGTCGACTCAAATCTGAAAGAAGGAGACTTAGTTTTGATAAAAGACGAACGACTTCCACCACTGAAATGGAATCTGGGAAGAATACTAAAATTACACCCGGGACCTGATAATTTAGTACGAGTAGTAACACTCAAAACAGCAACAACCGAACTGAAACGCCCTATAACCAAAATTTGTCCTTTACCCAGCAATAATTCGACACAATAAAACCAGTGTAAACTGAATATAATAAATCTATCAATTCAACCCAACACAATTCTAATTCCAGATAGAAATATTATATTAATTGAATACACTTTCGACACAATATAAACTCTATCAACACACTTAATATACAATACAACTAAACAATATATCACATTCATTCAACTCAACACAGGACATTATTACATTCATTTCAACACATCATAACAAAAAAAAAAAAAAAAACTAATTTCAAAAACTCTAATCAAATAAGCAACACTATCATACAAATCTTTAATTCAACACACTCTTAAAATAAACAAAACAACACTATATCTATTTATTTAACATCAACACAATATAAATTAACACAAAACATAAAAGAAGTCAATCAAATATAACATACAATAATATACCAAATGCCGCACAGCACTAGTAGTATGGCCCATTTTTACAAAATAAAAATATCATAAAGAAACTATCATTCACAACCAAAATACAGTCCACTTCTATCAACAGACACATAACATAAATAACGACACTATGATTTGGAATAATTTCTATTGAAAATAAACCAATAATCACACTACAAAACTCACAAAATACACTATTTAATCATTCATTTAAATAAATAAAACAATGAGGGAATTTTGAATGAAAATTCACCGCGCGCAACTTTATTCTACACACACACACAAATACACACAACGCGATCGCGGAACAAAAATTTTATCAATGAAAATCCATTCATACGTATAACCACCGTATAAAAATGAACATAATAATTATGCACTAAACACTTACCTTTTCTCCTACACCACAATTTGCCTAAACACTTTTTTTTGCGAATCGCGATTAAATTGCACAATAGTATAAAATAAAAACGCCCGAAATTAATTACAAAAAAAAAACACAAAATAAACATTACCGCGTCCATCTCCAACAATGGAAAATTACTACACTCGCGAATTACAATAATGCAACAACAACAACAGCCGGTAGTCATCGTTCGTCAGCGAAGAAGAAGAAGGAAAAGACGATAAAAAACAATAAAGGCTTGTTCGCTGACTTTAGGATAAGTGAGCGAAACCTGAATTATGCACTGTGCAGTCATTTCGTCATGTTGTGTATTGCAGTCTCTTTTTTTTGTTTTCTGTTGTTGTCACCTTTTTACAAGTTTGTTCAAATACGCTAATTCTGTTTGTCTTTACATGTCGTGAGATGACACATTTTCTAACCACAAGGCACAATACATACCAGGGTTGGCATAAAATGGACTGAGGTGCTGATGACATCAATGTTGCGAACTGCGTTCACGGCGGGGGAGAATGTTAATAATTAATAATAGAATTGAAATACAATGGCAACTCATATTATTATAGATTCCACACTTTGTGGAGAGTTTTTTAACAACTGTCAAAACCAATGTAAATAGAAACTTAATGTAATATAATATATAGTTTGCTTCAACAGTTTTCTTTTATACAACTATTCCAATAAATATTATAACGTTTTGAAACAGTATACGAAAAAGAACGCCTTTTTAATTTTCCCTCTATATTACAAGAGTTTTATTTATTTAGAGAAAGTGTGATATTGCCAATTACAACACAACCCATAACACCCAACTTATTTGACTTAAACTACACCAAAGAAACTCTTAAAAATGCGCTTCACAATTTACCCCAACCATTCTCATTTCCTTTTAACTAATGAGTTTTTACATTTATAATTGTGTTATGTTTGCGTTTCAATATTTGTATTTTGCACTTAGTCTTAAGTTTATTCGATTGTTAGTTTTTTTTTTTTTTTTTATATACGCTTGTATTAAGCAATAAATAAATAAATAAATAAATAAATTTAAATTTAAGGATAATAAAAATGGACAGCCACCAGCAGATCTAGTAGATGAGCTATACTTATATATACTGTATATGTATATGTATACTGTATATGTATATGTATAGTATACATAATCATTTGTTTCGACTCCGCAAATAGGAAACATTTCCCCGAGCAGATTATATGAACCATGAATTGCTTACTCACAATAAACCATTTTCAGTGCGCTCATCATCATGTCTGCTTTTGCCCATGTTTGTGTTATTTTTTAGGAGCGAAAATCAACGAAAATAACATCCTTAAGTCAACTTAACAACGCACATATAATGCTAATGCATTTTTTATGCGAAATTAAAGTACTTTTTTGCGGAGGCAACGATTGCGGCTGGATGCGTTATGGGCGTTTTGATGATTTCGGTTTGTTGGCATGGTACTTTTGGGCCATGAATCTATGCGGTTAGGGTTGGTCTTTTTTTTTATAGATTATTTTGATAACGTTGGGATAAAGTTTTAAAATTTATAACAAAAAATAAGCCATATTCACGAGGAAATAGGGTGCAACTCAGAGATATGGTTATTGTTATTTTACTTTCTGAAAATACATTTGATGATAAGGTTAAATAAACTAATCATACTTTGATGTTTGTTCACACAAGTTATTGTTTTAATGGCTACAGTTTTCCAATCATTTCTAATCAGGAAGATAAATACAAAATGTTAATTTAAAAAACCGAAGAAAACCGTCTGACTGTAAAAAAGAAAGAATTAAAACTAATTGACAATCGGAGACTATATACCTACACAGTCTAAAAAATATATGTATGAGTATTGAGTACCCTCCGACTGCCAAATAGGTAGTTATAGGTCCTTAAA
This sequence comes from Cheilosia variabilis, assembly GCA_951230905.1. Classification (NCBI taxonomy): domain Eukaryota; kingdom Metazoa; phylum Arthropoda; class Insecta; order Diptera; family Syrphidae; genus Cheilosia; species Cheilosia variabilis. The sequence continues at coordinate 16,794,903 of OX579677.1, read as the reverse complement.
TGCGTCTTGTTCATATATTTTTAATTCTTTTTTTTTACAGGCAGTCGGGTTTGTTGGTTTTTTAAATTAACATGTTTATTTTTTATCTTTTTAGCCTATGACACTCCAGAGAAGAATACGAATATCATGACACCTCACTCTTCAAAATCGGTCAAGCCGTTTAGGCTACAGGGTGTCCCGTAGGAACGTACATAGGATACGCACGAAACACATAACCCTCCCTGTGTCCAGTCGGGTAAAAAATAGGAGTCCTCATTTGAGAAGGCATTATGTGCCTTCGTTTCAAACGTAGTCTGATTTCTTTTTAAGAAGAAAAACAGAAACAAAGGTAGCTCGTCATTGAGTTTCGTAAATCGTACTTCTGTTTAAGCTGAGCTATTTACAAGAAATTAAAGGAAATTCTTTTTTGAACGATTGAATATATTTACTTTGAGGTGAGGGGCACACATCAAAAGTAAACACTGTATAATCATCCACAGAAACACTGTATGTCATGTTGTTTTCTCTTTGAGTTCTAGCAACAGTCTAAGCGACATTGCGCTTAGCATGATTTGTAGTAAAAAGAAATTATCTTCACAATTCTCTGTGGCTGCTGACAGATTTCTCGGAAGCTCTAGAAATACACGATGAGCAAAAACTCAATTCAATTGCAACTCTTTAGGTAATATAGTTGGATACTGGAATCGATATCTACTAGGTTATGGTCGAAGATAGCATGTCGGAAAGTTTGAATATAATAAAGTATATAGCAGTGATTTCCGGCGATAACACAGTGGACAATTTAATTTGCGATGTTTTTGAATGGGTGTTGTCCAACTTTTCATGTTGATATTAGCTTGTGGGAATTTTGTGCTGGATGTTTTCCAGCACTGCCACAATAACAATGAAGAAGGGGCCATCCTGAAAAATTATTTTTTTCATGCCCCTCATATGATATGACATAATATGCTGAAATGCCATCCTTGTACCAAAAAACTGCGAATCAAAAGGGAAACTTTCTTTGCCCCTGTCGAGAATTCTTTCACATGAGAAATATATCAATTGAAAAATTTTTTTTTCGAGAACTTAAAAGCATATTCGTAAGTGACCTGCTTGGATATGAAAATACCTTGGAATTTCTAACCAATGCATCTATGTTGATAAAGGTGCAACGGGTAAAGGTTTGTCCGGACTCGCAAGCCTATTTACCAAACCTAACCAAACGTATTCTTCTTTAAAATTTTAATGTTAAAAGCCACAAGTTGTGGTTGGCTTATGAAAACATTTTTACGTTCTGTCCATCGTCATAAACGCAAAAATTAAATAAGGCTTATAATGCAGAGCTTTGATGTGGGTTGTTACTAATCTATAGAAAAATTTAACCGCATCCACGCCAACGCTTAATCCCTCCTTCGAATGGCTTCTATGTGCAATTTATTTTTACCTTAATATCATTGAGTCCAAAAAATGAAATGAAAACCTACATTAAAAAGCGATCACCCCTTTCCAGCCACCCACTTCCCACTAACACAACTTCTCCACATTATTGTTCAAAATATATGTAAATGCATGACCATGAGAGAACGATTAACTGCTGTAGCGGTGAAATAAATTTCATTGTCAAACTCCACCAAAAACAGAGCTAAGCTAATTGAGGCAGCAGGTTTAGGTCGAGGCAGCACATATATAAATGCCGGGAGAACGAAAAAAGAATCACTTAACTTCTTTGGTGCTGAATTTTCTGGCCGAATTATAACAATGCACACATAACCTCAAAATTTCAGAAACATTACTCTAACGGAATTCGCCGCGAGGGAACAAGAGAAAGCGAATTGAAATGAATTTTCAATTTTCATTCAACTCAGTAGTTTTGGGCTCAGTTGATTTCCCCACCACTTCCTCAACCATCACCCGTCGAATGACAAAGGTCCTTCGGTCTTTCAGTCAGATGAACCGCTGAATAGTGGCAGCCATATTCGACTGAAGGAGAGTACGGTCTGTTGTTAAGTGAAATTCATGAATTATGGAAAAGGTAGTTGAGAGCCGTTCAACGAGGTCTATATAAATGATATTTCAAAAGGGTCGACGAGGAGGCTTGTTATGATATTAAGGTTCAGCGGAGAAAATAGGTCATCCCCTCGCAGCAGTGGTGTTCGAATTGAAAAAGCGAGTTTGCTCAATGAATAGAAAGATATTTCATCTGATGACGATGATGAAAAAAAGGCGTCTGTCAACCTCACATATATGCGGTACTATACGTATGAATGGGATGAGGTGGTTTTAGTGAAAGCCCGGCAACTTGACGGCGCGTCCGGAGTGGCACTCCTCGTAAGTATTTCTCGTTTCTGAAAAGCGGCGACTACTACAAATATAGTCAGCCAGTCGTCAATTGCTCGTGAATGCTGTTGATGTTGGCGAGATGATGATGATGCGAATGATGGCTTTCGAATGCACTCTTGAACAGTGAAAGAGTCCTTTTCCGGATCATTAACGATACTGAAAGGCATCATCGCCAGATACGAGAGATTGCACTAAAAAGTGATTTTGACACCAACCTGACACGATGCATCTGTTGTCGACTGCGAAGAGGACAACCACTGATGATGGCGATGCCGAAGCTGACAATGACGACAACCATGTTTGCATCTCTGATGTTGACCAACAAGTTGTGATGGCCAGTGTTGTTGTAGTTGTTGTTATGTCCTTGTCGCATCAAGAGGGGTTGATTTACAGTGAATTCATGGCTACGAGTACATGCGACCAGCATTCTTGTCGATGTGGGTACTGGGTATATAGATAGCTATCTCGTGAGCGTTGCGCCCGGATAAGAGTAAATAATGTGTTTTCTGCGGTGCGTTAAGTGGTTTCAGGTTGATTGCGAAACGGAAATGAAGAAATGAGTGAAGGTTGGCTGGACCTGAAATTGACTTTTGTAATTCAGGAAATGTACAGACTGGCGGCAGTTTGAATAGACATCTAGTTAATTAGATTTGCAGCCGGCTGCCGTAGGTATGGATACAAAATATACGCTGTACAAATTAGAGGTGCGGGCTTCTAATTAAGTTTAGCACTAAAATTTACTTTTATATAAGTAGCTCTTGTTGATGAGGCATATGCCGCTTATTAAGCATTCACTTAGGTTCAGTTTTCGACATTTTCATTGGCACATTACCGGTACATAGAGAGCTGAATAGATGGACTCGTGTATTGCAGTATGTATCTAGTATGAAGCAGTCACCTCATTGCCAGCTTTCTTTGGTTTAATGGATCAGGAATTTAGCATTAAGTAGACATTCCGTCAGGTATAGAACTGCATTTTAATTAGATACATATCTTTAACAAGCCTATCAAGGAAGTATCTATCTGACTGTTTTGTGCGAATATTGAGTGAAAATTATTGTGATCGAGCTTTGGTATCGCAAATGGAAGTGCCTACAAAATCAGGATCCAAAGTTATCTTAGGTTAGGTTAGTTAGGGCCATCACAATCTTCAGTCAACTTTCATCATTAATATCTAAACCGAGTTGCCCATACACTAAGTAACTAAGTATGGCCTAAATTTTGTTTGAAAGACCAACCTCCTCCTTTTCGAAGAAATACCTGTCGAAGTGCTTCCTCTTAAGCTGAGCAATTGTTTGCTATTCAATGAGAAGGCGGGTGAGATCCTTGGCGACTTGCAAGTATCCGTATTCGTTAAGTCTTCTCATGGCATGCTTCCAAAGAAGACAATGCCCGGGGAGAGTCCCTATGACTTATCATTATCAATTTTATCTCAAGCAGCTTCGCAGCTCTGTACATGACCAAGAACTTCTGACTGGAATAGGGCCTTTCCAATAAACATTTTTAGTTATGACTCTAAATTTAACTTTAGTAGTTCGGAGTGACTGTGTTTTCCATGTATAGAAGTTTCACAATTGTGAGCTTCCGTAAACTTAAAGTGGAGACTAACATTTTTCAAATTTGTTTTTAGTACGGCGCCGCATGTTTTCGGAAGTCTCAGGGGAACCTCTAGGTCCAAATCGCTGGAGTACATACCTAGCCCCGCACACCCACTACTTTTTTATTCATCAGCACCTTTATTATGAAATCTTATTTTCCCTTGAATACATTTTTTTTTGTAGCGTAATAAAACAATTGTATCTTTTGTTTAGAGAACGATTGATATACCATGAGAAGGAAGAAGAAGACACAGAAAGATTGTCCTTACTACTTTGCCGAGACATTGAGGCTACAAAATTGAATTAAGAGCTCCTTCACACACTGTACCACAGTGCGATACGGATGCATTGAGAAGATACATCGTATACGACTACGCCTTATAGAAATGCTCCCGGTTCGTTCGCCGGCGAGCCCATCAAAGAATCCCTGGCGATCATTTACAGTGTAAAATGAAAGAAATGCGAATATTTACAATGAGTTTATGGAACTACATTTATGCAAATTTATGGCAGTGGTTCCGATCCTAAAGAAGAATATGGAAGATGGGCCTTACTGCTTTACACATTTCTAAAATTTGTTTAATAAAAATTTGTTTAAAAAAAGATTCTTCCTGGGTTAAAGGAAAGTCTTTTCGCCTATCATTGATCATATTCCAATTAATAGTTTAATTTTCTTGTTGAAAAAATACACGGATATAAAAAAAAATACAAAGATCACTTGTCCTCATCCTATTTTCAAATTAATTGTAATTACGTTCGCGATACAATCACTTAGTCACTAGATTCTAGTGGAACGTATACACAGCACAACTTCCCCTATATATGGTTATATAGAAGAGGAACAGGCATAACGGTAATGTTTAGGAAGTTACATATATCTTGAGCATCCAGAGATATTTAAAAAAACTAACGCCCATCAGCCAATAGGCCTTTTAGATTGTATAATCCTGGAGTACAACTATTCGCATCCAAGGTGATCCCAAAGAAAAACTAACTTTGGATAAGTGGTACCATTTTATTCCGCAAATCACTATAGTAACTAGAGATCAAAGGAAACAAAGACGAATAATAACTGCGGCACTGCCAGAGAAGGGCGCGAAGCAGTAACTCAGCGTTGATACTGCAGATTTAAGCTTAATCTCCCAGGTCGCAGAAGGAGACAGGGCCATGAACACTCATTGAAGCGATGGTTATCAATTTCGCTAGAGGAATTCCTTAAGGTACACTAAATTGGTGTAGTCAACTATGGTGCCGAATGACTATACCCAGTTGAGACTCGGTAGTATCACGAAACAGAGCAGCTTTTTAAAATATGGCGCCTAGGACACCGGTGAAGATATACGTAAGTAAAATATGCAAAGAGTTATCAAATCGTTAGACAATTTCAGCAGTTTCCTCTCGGCTTTGGCAGATATCCATGGAACTGCCGTAATATAACCAACCACATCATCGTCTAAGCAGTTTACAATCTTTTGGCAATCACGCTCCTTTCCCAAAACAAAAACGCAGATGGCGACTTATAGTCTATGGTATTTATATTCTGTACGCAATACGAATTTATTCATCACACATGCTCTGATAGATATTTCTGTATCAGCCTTTTTAGCAATTGAATTTTGAATACCTTCCCAACTTTTCCATTTATGCACACTAATTATTCAATTCCATATTCATACACAAAAAGGCGTTCCATAATGAAAGGGCTCCACTTCCATGGTAATGAATTTAACGAGGACACTTTCAGCAAATCCCCCATAACCACCCCACCATCTACATCCACAATGAAATGTTATTATCCTAAAAAATCACCTGGTTCGCCCAGAGTCTAACCCACGGTATTTCAATTTGATTTGTTCTGGCATTTCGAATTGAAATAGAATTTGATGTCGATGCCACCACCCGCAACCAAAAAGCGCTATTATTGTACAACATGTTAAATGTATGAACAAACCGAAAGGACGTGCATACACAACGCCACCCCCTATTCTTCGGAATTATGATTAACTCGATGGTAATGTCTATTGACAGTGACCATTTATTTCGGATTAAAATGCGACTAGATGCATAACAATAAATTTTAATTATACACAATGTGCATCCGTCCTGTTAACCAAGGACGCATGGCCACTAGCCTGGTATACTGTGTAACAACCGATAGTTGTATGGCGACACTTTACAGTGGTCGGATGTGGTGGTGCGTGTGAATCCTTGTTCCATGGTCATATTATTATCCTTTAATTAATATCGGGGGTTTGCTCGATAAATAAAGACCCGGATTACGCCCGGATTACGGGGGAATGGTACATTTTACCGTGCTGTTGGCATAGTAACTGGGGTTCTGCTGACAACAATTGCAGCGGCACTTAGTGTTCCACCGACTATGCAACTACACAGACGGATTATTTGAAATTAAAAGCAAATTTTGTCGATTAGCTCATGTTGGCGAGGAAGGATTTCACGTGTGCATTGATTCGTTTGTTTTTTGACACAAATATGTGCTGAAATTAGTAATTTCGCTATGGGTAACATGAGGAATCGCATGAATTTGTATTTAATTAGGGATTTGTGCAGTTGCAACAGGACTGGAAAATCGGAGTGGAATCATGCTTTTTGGCTGAGCAGCAGGTTTATCTGGGCTCTCAAATATTAAACATTAATACGGACGGAATTATGTCATTGCAATCTATGGAGTTGGTTGACGATCAGTAGACTGCAAGCAGTCAGTGGTGTCAATATGCGAACGGCTTAAATGGCTTACGACTATTTCAACCGACAGTCGATAGAAGCTTACAGTATATGTTGATTATAAAATCAATACATACATAATGATCGTTTTTGCACAATAAAAAACTTATTATTATCTTGAAAGCGCCCTTAAATAATATTTGATGTCTCAGCCTCAGAGACGAAACTAAAAATGAGCAGGAGAATGGTACCATTCGAAATACAATTTTTCATCAATAATGAGATCTAGGATTTTTCACTTGCAAAAAAAATTATGAAAACGCTTAAAATCGTCAAAACCAGAAGAAAAAAAAAGAAATAGAAAAAGTTTCAAAATAGCATAAGAAATCTCTGACTTACAAAATATTTGCCTTTAGAAGTTCATTCCTGTCCACTTTTGCTTTTGTATGAGAGCTATATAATAATACTCAATCCTGATGATAGCTTGGTTGCATTTTTTTATCATAGGGTAACGGACTGTTTGATTCATGTAATTTAGGACATAGGGAACGTTCTAACAATATGCCACATATATCTACAAGGTGGGCCAAAAGAAGCCATCCGATGTTGTTTAGCTCTCATTTTTTTTCTAAGTGAAAAACTTCGATTGTGTTTTTTGATTATGTTTATTTGAACCTTTATAATTGTATTGGCAATTTTATTGGTCAAGTCGGGAAGATGATATCGGTCAAATGGGCGCCGTCACAATTGATTGCCCTACGGGCTCGTTTTATGACGTTTTACATCACTTCGGCGAGAACTTCGGGCGACAGATTCTCGCACTCGTGTCGAATGTTGTCCTTGAGGGCTTCTAGGGTCTCGGGCTTGTTCACGTAAACACGGGACTTCAAAAAACCCCACAAAAAAAGTCTGGAACGGTTAAATCGGGCGATCTTGCGGACCAGTGCAAATCGCCAAAACGAGAGATTAGGCGACCCGGGAACGCCGCCTTCAGAATATCGGTTGTGGCTCGCGCAGTGTGTACCGTAGCTCCGTCCTGTTGGAACCCCATGTCCTCCAGTCCTAATTCGTCCAATTGCGGAAGAAAAAACTCGGTTAACATGGCCCTATAGCGTGCACCATCCACTGTTGTCGTTTGACCAGCGGTGTTCTCGAAAAAAAATGGCCCGATGACTCCTCCATCGTGAACAGCGCACCATGCAGTAACTTTGAGCGGGTGTAATTGCTCCTCGTGCATTACTCGTGGATTTTCGGTGCCCCAGAAGCGATAGTTTTGCTTGTTCACGTACCCGCTGAGGTGGATGATTATGATTTTGGTCGAAAAATCGTCCACTTCGTCCTAGAGATTAAGGATGGCTTGGGCGTAGGTTACACGCGTTTGGCGGTCGACAGGCATCAGCTGATGCACGGACTGGACTTTGTACGGGAACATGCGCAAGTCTTTGACCAAAATTCGCCTTAGGGACGACCGGCTGATGACTAATTGCGAGGCACGGTGTCTGGTCGATGTTTCCGGCGACAGCTCGACATCCTCGTCAACAGCGGCGATATTCTCGGCACAACGGGCGCTCCGGGGCCGGCCACTCTTGGCAACGTATCGTGTGGTCCCATACTCTTCAAGGTTGGTGGCCAAACGGCGCAGTGTTTGCGCAGTCGGTGTCGGACGGCCGTGGAATCGGCGACGGAATACGCGCTGCGCCAACACTACAGACGAATTGTTACGCAAAAAAATAGACACGATTATTCCTTGTTCTTGGGGAGTGTATCGCTCCAAGGCATGTTCACTTGTATTCTACATCTGTCTAGTCCACAAATGTCAAAACAGATTTGACATTGGTGGCCATTTGCAAAAATAAGAGCATCTTCCAATAGGGTGATCTCTTTTGGCCCACCTTGTATTTATAACAGATGCATCTAACACTCCGCTGAAGGGTTTTCACGGACTAAATAAGAGAAACAACACCATAATAGCCTCAATATTGAGATTAAAGCTGCCGTCTGAGGTAACGACAAATATGTCGGTTTAATTAGAGGTATATAAGTAGGCGCAGTGGCATAGTGGTTAGTGTGTTGGACTTCTAAGCGAGGGGTCCGAGGTTCGAATCCCGAAAAAAAAACAAAAATTCCAACTTATAGGATTTTTTCCCCGCGCCTCCTTTCGCGAACGTCTGACAAACATCCGAGAGTATAAATGTCATGAAGAAGCTTCTCAATTAGCCGTTTGGACCCGGCATAAAATTGTAGATGCCTTCCATTCGTCACAAAAATGAAAAACCCACACGAAACGAATGGCTGTGACCTAGGGTCCCTAAAGACCTGTTGCGCCAACTATTTACTTTTTTATTTTTAATTAGAGGTATATGAGAACGTCCACACTCATCATGTCGCCGCGAATGTGTGGCGCGCTGGTTTGGGGGAGAGCCTTAATAGACAAAGAACAGCTAAAGTTCAATAGAAATCAAAGCATTTCAATAAAATTATTTATTTTGGGGCTTGTAAATATATCTACTTATCGAAGCTATAGACTTCCAATACAAAGTTTTGGAGTGCTCTTATTAACTTCCTGCAAATTTATTGCCGTCCGCAGTAGGGTTATTAACGATCACGGGGAAACTGGGACCCGTATCGAATGCGCCACCTATCATAGAGAATATACTTTAAACAAGAAAAACATCGATGGGGTTACTCTGACGTATTATCTGGGACACGATTACAGCGGCAGAGCTGTCCACGCCATACACTTACGTAATCTCAAAATAAGACGAACAATACTTTTTAATTAAAGTTGGTTCCACCTTGGCTCTTAAATGGACCTTGAGTTTAAAAATTGATTCCAAGAACCATTAATCCAGTAATACTAACAGGAACGGCTAAGCAGGAGTAATTAACACATTCGAGGAATACCTAATATGCCGTTTAACTTCGGATGTGAATCTTAATCACGAATAAGCAGCAAATGCTAAGGCTTCACAACATCTAGTAATTGAAAAAAAATGTTAATCCGCGTCGTGAACTTTAGGTCCTTCAGCGAACTAAAGTATCTGCCTTAAATTGATCCCGAAAACACCAATTTTCGTTAAAATAAGTCAATTATTAAGATCCAATTAATGCACACGTTTACAGACGACTACCTTTCATTCTATGTACGTTCACTTTACTTTGCGATTATACTTGTCTTCGGATTATTAGATTTTGCACAAAATCGGATGCCACGAGCACGTCCACAGTCCTTGGGCAGATAATTCAGCGCCATTGAATGGAAATTAAAATTTCAATTATCTGAAGGCAAACGAAACGTTTCCCGCCATGAACTGGTAATTAAAACCTGCCTCGAAATTTTATAGACGCACATGCCTCGCCGAAACAAGCAGTAAAAGTTCTCCTTTTTCCTGCACTAAGTTATAGCGATAATGCACTTCCGCATATGAAACAAAAAAATGGTTGTGGTTTCACAGAACACCAGTGTGTGCATTTATTTAGCAATTTCCGCCACAGGAGCATGTGTGCTTAATTTAAAAATAGCCCAAACTTTTATCGGAGTTGTCGGTTTAAAAAAAACACAAGAGTCTTTGAAAAAAGTGGAGGAAAACTTTTTCTGTTGAATCGAAAGGGAAGGAAGAGAATTGTAAACTTTCAACTTTGCAGCTGCATAACTTTCTTTTCCCGTTTGTGTGTGTGTGCGTGTTGCCGCTCCGAAGTGAAATCCTCATATTCTTAAGCCATATCAGGTTTTTAACTTTATGAATTTCTGCAGAAAATTAAGTTTTTTGATTTATAACGATTTACTTGGTGGTGTTGAAGGGAAACTACTTCAAAGTGATATCTAATAAGTCGGAGGATCTTATGGGGCTTCCCATATACTAGTCCCAGGCAAAAAGGCACACAAAGTACACCCATTTATGTAGTTTCTTTTCTGTCGAATATAGATTGTTTTTTGCTTTTTATACTGTTACTGTGGTAGTTTCCCCATTTAAAGCAAACAAATCTTAAGGCGAACCTCGTATACTAACGTTTGTGGGGATTTTCTTCGACTTGATGTTTTATGGTTTTGGAGATGTATAATGCTTTTTGTCCTCTTTTAAAGCTGCGACGGGATATCCTTTAAAGTTATCTTATAGTTTTGCAAAACTTGGACTTGTGCTCGGATAATGCTGGCTCTGTCGTTTGATTTCATACTTTTATCTCATGGATACGTAGAGAGAGTGTGGGAGGCAAAAACAGAGAAAAAGACAAAAAGGAGTGGAAGATGTACCCACTTACTTTGTGAGCTTCTTCGGCACTTGTGGACAGGATATGACTGAGAGATTTGAAAGAGATGATTGTTTTGTTTACCCACCTGGAAAGAGAAAAGAAAACAATATTTTAAGTAATAGCTGGATATTAAATACAAACAATCTTAGACGTAGACAAATGGGCGATTCAGGGAAACTACTTTTAAGACAATTGCAAACCAAAACTGCGTTTAATTTTGAAAGGAGTAATAAAACACGAAAGTTGATGTTAAATTGCGGAATTTTTCACTCAAAAAAAAAACAACAGGAAATTGCACTTGCAAAACTTTAGATGAAACTCTAAATTAAAAGATTATTGTTTGGGCTTAAGTTATTGAATTATTTTATAGTAGTTGAATATGAAAATGAATGAATGAATTTAATACAGAGAATCAATGATGGATGAACAAATAATTCATTGTGTTGCTGGCGGGAATATAAAGAACTTATGTTGAATATGATCATTTACAGGACATTCTGCAACCGTAGTCAAAATGTTTAGCTGTTGTACTTTTTCTGATCGGAAGAACTGGAAAAACCCAGTGTTATCTTGGCAGTTTATAGGGTTGAGCAGCACACTGGACACTCTTGCTGTTCCACCATCAACAAAGCCAATTTATGTTGTGAACTAAAACCAAATCTTTTGATGTGACTCAAAGCATTTGTTTTTTGAATTCATTATGAAAATCTTTTTTGGTCGAGGTTAAATTTCCAAACAAAATTCATTTGATCGGGTTCTCAAAAACCACATTTGGGTACGCTCGAGATATATATAACGTCTCCAAGCATTCACCATATCTGGTATTGGTATAAAATATCTCTTGTTAATGATTCTATATGTTAAGGTGACACAATCTGGGCGTAGAAAACTACTTTGCCCAAATAAAAGTTGCTAATTATATTGTGAGCTACTTAAAAACATTTGCAGTTTAAGTCGCAGCGTGTTATGCATAGAAAAGAAGTCGTTCACTGTATGATTTCAACTTCTCGATACAATAAATCGGAAAGATCAGCTCCCTCAAGTTGAAATACATACTTCTAGCAATTACTGCGTTAACGCATTTCTTTTAAATTGTCAGGCCACAGTTCCATGTAAAAAGGAACCACTAAAAAATAGGTACATCCATCTAGTTTTGAAGACTACATTTTCGATCGACACCTGACTAAGAGAGTATACAAAAGTTTATGTTTTTAGAAAAAATCTGTTTGCATCTTAGTTGTAATTCCTACACAGGAAATAAAAGCTCGTTAGGTTAGCTAGGGCGATTGTCGGGCTAATCGCCTTAAATACCACATTTGTAGATTCTTAGAGAGCATGAAGTTCAGCGTATTGTAAGCCACTACTGTTAAAGAAAAACTCGAAACCTATAAGTTTAAATTTTTGTCTCACATAACTCATCGCATTGCCCGACACACACAAAAAGGATGGTGACATTTAAGTGACATTAAGAAGCAGCCTTCACTCGCGTCCTTAAATCATATATTACACATATCCACAGAACCACATCATTTTCCATTAAGATTTGCCTACTAACTTATTTAGTATCCTTTTACTATTCCATTACATTCCACTCTATTATCCTCGTCATTTCTTTTCCGTATTCATTCACTCACTGTGTGAGTATCACTTAGACACTTGGCCAGCACTTAATGGAGCTGAAATTACGATTATTTTTAATGCCTGCTTTAGAGCTCTGTGCACCATCACTCTGTACCTATACACTGCCACCCCTTCAAAAGCGATTATCCATGATTTCACTTAACCATTTTTTAGCACAGCGCAAAACGAATATATACACAGAATCGTCATACCAGAACAGGACAGTTTTCATCATCAAAAGGACATCTCACTGGCGAATGATGCCATTTTGTTTAGCATTTCCGAATGAAATGGAAAATTTAATTGACTCGGGATAGGGATTTCGGGTGAAACTTTTATTATTGGCTCAAATAGTCTGGTCATAAAATCGGAAAGAAAAGGGAAAATCGATACCCCTTAGTGTACCACCCTATACAAAGGCGATCGAGATTATTAGCATTCCACTGATAGCTCTTAATTTGTTTGCCCGGCTATCTGAAAAATCCCTTTTTCTGGTGGGGCAAAATCCTTTTATCCCCAGCATCAATGGCGGCACTACACTGTTACCCCTCATCGTACATTTTAATTTCCATCAATTTCCATAATTTCCAAAAAGGAACGAAGTTTAATTTTAATAAAAACCAACAAAGAAGAATACGATTATAAGGAAACTGCGAGCACAATGATTATGAGATGTTGTAAGGGGAATGGTGCTCGGAGGACAGGGGGTACCCATTGCACAATCGAATTTGGCGTACATAAGTGGTGGTAAAACAGTTTAATTTAACAAAGCTTCACCCGGAGGCGATCAGCGTGGCATTAAGCGAAATTACGTTTTTAGCTAAGAGAGTGAACTTAGTTAGAAAGTGGAAGGAAGGAAGGACAGAAGGCAGACAGGCAGGCACGATAGAGAGCGGCATGGTTTTGAGCAATCAGTTTGTAGGTTGTTTTCTGGTTTATAGACAGGGCAGAAGGATGCAGAGAGAATTGCCATTAGAAAGGAAATGTTGAGAGGCAGGAGTAGTAAGTACAAAGCTCACTGCAGCAAAAAGGAAGCCAAACAAACATTTTAATTAGTATTTTCTTTCTTGATGGCTGGGTGGGGTGAATAAGTTCTTATGGTTGAAGTTCTTAGCACACATTTCCCGGAATTGATTGATGCTGGTTTTGCTGAAGTTATGTTGAATGCATGGAAAATTTTCCACAACGATTGTAATTGACATAAGTGGAAGTAGTTTTATAGGAAGGTCAATATGAAATCACAGGCGTCTGGGGCCGTATACGTAATAATTTTGGAGAATTTCGAATAGTTTGCTGGAGAGGTTGAAAGGCGAGATATTTCCGTGCAGACATATACGATTAATTATGTTGCACTAGTGCATTAATGTTGGCCAACCTACAAGCCTTTTCTAGAGCTTTACAAACTCGAAGGACGGTATAGTAAGATGCGTTAAATTCAGCTGACACAATTCTGATAGTATTAAAGTCTATTGTACAACAAAACGATAGGTGGGCCGAATTTAAAAAAAAAAACAATAAATAAAATTCTTAGCCATCCCGAGTCAAGTGCCAATTTGTGGAAGCTATATACACAAAAATGGGAGTCAGGGAAGAAGTGTCTTCCAGCCTGTCTAGGGTGTTTTACAAAACAAGTCAAAGATTAGTAAAATCCATACGGCCTGCACCTGAATAGTCTGGACTTTGGGAGTGCTATAGTTGCTTTACAACGGTGATGAAACTAGTTGCTGACACTCGAGGTCAATATGACCAAAACACTGATTTCCCAATTTTTTTACGTGTAAACTCCCAATTGTTAAAAGCTATGTAATTGAGTATAATCATTTTTTAATTAAGAATTTAATTTTAATTGACTTCAGTACGTATTGGAAAATTGCATTTTAGCGACGATTAACATACGTAGCAATGTTTAAGAAATTTCCCAAATGTCTTGTGTTAATAAGAATCCAGAATAAAATACGTTTTACCAATAAAATAAGGAGAGCTTAGTTTTAAGAAAAATAAAAATACATTTCAAGGGAATTTTATTCATTCATTCTATAATGTTTGGCTGAAAGTATAAACGAGGGGTCGGATTCATCAAATCAAAATTTCGGTTGTTGTGAGCATTTTTCTACGTGGGTATGTTAAACTTTGTTTTTTTTTTCTTTATTGAGGATTGTATATAGTATTCGAATTAATTACTGATGCATTGTAAATATGCATATGTACCTCATCCTCTTGGGTTTATTCGGTCCAACCCAAAGATCTCTGAATGAGTGTTCTATGAGTAATTATTTCTATGAAGACGATGTGAACAATTAATTGCTATATTATTCGGCATTATTAAAGTACTAGTTTGCAGATGGAATAAAGATATATCCATTTTATAAATGGATTCAGTTTCTATACAAACAAATACCGTTAGAATTTAAAAAATAGAATAAGGCGCGCTAAGTTTACCCACAATTTTGGTATTAAATACTCAATTGCATTAGACTTACATCAATTTTGGATTCGAAATCAATTTTTTTCTATCCGCAAGTGATAATGTGGAAATACGGTTGGCCTCATTTGCGGTGGGTTGCGCTAGCTGTTGACTGTTTTCAAACTTGTTTCAAATGAAAATTCGTCAGATATCCAAAAAATTGATTATGCTGCATAAATTTGGTTGGTTTTTATGATTTAATTACATACTTAATTAATTAAGCCCTTGTATATACATATGTCTTCAACAAAAGTCAACAATTTGATGTACGCCGCAGATATTTGTGGGTTCGATCTCGAAATAATATTTATCGCTTACCTCAAACTATTTTAACTCACGGAGAGAGAGTTTCATATTTTATAATTCCATATTGGATTTCCATATCAGATTTCCGTCAAACTTGAAAGCCGGTAAAAGGCTCAGAGATGAGAGGCCATTGAATCTTGACCTAGGCCCTCTGTTTCTCTACGCAACAGACGGTTTATTAAAAACAAAAATTTTAGGAATATTATGTGAAGTCTTGCATTGCGTGCAGATTTGTCGTGCGGTATGATAAAGGTGATATGATAAATGGCTATCCTCCAAAAATGCGGTAGCCATAAAAGCGCTGCAATATCAGCGTGAAAAACGCTAGAGAAACTTTGTAGCTTGGAGAAGGGAAGAGTGATGTACTTCGAGGTGTAACATTTAAAAAAGGGGAACCCGATTTTCATTGGTGTATACAAAAACATATAAAGCCAAAAGTAGGTATTTGAAAATATTGTCAATTCTGAAAACGCTGATAAACTATAAACAGTCCAAATTCCCGACAATCGAGCAAAACTAATAATACAAAAATCGCGTAGCACCCAAAGTTTCCGAAGAAGATGACACAGTTTAAAAAATAAAATAGCCCATCTTTTTAAAATTTCTTCAAATGTTTGTCCATTCTTTGTCCGATCCTAAAGAAAAGATTCATTTTTATGTAAGAATACTAAATAGGTAAAACGTCTCCTAAATGATTATTTTCTGTGCGAAAATTAATAAGCTCGAATGCAGCAGAAAAAGCAATAAGCTTACTGTCCAATTAATTAAATACGTAGTTGTTTGTTCGAAAAGGTACCAGAATACTTGAGAAATAAAGGGTGATTTTTTAGCTGGTTTGGTTTTGGCAACACTGGTTTTGACAGCTGACGTGTGTTTAGTACCTTGTGTCACTGTCAAACAGCTTCAGTTTGGTTTGCAATTTAACCATGGATCGTCTTACAAATGAACAACGCTTGCAAATTATTGAATTTTACTATCAAAATTCGTGCTCGGTTCGAAATGTTCATCGCGCGCTGCTTCCATTTTATGATCGGCATTCTCGACCTTCTGAGCAGTCTATTCGGAAGATTGTGACCAAATTTCGCACCAAATTTACTTTGTTGGACATTAAACCACCAACTCGTTTACGTACTGTGCGTAGTGAAGAAAATATTGCGGCCGTATCAGCAAGTGTGACAGAAGACCGCGAAATGTCGATTCGGCGCCGTTCCCAGCAGTTAGGCCTTTGTTACAGCACTACGTGGAAAATTTTGCGGAAGGATTTGGGCGTAAAGCCTTTTAAGATACAGCTGGTGCAAGAACTAAAGCCAGCCGACCTACCACAACGCCGAATTTTTGGTGAATGGGCTCTTGGAAAGCTGGCCGAGGATCCGCTTTTTTATCGAAAAATTGTGTTCAGCGATGAGGCTCATTTTTGGTTGAATGGGTACGTAAATAAGCAAAATTGCCGCATTTGGAGTGAAGATCAGCCAGAAGCATTGCAACAGCTACCAATGCATCCCGAAAAAGCCACTGTTTGGTGCGGTTTATGGGCCGGCGGCATTATTGGGCCATATTTCTTCAAAGATGATGCGAATCGCAGCGTTACTGTCAATGGTGAACGCTACCGAGCGATGATAACAAACTTTTTTTTGCCCGAAATGGAAGTTCTTGACTTGCATGATATGTGGTTTCAACAAGACGGTGCCAAATGCCACACAGCACGCGAAACAATGGCGCAATTGCGAGGCGAGTTTGGTGAACAGTTAATTTCACGTTTCGGGCCGGTCAATTGGCCGCCTAGATCGTGCGATTTGACACCATTAGAATATTTTTTGTGGGGGTATGCCAAGGCTAATGTGTATAGGGACAAGCCCGCTTCGATTGACGCACTGGAAGCCAACATCCATGCATTCATTCGTGAGATACCGGCCGATATGTGTGAAAGAGTATGCCAAAATTGGACTCAGCGGATGGGCTACCTGAGACGCAGCCGCGGTCAACATTTGCATGAAATTATCTTTAAACATTAAATTGCAAGCTTCAAACTATCGATTCAAATAAATATTTCATTCATTTTTTCGAATTTTTTGTGTTTTTTTTTTAAAAAAAGTTCTAAACCTCTTAAAAAATCACCCTTTACTAGCTATACAGTTCGGAAAAAAAGCACACCAACGAATCAATCAAACTAGATAATTTGACAATTTGAAATACAACCCATCATCCATCACATACACCTCTATTCACACAACTATAGGTGCAGTGGTGTGCAGTGCATATGCATGTGACTTACTTGAGCTTGCAATGCTCAAGAGAATAAGACGCGCTTTCCACTTCAGGAAATATTTTCTTCAATTGTTATTTGCCGTTGCTGCCATACTCTTTGTTTACTTTTGCACAAATCAAATATCGTCCATATGCGAGCTAGCTATACAAAGAAAACTTTTTAAGTTATATTCTCTTCCTGATCCTGTTGCTGCTAATATCGAATTTCTAGTCGTCCTCTTCACATCTATGTATGCGAAAATGCGATTAAGTTTTAATTCGTTTCCGGTAGCGTATCCTCTTCCTTTCTAAATGTTTACTTCCGTCTCCATTGCACGAGACGATGAAGAAACAAACAGAAGGATATGTCATTTGATTCTAAATAGCATCCGTCTGGAGATGTTCATGATTAAGACGATGCATCATCTATGGCTTGTCTTTTGCTTTAGTGAACTGAACTGATTAGATATTTATAAGGATGATGTGAGGTTAACTTCTCGTTTGCTATGCAAATTTTCATTTTCACTGGGAAACTGACAATTGAACTTCCCAGTTGAGACATAACATAATTATATACGATTTGCTTGCAGCGGTTATGTTTCAGAGGATAATCATTTTATTTATTTACCCGAAAATTGTGTAAGGATGTTAAGGAATAAGAACAAACATTCCTTATAGCGGTGTGCTCGTGCGCTCATACATGATGCACCGACAAGACTTCCCCAACTGCAGTGAGCCTAAGCACTGTAGACTGTAGAGTGAATCTCTCATCATTTGCCTATCAACTTGTATTTAATTCGAATACCGTTGAGTGATCCAATTAGTTGAAAGTTATTGATTTGTGGTTCATAATGTATCGTAATCGAAATTAACCTCATCCTTAAAATTGTTTGCTTGATGTTTTTATCCAAAAAAAAAGTAGCACGAGTATTTTTTTGAAAAATTGTAAACAAAATGGAAGGACTGGGCATTAACAGACAGATGATGTCGTACTCTTTATTTTGGTATCCATTAAGGTAAATAAGGACTGGTAGCTATCGAAGGTTCCCCCTTTATTGCATTTTGCATGACAGATGTATTACACGGCCAAGTAGTATAAATAATTAAGGAACAAGGTCGCAGTGAAAAAAGGTTTGTTTAATACTGGACGATCATTCCTCTGAATGTGTTTCCTTTTGTACAGCCCTTTACTTTACAAGTGCTAATTTATAAAGGCGATTTGGAAGGTAACCAAGTTTAAATAGCATATAGGACCGCACGAAGCTTTTCGGCCCATATGAACACGTATCATGTTAAAATTACCTACTCCAACTCTCCCAATCCGTATGAATTCCTCTGACTTCCATTTTTAGATGTCAGCTCATACTCATAGGTGTCTGTTATTAGGACATTTTTGTGCATGGATTGGTAATATTTATTTACTTTAAATAAGAAGAAGATTCCAATTCCTGGAGCACTCAGGCAAATTTCTTTACTCCGAGCAGAAACCCCTTTTTGTAGTCGTGAAGAAACTCTAGTATTATTTGTTTGTCTTTTAGAATTCACTTTTTCCTTGTGTTGAGTCTTGGGTATAAATTTTATGGTTAAGATATTCTTTCGGACACTGAATGATTTTTACTTCAATCCGACTAGCATTTGTTAGCTCACATATATGATGAAATATGTTCGAAGGCGCAGCGCGGAGGGTAAGATGCAGCGCGTTATGCTTTTCCAATTACTATCTATGTATTTTGTACAAAAACATAAAATACAAATTAATTGTTAGCGCAGCAGGTCCATTTAAAGGTACTCTAGGCCAAGCTTCCAGGGATGTAGAATTTAATGCCGAATCCGAAAGGCTGAACTGAGAAGATTACTCACGGATGTTTTTCGGAGGTTCGCCAGAGGTGACGCAAAGGAAAACAATTTAACCTACAAATTGGGTATTTCCCAAGAAGGAAACTGAGCCATTGCCCGCAGAATAAATTGTCCAAGTCATCGAACTGCAAACCTCAAAGCTCCAAGAGCTTGCAACAAATCAATTCTCCCATACTTGAGTCTCAGGAGCAGACCAATAGATACCCACTTCTTTCGGTTCACTGCCACTATTCCGACTTACATACAAATTTTTTTTTTACAAAAACTATACCTTTCTTTTATTAAATATACAACAAATTTAAATCAGTATCTATGTACTCCTATATTATACATTGATAGTCGTAAATTGAAGGAACGCATAAAACTCATTCCAATTCTGATACTCTGATTGTTACATGGTAAGTTCAAACGTAGCACAAAGGGCAGCCTAAGCCTTATTCCAACCGATGTCTTAATTTTTGAAGTCGTTAAAGTGTCCAACTTGACTCTAGCTACTTTAAATACAATAACTCGTATTCCCCCGGCGAATAGTAAAGTCTATCGTTCCCTGTCAACGATTCTCAATTCCTACGTAACAAATGAACAACTTTATCGTTAATAGTGAAACTATGGGAAAATCAAGGGCAGAAGTTATGACATCTCCAGAATAGCCGACCCTCATACTGTTATGCATATATCTGGAAAAATTTCCTTTCAGTCTGGTGCAATTAAACTTTGCATGTGCTGCCTCCGGCGAAGATTCGTAGTCATCTTTATTGGGTTTAGCAAATTAATTTAGAAATTCTGGAAATAATTTATTTGAAAGCATGCAAAGGATTTTGGAGGATATATTCAAGCATATTTTGACCAATGGAATGCCGAATATGAATAATTCATCATACTACCGATGGTCTTCAATGTTTCAGAATTCAGATCCAAACGAAATTATATGAATAAAATATTTATTTCCTACACCAAATGCTATGGATGAAGTCATTGCAGCCGCAAATTCCGTCTTTTAATGTGAGTTCATGATGCCGTACAATTGACAAACATTTTTTTTGTTGCAACATGGTATTTATCAAGTCAAAATGAAGATATAGGAAATTCGGTGAACTAGTACCATCTCGACAGTTACTACTATGCTCCAATAATGCCCTCATAGTTTCATTAACCAAAAAAAAAGATTCCTTGTGAAATCCCAAACAGCAATTAGTCTCAGATTACATTGTTTTTCTCAAGCTAATGAAGAAAGATGGAGCTTATTTTCAAAGAGAAATGGCCTAAAAAACTGCTTCCTTCATATCGCCCCCTTTGACTCTTTGAAACGATTGGTAACATTGCAGATAAGATTACCTATTACAGATCAAATTAAGGAAAGGGGCATATTATAAGATCACCAGTTGGGATCGAAAACGAAAATTTCGAACAAAATGTGATGAATTGAGGAAATACCTCCATTGATTGGGACACGTCACCACACTATCACAACTATAGGAAGAAAATATAATTTTTCATTGACCACGATTTATGTCACATCATTAGTTTGCGAGATCTTCACAGAGGAAACTTGGACCAAAGTAAGTCAGCTTGTAATCAGTATCCGAATACAAGTGACCACAATTGACCATAGCAGCCTCACAACGTAATATTTGACGGCCGTTGAGATTGGTAGATGAGATGAGATCTGAGGTGTGATCGTGAATGGCTTCTATTTCTGAAATCTCACATCAAGTGGTGTGTTGACAAAAAAATCAGCATGCTCTAGTACAGTCTATACAACTCTCGATCTTCCGTCACCGACTCTAAGTCAAGAAGGGCCCATATGAGTAGAGGAGATATTTCGGACTTGATCTAACCGACTCATCCTGGGTCTATCTAGAGGATGCCTACCCGATAGCACGCATTTCATAAAGCTCCTTGGAATCCAATTTGGTAACATGCATTTAACGTGTCAAAACTTTCGGCAGGTGTCATTCGCGATCTTATTCCTTCGGTCATTTCCCAAATCTCGTGGACATAGGTAAGAGTTGAAATAAAGACCGAGTTAAAGAATGACAACGTATGGCTGTGATACCGAGTTATGTATCAAAATTGGCACAGCCAAACCAATTCTGGTTCTTCCATCACTCTTGTCTTGACTTAAAGCCGAAGATATTTAAACTTTACCACCAGTTTCTAGTTCAGTGGAATGCAGAGTGCATTGAACAGGCGGAAGGTGGAGAATTCCATCACTTTAGATTTGTTTACGTTTATCTTTATATCGACTTTCAAATAGAAGGCAGCAAATATGTGTATCCAGTGCGCGCTTAAGTTTAGTCTCGTCAAATACCTCTCAATAAAAAAAAAAAATTAAGATACACAGAAAAATGTTTCCACGTCCAAAGTCTCAAAGGGCAGAATGTCTCCCTGCAGTCCACAACAAGATAGGATGTAGATGGGGTTAAAGTGGCAGTCTAGCCAGCTATCAAAGAAAATACCTATTTTTTGTTTCTGAATGTCGGCACTTCTGCCTGAAATAAGCTGCCTGGGGTTGGGTAGGCCAGAATATTAGCGCTGCCGAAAGTAAAGGGTGATTTTTTAAGAGGTTTAGAACTTTTTTTAAAAAAAAAACACAAAAAATTCGAAAAAATGAATGAAATATTTATTTGAATCGATAGTTTGAACCTTGCAATTTAATGTTTAAAGATAATTTCATGCAAATGTTGACCGCGGCTGCGTCTCAGGTAGCCCATCCGCTGAGTCCAATTTTGGCATACTCTTTCACACATATCGGCCGGTATCTCACGAATGAATGCATGGATGTTGGCTTCCAGTGCGTCAATCGAAGCGGGCTTGTCCCTATACACATTAGCCTTGGCATACCCCCACAAAAAATAATCTAATGGTGTCAAATCGCACGATCTAGGCGGCCAATTGACCGGCCCGAAACGTGAAATTAACTGTTCACCAAACTCGCCTCGCAATTGCGCCATTGTTTCGCGTGCTGTGTGGCATGTGGCACCGTCTTGTTGAAACCACATATCATGCAAGTCAAGAACTTCCATTTCGGGCAAAAAAAAAGTTTGTTATCATCGCTCGGTAGCGTTCACCATTGACAGTAACGCTGCGATTCGCATCATCTTTGAAGAAATATGGCCCAATAATGCCGCCGGCCCATAAACCGCACCAAACAGTGGCTTTTTCGGGATGCATTGGTAGCTGTTGCAATGCTTCTGGCTGATCTTCACTCCAAATGCGGCAATTTTGCTTATTTACGTACCCATTCAACCAAAAATGAGCCTCATCGCTGAACACAATTTTTCGATAAAAAAGCGGATCCTCGGCCAGCTTTCCAAGAGCCCATTCACCAAAAATTCGGCGTTGTGGTAGGTCGGCTGGCTTTAGTTCTTGCACCAGCTGTATCTTAAAAGGCTTTACGCCCAAATCCTTCCGCAAAATTTTCCACGTAGTGCTGTAACAAAGGCCTAACTGGGAACGGCGCCGAATCGACATTTCGCGGTCTTCTGTCACACTAGCTGATACGGCCGCAATATTTTCTTCACTACGCACAGTACGTAAACGTGTTGGTGGTTTAATGTCCAACAAAGTAAATTTGGTGCGAAATTTGGTCACAACCTTCCGAATAGACTGCTCAGAAGGTCGAGAATGCCGATCATAAAATGGAAGCAGCGCGCGATGAACATTTCGAACCGAGCACGAATTTTGATAGTAAAATTCAATAATTTGCAAGCGTTGTTCATTTGTAAGACGATCCATGGTTAAATTGCAAACCAAACTGAAGCTGTTTGACAGTGACACAAGGTACTAAACACACGTCAGCTGTCAAAACCAGTGTTGCCAAAACCAAACCAGCTAAAAAATCACCCTTTACTACAATAGGAGTATTCTACGCCATTCTCGCGTCTGCCGTACTCCCGTTACTCCCCAAGTGCAAAATTTACCTACTCCAATGTTTAATTGAAGATTTTACTATTTTTTCACGGAAGCCCTGCAGAGCATATTATCTACTTACATAAAGTGGCTTACATAAAGTCGGCCCTTAACACTTTTCGGATCGGAACTAACAATGACTAAGAAGGTTAAGTATCTGGGAGTCTATCTAGATACTGGACTTACTTGGAATGACCACGTTGAGGAGAAGGTCCGGAAGGCAAAAAGAGTACTACATCAGTGCAAACGTGTGTGTGGACAGAGGTGGGGACTCTCGCCTAGGTCAGCATACTGGATGTATACGATGATAACTAGACCCATTATCACGTACGCCTCGGTTGTATGGTGGGCGAAAGCCTCTCAGAAAACTGTGAGGAAGCACCTGGATAGGGTTCAACGTTTAGCATGTATGGGAATTGCAGGTGCAATACGTACAACCCCAACATGCGCATTGGAAGTCATCATGGGGATATTACCGCTAGACTTATTTATTAAGAAAACAGCGGCCCAAACGGCACTTCGCTTGCATCGAGATGCGAAATGGCACAATCGTGGTACGATCTATGGACATAGGAAGATCCTGGAACTTGCCAAAGACGAGATTAGCGAGCTAAACATGCCTATGGATCGAATAACAAGGGTGCGTATTATGGAAAGAAATCACAAAACTCGTATTGAGAACGGATTACTTCCAGAAAAAAGAAATGGTGAAATAGTGATTTTCACGGATGGATCCATGATGGATGGCGGAGCGGGGGCCGGTATCTATTCAGAAGAGCTGGAACTTGCCCGTCACATTAGTCTCGGGAAATACACTTCAGTATACCAGGCTGAGATGATTGCTTTGCTTTATGTGTTGGAGTACTTGCTTGAGTGTCAGGTGGAAGGAAGATATATCCTTATAGCACTGGACAATCAGGCGGTGATCAGATGCATGGAACAAACAAACATCACAACATCACTGGCACTGGAATGCGTACTTAAACTCAATAAGTGTTCATCTAAAAATGAAGTAACACTGACTTGGGTACGAGCACACATAGGGATCGAAAGCAATGAAAAGGCGGACTCCCTTGCAAAACAGGGGTCAACCGAAAAGTTGCTGGGACCAGAACCATTCTCTTCAATTGGCAGAGGAATGGTTGAACAGCTTGTCCACAAATGGATCACGGCAGAACACCTGAGAAGGTGGTCAACCGTGGAACAATGTAGACAAGCTAAAATGGCAATAAAGTGGCCGACCTGCTCCACTCAAAGAAGAGTTCTAAGCATGAGTCGAGGAACATTGAAATGGGTGGTGGCTTTGTCTACAGGACATGGTAATTTCAGGTATCACTTAAGGAAAATGGGCCTTATAGAGGATGATACTTGTGGACTATGCCTGGAGGAATCTGAGACAGCGGCACATATACTGTGTCAATGCCCGGCATTGGCTGGCAGAAGAATGAGGATCTTGGGACATCAATGGGTCGAGACCCAGTCGATGAAACGGATCTCCCATAAACAGATGCTAGCGTTAACACTAGGAATTGAGCCCAGAGAAGAACTGTGGAGAAATCCAGAGAGTCTCTCTGAGTAAGATTTACAGTGGTAGAGAGACGAAAAGAGACCCGACAATGGTGGTCTGATTCGATTATCTCTCGAAATATATATATATACATAAAGTGGAGAGTCTACGTGTTTCTTATCGCTTTACGATTTGGAGTACCTACAGCTACGTCTCATATACACAAACAGTTGACAGTAGAAGTGCTCTAGTAGAAGAGGGTTGAAAATGTAGAAGAACTGTTTCGAAATATGGTACAGGGTGTGAGGTAAAAAAAACAAAAATCAATTTGCATTATTTTTTATTGAACATTTTATAATGAATCTCTTGATTGTTATCTTTTTGTACAATCGTAATGAATTCATTTTTCAAAATGTGAAAAATAATCGCCTCAAAATTATTTAGGAAATACATATTGGGAAAACAAGAAATAAATACTTGTTAGGGCCGTGTCAATTTCGCACCTTCATATTCTGGAAGGAATAGGTTGAAAGCCCCCTTTTTCGTTTCACGTGACTGAGTGATCAATATCGCCTAAGAAAAAAAAACTTATCAATTGTTAATTTTTATTTACAGTTTGTTATTACCTTTGTAACATATTTCAAAATGTCCAAATTATGTGCTGCAGACCATTTCAAGCGGCTTGCCATACATGTCTTTCGTAGATCCTAAAATCCCTCGAAATTTATTATAATAAGTGTTGTTTGGGCAAGTCCACGGAGACCGCCCTCCATGAAGTAGTGCGTACAGTTGAAAGGTCACTTTCCCATCATCAATACACCTTAGCTACCTTCTTAGACATAGAGGGCGCTTTTAACAACGTACACACTGAATCGATCCAGAAATCTCTCTTAGAACTTGGGGTAGAGGATTTCGTTACTTCATGGATCATTTCCATGCTGAAAGCAAGAATCATTCAAGCAAAACTTGGTAACACCCTTTTAACCAAATCAGTAAGCAGAGGAACACCTCAAGGTGGGGTGGATTATGGTACTCAACAAAATTCTGTCAAGACTCGACAGTGAAGGTATTAAAGTCGTTGCGTATGCGGATGACGTGGTTGTTCTAGTATCAGGAATGTTTCCGAACGTGATAAGCGAAATCATGGAAGGAGCACTGGGTAAGATTAGCGGGTGGGCCACTAGTTGTGGTCTTAGCGTTAACCCAAGTAAAACTGAACTGATGCTTTTCACCACCAAAACCAAAATACCAACCTTCTCACTTCCCCGCTTGAATAACCAAAATCTTACTCTATCCTCCAGTGCCAAATACCTAGGAGTCATCCTCGACCCTAAACTCAACTGGAAGTCAAATATCGAACACAGAGTGAAGAAGGCAAGCATAGCTTTCTACGCCTGTAGTAAACTTTCGGCAAGAAGTGGGGTCTTCGACCAAAGATGGTTCGTTGGATGTACACAGCTGTCGTACGTCCCATCCTCACATACGGATCACTGGTATGGTGGCCCGACTTAAGTAAAGCATATAACATCACGAAATTAGGTAGAGTCCAAAGGACAGCTGGTATTGGTATCACGGGAGCCCTACGATCAAGTCCGACCGAAGCGCTCAATGTGATTCTTAATTTCCTGCCAGTGGATCTGTACATAAAAAATATTGCAGCGTGTAGTGCAGTTAGATTGAAGGAATCTAAATGTTGGTCAGAAAGGCCTTATGGCCACTCCAGAATCCTAATGTCCCTCCCCGACGGAATAGGACGCTTATCTACAGACTACACAGTACCCAAACTTAACTTCCATAAAAACTTCTGTGTTAGATTCCCCTCTAGATCAGAACGGGAGGAGAACGCGGTCGTAAACGAATTCGACATTCATATCTTCACAGATGGTTCCAAAATGAACTGTGGAGTGGGAGCGGGCATTTTCTCAGCAGAGTTAGACATCTCCACATACTTCCGCCTCCCCAACGCAGCCAACGTCTTTCAAGCGGAAGTACTCGCAATCAAGGAGGCGTGTAGACTGGTCCTTAACATAACTACACTCAGAAAAAAAATAGGCATCTTCGTCGACAGCCAGGCCGCTATTAAGCCTGTCGGTTCTACTAAATCAACGTCCAAACTTGTTGTGGATTGCAGGGAGACATTGACCAGGGCTTGCCATCGGTTTGAAATCACCCTCGTCTGGGTTCCCGGTCATAGGAACATAGACGGGAATGAAAAAGCCGATGAACTTGCCAGATGTGGCTCGGTGCTCTGTGCGTGTCGCAGGCGGAGGAAGTTTTCCCTCCGCTGGGATACGTTAAGAGAGAAATCTCACTGCACTTCTCCTCGAGGGCGGAGACGAGATGGGTGAACCTGACGAGCTGTATCATTTCAAGAAAGATATGGCCAAACTACGATGATGCCAGAACTAACAACCTTTTATCTAGAACGCATGTAGATGTCGCCCGACTGACGGCAATTAGTACGGGCCATTGGCCCTTAGGAACCCACGCGGCCAAACTTGGCATCCCTCATAACACCCACTGCCGTAGCTGCACTGACACAAACAAGAGTGAAACAGTGTTTCATCTTCTCTGTGAGTGTCCGGCACTAGCAAAAACCAGACTGAGTGCACTAGGTCATCCCTTTTATGATGACCCTTCGGCTATCCAAAGTATCCATTTTAATAAAATCATCAAATTTCTCAACTCCACAGGCTGGTTTTGAGCTCCCTTAACTTCCTTTCCCCCTTTTTATCTTCTGGTTCCGTTAGTTTGTGGTCTCAAAACGGCGCTTAATGCGCTACTTGTGTTTTTCCCTCGTCAGTAGACGGGAATACAGCCACTTAAACCAACCAACCAACCGTTGTTTGTTAATTTTGTTGACAATTTAAGCCACTTTGCTTTTCTAAAAAGATGTACGAAAAAAAATTTGGTACGGTTTGCATTATGTAGTGAGAGTATCTCTACTCTCTCTAAGTATAATATACTCTGGGGTTAGCGAAAACATTTGGAAATCTGTAATTCTGTTGAGAGTACGTCGCCTCTCACTCCACAGACCATTGTGAAGTTGGGTCTTAAGTGTGCAATATTCTGCTGTGTTCTATACTCCAGTTCGGATCTGAAGGGAATCTACCAGAGAAATTTTTTTAGTTTTTTTATGACAGTTGAGCTGGGTACAGCTCAGTCAGTAGACGTACGTCCTATCTCAGCGTGTGGAGAGCTTAGGATGCTGTTATAACCCTCATAGAGCTTCCAGGCCAACCAGCATCCGGATTCTTTAAATCTAACTACACTGCCTGCTTCAATGTTTTTTGTATGCAGATCTTCAGGCAGAATGTAAAGAATCACGTTAAGCGTTAAATGGTTCCAATTCCAGCTGCTCTTTGGACGTTTACTGCCCGACTAGTTTTGGTAAAGTTGTAAGCTTTGCTTATATATTACAGGCGGGCCACTATAACAGGGCACCACTGCTGTGTATATCCAATGAACGATTTTAAAGTCTCCACCAATAGGTACTCTTTCTCCAATGCCGACGGTCCAGCTTTACTATTTGCTTCAATTCTGTTTCTCTTTTTTCGTACCTATAAGCGAGATAAGCTCGAAACCCATTGTATGCATATTTTGTTGCTGCCGGATTATATCGATTCGAAACAACATTGCATGGATAGCTTAAATCCCGCTGCAACCTTTATCACTCTTAAAAGCATACGTAATGTTAAAACTTTGCGACTGTAGGTAGTAAAAATACAAAAAACATAGCAACTTGTATTTTACGGCGAAAACCTGCTTTAGTTTTGGCAAAAGTATAAATAGTATACCACAGAAATTTCGGCAGTTTCCGCTGCTACTTCTTAAGGTTTATAGCGCCCATAAAATCATCGTTAAGCTCACAATGTATCTAGGTATATGCGAAACATTTCACCTCCTTCACTTACAATGAAACAATAGTTGCACGCATTTAACAATGCAGTGCCTGGCCATGGGCGGGCAACTATCACAGCATACTGTTCGGTTAGCTCGACAATGTATTTTATACTTGAAATGATAGATTCATAAATCCCTTCCAACCGTAAAAAATTACGAGTCAAACCGTTGACCCGTTTTTGAGTTTGGCTTTTTACGATTGAAGATTTTTCAGCTTTGCAGAAACACACACCGTCGCATTTTTTTTTCTGTTGACATACAAAAACCAACAATCGTCTCTCTTCACTGATCCGCCTTCCCTTGGAAAAACACATTCCACAACATCATCCCACTTGGTGTCTTTCGGTTTTATTCATTTGTCACATTGTCGTCGACGAAACGGAGAAACGAATGTCCTTTATCTAGTTAAACTGGCACAACTGAGTCTCTTCTATATACGTATCTGTTGTGTGTTATATATGGGTATCTTTAAAGTTTTACATATGTTGCATTTGTATCTATCGTGTGCTACTGTAACTTTATGTCGTTGTTAAAATGGAAATATTTTGGGTTTGGATACCGCCCTCCCGAAACCAACCGAATGGTGTATCCGAAGGTTTATTTGGCAACAAAAGCATTTGCCACAAAAATTAAACTGTTTATGGTTCGAGAAAGGGATACACATGCAGGATTGTCTGTCTGGTGGTGAATGGCGGATCCTGGCAGGAGGCTATTATGTTTTAAGCTCATTTATGGAATTAATTTAATTTTATGATATCCAAGAGCACAAGGACATACACAACACACATACCTACTGGGTAGGTATAGAGACCCGAAAAACAATGCGCACAGCTAAATGTGAAATCCGAAATCCCCAAGGCGCCTATGGGCCAACAACGTCAGCATGTGCGAAGCCGGTATAAAGGGATGAGTGATTCGGAGATGTGATGGGATTTTTCGAGGGATTTACATTTAGTGCTATTTTTCCGCTGTTATCCTTTATTTTATTCAGATGTATCAAGTGCCCCGTATATGGAGTGTTAATTCGCTTCAAAGACACTGGCAGTTTTGATGAGAAAAGTTTTCGCTAATTTCTCAATTTGACGTCTCATTCATAAACTCAAACAACATTCGTGGGAATGCGCAGTGAAAAAAAAATTAAATAAAACAATTACACCAACAAAATGAGCAAAATGAAATGCAAACAATAAAAAAAATTGCAAAAACAAACAAATAAATACAATCGGGAACGGTAAACAAAGCTCGTCTGACAGGACTTTTAATTATTGCACGCACACAGCTATATCTATATATATATCATCAAAATATGTAGCAGTCCTTGAGGGAGTTTATGCTCTGGCGTTGGGATTTTTTTTTATGTTTTAGAAGGGGCTTCGTTCCTGTTGTCGAGCGGGGGTGCCGCAAAAGATGATTCTGATTGTTGGAGAACGTAAAATATTAATTCGTTTAATAAAGAGTTTTATTTTTAGAACACACACCAAAGAAGAAAATATGGTTTTATTTGAGGAATGGTGTAGCAGCAATCGATTCGTCCTTGGTGAAAGTTCTTAAGTAAATTAAGGTTAAATGAAAAATAAATATAGGTATACAGGCAGAATTGTGACATTAATGTTTTTTAATGGGTGAATATTAAATTACACTCCCTCATCCATAGTAAAAGCGAGCAATTTATAATACAATTTAGCAAGCATAATCCAACTGGTGGTGGGTTCATCAAGATTTGATTTCCAAACGTATATGGTGCGAGTATGTTGTCAAATAAATCCAAAAGTTGTATCAAGGGCAAATACTATAGCGTCTTATTTTAGGCGGATGCAAGATGCAAGGTCATTGAGTATTTAACTGGGAAGTACCTACTACCTACAGTCATCTATCGTGGCTCCAAAAAACGCAACAGTTGACTACAAAATATGCCTTAGTGATTTACCTCTACATCAAGCTGTGACCTAAATATAGGCGTTTTATTTAAGCGATAGAAGAGGAACAAATACAAATATTAGGATAAATTTGCAGAAATTTGTTGTTTCATTTCTAAAGTGCATTTTTAGCAAGCAGTCGACCACTGTATCCTTCACACTACTCAGCATTTGATTTAGACATGATTTATACTTACGGACAACAGCCACGGTACCTATGAACCAAGACATGACTGCCCAAATAATATAATAAGAGTTAATTTTTTCACTTTCATGACCAAATAACATTTCCTTTGAAAACCAAATTAACGCAAGCGCTACGCTAAACGCAAATTTTCATGTTTAAGTTACGCCGCCCTAAAGTTGTTTAAAAAAGATAAATAAATTGTTTAGGTAACAGGGTTTAGGAACCCTAGGCCTAGTTCCTCACAATCATTCGTTTTGTGTGAGTTTTTAATTTTTGGGACGAATGGAATGGGATCTACAATCCAAGTGGCTAGCTGAGATGCTCATTTATGATAGTTATACTCTCGGATGTTTATCAGATATTCGTAAGATGTGGCGCTGTGGAAAAAAAACCTTAAGATTGTATTTGGGTTTTTTCGGGGATCGGTTAGTAGTCCAACACACTAACCACTAAGCCAATACGCATACGCTGCTTAAGCTCGTACAATATTTACAAATCATATTTTCCTGTGCAATGG
Organism: Cheilosia variabilis; assembly: GCA_951230905.1. Classification (NCBI taxonomy): domain Eukaryota; kingdom Metazoa; phylum Arthropoda; class Insecta; order Diptera; family Syrphidae; genus Cheilosia; species Cheilosia variabilis. The sequence continues at coordinate 16,763,617 of OX579677.1, read as the reverse complement.
CATTAAAGAAGGTAGGTAAAGAAAGGCTGGGTTTATAAATAAGGGTAATGGTTTAAAGTTAGGTAAATCGAAGTGTGTAGAAAGAAAAGAGGACATCCTCAAAATATAAAACAGCCAAATTGAAAAATGTTGTAACGCCCAAAATATTGCTCTTTGTTAAATTTTGGCGTTATGAGATACCTTTTGGGCATTATGACATTTTTACGTGATAAACATTTTTTCAGGGTAATAGAAAATTATCCAAGAATGTTTCTGAAAGGGAACACAAGCATTTTCTATAGTTTGTACCTCATGCATTTGTGGAATGGATTGAGTGTAATGTTTCAGGTTACATATACGCTATACAATAAAATATCATCGTGGTACCTTGTAGGCGCTAACGGATGTGCAGCGGGTGGTAGATAACATTTTATTGAATAAAAACTCATTCTGAAGATAAATAAAATGTAAGCTTTATGCCTTTCAAAATTAGTTTTAAAAGTGATTTATTTATATATTTATTTATTTTGATTTGTCTGTTTATTTATTAATTTGTTGAATATTTATTTATTTAATATTTATTTGTTTATTAATTAAACATTGTTTATTTAATCTTAATATATTATAGCTATTAATCTATTTACTTATTTATTTATTGCATTATTTATTTGTTTACTTATTTATCTGTCTTTATTTATTTATTTATTTATTTATTTATTTATTGAATACCTATTTATTAACTTGTTAATACAAATCCATTTGGTGTATATAATGTACGTTTAATACTATTTTTCGTTCTTATCTAATTTGTTTTTCTTTTTTCTTTTATATTGAAGGTTTTTTTTCGTATTTTTTTTTCAAGTTTGTTTTTCTTCGTTACCTATATAAAATATTATATCAGTAGAAAGATAAAACTCAAATTAGCAAATCTCTGTAAAATGTGCAATAACAATAGACCCGCAAATTCTTTTTTATACGAAATAAAAATATCTATCTATCTATCTAAAAGTGATTTATTTTTACCCCTCTTGTGCTATTTCTCATTATATTTGGGACGTTTTGGGTTATGTACAAGTTTTTAGGCATTATAAACTTGGGAAATAGAACCCAACGACATTCTGCCAAAAACAAATGTAAATTCACTCAAATGTGAGAACAATAAATCGTCTAGCAACTCTTGGGTGTTATGGTTTTGAAGCGCAGTCGCAATCGCAATATTTCAAAACGAATCCCATTACCGAAGACAAGTGGCAAGACTGGATTTTGGGTCGTAGCCAATGCTATATCCCAAAAGAAACCGCTCTAATTTCATCGGGAGTGCATACGCATACCGAACTTTGACCATGTTAACACTTCAACAAAATTGATTATCACAAAAGATAACTGCAGCCAACGTCGATTTTTTTCGCCACAACTTGCAATGGTGCAAGGCTATACAAGTTCTCTTATACAGCAAGCTAAAATTTGCGACATGCTGGTAGTGAAACTAACATTTTAATAAAGATAGCATCACAGAAATCTATAGAGGTCGGTTAGGTTAGGTTAGAGGGGCGGTTTGCATTATATGCAATTTCACCCAGAAGCCATTGAGGCCCATTAGGATTACCCTTATATAATATGTAAAAGGACATGAAACTAACAAAACCATTCGGATCATTTGATGACTCATCTTAGATCTGATAGAAATGTCGTGGCTAGATCGAAGAACCGTGCTTCCAAACAAGTGTAGCGTCATTTTTGGAGGGCTGGACATCAGTGACACGGGAGATGTTCCACAGATTCTATTTCTTCTTCGTCTCTGCAACTGCTGCAGTAGTCATTTGTAAAGATGCCCATCGTTTTGGCCATGTTTCCAATGTACAGAGTCCGGTTATTATCCCGACGATTACTCGGATTTCGCTTCCTTCGAGAGATGTTATGATCTTTTTTCTTTTAATGTCAATTGTTAGCAGTTAGCCACAAGCTGCAACCGTAAGTGTTGTTTCATCGTTCTATTGCCAAATTTAGTGTGGCACTATCAATGAAGCTCTTAGGTGCGTTAAAAGCTGGTACCAATTTTCTCTCAGCTAATATTATATAATGTCCATTTTAGAGCAACATCTGGCCTCTTTATCCACTTTCACATTAAAGGATAGCAGTATTGAGTGATGGTTTATCGCCCTTAATGCCGAAAGGCACTGGCTTATAGAATTTTAATTTAACAGATTGGAGTTGATCGCTTTAGGTGCTGCTTGACTGCCCATGCAGAGGGTAATCTCCATTGCTGGTAGTTCCCCCGCTAAGACAGTTTGAGCCGCTTTCTTAATCGCGTAAATCTCTGGCTAGAAAACGCTGCAGTGGTTTGCCAGTCGGTATGACTGGCTGATATCTAATTTTTCCTAGAAGACCTGAAATATTCAAACTGAGGCACACACCAACTCGTGATTTTTAAACGTATGCGTGATTCTGACGGCAACCAGCGAAATACCGAATTGATTTACACAAGGCAGTATAGAGACACAAACATTTCGATGTCAGAAAAATGTTAAGAAAGAACGATGGGATGATCTTTGATTTGAAAAAATAAACGCCCGGCTCACCTATGGAAATCTGGTTCTCTAGTAACTTAGTAGCTGCTCACAAAAGAGTTGAAATTAAGATGGGACAACCATAAATAATTGGTCGTGCGAAAATAAAGACAGCAGTGAAAGAGTTTCCTTAGTTCACCCCTTATTTACAAAAAAAAATCTCTATAAATTCGAGAACAGTTAATTACAATAAAAACCAACCGCCGTCAAAAAAATAGGCTCAACCGACTAGCTTCTCCAAAGTCTGGAAAGAGGTTCTTTGCGTTTTTAAAAAGCCAGTTTCGAATTCCATTTACCCCCGATATAATGCGCACCCCCACATCTGTCCGCCCGCACAGCACTTAAATAAACTAGGTCAAACCCAATCAATTCGGAGGCATGTATCAGCCGAATGAGTTGCTGCCACCAGTGCATTTCACTGTAACATCTCACATACTACAGAACCCACTCAAATAAAAGTCCAAGTAAAATAAATAAAAATTCCAACCGACGACCCCAGCCAGTGGACGAATATTATGCAAATTTAAATTTAATTTCGGTATCCTCCGGCTCTCCCACACTATTGACTGCTTGCACATACACTTTACCATTTACTCCTTAACTCAATAAATTTCAATTTGAAATCAATTCCGTTTGCCTTCTCCTAACGAATACTTCGATAATGTCGCGAACCAATTTTTATAGAATCCCAAACGGAAATCAGTGAAACTTCGCCATCAGGTAAACTCGTACTCGGCAATTTCCACCTTTTTCTCTATGCCCGTCTTTCTTCCACGCAAGGAAAAAAGGGCCCACCCGTTATATATCCTTATCACATTTGGACTATCGTTAACTAAAACATGTCTGCACGTTTCAGGGATTCCTTTTTCTCAGTTCGTCGCATCGCCGCTCGGAGTGGGATTCCTATTTCTCTTCTCTGGGAATTGTCCTGAGCAGATGAAAAAAAATAAAAATAAAAAAATAAGGACTGACTACACAATGAATACGGCGGCGACGGCTACGACGACCACTCCGAAAAAAAATATGTTCAATGCCAAGCGATTTGTGAAATGGAAAGGACATTGTGACTTTGAGTAGTGGCTTTTGTCGAGACCAGAGAAAAGTAACTGCCAACAGAGTATATACCTGCTACCGATGGAAAAACTAGTAACACACCAGCAGCTGATGCCACTTTTCACTATGCCAAATTAAAGTCCTTAAAGCATCTCTCCCGCTGCACAAGTTGCGTCTTTCATCTAAGTGGAGAAAAGACCGATGACTTTCACGCTGCTTCAACTACTGTTGGGATTTATGTACTTTGGCAATCGACCAAAAATCCCTCTACATTAGTACTTCGTATATTCTTCGACCATACCAGTAGCAATATGCCATCCGGCTACCTCTACCACCACGATCAACACCACTAGTAGCAAGCAAGCAACACCATCAGGGGCTAAGAGCTAAATCTCTTCCGTTCCGTTTTAGTGCCGAACAGCCGCGGCAATTTATTTTCAACTCTTTGTATGTGCGTCCGAATGTGAGTCGGCTGCAGTGACAGCAGGAGAAAGGACCATTGGGAAGAGGATATCCATTGGATTTGCGAGAGGTATAATATGCTGTATCCAGTCGCCCAATAATAGTTGATGTCGCTTCCTCGACGAATCTGTTTTAAAGTATCTTACACAGTGGCGTTCTTATCCTTGCAAGTGGTTGAATTTAAATCCATTTTTGTTTTTAATTTGACACAAAACCATGGGCATATACACGCGACTCTCATTAACAATTGTCGTAGAGAGAGGACGACATTTTGCCCAGGAAGTCCCCGTTGGAAGTGAAATAAATAACATTGCAGAAAACACTTAGCACAGGGCTAACAATCCTAAATAATGAAGCTGGGAATAGTTTTTTCTTCAACTTTCTCGTAAGCATTGGAATAAAAATATATTGTTCTTGTACGATATTTGGAATCTCATATATTTCAGCAATTTAAAAAAGATAGTAGAGTAGCTCAAAAGAGTTGATCTCGCCGTTCTGAATGTTTGCTCGGGAGGAATACATTCTTTACTGCTTTTCATTTCATTTTAAAATCCCCGTTTGGAGATTGCGACTGAATATCAGACAACATTGCTTACTTTCCATATAGCGACTTTAAATGGATTGCGTTCCCAGTAAATTTATCTAGCTTTTTCTCGAAACCGATAAGCAGGAGTGTTAACTATACCTAGGTCTTAAATTGTACGTACATCCCCTATCTAATTTTATTTTAACGGGCGCTAAATTTGTAATTTTCAGCAATAACGTGGGACATGCGATGAATAGGTCTGTTCCTTTACTTTTAAATCTTACGAATTTTAATAATTCTTACGATTTTTTATGAATTTTAACTCAGTGCCGTTCCTTAACTCGAGAAATTCGTAAAAGAGAGCGTCATCGAGAGAGCAAGATATTACCCCTCCACTGGGAACCTTAGATTCTTTTCGAAAGTGGCGACTAAGTTCTTCCTCGAAATACCCTCTACGTATAATTTTTCAGCCGTGTCGCTTTTTCCTCTTCTTGAATGCTTGTAGTTCAATTCGTACAAACTCTTTCACATACTCGTATTCATCAAAAAGAAGCTCGATTACTTCCGAATCACTTTCAGCGCTAGATGAATTAACTAAATATTGTTAATAAATTAAAATGAAAATCTGTCGTTTTTCATAGATTACTACAAAAGCGTTCCCTAACTTTTTCGTAAGTGTCTCTCTGTGAGAGAAATTATCCCCACTACTGCCATTTTGACAGTGTTTTCCATTCAACCATCATTGAATTTTGGACAGACATAGGAAAAGCAATTGCAATAGCTTACAATTTGCCAAGCAACCATTTGACTTCGCCTAGTTTAAATCATGAGTAGCTTCAGTAAAATTTATGAAAAGATCATAATAGAAAGCACATTTTAGAAAACAATCCTGTGGAACAATATGACTTCAGGCGCTTTAGATTCTAGTGCTTAGAATTCCTAATCCACTGGTATGTTCCCACTGGATATCGAGAAAGCCTTCGATATCGTTTGGACTGATGAATTTATATAAGAAGTGAACATTTTTAAATTTCCTCCTTTTATCTGTAAAGTTGTCCGCATTATCAGTTCTTGTCTTATAAGGTGGACGTTATTATTGGTGTTTCTTATATAATATTTTTGAAGTGAAAACTGCTTTAGGCGCGTTGGGCATGTTTGAGATGGGGAAAAAACATTGAACTCGCGATACTGTTACCGACACCTCTGTACAGCGTTGCCAACCACTTTTGACGTTTCAGTTAATTCAAAAAAGATATTATAATAATTGTAGCAATTCTTGAGATTCATTTTTTGTCTTCTTTGATTTAGCTAGCTACAAATAATGTAGGCATTTTATTTAAAATTAAAAAAAAATACACACGTTATTGTTCAAGTCATCACTTCTGTCAGCACTCCCGGAGTGCCACTGTTGTTTTTTTCACACACGTAGGTATCTCAGTTTTGGGCCCGTTTTGTAAAGCTGTGATATGCCTGATATTCCATGTTTACCTTTTTGGGAAGCAACTATCTTTGCCGAGAGATTGCGATTTTCTCCTATCATGAATTCGCTCACGACAATGAGAGGCATATTGGAAAATTATTAGTAAATAAAGAAAAAATAAAAGACATATTTATTTTTTGCAAAGAAAAATGAAAGCATTAGGTAAAACAATTTTGACTTTTGGTACTCATATTGCAAACACCGTTCATCGCAATTGCCATTAAAACGTTGTAACTTTTCATAAGTCGAAAGTCGCAGCTTTCAAGCAAAAATAACTATCCACAAATTAATTTTCCAAGCAATATTTATATGGGGAAATTGTGCTTAGGCAATATTCAGAAACAATAGGTTGTTTAACAAAATAAGTTATTACAAATTATGCTTAGCCAAACGTGAGCAAACAATTCATCAGCAATGTAACCACGCAGTGTTTATATGGAGAAGATATTCTGCCTCAAATATTCCGCTGGCGCAGGACGTAGTCTGCTATATTGAATTGCCTCATGGCAGAGCCAAAGGTATACCTAAAGTACTTACCTGAAGGTTTTTGTTTTTGATTCAATGATCATTTATTTATGTCCCCCTCCAACAGCACCCACTGTAGTCAAAAATCAAAAAAGTAGAAGTTGCACATGGAAATGTGAACGCCTGAGCGTACTGATTTTGATTATTGGACTTTCGGCAGATGTTGCCCAACTGCTGGGCACAATGCCGCGTTGGAAAGTGGAAAGGAATACCGAGCGCAGCCGACAATAATAGCGTCAGTAGCAATAGCACTCGAAAAGCAACGCAGCAGACAGGTCCAAAGAACGTTATCCTTCGAAATGGGAAAACTATCTGTGTTACTGCTGCCGTTGCACATACCAATACCATTTTGGTGTAAATTAAAACCCCCATTTGGCGGTTATTTGTAAACGATACGCGGTATACTTCGGCTTACATTCTTGAGCAGGAGGGATATTTAGCGAAAAGAGCTGTAACTCGGAATAAGAGTTGGGTTCTGGTATGGAGCAGTGCTCTTGTGGCGCACACGAACTTAATATTGCAACAACGAAAATATCTGCCACCTTATCACTCATATCCTCAATGTGAAATGCTACATACTTCGAATGCAAATGGATTGCCAGCTAGATTCCTATAAGGGTTTCGTTGGCATTGGTGGTAATAAAAGAGGAACATTTCTAAAAGCGACTGCAAATGATTGCCAGGAAATAAGTCTGCCCGCAGCTTATTATAGCTGGGTGTTGGTTCGACTGGTTTGGGATTAAGAGGAAAAACTCTACCTTTATGATTTTGGATGCAGTCGGATCGCATGTGGTTATAGGAAAGTATAAGGGTAGCACGATAGAGTAATGAATGGAAATTCTTATTCGAGTTCAGAGGGAAAGGGGTTGGTATGGTTGCATGCGGTGTGGCATATACATACTTCCCTTAATTAATTGGGTTCTAAAATTGCAGAAAATATTGTTATTTACGGTTAATATGTGGCAAAATTCTGAAATATGTATACATATAAAAATATAAAATATATTGGACGCCTGTTTGAATATAGTGATGAGTAAAAGAAAGTTCAGCCGTGTAAGCGGACTAAACAATTGTAAAACTTTGCACCAATTATTTCGGCTCTAGTGAGGTATTCGCCGCAACGGAAAATTCTTCGATTTTATACGATTCGAAGGATTTTTGCTGCCAATTATTTTCCCGAACAGCTGTTCGGAGAATTGTTCCGATACAAATGTCAGGCATTCAAGCGCTTTGCATGTCTGTTTTTGTATGACATTTTTGACAGCTTTAAAAGAATTGTTTCCGATATATTCTCTGACGACAATCAGTCGCGGAATTTATTTACGATTTGCAGTGAAGTGTTAATAAATAATATGAGCAATAAAAAGAGAAAACAATATAACAATGCATTTTTTCGTATTTTATTGCTTCAATTTGTGTTTCCAGTGCAAAATCAAGCAAAAAAAAACAAGCACCAAACAATACGAGGACGTGAAATCAATGTGTTATCGCATTTTCACTATTTTTTTCCTTGAATGCCATTTAAGACGTTCCGACGGATACCTGTATCGCTAGGGCCGATTTACTCTTTCATCAGAAGTGGAGAAAGTAACCAACCACTTGGCTTACCAAAATGGACTTAGACATACAAATTGTTAAGGTAGAAAATGCATTTGGTATAACAAAAATATAGAAACGAAATGTTTATAACACTTAAACCGAGCTAAGTCTATTTCGAGTAGTAGCTGTCACGAGACAGCTATACAATTGAAAGATCTTTACGAATGCACAGCGCAGCCCTAGACTACATGCATTAAAATTTGAAGAAGTAAGCTTCATCTTCACCAATTTTATAAATATGTCATGTCATCCACAGATTTTCCTTAATAAAAAGTGAAAAAAAAAACCGTTGAAAGACTTTGCAAACTGAAGTAAAACGGTGTGGAGTAGGAGGTATTGACACCTTTTATTCCACAAGGCGTTAAATGACCAAAAGTTATAAATTTTGATCAACATGAACTTTTTTAAGGAAATAAAATGCACAGCCAAATATAGAAAACTCCGCATTGCAGGCGTACAACCTCTAGCAATATCGGACACTAAAAGTCTTAATCCAAGCTAATCAAACGCCACCCTCCCAGCACACTCTATACCTACATCACAATGCAGGCAGCCATTAGTTCTTCTTACGGAAAGGATTTTCAGCCGGATTACATGCACAAAACTTTTAGCAGCATAGTATCTCCCAAAGTCACTATCGATACTGTTGCCTTTTCTCGCTCACACTGTTGGTCGGCATCACATGGCCGCTGCCGCCGCAGCTCCAACGACAAGATACTTCGTTAAATTTAAACTATACCACAGCTACAGCACCTTAATTCCTTTGCTTTTGTGAGCGGTTTTGAGAAGTATTTCCGCTGCTTCCTGGTAATTGGTTCATTAAATTATTATCGTCATAATACGGGAGAAGTTTTCGGGTTTAAGTGTTTGATTTTGTCTGTCTGGAGGCGGTGCGAACTTTTTCGTATCCCTCTCCGAACAGTATGTGCAAATTGAGTTCCACACAGACACAGGCAAATCCCTGATTATGAAGCGATAGGATTTTACTACTCAATGCTGCTACTTAAAATTCAACATAACCGAAATTCTCGTTCAAAAATCATTAAAGTTCTGAGCCACCATCATCAGCATCATCGTATATGCTTTAGTATAAGGTGGATGGAAATCATTTTGGGATTGTGCTCAGAAAGTAATTGGGGAAAATGTTTTCTATGTGTATATAGATACTTCCGAGACCGAGACGTCGAACCCTTAACCTTTTCCAAAATATTTGGCAGGGGGATGGGATTTCTATATCGACGGACGTTACTTTCCAGTTAACGAATCCATTACAACTGATGAGATGTGGTTGCGGCTTATGCAGAAGGAAGATGTTGGCTACCCAAGTGCTTGAAAGCAGTAGAAAATTCATGGAATAAAAATCCTCGTACATTCCAAAGTGGCTTGCTTTGTGTGGGACTACAAAATTGATTGGAAAATATTTCAAAGGACGACAACTTTTGAGGATACTTCAATGAAGTGAAAGATCAATAAAGTGTATACGAGTGGTTATTAATTATTCGAAAAGCGGAATTGGTTTGTGCTTATGACAGAAATTAATTAAAAATAACTGAGAACAAATGAAATGGCATACAGGAACAGAAGCAGACATTTCGCGTTGACGAAAAGTTTTACCTCTCCTAAGAGTCGGCAAAATGGAATGACAGAGTATTTGAGTTTAATGATGATGGAAGTGAGTTCGAAAAATCATTACCAAGAAACTTTATCCTCTGCAATCGAAGTCCCAGGTCAGCCGAAGTTCAGAATATGATGGTTATGGTTGCTAGGTTACCTTTGGTCTTGTATAAGAAACTGGGGGAATAACATTTATTGGAAAATGTATTTGCTGGGGGAGGTGAACCTGAACATTATATCAAGAGAGCGATTTACTTCAATTTATAAAGAAGGTTATGTGGCGAACGTTCTTGTGTGTCCTACAGAATTAAAAGCCTCTTAACGAAGGTTGTTTCTTCAGTATTAATCTATTTCACCCTTTTGCACCAAAAGAAAAACAAAGAAGCGGATCGAAATTCTGCCTTGTAAAATATTGTCATCTACTTTTCAAAATTATGAAAGGCAATACTTTGAAAAAAGCTGATATTAGAAATTATTAGAACTCAGAAAAGCAGAATTTTGTAAAATTTAAATATTACCATTATGTTTATCGGAAAAGCACACAGGGTTTGATTTGATTGTGCGTCTGTAGAGTTTGGAGTAGTGTCCCCAAATGTGATTGGTGAATTACAAATTGTCGAAATTGAAAACATTTTCAATGAATGGTATGAAAGTTCAACTGAAGGTGCATAACATGATATTTGAGTTGTTCATGCACTACCTATAGCTTGCAATAATTCCACAAGATCTTCAAATCCTAAATGTGCAGTTAGAGGAACATGAACAAGCGACAGTATAATTAATACGCTACAAAAACAAAACTGGTGTCGTCTTCGAATTGAATAAAAGTGGCCGTACTCAAAACTGCTCGTAGACACTGTACACTGAAAAATCAGTGTTTTCAAAATAAATAAATAAATTAATTTATCTGTTGTCTTGCCATAAGACTTGTAAAAATATTTTTTACTTTTCCCTGGAATGCGGTCAAATTTTGGGAGCTGGGAACCGTTTGCCTCGGCCTCTTAAATTATTTCAAAAGCGAGTTATTTATTTGATCAATTTTAGTTATATGAATTTGCGTAGATAAATTAGAATATAACTAGTTTCACTTTTGGGCTATTCATCTGATAGGCAGTACATAACTATAAATACCAATGTGAGTTTTTATAAGTTGAAGCTGTCAGTAACAATAAATTATTAATGTTTTTTTCGACTTTTTTGGGAAAAACTAAGTACGGGATCGTATTTTGAATACTTATTCTATCTTTATTATATATTGTGATCAAAATCGTTAGGGCGGTTTTTTTTGTAAAATTTGGCAGACAAAACAGTACCAAATATTGCAATGTTTAGTTTGAAAAATACTATTGCTTAACTATTAAGCTTAAAGCCGAGTATAAATTATTGTTTGGGATGTCAGCATTACTTAATTTTTAAAGTGTTATCGAAATCGAAAATGGGGTTTTCGAGATATGAGCAGTTTATAAAATTAGCGTTTTCGCTGGTTCGAATTGAAAATTAACGCAATAATTTCGAAAACATCAATTTTACTCTATGTTTACATTTGGGTCAAAATCGTTATTGCCGTTTTCAGGTAAACTAAAGAAAACTAATTTTTAAAAAACTACTCTTTTCAAAAATCTATTTTACGATAAAACAGAAAAAAAAAACTGAGTTTGTCATTAAGTTAGAAATGACCATATTAGAAATCAATTTTTGTTACAATAGTATGCACCGTTTTCGAGATATGTCCAAATTTCAAAAGTACCGTTATTCGATTTTTTTAGCGGTATGCAGTTATGTTAACCTCACCTACAGAAGTTCATATATCAATTTTAGTTGAAATCGTTAGAGCCGTTTTCGAACAAATCAATGAACATTTTATATGGGAAGTAGGTACCATTAATATTGAGGCTACCTACCTTGCAAAAAAAAAAACGTCCCGAACTCCAAATCCGAAGTTTGAACGAAATCCGGGTAGCCGTTTAGGCTTTAGGCCTCTGGACATACAGATAGACAGACAGACAGACGGACAGAATTTTGCGACTCACTTTTTTGAGTTCCTCTATCATCGTAATGTCAGAATTGATTAACATTTCGAGTTCGAAAATTTGTACGAATACAATATCTTTCTCTTACTACGTAATCGAGAAAGTTAAAAATGTGAAATAATGTCCAATTAGGGATTGAAAAGAGTATCCCGGTTCAATATCCTTTCTCTCGCATGCTCCTCTGTTTGTATAAAGGAAAAATATACCTTTTACAGTTCCTTGGATCTGTTATGAAATTGATACTAGCGCAACAAACTAGTTTCATAAAAAATGAGCTACAGAAAGAGAAGAAAAAATAACATAAACTATCCACTTTTCACTGAAATGTGATTTAATTATGTAAGTCGATATCTATGATTCTTTTTCTGCTTTCATCCGACGTGCCATCCATTCACGATACATCCCTAGTGCACATTTCATTTTATTTAATTCCCATTCAATTTGATTTTCAATTACATCCCCTCTAGAACAGCACAGTAGATGATGTGATATCCCACAAGCGCATCCATTCACCTATACGTATCCTAGAGATAGCTAGTAGGTACCCGTATGTTCTACTCCAACCAACTATATTCTACTTCTTTTCAGGCGATTTGGTAGCAATCCACTTCGCAGCAGCAGAAATAACTCGCTATGGTTACCAAAACGAGCCTGGGACTGAGGAAAAATTGCACGAATCTGTATTCTTAACAAGACTATCGCCATCGCCATGATGTTTATAGGGTATTGCATGCTGCACATGACTTGTCGTCGTTCATCCTTCACCACCAACTATACTGCAGCCAAAAGAGATTTTTCTCCTCATGTATCCCTGTGTTGTGGGGTGAATTTTACTTGTATCTATATCGTAGGTGGATGAAGGTGCACCTATGTTGATAGCATTGTCGATGATGATGATGGTGAGTGATGTGCGCCTGGTCGTAGGTTCAGTTTTAGGTTTTTCTGTCAGTTAGGGGGTGGAAACTAAAACCGACGTTGGTAATATAACAGCACATCATCTAAACTATTATTCGTGATTTTATCTATATCTAACGATGTGATATAGGTAGCAGTTTCTGGTTTTTCGAAAAACTCGAAGACGGAAGGATACAAAATGATGTATAGGGTCTATCAATCGATTTTTTCTTTCAGAAAGACACTAAGATACTTTAATGGAATGGAGAATGAAATAAAGCGAATGGATGCACTGACGCAATGAATTGTACTGACAACTAGGTGGAACGGAAAATTAAATTGTATTCAACTTGCGGTACAGCTACTTATTTAGATACACTTTTTCTGTACCTGTTATTCTGAGATTCAAACTGGGTGCTATATTGAGTAGATGTATCTTGGGTCTGGGAGCTGCTAAATTCAGAGCGCTAGGGTAAATTTGTACGCCTTTGTGGTAGAGTCTTAATGAGACTATAAACTTCTTTCAGCGCTATCACTTTCAGCGAGTGGGTTACTAGGAGAATGCTGAAGTACCTAAATAAAATATCGAGATATACACCTATGCCAGAGACAACGAAAAATGGATATTGTGTGCTATCAAATATCACAGGTAGGTAATGTTAAAATAATTTTTAAGTTAAGTCGATGTACTTTTTCTTATACATATTTTTTTAAGGAACATTACCTAACGTGCGTTGCGATTTCTCCATATTTCCATTTTTTTTTTTGGTAATTATTTAGCGAAATAAGTTTGGCCATTTTTTTTTCACTAATTAACTCAAGATTTCATCATATCGATGATTGCATTCATCACATTGACGAATGCGATTATCTTTTCATCCTATTGATGAACGATGTCTTCATACTTTGTAGCATAAGGAGGCGGGTTTGGAGGGTGCTATTTCGTCCCTTGTAGCAGATAATGGCACGCTTGCGGAAGGCCGGCAAAAAGCTCGTCGGATTGGGGGGGGGTTCTTTCTGCTACATAACCTCGCTACAAATAAATGTTCGTGCCAGCGTAGTTCTTTAATACCAAATAATCAAATAATATAATGCTACTGATTCATAATTATCATTCCAAAATATTACCAGTAGCATTTTACTGAGCCGAGTCCGAAAGGGGAGTTATCACCCCTGTGGGTTGCCGTCAAATAAAAAAAAATTTATGACGCAAACAAAAAAAAAAAAAATGAAGTAAGAAAGAAATCCCTAAATGAATGGCCAAAACATAAGAGATAAGGTATGCTAACGATAATCAAAAGAGGAACAAAGCGGGGGGGAAATGTCAAAAGAGAATTTGAGTAGAAACGAACAGAACAAAAAAAAATGAAAATAAAGAGAAGAAAGAAGAAGGTTAGTCTGATGTTATTGACCTCACGGCTCACGCTGATCGGTATATCTGATCATCACCGTGTCTTCGGCTATACCCGCCCTACTGCTGATCGTATTCTGCAGCTCCATGGCCACCTCACACCGGAATGATAATTAGTAGCCCCTAAATCTATATGTTACGCCATGCCTACTTCACCGTTGGTTACCCCTTTCACCCGTGCATCGCCACTTATTTACCTCATCCTAATTATCAAATAATAAGCCCAAATTAACTCCATGATACAAGGTTTATTCAATAGCAGACTTAAACTTAAAGAGACACGTAATCCTCTCTTAAATCTCTCACGTCCCTAAAAGAGCGACAATGAGATAGAGCGTTTGAGTTTGACTCAGCATTATAATATGACATTACGATAACTTGTTCAATGGGGAAATCTAATAAGTGTCTCTACTCAGAATTTGGAAAATATTGTAATATATAAAAAAAAAAAAGATAATATAGAGTTAGCTTTTAGGTATCTAATGTATTCAATTTAGACCCCTTTCCGTATTATATATGTTATGAATATAAGTGGATATGTAGAAGGTATATAAATATTACTTAGTAACAAAAGGAAAACTCCTTAAGAATTTTAAAGTTAAGATGCCGAAGAAAATACAAACTTAAAATTTGACTTACGTAATGTTGTGTTCTTTTACTCTTTAATATTTCGTTGAGGAAGAGATGAAGATGTATGTTGCAAGGGAAAACAGCTGACTCCTTTTGTGCGCACAATTGGTTGTCTGTTGTTTGATGTGTGGTGAATTTGTTTTGGTTTTGATTTGAATGATTATGTATGTTTGCTGTATGAAAGGTATGCGATTAAATATATGTATGTTTGTATAATCTTTAAATGGCATTACCTCGGGTGTTTGGGTCGTTACTAGGTACGAATTATACTAAACTAACAAAAAAACAAAATACTAATACTAATCTAATTCTAAACTAAAATTAACTTAAATATAGTGGCTTCTCTTCTTCGTCCAGGTAAGTTGGTACGTGGGTTGGGGCTTCTCTTTTATGCGGGAGTATTGGTTGAGGAGCAACGGGGCTGATCGGGACCTAGTGCTTTTCGATTGTGATCGCTTCGCAGCACATTGACACTATCCTCGATTAAATTCACAATTCTCACTCTGATACGCGCCCTTGTATTGTAAGCAGGTGATTTTATTCGTTTAGCGGCAACCTATTCGGATGGAACACGTGGCTGTCATCAGTTCGCCTAATATTTACCAGTCCGAATCATTCTTAATTCTGCCCCCGGGAGACGTAATGCTGAGGCTCTGCTAAATTCATCGTACAGCGATCACAGCGGTGCACTATCGTGTTTCTGTTGATGAGTTGTCGGCAGTAGGAAAATGTTAATTGCGGTCCAATTTGGAGTTGAAAGACTCGCGTTTGTGCATCCAAGTGCAATACGACTCGTGGTGGAGATCCACTCCTATTTTCCTTTTACTTATAGCCCACGCGGTTTCCCACCCTAAAAGCCGATATCCCTATAGCACCGATTATCGAGTACAAAATGGTAGGTAATCAATTTTGCGTAAATTATTATATATATATTTTTTTTCTTTTAATTATTTGGACAATTGACACTGACTTGCAGCGTTTGCTGCTCTTATGCAATGACTTGAACGAATGAAAAAAGGAAGATCGCGTGTCCGCACGGCTATATATATAGACATGGGCCTGTAAACAATAATGGGAGCTGACTCTCCAAAAACGTACACGTTGCATTTTCACTAGTTGTGCAGCGGCTTTTCCTGTGGGGAAGCGCCATATGCGTGCAGATAAGGTAGTGTGTCAGTTACGTTTAAAAAAAAAAGGAAAAAAAAAATGTAAAAAAATGAATTATGAGAATTCGAGGGTATTTTGAAACGTGTTACGCTACAACTTATGCATTTCTTTGTTGTACATAGCATAATTAATCAAAATGTTCATCCGCCACTGCGATGCCCATAAAGGTAATAAATATCATTTATACTACATACAACAATTTACAAAATTATTATTTTATTACATTAATATTACAATTCCTCTTTTCATTTATAGAAAATGCCATTAAAATTACAATCAAAGACTCCCAACAGACATTTATCTTTGAAGCTTTCGGCTTCTAAAAAGTCACTCGGAATAAGATATAAACTTAAATTTAAGAAGTTATTGCGTGATTTAGATATTTGTCTAACTTTT
Organism: Cheilosia variabilis; assembly: GCA_951230905.1. NCBI lineage: Eukaryota > Metazoa > Arthropoda > Insecta > Diptera > Syrphidae > Cheilosia > Cheilosia variabilis. Next base: position 16,747,284 of record OX579677.1, on the reverse strand, counting down.
TTTTTTTTGATTTGCAATACCCACTTGCCTGCGAGCAGTTTTGGGTTTTTCATTTCATTCTCAATAGCACCATTAAAAAATACTATTTCTACTAGGTTAAGCACAATTATTGAAACACTTGAGGACCAATCAAATTTAATACTTTAAATCAATTTGGTTTTGATCTTGTAGTTTGGAATATTTTCAGAAAAAGACTAATTTTGAGTTGATGATCTTAGGTCTTTGGCTAAAGGTACAAAATCATCTAAAATGGACGATTTGTGTATTTATATTGTGATGGAGTAAGTATTTTAATAATGACTTTTTAATGGCACCTTTTCTGTTTCTAGGTGAATATTTACATCAATCCACTAGATTATAATGCATTTCTATTCATCGTGCTGATGATCGAATTTATGAAAATTATCAATAAATAATACACTTATTGATATAGAGAGTCATAGTTTCTCGGATATTACATATCTTTTATATGGACCATGGTGCACTGGTATACCAGGGCACTTTAAGGGATATTCCGAAAAAATTAATTGAACCATTAGTATGAGGTATAATTGGATTAATGAATACAATTATTCATATTGATGTTAATATTCACTAGATTGATGAAAATAACACATCGGATATATAAATATATTCCTAAATGTGATGAAAACGATTCTTCATATAGATGAATGCGACCATCAATATGAAGAAAGTGTACATCATACTGATAAATAAATTCGTGAAGTTGATGAAAAGGATTCTTTATATAGATGTATGCAATCATCAATACGATGAAAATGTGCATCATATTAACGAATAAATTCACCAATTTAATGAAAATCATTCATGAATATGAAGAAAGTTTGCATTATATTGATGAAAAAATTTGTCAATGTGATGAATACAATATAATCTCATTGATGAAATTGGAGGGGAATTTCGGTTCATCGTATTGACGAATTTTTCATAACATTGATGAACAAAGTTGATGAATGATTTTATAATTTTCGAAGTTCATCATATTGAGGAAATCGGTTACATCATATCAATGAAAAAATTCACTGGACTAAAATTGATGATTTTTTCATCATATTGATGAACTTTTTCATTACTATGATGTATCTTTTTGGTTCAGTGTACAGATTTGTCTGCATTTTGCAGATTTTCAACATAGCTTCTGATTTTGTCTGCATTCGCAATAAAATAGGAGTACTTTGTTCTTTTAAATATAATTTCAACATTTTCTGCGCACTTGTTTTTTAACTGTGTGCTATCATTATCGTATTCAGCAGGTTTTTTTTTTGTTATAGTTATACTTAAATTAAAAAATTGTTGTGGAGAAAGATTTTTCCGTAGACATCTGCTGATTTGTCCAAATATTTCTATGGCCACACTAGGCACCAGTATCCGGGCACACTTAACGTATTTATGAACTTTTACTTCTATTCATTATCTCATAATTAAAGCCACCGCAAAAAGCTTAAGTATTTATTAAAGTGGCAATATTTCTTAATAATATTACACTCTTTTTTTTTCAAATAATAAATAATAAATATTTATGAAAAAAAATTCCAAAAGTTGGATTTGCATTCGGACAATAGAACTTCAGTATCAGGACACGAAACATTTTTATGAATACTAAAAACCTGTGAGAAAAACATTTATTTTGTTCCCTTAATTTCCTTTTTTAAAAACATTAATAAAACAACACATGTGTCAGAAGCATTTGAAAACGAATTTGTGTCTCCTCTCAATCATGTACCTATAGAATCCAGACAGTGTATCCGGACACTACAAATTAAGAAATATTTTTTTTTTTAATTTGTTTTTGAACAATGGAAGCTTGTTTTTAAAAGTAAACGACGTATTTTTAAAAGAATAACACAACAACACTAACACTGTCCGGATACCAGTGCTTTTACCCTTTTGACGACGAAATTGAATCGAGTATTTCCCTTAACCGAGTTGAATGTTAGAAGGGTCAATCTGTCGGTTGTTCAAAAGTGGCTATTTCAATCTCTGATACACATTCGTTTAAAAACAGCACACTTACAGTTGTAAAGCAGAGCTGTTGAAAACGGACTTTAGCACCATATAACTCGAATTTGATTTTAATACCCAGGCACAACAATTAACTCTAAAACTGAAAAAAGCGGAATGAAAGTTTCTTTGACAGAAGAAAAGGTAACTTAAAAACCAGGTCCTATCGTGAAGACCCAAGTAAACGCTTTATAATACTGTACTTATACTCAAGACTCAAGTGCTGGTTACATATTTTATGTGGTCAGAAGAAAATATGCAGTTGCGATACAGTACAGTTTTTGAGAAATTGTTTTTGTAGGACGCATAATCATATCAGCTGCTGGGACTAATGGTTGACTTTCCGGAGCATTTTAGAGCAGGTGGAGACGACTTGGTAGAGTACATATGCACCAACTCATTTAAAACAATTAAAAGTGTTATCATCGGCCTGGCAGATGCTTTGATACCTTCCACTGCATACAAGTCATGCAAAGTTTTAGGCATGTGAAGTAGTACGTAATTACATTGAACAACAGACAGAAAGACACATGGGCCTAATATTGATTGTGTATGGGTGGTACCAGAACTACTTGACCGACATAGCCCATTTCCAAAACCGAGTATAAATGCTGTCAACAAGAAGGGGCACCCAACATCGACAGGAAGTCACAATTTACAGCAAAAGTCGCTGTCTCTTTTTGCTTAAAAGGCAATTGAGTAGTAGAGCCTTACCTTATATAACATACGAAAATCTATATAAGACCCTGATAACCTTCTCTTTGTAAAATGTTTGGTCCTTTTGTGACCGGCTTTGGAGGAGAACATTCAGCGACGAACTATTGTAAACTAAAAACAATCATTTTTAAATTGTTATGCAACTGTCCATAGGAGTAGCTAGGACCAGAGAGCGAGCTCTTTTGACAGGATCTTTATCGGTGCCATTCCGTCAGTAGGCATATTCAATGCCTGTATAATAATCCTACCGCGATGTCATCGAAACAATTCAATTAAAGAGCTACTTTTGTCTTTAATCGATGAATAACTATGGAAACCATGAAAAAATATTAATGTTTATTAGAGCATCAAGTATAGAGATGACCTGTAAGCAGCAATCTGCTGAGGCATAATTGGTCGTGTTGTGTAGCTTGTTGCCTCGTCTTGTTGGAACCACATATCGTTCAAGTGATGATCTTCAATTGCTCCGAATTGACTGTAACAGTCTGCCCATTGCACACGGCCGGCGTTGTGAATGGTCAGCAGGCTTACATTTTTGCGTAATTTTAACTTTATAAGGATGGAGATGCAAATCCAAATGAAGTGTACCTATGACACGTTCAATTGCTGTCGATAAATTCGAATGATCAGCAACACTTGCACTTGCAACAGCAATATTTTCGACTGTAGCCGGTCGATTGTGACGACCATAATCATAGCGTAATGAGCGAAAAGTGCCAACGTTTGAATCACCACTTTTGTAGGAAGTTTCAATACATAATTTCAACGCGTTGTTCGATTGTTAAGCGATCCATTATAGTAAATGGCATTCAAATAATATTATGACACTTCAAATTACAGCTGAATTTGACGGGTGTCAAATGCCTGTGCTACCAATTTGAAACCATGAAATGAATGATCCGTTACTTGAAAAAAAATAAACACAGCTTGCACACATTCTTGCAACGCAACGCCTACTTGTGCTATCTGGCAGCGTTTTCTTTTCTATTCATTTTTGATAAATTATATTCACAATTCAAATTCACTCATCAACTGCAGATCTTTTTTCTCAGTTGAATTCGCTACCTACATGTGATTTCGCTCGCTTATCCGAACGTCAGCCTTCATTAGGATTCAAACCCATTCATATGCAGTAACCCAACTGCCATATTTCTACAAAATGAAGAATATTACCATTCACGGTGCCCAAGATAAATAAATCGTAAAAATATATAAAAAAAGGCAAAATTCCCCCTTGAAGCCAGTTATGTAGATATATCTAGGTATATAACAAGACAACAGAAGGATTTTCCGCAGGAGCCCAAAAAAACAAAAAAAAACAGACGTAACTCCCGCAACATGTGTCATAAATATCTAAACAGAAAATATATATAAAAAAAAGGAGTCGTCCATCACGCAATTTCGTGCGTTCTATCACATCGTCTTCTTATTGTCAAGCCAGCAGAAGCATCCCTTCTCGCAGCACACCGTATTGTCGATGTTCTCGTGTATATCTGTCTGCCTGTCTGTACATTTGAAGTGTGTAATAATGCGCTTCAAGGTATCAAGGTTGTGATGTGTCGGATGAAATATATGATACGTTATGGAGGTCGCAATCGAAAGCAGTATTTATATACGGTAACCGATGGTGATGTATCCTTAGGATGCGTTTTCAATCACGAAGGGATTCCTTTATGTATGTGCGTGATGGCTATGGGTATTGTTATCCATATCGTACCTGCTCCTCTGTTTTGCTTTTATTTATTTTTCCTTGATTAGATTTCACATTGGCAGAAGTTGGAAACAGGAGCTAAAGCAGGTCCCAAACCCCACCGCACAGCATACTATAGACACAAACAAACAGAAAAGAAGCATTGCAAAATGAACTCTAATAGACACCTTATTTTTACGATTTATTTACGACATTGAAGAGAGTGTAACAGATTTTCATTACGACCTCAAAAATTGGGAAATTAAATCTACACTCACTAACACAGGCGCGTGTACACTTATACAGTGTTTAGTCCTTTTCGGCGTCTTGTTGATTTTATGCTTGATTTGATATATGTATGTATATATTTTTCTGTTTGTTTTTACGATGTTAATTGAGATTCTGGCACTCCAAAGAGCAAAACCCTCCCATTGGAGTGGGTTATTGAGGGAATTTTTTTTTGCGATGCTGCTATTTTTGACTCTTGTTGTTTTTTTCTCGTTTTCGGATGGTGCTTTTATTTGTTTCCTAATTTGATAAAAGCGAGCAAATTATTTTATTGCCGTCGTAAAACGCTAACAAAAAAAAAGTTTGAAATTGAATTTACATGTTTTTTCCTTGGTGATTTTCTTGTCCCAATTAGGTGATGAGTTCCTTAACAACCCCTTTATGATGATTTAATTTATTTTTCTTTGCGAATTGCAAAGATCCTTGCTGCCGATAGTCGTAAACATCTGAACACATGATGATGCTAAGCGTGGTATTTTTGTTTTATGCTTTTAAATTTAATTTAATTTGAAAACGAAAGCAGGGGCTTGACTGATATTGAGTTTAGTTCGTTTGGTTGATACATTTTAATGGAGACATTTAAAAAAAGAAAAGATTTGGATCATACTTTCGGTCGAGGGTTATAAATAATGTCATTCTGTAACAAATCTCTGTAGAGAGTACACCTACCTATATTTGAAACAGAAAAGAGTCTAATTTCACACGCAAAGAGACCCCTTTCTTTAGACAAAATAGGGGTTGGGGTCAAAATTCTGGATTTGTCAAAATTCTCTTTACAAAATGTTGCTTTCAAAATTCTGCTTTCTGCTTTTCAATATTCTGCTTTGCAAAAAATAAAAGAAGGATTGGATTTTTTTTTCAATAGATATTTTTTTTTGGTTTTAGTTTGTTTTCAATATTTAATAACATTTTATTTGTTCTCTTTTTAATTTAAATTTTATTTCTATTTTTTTACTTTTAATATTGGTAAAAGTTGTGAAGGTGAAGAGAGGCGAATGCGAAACTCTGACATTTTAGTTTCGTTCACTGTACGTTATAGATTAGATTTGCGAAAGTAGCTAACATTAAAGCGAGACATTGAAAAATTATTGAAGGTAGCTATGTTAGGCTTTATTGTCTATCCATACGTAGGCTACTTTTTATACTAGTGAAAATGATGGCTTCTAAAATGCTTGTGAAAAATATATTAAACCGTGTTTACTGATCATTAAACGCTAAGGACACAGGTTATAGAAAAAGCATGGAAATAAAATTGAATATAGGACAAAATTGTGAAGTAGTTAAAAAAAGTGATAAGTACTTAGTAATCTAGGTTAGATAAGGTAAGTGGAATGGCAAGATAGAAGAGTTTACATTCTACATCGAACTTTGTGTATATACAATTTGACTTAAGCCTAGGTAACAAATGATGGTAAATAATTATTATTTAAATGTGTTGGGTGGGGCCCAACGGTATGCAATTCTTTTCCTTGTTGAACTTAAATCAATGTAGGTATAGCCATTGTCATGCTCTAAAAGATTCTGTTTCTAAGTAAACGCAAGAAAAATTGCGGAGGTCAACCGTACTGATTTCCATTTACTTCATATGGTAAGTATTTTAAAAGTTGTATTTTTAGTATCAAATTAATTGTTGAGGTACATGAATCAAGAAGTATTTCATTTTTGCATCAATTTAAATAAATCTAAGTCACCCTTTCTGAAATTAAAATCCGAATACAATTTAGACTATACATATCTTCATCTACCTACAGAGTTAAATTTTCTGCAAATATCTCTTCTCGACTTTCTGAAGGGGGAAGCCGAACTTATAAGATGCCTTCGGAAAAACATGCTCGTCTCCTATTAAAAACAGAAAATGGTGACGACCTGCATTCTACTTTTGCCATGTTCAAACCTCTATACCCATATTTTTTTAATGCTAAAGAAAATTAAGCTGTTGAGGGAATTATTTTCCCTTGCATTCCCGTGTTATATCGACCCATCCTTGAGACAGCAATCAATTCCCCCCACGAGAAAATACAAGCGACGAAAACAATTGAAAGGAAACACGCATCCATCGGTCATCAAAATAATTTTCAATACTTTTTCTTCACCTGCACAATGACGACCTGTTCAAAAAGTAAGAAAAGCAAATTACAACATTGGTTGGATTTATTTGCGAAAAGATTGCTATACAGTCACGACGGATATAATAAGAAACATTTATATAAAAACACATCGCTTATAAGAAACACATACGTGTGGAAGTTCGTGTTCGCATATATAAGAACACTTCGGACATAGGAAACATTTTTTGGGATTTTATAGGTTTCTTATATCCGTCGTAGACTGTATTTGTAATTGAGATATGGGTAAAGTATTTTTATTTGATAATTTTACTTAATGTTTGATTTTGTATGCTCGAATATCAAATCAAATATCCATAAATCCTTATTACGGGCCAGTATTTTATTCAGCTTGGCCATACACAAAATTGAAAAAAAAAAAAATATTATATATGGACATTGGACATAGCAGAAGCAAATAGAGTGGCTTTTTTCGACACTCAAATCTCCTATTGTTGAGATATTTCTCGGTGAACAGATCTCTTACAGGTTTGTATTTATTTTAGTGTTCTTTTATCGAATGGAATTCATCTCAGTCATTATCCAACTCAAATAAGTATAATTAAGAGGAGCCCTTTATAAAAAGATTTTAAGATTGCTACCTATATGCGTTTGAATTTCTGTTCTATTTCGTTTTTCATTTAATGTATTGTTCATTGTTAACTAAAGTTTTAGAAAGTGTTTAATTTTTTTTTTTTCTTATTTTTTGGTGAGCAAAACTAATTTAATTATTATTCTTCCTCAGGATGAAATCAAATGAAGCAGTCCTTTAAACCGAATGGTCAAGTTATTGGAGAGTGGGCAGATGGAGATCAATAGTCTCAATAAAAGCGTGTACAAGAAGAAGCAGGATGATGGTGTTCAAACGCATTACAATGAATTTACGCAAACATTTTTTTTCATTGCTTTCAAAGTCTCAAAATTCCAGTCCGCATTGATTTAGCTTGTACTGTTAAGAAAAGTGCGTATTCTTGATCATCGAAGTGTTGGATTATGCTAAAAGACACTAACAGTTGACTATAACCATTAATTTCCTTATAGTAGTGATAATAAAAACATCCCCCCTCAATGTCGACAGTACATAATAAAGTTTCCCCCTCCACCAAATAAGCGGTGTCTTCGAATCGAATTAAGATTTCAGTCAGATCCGTAACCTCCTTCCAAACAAAACTCAAAACGTACTCGTACTTTGCTGTCACTTTGAGCAAGCATCCCGAATTACAAGTTTTAATATTTAGCACAGTTAATATTCTCATCAATCTCCACAGAGCAGAGACGTTATACACAACAATTGCAGAACGAAACAATTTCTCCTCACAGAATTTAAACGAAAACGAACAAACTCAATTGGCATCGCCTAAACTCCTCGCCCAATTGTAATTTCAAAGCATTTTATTCAATTATACTGATTGAAATTAAAAGGAGAACAACAGAACGTAAACAATACCAACAGTCGGAATAAAATACACGCGGACTATGCCATGCCAACGATGTAAACTTCAACAACAATGATGAAGATTGAAAATAAAAATCCCAAGGGGGGGCACACTGATGGAAGTAATTATTTTCCCAATCAAAAACTTTCGCATTTATTTAAATCCAACTCTGGTACAATGTAGTTCGCCCTCGAAACGAAATTTATTTTGGCTGTTTGAAAAATACGGTAACATTAACAAATGTACAGAAAATTTAATTTGAATAACTGGCGCTCGCAAAGGAACTTCCAGGATCGCTATGTAAGCTCCAAAACTAATTGCAGGCAAACAGTCTGAAATGCATCGCACCGGAGTCGAGTCAAGTCGAGAAGTTGCACTTGTTTCAAGTGAAATATTGGCAGGAGTATTAGTCAATTAACAAACTCATTAAGACGAGAAAACTATTGGCACACCAGGATCGAGAGAGGAAAAGGAAAATCGAGGAGTAACGATTCAAAAGGTGAACGAACAACTTTTCCAAAGGTTAAGTAAAAGTTTGTATCTGCCATGCTCTTGCGTTTGGCAGGAGGATATTGTCTTTACCTTATTGGATGTGTTCAAAGGTAATAAGCGAGGAAAGTTCTTTCGGATATTGTTTGGCGGAAGGAGTGTGGTTAAGTCGGCTACATATGCGAGTAGTCTTATGTGTGTAACGTAGTCGCAGCAATATTTTTCAGTGTGAATGGTGAAAGATTATGTGCGATGTAGGGGTGAGTTGGTTTTAGTATACTCATTTACGTATTCGTTAGCTTACTGGAATTATTGTATTGGTTTTGAACTTTGTCAACCTCTTGAGAGAAGACTTACAAGAATGTTGGTGGTTACCTGCATTGAAATTCTTCTGCATACTTGTGAGAAGTCATGTCAGTAGACACTGTAATCCGAAACCAAAAGTGGACCAAGCATGTATGCATTAAGGTACTACTAGATAATAAGTTCTGGTACTGAATACTCCATACAAGACTCTGTCTGCAATAATCTGTAACCGATGCTAACCTGATTGGTCCTGATCAGTTTTAGGTCGAAAAAAAAAACACCATCGCATCGGCTCGTACATGCTGCCTCATCCTAAGTAGCGCTCCTATAGTCGGAAGGAGAATTCAAGCAGCATAGCGTGCGAAACTAGCGATAGATCAAGATGGCTTGAGAGGCATGTTGGTCAAAGTAAAGGAATAGTAGGAATGGCGAGTCGCTTGTGAAGGATGCTAAAGTAAACCCTGCATTGCTCTTGATTTTACACCTTTGAGCTGCGACTCTATACATCACGAGAACAATCATATTTTCAAAAGTTCCATAGTCTCTAGCATGCGAAGAATATTGGGTCTTAATTGTTAATTTGATGGAATCCAGTTCGCGGATTCGTTCATACCAAAGCTAGTCGAATTAGCAGAGATATAAAACCTTCCAGTGGTAAGGCGGCTGTCCGGCTGCCTATAAGCTGTTTTCCCGACAAATTCATGAAGACGTACCGAGAATGGAAAGTCTTTCGGTTCCGGTGATGTGGTGGATAGTGGCTGAAGGTTTTGGTTTCGCTTTAGAGACAGCAGACAGTATTGCGTTTTGGAAGTATAATAAATTCCACTCCAATAGCTGAACCCTATTTATTAATGCTGTCAGGATTGGAATCTACGGACGAAGCATGAATGAGTATGAGAAGCTGAGGGTACCATCGTCAGCAAATGAATGAATTGGATTAGAGACGCAAACAGTAGATCATTGATCAAATTCAAAATGAAAAACAGAATCAGAGACAATATAGAGCTTTGGTGAGGTTTAGATTTGAAGCCATTCAACTTTAATTGAAAGATAGTTTCTAGTCCCACGAGTAGGTTTCGCATTAATCCCAGCATATCAAAAATATCTTGCTCGGCAAGAAATCTTTGCGCCATTCTATTCATTAAAACAGTAAACAAATTTCAAATTATTAAAAACTGGAGCTCACGATTGTGAAAATCGAATTGGTATATGTAAAAAAAACTATTCTACTGTATAATTTCAATCTTAAAGTAAATAAAACTTATAACTTACATTTAACGAAGAATATATATCAAAAAATATATTGCGCAGTACTAATAACAAATTTTAGTCTCGACATTAAATTTACGGAAGCTCACTATTGCGAAATTTGTATGGAAAATATAGCCACTGTAAACTGCTAAAATTTAGAGTCGAAACTAAAAATGGTTATTGCATTGAAAACTCGGATATAAGAAAAACTATGAAAAATGTTTGTTGATAGTGCGTAGCACTTGCAGCAGATACTTTTCGAAAGACGAACAACACTCATAAGTCATAAACAAAGAGCAAAGGCGTACTATGAAATGAAAATGAATCTATAACAAATTGACAATTGTGTGGTGCGGGTGTAAACCCAGAAAGTTAATTTCAGTTGAATTTGCAGAAATAATTCGAAAACTCACAACCGTGAGTCCGGGGAGGGAAAGGGATAAGCAGACGCACTTGCGACAAAAGAGCATGGCGTCAAATTCTGTCAAATGACAACAAAATATCAAGCGCAGCACTCCGTGCTTCACCGGAGTGATGCAGAGATTGGTTCCACTTTTCGGTGAAATAAGCCATCGAATCACCTCTTGCCTAATTGGTATTGCCAGTCATTAGGCAATTTTCGTGATTCAAGAAATTATTGGTATAGGCTCGTGATTTATCAGCGTTTTCATGACCTCACAAAAAATGGATATAAGTGCATTGTTAACACATGAAATAGAAGCAGTAGAGAGCCACATATATAGAGTTATTTTAATTTCATGTCCTTTTCAGTGTCACACTCCGATGCGGATTAAAACAAGTAATCTTCACTCCATCGTAATTCGGTCAACTTCCCTACTTAAATTCCTTAAGTGCCAGATATTTGTATACGAAAAAGAGCGTCTACCGGATTTGTCTACGTTTCTACAAAGACCCACTTTGAATTACGTCAGTAAGAAAAAAAAAACTTAATCCCCACCACCGAGAGACGTAATAAAAATGCATAACTCCTAATTTGAAATTCCTCTAGTGAATAAACGTAAAACGGAAACTTTAACCCAAAGCGACTCGAATGGAAAATTCAAATGTATCCAAAGCTAAACAACTAAAGAAATCAAATCTCAAAACTTTTCTTCGGTAAATTGCACCCAGACTCCGTTTTTATCCACAGTAAAAAAGGACTAAACCTGCAGAGCCAACGCACACCTATACACAGCCACATCTCAGCTTTATTAGTCACAAAGAAACAAATCCGAAAATAATTCCCCTGGGCAGAATGAAAATGAAATTATTTTAATCGCAGCCATAACAGATACTAGACACGCATCGATGAGATATACACCGAAATCACCAATGTGGCGCACAAGATGGGTGGGCTTTGGGGACCATCGCAAATCCCCACAGCAGACTGCATGGCGCTCATGGTTTTTTGTATACGACTGAGGTGTGTGACTGCGACGAACAAGGAACAGTGGGAACATTTGGCATCATGGTCTGTTGATTTTCGGAAATTTTAAGGACAAAAAAAGAGAACTAGGAACATTATATACTTATACCTCAGGGAGGTACAAGAAAATTCCGCCACGAACAACGCTAGATACTGTTGCCATCAGCCACCTCCGCATCGGCAACAGCAGTATCTGCGATTTCTTCCCGCATTTCGCCGATGTGACAGTGAATTTAAAGTCGTTCTCATTTTAATGTCTATTATGCAAATTGTATTGTATCCTTCTTGGCTTTCTTCGATTTTTTTCCATTTTCTGTTGTTTAGCTTCCGTGTCGTTTTTCTTTGATTTCGGTGAGCGCGGAACGGAACGCTAAAGCTTCCTTAATTTTGTTATACCGCGTGGAAAAAGAAACCGTCTGACATTTGATATTTTTCTTCAATACATTATTCGGTTACTCTTATTTCACCGAAGAGGCAGAGCAAAATGGAGCCAGAAAATCAATAAGCGTAGATGAAATGAATTTTGAAATAGAATTTGATGTTTTTGAGATGCATTATACAGCATGTGAAATGGGTGTATTCTAAATATCAGTTCGCTTTGAAGGACGGAAGATTATTCTCATTCCATCTGTTTTTGCAGGAGGGAGCGCGCACAAAAGGCCATACGCATATCGTTATCCGAGATTTTGTCCTCTCAAAGAGCTGGATGACAGGAGAGATGTTCTTGAAGTGAAAACAGTGGGAGACTCAAGAGTAGGCATATAGGCATACATAGTGACATTTTGAATGGCGCTGTGGTTCAAATGCATCTGCAGTTGATACAAGAGTATCCTGCCTACCTGAGTGAGGATATTCGATTTCTTTGTTTTAAATTCTATTTCGAGACGAAAGGATATTAATGCGTTTGTTGTATAGTAATTGGGGAAATAAATAAACTGGAAAGTGGGTCCAATGCCTTTGGGTGAAACAAATTTGGCTTCTCGTCTGCTGGACTTACCTCTAGAAGTTGTACGAAAAGGTACGTTTACTCAAGATGACAGTGGGTAGCACAATTTATATGTCCCGCCTCTTAATCATAAGGGTATAGGGGAAAAGGACTCTAGTATTCAAAAGGAAAGTGTTCTTATGGTCCAATCTGGTTAAATATTCTGCTAGCTATTTCCATTGGCGGTCTTGCTAAAATGGAAGCTTATAAAAATCAACACCGTACGTACAAACGTAGACTGCTTCCCAAATAGAAATTGATGGTTATAGTTTAATCGATGTTACTACATTTCAGAAATGTTACCGTAACAGTAATAGTTCGTATAGAGTATCAAAGTGCGTACTGTTCCCAGTGCAGGATGGAACGGTGACCAAAGTGAGGGAACTAGTTTTACCTCTTTACATTTTTACATAATATGGTATTTTTGGCTATGACTTGTAACCGAAATATGTTTTCATGTGTTTGTAAGTTGGTTGGGAAATAAAAATACTGATACCAATATGAAAAGTACACACATAAAATTTCCACTTTAATGGGGATGCTAAAATACCTAAACGAATAAAATGTCGGGAAAATGGTAATGGAGGTAATAAAGGGTGATTTTTTAGCTGGTTTGGTTTTGGCAACACTGGTTTTGACAGCTGACGTGTGTTTAGTACCTTGTGTCACTGTCAAACAGCTTCAGTTTGGTTTGCAATTTAACCATGGATCGTCTTACAAATGAACAACGCTTGCAAATTATTGAATTTTACTATCAAAATTCGTGCTCGGTTCGAAATGTTCATCGCGCGCTGCTTCCATTTTATGATCGGCATTCTCGACCTTCTGAGCAGTCTATTCGGAAGATTGTGACCAAATTTCGCACCAAATTTACTTTGTTGGACATTAAACCACCAACACGTTTACGTACTGTGCGTAGTGAAGAAAATATTGCGGCCGTATCAGCTAGTGTGACAGAAGACCGCGAAATGTCGATTCGGCGCCGTTCCCAGCAGTTAGGCCTTTGTTACAGCACTACGTGGAAAATTTTGCGGAAGGATTTGGGCGTAAAGCCTTTTAAGATACAGCTGGTGCAAGAACTAAAGCCAGCCGACCTACCACAACGCCGAATTTTTGGTGAATGGGCTCTTGGAAAGCTGGCCGAGGATCCGCTTTTTTATCGAAAAATTGTGTTCAGCGATGAGGCTCATTTTTGGTTGAATGGATACGTAAATAAGCAAAATTGCCGCATTTGGAGTGAAGATCAGCCAGAAGCATTGCAACAGCTACCAATGCATCCCGAAAAAGCCACTGTTTGGTGCGGTTTATGGGCCGGCACATTATTGGGCCATATTTCTTCAAAGATGATGCGAATCGCAGCGTTACTGTCAATGGTGAACGCTACCAACCAAGATAACAAACTTTTTTTTGCCCGAAATGGAAGTTCTTGACTTGCATGATATGTGGTTTCAACAAGACGGTGCCACATGCCACACAGCACGCGAAACAATGGCGCAATTGCGAGGCGAGTTTGGTGAACAGTTAATTTCACGTTTCGGGCCGGTCAATTGGCCGCCTAGATCGTGCGATTTGACACCATTAGATTATTTTTTGTGGGGGTATGCCAAGGCTAATGTGTATAGGGACAAGCCCGCTTCGATTGACGCACTGGAAGCCAACATCCATGCATTCATTCGTGCGATACCGGCCGATATGTGTGAAAGAGTATGCCAAAATTGGACTCAGCGGATGGGCTACCTGAGACGCAGCCGCGGTCAACATTTGCATGAAATTATCTTTAAACATTAAATTGCAAGGTTCAAACTATCGATTCAAATAAATATTTCATTCATTTTTTCGAATTTTTTGTGTTTTTTTTTAAAAAAAAGTTCTAAACCTCTTAAAAAATCACCCTTTATTATGTGAATTTAATAATTGCATTTCTTCGTCCCCGATTGCAAAATACTAAAACGAAAGTCAGTTTTAAATCAAATATCAACAAGTTGTAGCTTCGAAAACTAACGCGCTCAAGAAATATTGAGTGTTTACAATATTCAGTTTTACTTCCAAGTTATTTGGAAGTTTAAATGTTTATCTAGTTTAAATACAAAAGATGTTTCAAATTTTGAAATGTTCAAAAATGATTTTTTTTTCTTGATGATGGATCCCAATTAGAATCAGAATGCGGTAATTTTCCTGCCATACTCGTATGTCTTCTATAGGTCGGGTCACAGGGTGCATATACATACATTGGGGAAATGTTTTTTTTTTTTCTGTTACGTTTATTACAATAAATTACAATATAAAATATAAATTGTAAAATGGTTTCGCCTTTAACTTTTGGTACTGCTAGTGAGCCTATTTAAATTAAGGTATGTTATACGAAGGTCCAACTTAATAAAAATAACCTTACTAGTCCATATGGCAATATTTTCTAGCCAAAGGAAAATTGATGTAGTAGAAAGTTTGTGCTATTTCTAAAATTACTTTAGTAACATATTGATGTATTCAAAAATATTAATAATATTTGATGTAATGTGAATAATCGCAATTTGGTGTAAAAATAGTGGAAATCTAAGAAAAGGGATATTCTTGGTTTTTTTGTTTAAATTTCCACATTTTATTTTTCTCACTTCATTTATTGTTTCGTTTTCATTTATTTACTCCTACTATAGTAGGCGTTTTTGATTTTGCCCACATAATCTTAATAGATCATTGATTTCCGTGGTTTACAACAACACTGTTGGATCTCGTACTATTCTTGTAAACCATGGAAATCAGTGATCTATATGATCTATGGGTAAAATAAAAAACACCAAAACATTAAAAAGACAGAAAGCGCGTCGTAAGTAGCAAAAGTAAACTAAAATGTTTATTTAATGTTGTACTACAATAGGAAGCAATTTTCAATGCAAAGCTATTGAAATTAACACTTTTGGGAGAACATTAGGCAATTAAGAGATAAACATCTAATAATATGCAAAAAATTCTAAATTATATATTTCAACTCTTGTAAGATATTCATCATAAAACCATTTAAGAATTTTTTGCTACGCCACCTTGTGTAGACGCTTTACGCTTGATGAGGAATATCATATAATACGTCTGCGTACACTTAAAGACACGAGACATTAGTTTGTAGTACGTGTGAAGATTGTTTGCAGAATAAGCACCAAAATATTTAAGTAGCATTCAATGGTCATAAATCAGACTGTGCGCAGTCAATTTGCGTTACTGATAAGTGGTAACATTAAAAATAGAAACCAGTTTATGTGTCCTTTAAGACGCCAATTTGGTGAACATTTTTTTTCACGAGGCAGTGGTCGCTAAATATTTCTATTAAGATTAGCAGATTGTGTTTGTAAAGATTATTGGGGAAGTAGGATTTTTTGGGGGGAGAATTTGGGAACGAAGTGCCTGATGTCCGATGCCCAGGTGTTTTAAGACAGATTTCACAGGTGCTATTTGGTTATTTAATCGCAGTACTGCCAGTTTATCTATTGTATGCGCCAATTTTTTTATTTCTCAACATTCAATCCTATTTCTTCAGTTAATATTCAATAAATGTTAGCACTATCTCCAAAACACAATTCTGTAAATGTATGCACTCAATTAAAAACCTAAGCCGAAGTAGATATGTATTATTTAATCATTCATCTCATTACATTGTTTAAATGAATCCTTACACTTCTTAATATTCGCCAATAAGCACCGCTCCCAAAAAAGACACCCGAGGTATCATACAATACGTCGCGTCGGTTAAGCACGCTTTTAAGGAAATCTTTTTTTTGAAACACTCCCAGGCAGTCCTTAGACTGTGATTTGGAGTGCGCACTTATTAAGTTTTTCTAAGAAAGTACAAGGCACGAATTTATCAGAAGTTCTTATATATGTGTCTTTCTCTCTTTATATGCAGAAATCAACTCACATTTACGAGACTATACCTGACTACCTCTAACCACCTCCAAGCCATTCATCTTGAGTTAAAAAAAAAGAATAATTGAAAACGCAATCCCATTTTACAACGCACGTGCTGCACATATGTTCCGGCTGATTCATCATTCGTCCTCTTGAGATGAAAATTTAGAAAAAAAAAAAAACCTAGCCCCCTTGAGTCGGAATGGAAATACCACAAGTGCAATGCGCACTAATAAATCCCTAAAAGTGGATTAAATCTGACAGAAATGCAATAAAAATCCAACTCGGCAGTGGTTTTTCGCCCACTTATTTCCCTATTACATATTAATATTTATAACGAAGCCTCGCTGTCTCACCCCAGTCAGCATCACAGCATTCAGTGGCTGAATAAAGGACACGAACACGTTCCTTCCGGAAGACCCGAAAACTAGTTCTACTTTGAGCACACGACACCTCTACACTTCTTCTCGATTTAATGCCGCTGCTGCCACCATGCCTGCGGGACCATCAGTGGGGGGATGGCATTGGCACAAGAAACAAGAACATAACTACCATTGATGTTGAAGGCTACTGTAAGGGCAATTCCATGGGGCCGCATCTTTTCAAAGCACGAAAACGAGACTATGAATAAGCTATGAGCATGGAAAGCTGCTGCTGGCCGCCTCCGAGTATACCGTGCTGTAAGTGAGCCTTTATGTGCGTGTGTGCTTTTTCCTGTTTCCTTTTTCGGGGCCAACTCAACTCAATAAAAATCCTGTGTACTCCAATCAAATTTGGTTTCTCGTGCACGTAAAACTATTTTGCCAGTATACCAGACGACGATTCGCTCACTATCCGTGTTTTGGCACAGCGAACGTGAGTTTGGGCTTCTTTTTTTTTCTTCTTCTTTTAGTTGGGAGGCTGGGGGATGATTGGTTGTGGGGTGAGAATGGGCACACTGAGTTTGGGTAGTATTTTGTTGTTTTGTTTTTTCTCCCGACCGTTCGTCTATCAATTTCAAGGATCTGCAGGCAATTACCCTTGTCCATGGTGAAGAGGGGAGCAGGCAGCCGAATCTTTTCACATGCAACACCAGACTCACACTCCGGCGTTAATAGTGAGGTGCGGTCAGAGCGCACTCAGCAAGGACATGTGATATGCCGAAACTTTTGGGAATGGGAAACAAGCGAACATACACGGGCTGTACCAGCAGATAAAGAACAAGAAGACGACGAGAAGCCTCACACTCAATTTGGCATTCAGTTAAATTGGTAGTACACACATATGATCAAATTGGATTGTGGGGTGGCGGCCGGCGTCAGCGAGTGGGGTGAGGTCTCTTCGAGAAGGGGTGGCTGACGAAGGAGGACGTAAAAATAAAATGCAATGGGGTGATTATTGGACGATTTGTATCAATTTGAAATCACTTGCAAAATGATAATTTTTTTCTTTTTATTTTGTTTCATGTGCGGTGCGCTCTGGTGCCGGTGCTGGTGTGCTGATGATGATTATGATGGTTGGTGGTCGGTGTGTGTCGGGTTGGTTGCGTAATGCAGCAATAATGGATATGAATGGGTTTGGTGGTTTACTTTGAACTATTTGAGGGCGAGTGCTCGACAATAATGTAATGGATATTCGGGACATTTACGAAGCCCCACTCTATAATTCAGAAACGCTTTGTTAGCAATTGTGCTTATTACACTGATGCATTTGGTAATCGTGTTTGAGAATTGTTAAGTATTTTAAGGATGCGGCAAGATAAATATGTCGGAACATGTTGGAGGGTGAATGCAATCTCCTCTAATATACGAGATGTACATTGGACCTAAGATTGTACTCTATATTCAAACGGCAGAATTATGAAGATTTACATAGTTGTCAGATCAATTACACGGTCGAACATAAAATTGAGTTTTTATGTAATTCTATGCAATAATGTGCGAATAGAATGGAAACTAAGTAATGATAGGTAGCCTGCATAACATCATACCTCTGAAACGTTACCGTTATTATTTGAATTTTCAAAGATAGCACGCAGAAAAACAGCCACTTGCTAAATGACCGCCATCACAATCAATTCCAAGAATATTTTACAGCTGAGTGTCCCTTTAGCTCTCTAAAAGCTCTACAGAGGAAACAAAAATAAACAGATTGCAGAAATCGCCATAGGTGTTGGCGCCAGTCTCACATTTATCTATCAAAAGCTAATTTGACAACTGATTAGGGCTTATTTTGGTTCACCATTAGCATATTATACTTATGGTAAACATAAGTAAAGACTATCCATACTCGGCGCCAAGCTGCTCGTGTTATTTATTTGATACATCATACTTCAACAGTGAGGAATAAGGGACCTGGTCGATGAGGATGAAAATTGCTAATGCAGTACAGAGACTATAGGGGCCGCGAATTGTCAGCTCGTACCGAACATTATCGGAACCAGCTGTCCACCGATCTCCCAATGATAGAAAAAAAGTACGTGTACGAAAACAAAACGGCATTAGGAGTGAAAATGGCCTTAAATACGATTTCTAATGACGTTAGGGATGCGAAGCAAGAGGTAGATGAACCGAACCGCTGATCAGGGGCTTCGATTAATGAACGGCTCAGGAACAATAACGTCAACCAGTTTTTAACCGGATTGGATACTACGAGACATTTTTCTCTTGTAGCATAAGGACAGCAGAGTAAACCAGGCTAGATGGAAAATTTCTTACAAAACTCTGTAAAAATAGTGATTTCGGCACATGCAACAAAGTTTTTATTTCAAGAGAAAAGATGCCAAACTGGTGGTCTTCCTCACAGCCCATTGTGGCTTAAAATACTACCTCAAAATTCGCAAAACCCACTTAATCGACGGCAACTATATTTTTAAAATATAGAGCTCACATATGGGTGGCTGATGAAAGGCGCTACCAAAAAAAAATTTAATAACTTTTTTTCTATTTAATGAATCTCGTTAATTTTTTTTTATTTTGCAGATTGATTTTTAGACTTAACAAAAATGGATAACTGGGACATTGAAACAAGAATTTGGATTGTCCGCCGCTATCACGCACTGGAGTCCGTAGTTCCGGTTCGTAGGTAGCTGCTGCCATACAAAACAATCCAAGAGTTTCGACAAGAAGCTTATCTGCTCAAATGGGTATAAGCAGACAGACATTGCAGTCAATTATATAAAATGATTTGAACTTATTCCCATATAAAATTCAAATGGCCAACAAACTGAACGCAGCAGACCTGCCGATTCGCTTGGAATTTTGCCAGAAGATGCTTCAAATGGTGGAAGAGGACGGAAACATGTTGAACTGTCCTCATATGTCTGACGAGGCCCATCGAAATGGCAACATAAACAAACAAAATTGTCGAATATGGAGTGCTTCCAACCCACAGATACTCCATGAGACGGAATTGCATTCACTTCGTTTTACAGTGTGGTGCGCAGTTTCATCACGCTGCATTGTCCGGCTCTACTTCTTCGAAGAAAACGGTCACACCGTTACGGTTACTGGAGACCGTTACTTGAGCATGTTGAGAGAGTTTTTCTATAATTAAAAATTCCATTATATTTAAAACTAATTAAGCTATATTTCATAAAATTGAATGAGCTTTAACATGAATAAAAGAAAAATGAGTTCCATACACTGAAAAACACGTTATTTGAGTTTCTTAATGTAGCAATATTCATCAGCCACCCTGTACAAGACACGTGATCAGATGATTCAGAGCGTGGAGCAACTGCGATAGGCTATTATTTGAACGCATACCTAAGTCTAATTTTACCTTTATGCTATGTTTTTATATTCCCATTAGAACCTATTACTAGCGATTAAGTTTACATTTTGGAACTAAGCTGAGGAACGTTGAATATTCACATTTTTTTATTTGAAAGAGCTATTTTCTTTTTTAAATTATAATAATTATTGCTTTACAAAATAGTCCGCCATCCTTGTTCTAGTGAAAAATCCTTACATCATCTTTTTTTATCTTTAGAAAAAAGGGCGACAAAGATATAGAAGAAAACATGCAAAAGGAGGAGTCGCATCAGTGCCTGCTCATGTGATAACAATATACCTAATTGATTTTCACAACAAGTGAACAAAGAAAATGACAACTTAGAAGACTTCTTTGGCAAAGTGAACTTCTTCCATTCAGAAACAAAGACAAGGGGAATATTTTAAATCCATGACTTTGAGTGGAAGTATCTAAGAAAGTGGGTTATTGTGTTTATGATCGAGGGATGCAATGTTTACCCAGTTATGGTAGTAAAACGATTTCAGAAGCAGCAGAAAGGACCTCACCAAGACTATTGATATAGAGCTTAAGCATTAGAACGAGACTCGAGACAGGGAATAAGTACAGGACCGTGTCCGAAAGTCCGTGCGTCCCATCTTTTTTTTTTTTTTTTTGTTAATCGCGTTTCATTATAATAAATAAATAAATAGTTGGCGCATCAGGTCTGTAGAGACACACTAACCACTAAGCCACTGCGCCTACAGTTTCATTATGCAAACTGCAAACTCATCAGTCATCACACAACGTCAGCACTTTTTTTACTTACATAAAACAACCTCGACCGACTGACAATTATTCCACTTATGATTTCCTAAATTCCCGAATATTTTCAAAATTACTTCATGCTAAAATTGAGCACCGCACGTTTAAATGTACAGTACATACGTATGTACATAGCTATATAGGTGCAGGTGCTTGTTGTCATAGTTCCCTTTTTGCACTTAACCAACCATGAAGCAATTTGGCAGCCGCCTGGTCTGTGTGTTCCTATTTCATTTGATTTTCTCTATTTGCGCAAAAATACATCCATCGGGTGTTGTGCAAAACAAGGAAATCTAAAATCGAGGGAATGACATTTTTAAAGGTTTTTGTTTTTTTGGGCGACAGTGTACTCGTAGAAAGGGCGACGATAGGTTTAGTATATGCTGCGGACTTATGATGAAATCTATTCCGTAAAAGCTTTTAACTTTCTGCATACTCTATTTTGTTTTAGATTAAACCAAAAAAAAAGGGGGAATACGACTTTCCCGTGCAATGCTGGGAAAAAGTCGATTGGATTCTAGTGTGTCCAATGATTTATCGAGTCAAATTCTATATATTTACAAACTAAATGACTCTGATGGAAAGAGGGCAGTAGAAGCGACGTTCGGAAACGGGCAAATGTTGTGCCATTTGCGATGCAATTGATGCTGATAAATGGTGAAAATCGTTCAGAAAATAAAATGCAAGCGAATTTACTATTTTTTGGAAAGGAGTTTTCCGGCTAATTGTTGGGAGGCATCTTTGAGTTCTGTTTGAATATTGTCTTGTGTTGCTTTTGACCATCTAAGAGCATTAGCAAATTTGTGTCAATTGATATTTTTTTTCAAATGTTGGTCTGAAGTCTCTTTAACCATTCACCAAGATTTTCTATAAGGATTTTTTTAAAGAAATCAAAGGCTAAGAGTTTAAAAAATGATCACTTCCTTTAGCGTTTAGCCTATCTAGTTCTCATGGTGATGATGGTATTTTAAGTCTAATTCCTAGAAATTAATTTATGGGCATTCTTGCTTATATTTTGAGCTTATGTGTTTTTACAGACATGTTTCCTTGTAAATTATGTGAGATAGGTATGCAAGTGTTATAGGTGCTTCTTAAAAAGTGAAGTACAAGTGAGCTAAATAATTGCAGGGACATTTGTTTATTCCCTTTACTCAGAAAACTGTAGAGCTACGATAGCCCGGTTAAATGCTCCATCGGTTTGTACTTCGTGTCCTATAAAAAGGAAGGTAGGCTGTGATAAATTCAGTTACAATACAAGACTGCACGACATTAAGGAAGCTGCCAAAACCAACAACAAATATTTTACGACGTCCAAATTAGCTTTCGGAGAACTGCTAAAACCTATTCAGAGAGCTAGTTCTTACAGATCGGAAGTAGTCACAGCCTCTCAAAAGATTTATAGTACCTACAACAATATAAGAAGCTGCTACAACCTCTTAGAGAGATTGTGAATCCAAAGCAGGTATAGCCTAGTAAAAGTTTTGTAATACCTTCATAGACATACTTGGTGGATGTTATGGCCTCTTAGACATCTTAAACGACCCTTATACTTTGCCTGTACAATCACATTATAGTCCAAGGAAGCTCACAGTTGTCATAGGGCCTTAGGTGAGGTTAGGTAAACGGGTAAGTAGAGCAGGGAGAACCCTGCACCACCCCACTTAGGTCCTCGTGGACCCATTGTGATGCCCTTGTTGTGGTTGATCGTTGGTGTTGTATCGGTGGTCTTAGTCCTGCCAAACTGCAGAAGTTTGTCATATTCTGGCCAAAGCTTCCGTGATATTTCACCAGGTAGTGAGTGCTTTCCACCTGTTGTTGGTTCTTGATCTCGATCAAGATCCATTACGGACCCCTCTCTCGCCAGTTCATCCGCCCTCTTATTGCCGGTTCTGCCACTATGTCCAGGGACCCAGCAGAGAATCGTGGTGTGCTGCAAGCAAAGAACCTTGAGCTCTTCGCGGCAGCGGTGGACTAATTTGGATTTTATTTCATTGGCAGAAACTGTTTTATAGCCACCTTACTGTCAATGAAGATAGTAATATCGCTAATTGGTATTGCCAATATTGACGTCCTACGGGCCGCTTCCGCGATTGCTTAGCCCTTTGAAGACACTACTACCATCAGGTAGTCTGAATGAGCAATGTATATTTAATTCCTCCAAGAAAATGCCGGCACCTGTTGTACAGTCCATCTTTGATCCATCTGTGTAGATGGAAATAGATTTTCTTTTCATGGGTTCATTTGTATTCCATTCTTCTCTACTCGGAAAGGAGCAGGTGAATGGTCTGTCGAAGGCAATATAGTGAGACATGTAGACAGAAGTGAGAAAGTTCCCTACGTCATAGGACCTTTTAATTTTAAATCTTCAGAAATACACTTTGTATGTCACAATGGGAATTTAATATGGAAATGTTCGCCGTTGTGAGTTCGAAAAATCTAGCTTGGACACTAAATATGATTATTAGTATCGCTCACGGTCTCATTAAGCCCGGTTAATACCATCTTATACCTCCTTAGCTGTTAGAGCTTCTACAGCTATTTAGGGAAGTCTCACTGTTCAACCTCAAAAGCTTAAAGCTATTTAGAGAAATTGAAAATATAATAACTCCAAATAGCTCAAGCTAAATTTAGAGAATGACTTTCTGCCGAAGATGTGCTCTTGGAATATTATGCTTAATTTTACAGAAGTACAAAAGCAGAGAACTACAATCGTAGTGAAAGTGGGAACGAGATTGATACAACTAAACTACTTATACAATTTACATAGTTACGTTACTACTATTAAATTGTAATTTTTAACTATTTCATTTTGGTTAGTGCTGTCAAGAATTAGTTTATAAAATTCTGACTACTGAATGATATTATGCAATAATCCAAGTTTGCTTCTCAATTGTTATTTTGCAAAAACTGTACGCATTTTAAATATGGAAATAGTCGCAGTTGACTATTTTGTACAGACATTTTTTTTTAACTTTTTTATTACTATTTCTATCTATTTTTTAACTATTTTCAATATTTTAATTTAAAAATAGTCATTTATGAATGTACAAATCACTTTGCAGTGCAGTGTTGCACAGTTGTTTTCAGACATCACCAAAGAATTTAACATCGTTCCACAAAAATTATCTATTAAAATAGTTTGTGGGCAAATCGTATGACTTGTTCTATTGTTTTAGTCAGAACTTTGAAAAATCGACCGTTAAAAGCCTTGTAAAGATTTACATACATATACATTGACTGTACAGTTCATACGTCAACGAAGCAGAGAAAATCATTTGGGCTGGAGCGCTGTATCGATAAGGCCTCCAAAATTGGCAAAACAAGATATTACAGAAAAGGATGATAATGAAGAAGTGGAAGAAAAAATAATTCTGTCCTACAAAAGCGCCAGTACCCGATGCCACTTGAAGCGGCCATTCAAAAGATACGCTTGAGGAACCGGACTTCCGTAAACCACTGAAACCAAAAGGGATGTGGTATAGATAAGATAAATTGAAAAAATACTAAGGTGAAGGTGGCGAGGTGGGACAAAGAAACGCAGAGCAAAGGATAGACAATTCTAATTCTACTTGCGTACCGTTAAGGTATCTACCGTCATACTGTAGACGGAGCTTGGTTTGGTACTACAATAGGCGTTTTTCTTTTTTAGTTCAGAGCACAACCTGAACTGTTATACAAAAAGGTCGTGATACATCAGAGCTCAGAATTTGTGTTCCTTTTTCAGGATAAATTGACTATAAATTGACTGAGCATCCTGAGTGAAAAGCTGACTACACACTTCCAGTCACATTTGACAGAAAAAAAAAACAGGATAATAAAATGAGTTGAAATAGCGGACGAACGACAAGTTCTGGAACTGAATATTAACCAATTTAATAAATAACAATTAATAAATATTCAATTTATACATATATTTACAACAAATGACAGCTATGTGCTGAAGTGTGTTTCATAAATACCTCAGAATAATGCTCGAGCTCCGTTCAGAGCTCAGCTCTGAACTAAAAAAGAAAAACGCCTAATGTCATTGCGCGAGGATTACAATACAATTTGGAGCACGGAGTCTTGTGGCTAACGCAGCCAAAAGGTGTTAATGTAATCGGCTTTGTTGACAATATCTCATTTGTAACGCAGAGAACTCACCATAAGTTAACCAAAAACTGGTAAAAAAACTATCGGGCTATAGTTAGCTGATGAAATTTTTCTAACAAAAAGCTGGGCGGCGGTATATATGCAAATGTACAGGTTTAAAATCAGCATAACAGCTCTAAACAGGAGATTTGTCTGAGAGTAGGCAAGGCGTTAGGACGTACTTCCATACAAACCTAGCAAAAAGGCGCCCAGATACTGCCGAATATAGGTGGGCGCAAGAATGCACCAGAAGGAGCCCGTTACATACATTGTTTTATCAGCTTAATTCTTTTATACTCTATACTAGGCAAGAAACGAAACAAGATAGTAAAGCTCCCGTCTGAGCAATCAGAAGAAGCTAACTGACTGACTGATCGTCCAGCATGGTGGCTTGCGACAAAATATTCAGAGATTATAGGCTAATTTATATGCTATCCATTAACGGAGAACCAAACTCCACGAATCCCGCATGCCAAACAACGGACTTGTTGTGTGTCTATGAACAGACGATGGCTTTTTGGAGTTCTTTGTAAATAAAAAGTTGTAAATTTCACATGAGCACATCCCGACTGTGTATAATCAGCAACGAAGTCCACAAATTAACGTTAGAGGAGTTGAACTCCACATTATGACGAGAGTAAGTACAGCCTTTCTAACTAAACTTAATTTTAAAACTACCTACAAACTCTGTACTCGTACCTACATGCCAATGGAATATTTAAACACATTCCCTCGAGCCCCCGCTAAACAGAATAAACAATTGTCGTCGTCGTGTCGTTAGTGTTTCATTTCGTTTCGTTTGTTTACCTCAAAATCCTGTCAGTCTAAAGTACACAAGAGAAATGTATTTTTTTTTTTATTCACATCCACAGGATAATGAAAATACACATTCGAAATTAATTTTACATCCTTCAATGTATAGAGAGCTCAAATAAATTCCAAAAACTCACAACGCCATCAAATATTTAATTCTCACTCTTTCAGCGAAATGGCAAACAATGGAAGCACTAATATAAATGTCATATCCGCTCGAAATCCTTCCTCTCCATATTCCATTTATATTTGATCCAGACAAACAGAGAACAGAATTCATCACACATAGGTGTACGACACGGTTATACCTACCGGATGTTCCTGTTCATTTTGCTTTTCATACCTTTTGGATGTCCTCAGGGTTCGCAGTGTTACTCTTCGTCTTTTTTCATCTCCATATAATGTATATGGGTGTATGGCATCGACTTCGAGGACTACTTGTAACGACAAATCATCCCTCTTCGTCTGGTCGGTGAAATGATAAAATTGAGTTTGCATTGGGTGCATACGAAATTGTGCCCGGCGGCAATTTAAAATCCAATTCATTGATAAATTGCGAGAGAGGCGACAGCAACGACCCAGGACGAGATGAAGCAGCAAGCCTCCACCTTAAAATGGTTCGTTATTTGTTTGTGGCAAAGCTGATATATAAGTTAGCACGCGTTGTCGCCCTGAAAGTCGCCTGTGGGAGGTAGGTTGTTTCTTTTTTCTTCTTCCACCCGGGATGATGCAGGATGCCAAGAGAATCAAGCAAACAACGCGTTTCCGTTTGGTATCACTGTGTGTCAGAAAGGGTGTGTTCCCAGTGCTGGAAATGGGGATGACCGTCATCAGAACAATACAATTGTGCCCACAAAAAAGCTGTTCATTTGTTTTCATTGTTATTTTTGCGGTTTCGTCCTTTTTTTCTGCTTTTGCCCAAGGAGGAAGTTTTTATCCGGGGTTGGTATACGCGTGCCAGTCGGGTCGTATAATGTATACCTTTCATAAAAAGGTAGACGTTTAGATCATTTGCGTTTGAATAGAGAGCAAGGCGGCATCAACTCATTTGTGAAATTGAAAGTTTTACGTCGCAGAGGTAATTGAGGGTGGGTTTTTTATTTTTTATTTTTAATTTAAATACATATAGTAATCACGATTTTGTTCTTAAGGCTATACAAACCGATTTTGTGGGGATTTTCAGTTCAATTAAAATTTCACTGTACATACCTGCAACGAAAGAGAGAAGAAGAGAAAGACAAATTAATATTAGCACGAGTGCAATGCGGTACGGGGATAGTTATTCAATGATCCTTTCAATGGTAAATCAATCAGAGAATTCAGATTAATTTGATGATTTAGAAGTGGGTACACAAATTGCGCCTACATATTTGTGGACATTGTAAACACAACCTGAAGGAATGTTAGCGCGGTTGGTGGCGATGACGGATCTTCAATGAATATGACAGGTAAATTAGTTTAATTAATTTATTGTCGGTTCGCAGTAAATTGGTTGATTTTGCCCGGCAGTTATGTATGCATTGCAATTGAGCGTCTCACAATATGGAATGTTCTTATTTGGCAAATAATTTAGTGCCATGAATTGTTACCTGTGTGAATTATTGTGGATGTTTGTGATTAAAGGATTAAACATATATACATGTTTGATATATTAAAAAAATCATTGATAGCGACTATAGCAAAAACAAGTAGAACCTTTGGTTTTTCTATATAATAAAAGGGAAAACATACGTTTTAACCCTGGACGGTTACCCTTATTCTACACACTCTAAGGTTATGCTTCGTCGAATCGACGAAGTCCACTTTAAAACCTACATACTCCGAACTTTACTCCGAACTTTGTCTTGCCTTTAACTTGAAATTGTTCAATAAGACTCTTAGGCATATTTAAACTAGATTTATATTAGGTATCCGCATTTTTTCAAATTTTAAATGTAAATTTAAATATATCACTTAATTTTGATACATTGACAGTCATTGATATATCCATACCAACTAAATCAATATCATATGTCCATATCAACTAAATCAATAAACAAAAAAAATTAAAAAAACAGTTTTATATACAAAAAGTAACAAACACTTACGAACATACCTTACAAAAAACAGAAAAAACTAATATTTCTAATGATAGCAGGAGAGCATACGTTCGCTCACTGGTAGAAACCACAGCCAACTGATGTTGTAAGAAAGAAGAATAGAATAGGACGAATAGTTAAAGAGAAATCATAAAAAATAAAAGAGGTGTTCGTCGACACGACGAAGGGTAACCATCCAGGGTTAAAGGGATTCTAATACCCAAGGTTAACACGCTTTACCCAGACTGCTTAAGGTAAAAATGATGCAATAGACAAGGCAGCACTGCACTCGGCTATGACATTTCCCGTGTTCGAAATTGAGAGACATTTTCAAATATTCTTCTAAGACGACCTATGAGCAGTTTAGGAAAAAAATGATTAATTAGTTTTGCTGGCATGAAGAGATAAGAATTGTGTAATAAATATTCCAAGTTGAATACAGATGTTGCAAATGAAAAAAAAAACACAGTCAAAATCTTGCTACGACTATTTTGTTTTTATGAGAAAAATAATAATTTTGTGTCATTAATATTAAGTATGATATCGGAGATACAAACTTCTGGGTCGAATAAAACGCGATCTGTAAGCCTATTTGTTGATAAGTTTTTCGAGCAGCAGGGGTGGTGAATTATTAATTTCTTTGTAATATTTTCTTAGTCCCAATCTTCGTAAGCTAAGAGTTTTTGGTCATTACTACAAGTGTATGAATCCTGAATTTAAAATATTAATATAAAGTATGAAACTCCTCATGTTCTCACACGTGTCAATTTAGTATAAAACCCATCTCTACTCTATTGACATTTCCTTCCCATATCAGTTGGTATCCAGTAGGTATCCACACTGCCTTCTACTATTGTCGAAAAACTTCTGTCGCCCCACGGTGTTCAATTACGTGAAATCCGCGCCAGCAAAATTCGTGAATGTTGATGTTCTTTCAAATTTGAAAGGAACAAAAGCGGCAAGTAGATACCGCTTTACTAAAGGATGAATATTAAGGCTAAGAGCGACCTAATTTCTGGGAATGGCATCAAATTATTTCTCCAAGTACCAATAAAACTGTGTAACTCTAAACTTTTTCTTTTAGTACGAATCCCATTTTATTCTTTTTCCAATAAACCAAATTATTCCCTACGCATTGCTTACTCTCTAGAGTGCTCCCCAATTTAAAAAACTTTTTTTTCGCACACTTAACTTTAAAAAAATGTTATCTTTCCTAACGAAGTCATCTTTCCACAAGAAGGGAGTCGAGGAAAAGTTATACGCAAACTTTTCTCCGCCTTAAAAGAAAAAAATTCACCGTGTAATCAGCTTACCCACTCTATGCCCAAAATTCAATACGAACGTTAAAGTGTGTCTAACAAGCGAAATGGTTCCCTACGAGATATTTAAAAATCATAAAATTCATAGAAACATTTCGACTGCAAACAAAAATCAAAGGATGTGCGAATAAAATAACCAAAAGCCATTTGTGCATGAAACAAAGAAAAACCAAAACATATCTGTGGTGATGAAACTTTCACCGCGCTGAAAGTTTATCGTTCAAATGAAAATTTTACCGAAAGAACAGAGAAAATAAAAAATTGCACGCAAAGGCATGACCCTAACATCACTTTCTTATCATGCACCTCACCCCAGGGCTCAGGCAGACTAAAAGAACAAATTGCTGTGAGCATTCCGTTCGCACCCCACACACATACCTACTACTTGTGAAAGATAAAGTTTACTTTTATTTTTTTCTGTACTCCGTGATGATGCGACAATTTCGGGATTTTGATTGAAGTGGGTGTTAGGGGTGGGAGCATCCCATTTTTTTTCAGTACATATTTTATTCGTGAAGTACCGAATTTTCTTCTGATGAGACTTGATGTATTCGCGACGTCGTCGCAAAGACTACCCCACGTGTGGAGCAGATATACGAAAACAGTTGCCCGTGTAACATTTAAAGGAAAAGCACCGGAAAATTTCCTTTTAACACCTCCACTCTGTGTGGTACACATAAAGATAAGCTCTCTCATACGTTTCAAAGGGAACACAAGAAAAAAGGACGACAAAGCATCTTCATTCAAAACAACAACAAAGAGCCGAAAGATGAGTGGGTGATGGTGATGGATGACTTGCGACGGCCCCGTTCTCTCTAGTTTCTGTGAAATTGGAGCATGCAAGTGTCAAGCAACAAAAGCGATTGATGTCACTACCACATGCGACTTTGTGCGTTAGCAAAAAAAAAAACGATTCGCAGCGTAAAAGTAGATTAATGGAGTTTTTTTTATTAATTTAATGAATTTCATAGATTCGTGTGGAAGGCAGTGGTTTTTCACCAACGATAAACCGAAGAGACATTTCTCAAAGAATTTGCGTAAGCAGATATAACGGGGGTTGGTACTCGTAATTCGTTAATGCGATGAAACTTTCGCACACTGCCAGCTGTTATTGTGACACAGCAAGATCAGTAATCAGATGGTATCGTTCTATTTTTACTGCAAGTGTAATTAAATGCAATTTAATTTTTCGCCGATAGCTGCCTTGTACCTACCTATACCACCATTCCCTCCTAAGCACTCTTAAAAGCGATTGCTACGCAGGAGTGTGTGTGGGGTACTAAGGAGAATTTAATATAAAATTTAAGAAAATAGGTAGGTACTGCTATTTAAGTTGAAATTTGGGATTTATTTAATTGGAAGTACGACGTAACGAAATATTTTTACGTTAAAAGACAGACAAAATTTACGCGATTTCCAAGATCATGAAGTATCTACTGCAAAAATTTATGGGTCGCTTGGTGAAGTGTTGTTGACGTTGTGAAATAGGTGAGTCCTTTTAAATGTCACTGAACTAAGGAATATTTTTCAAATTCTAACGGATTTGACTAGAAAAAGAAAATATTGCAGAAAAAATTCGAGGAATGTTTTCCTTTTTACACTAAACGAATTTTTTTCGATTCCTTTTATGCGCCGACTTTTATGGGCAAATTTTCTTTTCTTGACTCAGTCGTTGCGCTATAGAAATATGTAGATACACTTTGACATTAATAGTTTAATTTCTCATATTTGTGGAATGTGTACTTTTTCTACTCAGTGGTTCAATTTATATGTGTAAAAGAATGTTCGGTGCAGTGATGCCTGATCGTGGGTATTTTGCATTTCAAAATAAACTAACAGGACGAACAAAGGGCATTTTTATATCACTCAGAACAAAAAACAGGCATTTCATGTAGGTACTGAATCCAAAGAAAAATCATTCGAATTTAATTAAAATTGAATATTATTTTTGTTAATTTGTGTGCTTTTGACATGTAGTATGATTATTTATGTATGTATATTATCGGGGGAATCTCGTGGGACTTTTCTTACAACGGCATGAGCAAAAGGGGTATCTTTTATAATGGTCGTGGGCAATTCAGTCCGAAAAGCCTGGCATCACTGGTTTGGTGTGATAATTCGTCAAAAACCAAAGTTGGAAAACCGAAAGGTGGAAAGTTTTCTATTTGGAGTGACTCTTTCGCTGTCCAATATATTGCCTATAATAAAATTGTGAGTCATTTAAAATGATTTATGCTAACAATATTGTCAATACACTCAGAAAAAAAGATTGTTAAGCGAAGAATATGAAGTTTTTATTAAATTGTAACCTTAATGTTCATGACTTAACAATTATTTTGATAACAAGAACTAGTTTTTAATTTTTAAGTCATTCAGAGTAAGAATATAATAACATAACTATTTTTTCAGTCTGGTATGTAATTAAAAATTAAAAATTATTTTCTCAAGAAAAACTTTGTTGGGTGAAGTAATTTTACATTAACTATGCCTTCAAAGAATCAACAATAAATTCTTGTGGTAACAATTATTTTCAAGTATTTATTTAGTGTTTTATAATTTGTTCATTGCCTAACAATGTATTCATGAAATCAAAGCCTAAAGTAACTGTTAATTTGTTAACAAAAATGTCATTTGTGTTGGATCGCGAGCTGTTGAAGTTTTTTAAAAAGTGAAAAGTGAAAGTGAAGTTAATTTAATTACAGTAAACGCAGAAATATACAATATCGAAAATGAAACCCTACGGTTTTGTTTTAATTAGGGAATATCCTACGAAGATTTCTAGCATTGGAGGAGTGACGGGTTTCCAATCAGGAAATAGTTAAAAATTATAAGCTTATATAACTCGCTTGAGTGAGTTATTATTTGATTGGACGGAAAAACAAATATTTTTAGGCCGATTGTCAGTTCCTCAGTTTAGCTTTCATAGAACAGTTAAGATCTCTGATGTTTTTTAGTCACGGAAAGTGGCGCAATAGAAAAAGATCTTATGATGCTGTTTTCCGTTTTTTCTCGGATAGCTAATAACCCATCACACACTAACCACTGCACGCAGATTCGATCACCAGCTTAGAAGTTACTGTGGGTATGTTTTGCTTCTGGAGCTCCTACTCCACTTCATCTTTTATGCAGAAATTCGGTTGACTATATCCACCTTCAAGTGCATTTTCTCAGTTTTATTTGAGGAAACTTCTGTCAAAAAGCAATTTCTTCTGGCAAAGCAATTTCCTTCTGAAGGAAAAACTCCAGTTAAACATCCTATTACACACTTCCCCCACCTTAACCGCTGTATTCTATAACACAATCTAACGTACATTTAAAATGCAATTTTCTCCAACCACATTCTTTCACACAATGCATCGCTGTGCCTCGGGGAAAGTCGCCGAGAAAACTACAACTCATACAGTGAACATGTGTGAAGAGCAATTTTTCCAAGAATATTAAAAAAGAAAACCTTCGCACTAAGTCCTTTTTGGCTGGCAGAGTGGTAAAAGTGAAATAATAAGTTCCGGCACACCACCAGTCGCAACTTAAGGGATTTTCTCGCACCAACCAACAAGAGCGCACATTTTTACATGACCAACTGTTTTAGAATTCAACCGAAAATAAAAAAAATTGTATCCGTGCGGTAAATACTTATCCGGTCAAATTCTGAACAGTTCTTCTTCCTTTTTACTCGACTCTTAGCATATCGTCACGTTCGATACAAGATTTTGCACCGGAGTGGCAAAGCCAATTGCCAGGAAGAAAGGGGTACTTCAAACAGGATGTACGAATGAGGAGAAAAAAAAAACAATAGTTTTAGATTATTAACTGGCTTCCTGGCAAAGGTCCCCGCTGTAGAATCATATACAGGTCGTCCTCCATCGGCAGGGGTACAAAAGGTAATTTTGCAGTAATACATAAAAGGGTCCAACATTACACAGTGCAAACAACAAGGTAGGGCACCAGAGTGAGTGCAAAAAGCGAACAAGGAAGCGGAAACCCGGGGCCAACACAAACAACAATGCACTATGTAAACGCTACGTATACCGCAGAGCCTTGTAATAAGTAATGCAACTTAAACATTCATGCGGACAAGGATATTACAATAACGCAACGACGACGACGATGAAGTGATGACAAAAAGTCAGAGTGGTCTGCAACAGGCTACAACTGAGCGAGGAGGGTGCCTCTTGCTACAACTTTTCATCATGAAGATGAGCTTTCGCTGTAAAAGTGTTTTCGTTCATGTGATGCAGGTCGCGCTGTGTATAAGTTGCACACAAGATAAAGTATGGCCGTCGGGTGTGCACGAAATGTTGGGTCAGGGAAAACCACCCCGTTCGTAGTTTGAGGTATAGTAAACATTTCCGCTTGGGCTATAAAAATATTTACATTCTGAATATACAGAATATAATGCAAAAGTTACTTAAGACGGGAAGAGCACTACTGCATTCGCTGCTGAGCCAGTGGCTGACGATGATCATAATTACCCTGGCACCACTCCGCGAACGAGCATATAAAAACTCAATTTCCGGATGGAGTTTACGTATTTTAGATCCTCTCTCTGCTGTTTGAGTTAACGAGCGAAAACAATAGTCTGGTCTTTGCAGGTATTATGTGGGCGCATAAAACCAAATACGTAAACCCACCCACATGGCGCTACTGGTGATGATGATGAATAACGGGCAGAAACAAAAAAATAGCCTCCCCCACACCATCCGGCTGTCGAAAATTATTGAAATCCTTGCAGCTTGATGTATATTCTCGCACATAATGTGCGCCAGGTGCCGGCAGGGTATACTTACGCTTTAATCACTTTTCGGTGAAAGGATAATGAGCGATGAAGGCGTATATTTGAGTGGTAAAAGGTGGTAGTGGCAACGCAGTTTGAATGGATAAGTTTCTGACTTTTAATGAAGGATTTAATGTGTGCACACACGGCAAAAGCTTTTTGCTTCAATTAAAGGTGGCCGCTTGCTAAATTAAATGCAAGCATTTTACTCAATATCCTTTGGTTCTAAAATACCAACCATCATCCACCACCAGCAGCATAACGCGGTCATCCTCGGTGATGGTGGTGGTAATGCTGGGAAACCATTTTTTTGATTAAAAAACACAATACGGTCTGTGTTTTTGTTTGGCTCTTAATTTATAGGTACTTTTTGAGCGGGCGGAAATTTATAGAACGAGCAAATGGTGCGTGCATGCGGACGAGGAAGACCATTTTATTGGATGATAAGCTGCGGCTAGACACATATTTTTTGTATAGGTGTTCTTTGTTTTGTTTTAATTAAATTGTGCTGTGTGTAGGCGCGTGTATGGAGTGCGTTTAATGTGTTACCAAAAAGGGAAATTATTTGATGTGGATGGCTTCACCAAAGAGGAACAATTATTTGCTGGACATTTTAAAATAAAGTGCCGCTTTACGGAGCCACAAGAACTGAGGAATAACAATTTTGAATATTAATACGAACGCGTCCCAAATGTCAAGATTGA
Organism: Cheilosia variabilis; assembly: GCA_951230905.1. NCBI lineage: Eukaryota > Metazoa > Arthropoda > Insecta > Diptera > Syrphidae > Cheilosia > Cheilosia variabilis. Next base: position 16,712,317 of record OX579677.1, on the reverse strand, counting down.
CATTTGCATTATAGTGAATGTAGGGAATCGTTGAAGGCTTGTTGCATGCTATTACTTTTTTTTGAAATCCAACTGACATTGGGAAGCAGGAAAAGGAAATCACTATTCTGACCTGACAATTCGACGATGGTTGAAAATTAGCGAATTGGTGCTGACGATTTAGCTCGCCATTTCAATTTCCTTTGGCTCGCGCAATTTAATTCTGATTTCAAATATTTGAAATGAATTTTACGTCTAAAATCGAAAATTTAAATTTGAAACCAAAATATGATTTTTGCGAATAAAATCAAAGGAGCTATACTAGATTGAAGGTCGAGCCATATACTGAGCACGTAGGTGTGAGCGACCCTAATCTGATTTTCGGTTTAGCGGATTTTGAGGAGATCGGTGATAGACTTGGTAGAGTTCGGATTTTTTTTTATTCGTTGGGTTTTTATCGGGAACAATATATCGTATTGTATCGCACGATTTTGGTCGTGTGGGAAAACGCATGGTAACCCTAAGTGAATGCATATACACCTTTTAAACATAAATAAATTATGGGTATAATAGTGGCATGAGCAGAAATATTCATCCCGCCTAACCCGGACACAAGAAAAAAAAGCCAACAAAGCGTGTAAATTCGCTAAAACAGAAAAAGAGCGATTTCATCGTGCGATTTGGCCATAGCTGGTTCCGATACCAACAATTTCGGAGTGCCGAGCTGTTGAGACTTACCCAAGTGGAGCTCGTTTGATGGCCTACAGGCTCACCGTTGAGCTAGCGGGTGGTTAAGCGTTCATGCTTGAGCCATAGGAGGCCTCCTACTATTCCGCCCGCACTGCCTCAAGGGTCCTGTGACCTTGGGTCATATAAGGGTGGACAAGGTTAGTAGGAGTGTTCGGCTTCAAGCAGTTTTGCGGAATTATTCTACCATCTAGGATTAGGCCTTTACTTTCATGGGTGATAAAGTGTAGGAGGGGGCCGAGTTATAATTCACCCGAAAGTTTTCGTCTTTGGTGCATTTCTGCTTGCCGATGTACACATTATGCACCATACCTTCGCTGATGTCATATGCATACGTAAGGCCGTTCGTTACATGAGGTTCATGAACGTGCAATTTTTGGAAAATATGAAAAATTATCACCGAAATTCTGAGTCGGCTGTAGTAATAATCGCCACGTCAGATAGAATAAGCGTGCTATGATCGATGAATTCGACTCGACATATTGAATAATTCTGTGCCAGTGAGACCACGCACTGATCGAAGGCATTGGAAACCTCTCAGTCCACATTTTGGATATTTTTTCTTAAAGATCGTTGACAACACCCTCACAAAATCAAACCTATCGGAGGGCTGAAGAGTCTTGATCATTTGAAGCGTCAATATTTCACCTTTAACGCCTGCGCAGAATTTTTGGGACAACTTGGATCCCATCTCCCAAAATAAAAATCTGGATGTAGACGGCTATTTAGTTAGACAACGATCCCCACCGACAATATAATGCACATACTGAATAGATCGACTTATACTAACGGGCGTCTCTCTGAAACTGATAACTGAACCTCTTTTAGTCAATTCATAGTCTACTTCGCTTTCCTTAAATTCCTCATGACCACAAACCTTATAACTGAAGATGAGTGTTTGAAGAGTGTGAAAACGGAGTAAGCTGATTCGAAATCAATGCAATGGATGAACTTTTGACGTTAAATGCAAGATGAGGGAGTGTTTATCTTTAACGCTCAAGAAATACTCTGGCATGCAAGCTGTTGTATGTTGCACCTTATACACAATACGTAATGCTAAATGTTGGCCATGATTTACATTGGATCATTCCTGTATGTTCACAGTCATTCCGCAGCTGCTAATGTGACAGCAAGCTCATAAAGCTTGAGATCCTTTTGACGCTGCAATTTAGCCACTAAGATGCCAGCTTTATGGTATATAAGCTGAAACCAACACAACCGAGGCATAAAAAAGCTAGGAATATGAACGAGAGGGATTTTTTGAGCTTAGTTTACCATTTCTGGATGGCAGATAAAAATAAAACATAATCTTTTAATCGCAAAATTTTGCTGTGCAACTGTGAAAACCGTTAAAAATATATTCCGGACAAGCACCGTCGGTTAATTGAAATTTTACACCAGGTTTTATGTATTTCCTCTGGTAGTGAAAGCTGAAGCAGCTTATTCTTAGATTCAAGGAAATATGTTCAATGGGTGGACCAGTTGTTGCCTTTTACAATGATGGTTAGGTCATCGACGAATTTAACTGCGTTAACGCCTCATATATTTACTTAAGCACTTAACCGGGTCTTCAATGTACAAAAACCAGAAGATGGTTAACATTAATCCGACTTGTGGACAATCGTCTACGACTGATAATTGTACTTAAGTCAGCCCTCATGAAGCGGTTATTTATTGACTTTTTAACATCGCTTCGATCCGTTTTATCATAGATATAGGGCTGCGTTTCTGTGCTACAAAAGATTTCAGTGTCATATCAAGAAAAAGAACACCGTGTATGGTGTATCCTCTTTGCAATTGTAAGTAACATTTTTCCCTATATCAAATCAACTATTTAGTTCATCACTTCTGCTAATTCCCGAAAATGTCTAGAATCCGCTTCATTCCCAAAAGCAAGCTTTCGTACATGCTCAAACCTACGCCTAACGTCCAATTAAATTCACTTTGTCATTTGGGAAATAAAACTTCCGACAAGTTCAACCCAGAACAAACAGATAATAGGCAAAAACGAAACTATTACAACAAAAGGACATCCATCCCTAATTACACACAATTACAAGCTAAATCAACACCCCCTAAAAACTTCCTCATTTCTTTTTCATGTAGGTACGAGACCATATTTCACTTTTACACTTAAACATCCCTCGCATTGGCAAAAGCCAGCAGAGTTTCCATAAACCTCATTTAATTAGTTTCATCATTTTCACCATACACCCGCATCCCCATTTGGGTAATTCCATTCAACCCCTCCGATCCGTAAGAGGGTCCCCAAATGGAAAAATAACCACGTACAACTATTCAACCGTAGTGAACCCATACATATACAATCAAGTCGACAGAGCGATATAAAGAATATAGCAAGGCAAAGAGGACAAACGAGGAAGTGTCCTATTACCGTACAATGTATTTCACACAAAATTTCATGAATTTTTGATCGAAAGTGTACACTCTCAAAGAGTGCGGTGCGGTTAAGAGCTAGGCAGTCAGTCGGTTCTCGGCTGTCTGTTCCAGAGCAGTCTTGGTAAATTTCTTATAAGGAGTCTTGTTTAAAGTTGCATAACATTTCTGTTTCAAGAGTGTACTGTTGCGGTGAACAAATGGGCTTTAGAAGTTCCTTTAGGGAATTATAATATATTATGTCATTTGAGAGAGACGTTTTCAAATTTCCTAAGGAAGTGATCGCCAAAGTGTCATCTACAAATCAACATGAGATTTAGTAAAAGCATGTCTGCTGCAAAAGCACGCCTCTAAGTAGAATATCAAAAGTTCTATTAATTAAAATTGCTAAAAGCATTGGACTAAGGATATACGCCTGTGGAACGCCTGATGTTGTTTTAAAGCACTCTGACATCATTGATCCGTTTCAATCCGAAGCACTATTTGACGATTAACTGAAATTTATTGGAGATTCCGAGTGACATTAGCCAGCTTCCAGCTACACTTCAGACATTCAACGCCAGCCTACATTGGAAAGAATCTTTATAAACAGAATGGCACTGTCGTAGATTTATACACCGTCGATCTGCCAAATGGTAAGTGTAGACTTTATACTAAAGGGTGATTTTTTAAGAGGTTTAGAACTTTTTTTAAAAAAAAAACACAAAAAATTCGAAAAAATTAATGAAATATTTATTTGAATCGATAGTTTGAACCTTGCAATTTAATGTTTAAACATAATTTCATGCAAATGTTGACCGCGGCTGCGTCTCAGGTAGCCCATCCGCTGAGTCCAATTTTGGCATACTCTTTCACACATATCGGCCGGTATCTCACGAATGAATGCATGGATGTTGGCTTCCAGTGCGTCAATCGAAGCGGGCTTGTCCCTATACACATTAGCCTTGGCATACCCCCACAAAAAATAATCTAATGGTGTCAAATCGCACGATCTAGGCGGCCAATTGACCGGCCCGAAACGTGAAATTAACTGTTCACCAAACTCGCCTCGCAATTGCGCCATTGTTTCGCGTGCTGTGTGGCATGTGGCACCGTCTTGTTGAAACCACATATCATGCAAGTCAAGAACTTCCATTTCGGGCAAAAAAAAGTTTGTTATCATCGCTCGGTAGCGTTCACCATTGACAGTAACGCTGCGATTCGCATCATCTTTGAAGAAATATGGCCCAATAATGCCGCCGGCCCATAAACCGCACCAAACAGTGGCTTTTTCGGGATGCATTGGTAGCTGTTGCAATGCTTCTGGCTGATCTTCACTCCAAATGCGGCAATTTTGCTTATTTACGTACCCATTCAACCAAAAATGAGCCTCATCGCTGAACACAATTTTTCGATAAAAAAGCGGATCCTCGGCCAGCTTTCCAAGAGCCCATTCACCAAAAATTCGGCGTTGTGGTAGGTCGGCTGGCTTTAGTTCTTGCACCAGCTGTATCTTAAAAGGCTTTACGCCCAAATCCTTCCGCAAAATTTTCCACGTAGTGCTGTAACAAAGGCCTAACTGCTGGGAACGGCGCCGAATCGACATTTCGCGGTCTTCTGTCACACTAGCTGATACGGCCGCAATATTTTCTTCACTACGCACAGTACGTAAACGTGTTGGTGGTTTAATGTCCAACAAAGTAAATTTGGTGCGAAATTTGGTCACAATCTTCCGAATAGACTGCTCAGAAGGTCGAGAATGCCGATCATAAAATGGAAGCAGCGCGCGATGAACATTTCGAACCGAGCACGAATTTTGATAGTAAAATTCAATAATTTGCAAGCGTTGTTCATTTGTAAGACGATCCATGGTTAAATTGCAAACCAAACTGAAGCTGTTTGACAGTGACACAAGGTACTAAACACACGTCAGCTGTCAAAACCAGTGTTGCCAAAACCAAACCAGCTAAAAAATCACCCTTTACTTGATCATAATGATGAATTTGAATTTGAAAATTAATTTCATTGAAAAATCCAATTTCACTTAAATTTTTAAAAGACTGTGCGAAAATTTGGGTTTTGACAATCTTTTTCGAATACAAGATGCTTTTCAGCAGTGTTCCCAGATGCAAAATCTGAAAATCTTGTTTTTTCCGAAATAAATGTTTTTTTTTTTTCAAGATTTTTTTCAAAATAGAAAAAGAACGAAATATAAAATACAATTTTGAAGTACTTTCAATCTAGATATATACATATACTTAATACATAAATATCGAAACAAAAATTTCGACTGGGTGGAACGAAACTTTCAAGTTAATCAAACGTTTGGTAGGTAAACATCTGAGAAACAATAGTAGATAAAAGAAACGGTGCATAGAATATAGGAAAATGAATAGTGTTAAATAAAATTCACTTTTTTGTTATTCATCTGATATGGCCAGTACGTATCAAATAAAGATGTGAGTTTTTAAAAGTTGAAGCTCTCTAACAGGGTACTGTCGTAAGTTCTGATTACGTCTGTACTATTTTATAAGCTCTTACACTTTACAAGATTTTTGAATACGAGGCAAAGTGTAGCAGGAGTTGCTGTTTTCTGATCTGTTTTTATTATTATTTTTGACTGGATTATTCAATATGTTTGGAAAAAGAAGAAGTGGGCTATTTTTGCTTATATATTCGCTTTTGCGTAGCTGTTATTGCATTTTTATTATTCTATATTCTAAAATTAGCGTTTTCGGTGATTCGAACTGAAAATTAAGGACGCAATAATTTTTGAAACATCCATTTTACTCTAAGTCTGCATTTTGGTCAAAGTCGAAATTGCCTTTTTCAGGTAAACTAAAAACCGACCGTTTCCAGATATGTCCAAAAGTGTTGTTGTTTGATTTTTTTAGCGGAAAACTGAGTAACAGACCCCTGTCCGGTTCTGGAGCCATCCGTGAATACACGATGGCATTCTTTCCCTGGTTCAGAGTCTGGCCGAAGTCATTCCGTGTGGTCTTATCATCGCCGTATAGATCCAAAGGATCCATCCTATGCACATTGTGTAACTCGGAGGAAAGAGAAGATACTTTTCACTTTATGGGAAAATGTCCTATTTTAAAAGAAAGTAGGAGGAACACATTTGGAAGCGATATTTTGACGGAAAACCAAGTTATATCACTGCTCAACGATATGGAAGTTAAAAAACTATTTCAATACTGTAAATTGGCGCTAGGCTATAGAGAGCGGATTATTAATGAAAGCTTTTAAAAAATAAGGGGAGAACTTATGTCAAGTAATTATTGAATCTTATTTCATTGTAATATAATTTTGTTTTGTCAACTAGGCAGACGGCATAAAAGCCATGCTTTTTATTTTTTTTTTGTAAACTCTGTAAGCATTATTCTAACAATTGAAATCAAATAAAAAAATCTTATCTATCTATCTATCTATCTATCCATTCCGTGTGGTCTTATCATCGCCGTATAGATCCAAAGGACCCATTTACGAGATAAGCCCCATGTCTTGCCAAAAGCGCCTTTGCACTGCCAGAAAGTTGACAGCGCTTTATCGGTTTTTGATTCAACATGTTTGGACCAAAGAAGCTTTTTATCGAGGATTACTCCCAGATATTTGACTCCATCGGAGATCGGGATAGTGACGCCTTTTAGCACGAGCTGAGTCAGACCAGTGACATTCCTCCTTATCGTGAAGAGAACAACCGTAGTTTTAAGAGGATTCACTGAAAGCCCATTTCTTGTGCACCAATCATCGATCAAGCCCAAGGATCTCTGCGCCATAGAGCAGACAGTCCCTAAGTCCGAACCGACAAATAGAACGGCGATATCGTCCGCGTAGGCTTGTGTGTAGGTTCCAGGAAGATTGAGAGCCGTTAGCAGAGAGTCTACTACCATACACCATAAAAGGGGAGACAGAAGCAGTAAGCAGCCTCACCAGTCATGACGCATTTTCCACAATCCGCCTCGGCAATCAGCGTCCTGTGCATTAGCATTGCTTTAATCCACAACACCAATGTTTCATCTACACCATGATGTCTGGCTGCATTGCACATGCTGTCAAAGGTCGCATTATCGAAAGCACCCTCAATATCAACGAAAATACCCAACGCGTACTCCTTCCGATCAAGAGCGCTTTCAATCCTACCAACGAGGTTTTGAAGCGCAGTTTCACAGGATTTTCCGTGTTGATAGGTGTTCAAGTGAACGAATAATGTCTGAACAGCTAGATGTCGCCACTCTACTAATTCCCTATATTTTCCCATAATTTTCTTTATGGATAATCCCCATGAATTCTTGTTTTAGGCCTAAGTTAATTTCCTGTTCTATGTTCTCGGCCACTTTTTTGTAACCCATCAAAGAGGTAAGACTCACCCAATAAACCCACTGAAAACCCAAATTTATTTTGCAATCATTTTAATCGGATTTTCTCTTTCCCGAATCCCGTAAGTTTCCCCGCTCAAACAATAGGCAAGACGCATCGTAGAAAGAGGATGCGATTGAAGAGCAACATTGCGCACGTGCAGCTCAACCAGTCTTTCCAAACTTTTCAGCAGGAAGGAGGACAGACATACTTATCACTACATAATGCAGAGAGTTAAAAATTGGTCATAATTTAATGTTATTGATTTTTTTTGTAATTTTGGAACATTATTTGAATTAAAATGAAATGAAAATTAATTTCACTTCTTATACAGGGTGTCCGCCGTGAAGGTATACTACTTTGTTTTGCCGCCATTTTGTTAAACAAGTACACACCCTGTATTAAGATTATAGCAATTCGCAACAAATGCTCAATGTAAAGATTAAACTTTCCACTGTTTCAGTACTCAAACGATTACGAATTTTTGTTTTAATTAAATTTACAGCACATACATTTTTTTCAACATTTGCAGAGGAGGAATGTGGAAGCGATAAAATATTGAAAATAAAATCTTTAAAGATTAGATATGCGAAGTTTCCATCGGCTGTTTTTACTTCTCAAACATTTTTCTAAAAACACATTACATCAGTCATTTTTTTCCAATTCTTTGAAATTTATGTTTCTTTCAGCGTTGCCAGACGGTTGAAATATTTCCCCCCAGACAAATCTGAAAAACCCCCAGATTTAGCTATTTTCTAAAAAAAAAAACCCAATTTTTTTTTCAAATTATGTATGTAAACTTAAGATTAAATACAAAGACACGAGTTTAAAGAACTAAAAAGATTTTTTAATGTATACGTATTTAAAAAAAAAAAAGGAAGTGAATTCAGATTTCAAGATTTAATTAGAAAAACTTAGCTAATAAGTAAAAATAATCAACTTTCATAAATAAGTCCTAAAATATAGTTCTCGTTGTCTTAATCTTTGTTTTTGTACATCTGCTCATGAACATTTTGATGATTTGATCGGAAGGGGTAAAATTGATACATATCCAGGAACAATCACAAATTGGTTTTGGCAAGAGACACAATACAAAGAAAGTCTCGCTCTATTTATTGCTTCTCATATGATTGTGAACTCTTCGCAAATGCAATAGTGTGTGATGTATGTAGCTTTAGATAGGGGTTTATCAATATCCTTGCACCAATGAATATTGGAATGCGTTGGAATGGAATTGGCATAAATGGAACATGAATTTATTTGGTTTGTTGGTGTTGCTTTATTATAGCTTTTAATGTTCACTTACGATACTTTTTACTGAGAAGAAAAAAATAATTGAACGCAATTACAATTAAAAAAACCCCCGGATTTCCCCCTAAATAATTTCTCCCCCCAGATTTCCCCCCGTCGGTCAAAAAAACCCCTAGATCTGGGGGGAAAACACCCAAACTGGCAACGCTGGTTTCTTTAGAGTTGATAGAAACGTTGGTAACACAGAAATTGTACATGGGCTTTGTTCGGCCCACATCAAACATAATAATGAAATTAATAGAAAACGGTTTTCATCAATAGAAAAGGTTGTTTTATTTGTTAGACATCGAAAAACCTTGATATCAAAAATCTTGAAATGTTGTACATATTTTGGAGCTCAAAAATCTTGAAAAAGTGATGTATGTAGATGTAATCTGGCATCACTGCTAATCAGTGAAAAATGACAGTTCTCCTGAATTTTGTTTATGAGTGCGGTCAATTGGAAATATTACAAGCTGCGCATGCACCTTATCCTTGATATCGAGATTCCTTTTCACAGTTCGAGGTTTGAAAGCATGTACAATCCGACAAACCTCCTTTACCCTGGAATTGTATGGTTTTTTGTACCCAGATTTCCAGCCTTTATGCGTATTAAATGCTAGAGGAGAATTAAAATGTCAGAATGTGCTAACTAATAACCCACGTGACACGTTTCGAAAGTAGCTGCTAACACCTAAACCATAAACTAACTACTAAATAGACTGACAGCTTCAGCCAAAAAAGAGAAATCGCCTACAAGCTGACCTTGGATGTAGCCCAGTTTGAATTCATGTATTTGTGCCTATGTTAATCAAAGGGGCTCCCTCATACTTGAAAAAAACCAGCCTACACTCTTCCGGTTTAAACCGGATGTCGGTAGCCTAAGGTGGGCTTTCACTTCGTTATCTTGTTGCGGCTGTGTTGGGCAAATAACAATTGTTCTTATGTCGTTTTCGATTTGGCTTTTCAGATTTCTGCTGCCAAAACAGTGTGTATTGAGTTGGCTGCAATAAATATTTGTTTTTACTTGCACTGGAAATCCATTTGAATTGATTTGTACACATTTATAATAACTCATTTCCAAATCGTTTCTATTCTCGAAAAATTAATAATTCAGTTGAAAAAGCAAACCTTCCAACGATAAACAATTCGTAACCGCCAGCTGTGTGTCATACACATTGGTATTAGTTAAAGTATGTGTAAATACGAGAAAAAAATCGAGATTTCTCAAATGTTCCTGAGATAAAAAAAAGGGTGATATTTTTGGCAAATCGAACATGAAAAGCAATCTCGATCAAAAAAAAAAGTATCTTTTTGCAAAATCGAAAACGACATAAGAGTTTATAAAGTTTATGAACTTTATAAAATTAACAAGCACGGTTTTTTTTACTTTTGTTAAAAGAGATTTTGTAACTTAAAGCTTTTTTGTATATTTTACAGAAAACACACTTTTTTGTTGATTTTAATGCTTTAAGTTTCGAAATCATATTGAAACAAAATGTTTTAACACCGTTTAGGGAAAATTTTTTTTTTTAGTTTTAGCATAATTTATAATCTGTAATTAGTAGGTACATAAAATGAATACTTGCACATTAATATATGCAAGTCCATATGCATTTGTTAAACTAAAAAAATTAATTCTATATTTTTATTGTTTATAATATCGCTGTCAAATTTGTATTTGTAGATCGCCCTATATTTATGTTAAATACTCGGAACAATAAAAAAATGTTTTGATCACTTTTTGTATCCCAAAAGCACAAAGAGTGCACTTGTTTTTGTTAATTAATAATTTATATTGTCTTTTTGCTATGAGTTTAATCTCTTTTTTTTTGCTTTCCGATATTGATACTTCTTTTTTTATAAATACTGTTCCCAAGTAACATTATTCAACACTGTTCAGTGTTATTAAACGACCGAATTTCCAATCATATTTTAATTTTGTACAAATGTGGTATTAAACAAACGAATTTGGAAACATTCACCAAGCCAATAAATATTTATTCAACGTTCATGAAAATTTTCTAAAATTCACTTATGCCCTAGTGCAAGCTTGGGTTCAACTTGCATGTTGCTAACTCATTTTTTGAACAACCCCCACGGATTTCATTTATGCAGCTGCATGAATTTTGCTTTAAAAATAGAATTCATACAAATAAAACTAAAAAACAACTGAAATGTGAATGGACGAACAGTTTTTGGTGCTTATGCTACTTAAAAAAAACATAATCAACATGTGCTTTTTTTACATTCATTGTTATAAATCCATTTACAAATTGTTTTGTATTGAAAGAGTGCCAACCGGCGGCCATTAATACACGTATTCACAGACCAGCGTTGCCAGTTTGGGGGTTTTCCCCCCAGATCTAGGGGTTTTTTGGCCGACGGGGGGAAATCTGGGGGAGAAATTATTTAGGGGGAAATCTGGGGTTTCTTTTTTTGTAATTGCGTTCAATTATTTTTTTCTTCTCACTAAAAAGCATCGTAAGTGAACATTAAAAGCTATAAAGCAACACCAACAAGAACACCATAAATTCATGTTCCATTTATGCCAATTTCATTCCAACGCATTCCAATATTCATTGCTGCAAGGATATTGATAAACCCCTATCTAAAGCTACATACATCACACACTATTGCATTTGCGAAGAGTTCACAATCATATGAGAAGCAATAAATAGAGCGAGACTTTCTTTGTATTGTGTCTCTTGCCAAAACCAATTTGTGATTGTTCCTGGATCGAGATGTTTCAATTTTACCCCTTGCGATCAAATGATCAAAATGTTCATGAGCAGATGTACACAAACAAAGATGAAGACAACGAGAACTATATTTTAGGACTTATTTATGAAAGTTGATTATTTTTACTTATTAGCTAAGTTTTCTTATTAAATCTGAATTCACTTCCTTTTTTTTTTTGTAAATACGTATACATTAAAAAATCTTTTTAATTCTTTAAACTCGTGTCTTTGTAGTTAATCTTAAATTTACATACATAATTTGAAAAAAAAAAAAAAAATGTTGGGGGTTTTTTTTAGAAAATAGCTTAATCTGGGGGTTTTTCAGATTTGTCTGGGGGAATTATTTCAACCGTCTGGCAACGCTGTCACAGACAGAAAAAAGAAGAGAGCGCGAGAGAGGGCTCTCATTCAAAATTTGCGGGGAAAATCGGGTAGGGGCACGGAAGCTGTCAGTCTATTTAGTAGTTAGTTTATGACCTAAACAGAAGCAACGTCATCATAGCACGCAGTAAGTAAATAATATGTTTTCATACATATATGCCACACGTTCCAGATCCCAATAAAATGAATTCCTACGCTGCATCTGAACAAAATCAGCCTTACCGTAAACAATGGGCGTAAAAATGCCTTGTCCTCTTAAACACACCTGCAGAAGGTCATCAAATTCCAACCTTGCAACCCCATTACCTCGTAAGTATATCCGTGTAAGTAAATGTAATTAAATTCCATCATTAATTTATCCATTTGCATATATGCATGAGAAGAGCATTTGTACACATATGCATACGCATCAAAGGATGCAGGAATGTGAGAATCCATATATCCGTTTTTGCCGACGGTAACCAGACCGTGTTATCCAATCCATAACACATGTTCGTGCAATGCGGATACGGACCAATGCTATAGCATTGTCACTACCACAATCAAGCCCATCCGACTAACCAGAAATATTTTCATCGTCGTCGTTGTGTTGTTACAGAAACTACTGCCACGACATACCGCAGCATATAACCGGAAAAATAACAAAACCAAATCAAGACCACCGCCAGCCAAAAAAAAACAGAACGGAAAAGCCCAAATAAAATACCTGAAGCATGCGATTAACCCAAATTCAGTTATAAAACAAAACAACCGACTCTTCCCTCCCAACCTATATAACACGCTCCTTTCTGAGTGTATTTCATGTTTGTAGCTTACAAACTATACACGGGCCCCAACCCCATAGCCACACTAAAAATTGTCCCATATGCAAATGGGAAGGGGGGTTGCCGTCACATGATAATGTAATGCCGTCGCGTATGTTGTTCAGTCCCTTGTTGTTGTTGTTGTTTCTACTGGTGGTGCTGATGTTTAGTTATGTGTCTACAGAGACTAAACTCTCGAGTTCATTATCGCAACCCCCAATAGGCTGTTGTTGTTATTGTTGTTAGCCGGGCTCTTAACCGCCAACCTCCCCGATTAGGGTGTGCGGAGACTTGTTTTGTAATATACCACACAACACCACCCACCATATTGCCCATAAACTGTCTGCTAGGGCGGGGGTGCTTTTCAGTTTTTTTTTTTTTTTTTTCCCCTGTAGGAATGTTTTCAATTCGGGACTTACTAACAACCATGATAGACTGAATGGAGGTGCCAGTATTGCCAGAAAAATTATTGCTGGCCAACATGAAAATATATTGTGACGCTGACGTGTGTGCGAGTGTGTTATTGCATTTTAATACCTAAATTGAGGTTTGTACATAAGAATTTTTTTTAAATCGGAAAAGAAAATTATAGCAGGCGTGGCATAAGTATGCGTGGTCAAGGATTGTTAGGCTACCGGCCATACAATTACTGGACATAAAAATCACCTGTTTCTGTTTAATAAATTGGAGCTTTTGTTCAGTACCCAGCAATTGTGTAGATAAGCCTCACATTTAGTTATCTGGTTATCTGAACTACTGAGCAGGAACTGTGGTCATTTCGAGGTTGATTGGAATTCGAAACTGGTTCGGGTTAAATGAACTAGATTTGGGTTATACGTGGGCACTGTTTGGTTGAGTGACGAGGTAATTTTCATGAAATTATATGCTATTGCGAAGTTTATCTAGCCATTGAATCCGTTTTTTTTTTAGTTGCAGATGCAGGTAGCAGTGTGCAGCAATTCCGTTTAAATGGCTAGCTAAGGGCAATAAATATTGTTTGCTGTGAGAATGGCACATTTTCAGGATTCAGGCCAAGTTCATGTAAATACCCACTTACAATATGTTGCGCAATCTTTTCATGAATTAGCTCACCTGCAATGAGATATATAAAAAAGAGACTACTTTTAGAGAGACTATATTTTATTTGTTTTCAGTTTCTTAAGGAACATAACAATTTAAGAATTCTTAGCTATGAAAAACACAGTAAAAATTGTTTAGATGCAGAGTCTCAAGACTAGTGCCAGAAAGTTTAAATGTACGAGCATAGCTCCTCACTTCAGAAAAAATCTCTTTTAGCAGTATTTTCAGAAGTACTGATTTAGTTTTGTGTAATTGGAGTCCACAGCGGACTCGACTTGGTAAAAGTAAAATCATGCAACAATTTTGATTCTCTTTTCTTTGAACCAAAGCAGTGGGGACTATACGGGCCATCAGAGCTCAGAAAACGTATCTCGTTTTGTTTAAGGAGAGGGATAGTTATGTATACTAGAGTTCGCCCAGGGGTAGAAATTCTACCATTAGAGTGATCTGGCTTATACAAAACACATTGAAAAACAAATTACACGCAGCATTGCATCTCTGCACAATCTTCCCAAGAAAAATCAAGCGAGTATGTTGTGTACATGGCAGTGTAAGTGGTCCTTAACTATTTGCGTTCGGCGATTTATATAAAAGATCTCACTTTGCACTATACACCAAGGCCACTACGACTGATGTATCATCTTAGGCGAAATATCTAGTTATCTTTGAATGAAATGTTGATGAAAAAGGACTGAACGTGCATCATTCACTGGATGTAAAAATGAAAAACAATCTCCAATTGGTCTTTATTATGATGCACAGCAACTTAAAAAGGTTACCAGTACGTTTCACGACGGAACGGTAGCAGGTTTTTACTTAAAGGTAGTGCAAAAACAGGAATCATTCAGTTTGTCAGAAATGTGTAGTGTATTCCAAGATAGCAAAGCTGCAAGATACACAGAAGGCATCTTATTCTGTTGGATAGAACTATCTTCGTTAACAGTCGAACAGCCCTGAAAACTAGAACAAAGCTAGAACAGTCAAATCAAAGGATGTTGGAAAATGTTGCGATCTTCTGGTCACCATAAGTCGTCATTTAGTCAAACCCTGCTGGTTTCCGCGTATAGCAATACCTATATAAAAAAGCAACCAAAGAGCCAATGCTTTCACATACAGAGGCTCAAAAGAGAACATGAATGAAGCGAACACATCCATGCCGCTACCGATTGGAAAAGTGTTAAGTTTAACTGATGGCATAATAAATATAGAGGCGAACTTATCCTGGTTATCGCGTACCGTCCGCATTATAACATGTATAATCAGAGGACATTGATAAATAAATAAATAGTTGGCGCGACAGGTCTGTAGGGACCCTAGGCCTAGCTGTGACGAATGGAAGGTACAGGACAATATCCAATGATTTTTGCAGAAGCTGCTGAGATGAGGACGAGTTACATAACCTATTCAAATCTACATTTAAAATCGCTGATGCACTTCAGCGGCTATTAGGTATAGTACAATGACATTAACAAATTATTTTATATTTTGCAAGCCCCATAAATACAAACCAATATATATAACTGGTATAGCAATCCATCCTCCACCCACCTGGAATCGAAGTTCATTTGTGGCGTGGCCATGTTTCATCTAGAACAAAAAAAAAACAACAATCCAACAGGACGTTTATTTGGTTCTTATTTGTATTTGCCGTCCTTGGACGAACAAAAAGTTCAACATTTGCACACGATACACGAATGCCGGCGGTATATTCGAAGCTTCGTCGTTGCAACATGCGAACGAACATAGTGAGTGACGGCGCAGACGAAGTGCCGGGGTGTTCCCTTTTATTTGTGTTTTCGTAGAAGGACAATGTGGACCAAGACTGTGGGTGCTGAACTATGCAGACAAACAATAAGTTTATTTTAATTTCATTCAATTGTTTACCATTGTCGGTGTTGTAGAAAGCTTCTATCACGCGTGAAAATATAAAGAGGTGAAAACATCACTGAAAATCTATAGGTATGTATGTATATACCATAGAGGAGGGCATATAGCGGGTGAGAGGGCATATAACGGGTGAGAGAAAACTTTATAACGAACCCGCTACGCTCAAAGTAAGCACTCGAACTCATTCTGCCGTGGAGTTTTTAATTGAAAAATCCATTCGGAAGCCGAAGGAGATTGAATATTATAGTTTTCAGGTATTGTAAGCAAACTTTGAGTTTTCTTGCACGCTGCTGATGGTATTAAGAGATTTCAATGGTATTGTACATACAGTTTCCTTTTCTATTTTTAATTAAAGTCATAGATTAGGAACTTGAATCCAGATAGGGAAGGCATAGCGGTGCATTCAAATCGCTTGTCCATCTCCACAGATAATAGATATATTTTCTGAAGTTCTTCATTCACCTTCCTTGTGTTAAGCTTTCCACACCTATACCATACTTAAAGAGCTCCGAGAAATCGGAGAATTTCTGCATGAGATACGACAGTCTGTCAATAATTTTGATACTGGGGTAGGGGACTTTAATCCCAAGTCCTCCGGCAGCTACGTCAGCCTTTCTTGAGCAGTGAGCGTAACTGCTAAGTGTCATAGGTCGTGTTCGCTGAAGCCACAATGGTACTCAATGCAGAAGCAGCGGTTTTCTAATGCCACATTTTGCCAATTCTACATTAGGATGTCGTTGGGTGTGTATACGCCATCTCTTTAAATGTGAGTAAGTACATTACGTCACCACCAGCAAGCAAAATGTATTTATGGAAATATTTGTCCAGACGACGATTAAAAACAGCTTTCTCGAAAAGGTGCAAGAGTAATATGGCGACAAGTAGTTTTAGATGAGCGGTGAGGCGAAACCGCCTAAGGAATGACAGAGCCTCATTGCAATCAAAAAGACATTATAACAAGTGCCGATGATTAGTTTTCTTTATATTCGATTTAAAGAAAGATGATAATAAAGAAGGCAAACTAACGGAAGCGATCCTTAAAACCCAAGACAAAATCTGTTAGGTATCTACTGGTCTTGTTTGTTTTGCTACAAGATTTATGACGAGGGTTATAACTATCGAGCTCCGGGTAACCATCAGGGCAAAAAGTCAGAAAACACAACTTATCAAGTAGTCACGTGATGGGTATTGAAATCCAGGAAATGTTCTGAAAGATTTGGAGAATCGTCACCTAAGCTGGGAACGGGCAGTTAAGTTTGCCGTGCTGTACTGTACAGCTCAATGCCTAAATCTAAAAAAAGGCAAAATTGTTTTATATCACTCAAACTAATGGACTGAGGATAGGCCAAACCATTTATGGTAATCGTGAAACTTTGAAGGACCACTAGCTGCGTGGAAGCGCAAGGAGTTTTTTGATACGACACCCCCTGGGCAGTTAAAGGGGTCTTTAAACTCCCGAAAGGGTAGTTCTTTAACTCATAATGTTGATAGAGAAGTGAAAATTACATGAGTCGTTTACGTTTACGTTTTTCAGAATGGCCGCACCCCTCTTTGAGGGGTAAAATTAAAAAAAAAAATCTGAACGGCTAAAGCTATAACTGCTTAGACCATTACCCCAGCTGTGCAGTTTTACAACGTGATGGGGTGCAAATATACGCGGGGTAACACATTTGTGTTGAGAAATCCTAATGTCACGCACTGTTATGCTAGTGGACAACACTCATGGTCATGGTCTCCATCGTCGTATACGGCGCGCACAGACGAGAATGTGCCTGCTGTAGCCGAGGGTGTGAGACTCAATTCACGAAAATCAACTCGCCATTGATCTCAACAGCTCAGCATTTCACTTCTTGGATTATTCGCTTACAAGGTCCAATTGACTAAGCAATTGAAGGCGCACGACCATCCGCTTCGTTATCGTCTCGCAGTTTGGGCCTTAGAGCTGCTTAAATTGGACAACGATTTTGGGCGAAAAATCATCTTTTCTGACGAGGCGCATTTACATATCGGCGGCTACGTTAACAAACATCTTGGCCATGTCAATTTGACGCCTCGGAGCTGCGATTTGAACCCTTTGGACTCTTTTTTGTGGGGAACCGTGAAGGACCGATGTTATGCCAACAATCCGGAAACGATTCAAACACTTAAGGCCAATATAATCTTAGCAATCCACGAGCTACAGCCCGAAACCATCAACAGAATGACAGAATGCGCTTCTGCGAAGCCAGCCGAGGCAACCATTTGAACAACGTTGTGTTTCACAATTAATGGGAATTTTTGCTCTTACTAAAAGCCATAATACATGAAAAAAATTTAATTATTGCATTTAAAAGAAAAATTGTATTTGGTCCGCTCTGTATAAGTACCTACATATATAGTTAACAAAAAAAAAAGAAGCAAACAAACAAGTGAAGTTAAAAATATAATATCACAAACATTTTACAAGATGTCCTACAGACTTGCCTGTCTACAAGTGCTGTCACCAAATAATCGAATTTAAGTTTTTTTAATTATACCTAATTTCAAGTTTCAAATGTTCAAGTTTAGTATTTAAAGAACATTCCTCTTAAACATACTCAAGATTTCATGCGCACTGACATGAAACGTTCAAAAGGAACATATTTTAATTTCTTTTTATTATTTACTTAACGTAGTGTATTTTACGAACACAGCTACACATATAAAAAAAAAATCAAAATAAATACTTTTAAATTATAAAATAGGTATCTAGTAACTAATACTTTTTTTTAATTTAAACTTGGTTTTTAAAGAATAATTAAATACTTTATTAATAGAAACGAATAGAATTTAAAAATTGTACCTTTGCAAAATGATAACTTAAATTTTATTTAATAACTCATTGATAATGTAAGTCACTGAGGAGACGCGCATACCTATAACAAATTGCTTTGATATCTACATGGATGGGGTGAGAAGCGAAAGAATCTTATCGACAACAAAGAATCTAGATCCAAGCAATTTCTTTTCCCCCTTTGACCAAAAGTCCCTCTAAATTTATTCTAAAATACTTTATTAAATTTGTTTCTTTTCGATTTTTATTATTCGCCAAACCAGCCCTTAACCGGGATTGAACCATCAGAAAGACATTTGCGACCCCTCTCTTTAGCATAGTTGCAACGATACCGCAAAGCAACAATGTGGTAATTTACCACCTTATTTAAGTTTCTCCAAAGCATTTTGCATTTCATTTAACAGATGAATTTTTACAGCTTCTTCGGTAGGTAGGTAGGTACGGTAGCTACCACTTACAGGGAAGGTAAACACGATTTATGTGAACCCATTTTCATTACGCACCTATTCATTTATACAGAACGCCTTATGTCTCCTAAACAGTTGACATCTACTCAAGCTGGAAACCGTCTTAGCCTTTGCATTCGGTTTCCATAATCCAGCAGCAGACTGTCTGAAATTCTAAATTTTGACAGCTTTTACTTTTGGTATACCATACAACATACATCTCACATTAACCTGGTCCCCCAAACACATTTCCAAAACAGTTTTTTACACCGCTCTCGCCAGTATATATCCTAATGAATCCCATTGTGTCCCTCTTTGTTTGGCCATCTTATCATATCTGCTTCACAAATAGATGTACACACATACACCTACATGGCCGCCCGATAACCATCAACAATGTCTCTTGGGGATACAGCCTAATTGAAGTGAAATCCCCGATGGGCAGAAACCCTTTTTTTGTTGATCCTTGTGTGTTTAGAGAGAGAGGCTAATGTCAAAACATCAAAAAGTCGGAGCGCAAAATGTGCAGATTAAAACCTGCATTACATCGGTTAGGAACAGGGACATGTATACACAAGAGCCAATAAAAAAGCAAAGGCGAAAAGCCCTGCTTTTTATTTTTCTTACTTTACGAAAAGGGACAACTTAAATCCATTTTCCTTGCAACTAAAAAAAAAATAGAAAGGAAACATAAATGTGGAACAAAAGTCTCAAAGTTCTGATGTCAATGTCCAAAAGGTATCACACAAGAAGAAATACAAAAAAATAACCAGCCAAACACAAGGATGAGTATAAGGAGCTACGGCGCGGCGCGGCGCGTATAGAAAGGGAATTTTAAATTGAACCTCACTTGGGAAATTTACGTAGGCAAAGTGGAGATCGGGGCACACGGGACTGTTTGGCGGTAGAATGACTGAAGGAAAAGAAAATCTAGCGGCTTTTCATTTCCGTTTTTATTATGTTTTCTGTGTGTTTCCTGACTCTGTGTGTTTGGCTTGAAGTTCTGACGACAAGAACAATGGCAACAACGACAAGAGAAATTGAATGTACAGAAGAGCAAAAGTAAAAGCTGCTCAACTGTTATTCCCCGTTGAGATTTCTGTTGACTTTCGGCAGGAGATTTGAGTTTTGGAAGGCAACAAGAACGGGGAATTGGAAGAAGAATTACAGAATTTATAGCGCCAGGCAAATTCAAAAGAGACACCTGATGACCTGATGGCCAAACAGTTTGTTTTGCAGTTTGATTTATTGCCTGCGGTTTCTCCTGTCATTCGACGATGGTTCTTGTTAAGGTTAAAAAACAGAAACAAAAAAAAAAAAAACGTGCGTGTTCAAGATAATGTATACAATAGAACGAATAACGAAGACATAAATCATTCGATGACAAAAGTAAATAGGGTAACGTATTTTGTTCCTGGATTAACACGCACCGAAGTATTAAACAAATCTGCTTTAGAGACCGATGCTGAAACTTTAACAGATCGAATCTAAAACACTGGAACAGGATTACATTTACTAAACGAAATATTTGGCTTAACAGATCTATATAGGCACGATAGAATGCTTCGCTTAGCCATCGTTGGGCTCTTGTTTTTGGGATACATGAAGGGAAGGGTCTAACAATTTTTTACCAAATTTGAAAGGCTTAACAGAAAATATTTCTCTGGACAATTAATGATAGAATATTGCTTATGCATCGAGCCTGAATTGCTCAGTTGTCCAGTACATTAATCAATGAGCCACTGTGTGTGGGTTTTGGTGTACTGTCGAATCTTACAGCCAATCATAACGTGTAGGATAGGCTAGGTGGCTGTCTAGAAAGATACACTTAGAGGAAAGGTGTAAGCCCATTGCGATAACTCATAAGTGTGGCGGAAGGGTCTTTCCCTACCTGCACACTTCATTTAAGGAGCTTTAGCTAGCATTGATAAGTTACTGAAAAATTTAACCCAGTTTAGTTTATATAGGACGATTATGGTGACCGATACTGTTCGCACTTTCGGTGGAGAATTTTTTTTTTTTGGAAAACTGAGAGCGAGTGAAACAGTCTGCAACGAATTTAGACCCTAGATATTGTCACATGTCCAACGAAACTGTAAAAATTGAATTTTGCTTTTTTTGACCACTTAAACCTAATGGTTGAACTCAATCTTCATCTTAAAATGTTGCTTATAAATTAAAAATTTAGTTTATCAAAAAAAAAAAAGCAACTGTTATCAAAATCTCCTAGAAAAATTATTTATAAATTTTTCCGTACGAACATTTTTTTCCGGTCAAATTCTCAGTTAATTCCACAAAAAAAACCAAATCATTCCACTAAAATATTTAATTTCTTTACTATTCCATCTGTCGGGATGGTATTGAATCAATGATATGGTAGTGGTGTAATCGTTTTCGTAGGGAACATTTTTCTGACAGTTTTTTTGCCAAAACATAATAAATGTTCGTACTGTTCCAAATTCTGAGGCCTTACTGATACAGCAAACGCCTCGATCTCAGACATGTCGCTCAAGTCAAAGGGTTTATCAGCTAAGTAATAAAGCCTACTCCCTAGTTGAGAAGATCCACCCATTAAATCTTTTAGAGACTGGATCTCGTAACGTTGACAGAGCTTTGGTAATGCAAAATGTTGCCTGAAAACAGTACACCGTTTAATTGAAACCCTTATCGTAAGCGCACACCCCATAATTACGATCATTTATACTGCCCTTAATAGCAAAATTAGGATTGTTGATCAAAAAAATCACCAACTCCCTGTCCGGGATCTGTATCTATACAAAACTCATAGAGCTCAAACAAAAATTGTCTTACCTTTCTAAGCATATCCTCGAGCGACTCCATGTCTAATCCTGCGTAGTTATTATTAAACTGACTGGAACAATTGGACGATGTACTGGTGTAGCGTTTCCTCCTACCCAATGCTGGTGAATTAACCAACGAGCTCGGTCCACTGAAGGGTGAATAAATGCCACTACCCCCACCGTTTAAAAAATTCACTGCCGCAGTTGTTGTCGTCGTCGTTGGTGGTGGTGTAGTTGTCCCACTGTTATGGTGATGCTGATGATTATGAACTGTATTTGCTGCAATACTAGCAGCAGCGCTAGCCTTCAAATTGACAACCGTCGGATGCTGATGGATGCCGTTGGCAATTTTCGATGGGGATTGCGTTGCAGATGACGGTGCAACAGCCGCAGCTGATGTGACCGAACAGATGGTATTGTTTGGGGAGATTTTCAAGTGTTTTTGTTGCTGAAGCTGATGCTGCAGCTGGTGATGGTTGTGATGATGTACATCAAGTACAACAGCTGATGAATCTATCATAATTGCTGCATCCATAATGACAAATTCTGTTGTGGTCGTCGTCGTCGTTGCTGCTGATTTGTGTCCTTGGTTGGTGGTATTAAAAGCGAACGAATTAGGTGCAATAATCTCATAGGGATGTATTTAACCAAAACCTCTTTTCCTGTTTTTTTTTTTTTAATTAAATTCGTGCAATAAAATGTTGGGCTTATCTAAGGACAAAACAAACTGGGGATATGCTTTTTATGAAAAAATCGGAAATTTAATTATATTTGCGAAGCTTTGGATCTTTTGTTCATTATTTTGTGCAGAAAAATTAAATTAAAATTAAAAACTGATTTTTTTTTACTGTAATTTAATTAATGGACTATGTCGAGAGAGCGTTCATCCCCCTTATCATCGAAAGTAAAAATGATTCATAATCGAATTGGCTTCAATTAATATAGAGCCGTGTCGTGTTGTTTGTTTTTGCTGCTCTGCTGCTGAGGGAGGCGGCCGCTTGGGAGTCTACGTCTGCCGCTGGTACTGGTAGCACTTCTTCGGTAGACGAAAAATTATGTTAAGTACATAATTGATAAATTGATTCTGATAAAAAGCTCAAAATGAGGTTTTCTCTCTATCATTGGAGTTTTTTATTTCTTTTTGTGTTTGAGGGCAAACAGAACACTATAATTGAGATTTTTTCTTTTAAATTCCACGGTAGTAGATTAATGCGAGCAAAGAAGTGCGGTTCATTAGAATCTATTAAAATTCATCAATAAGGTCATGTGGCAGTATCGAATTCAGTCGACGTGAAGTAGATTTTTATTGAACCACTTTTATGTAAGAACATATGCAGACCTACAACACATCACAGAGGACGATGTGGGACTGGTTCTAATCGAGAGTACTTCAAGTTAAATACTTGCCTCTGCTTAATATTTATCAAAAAAATTCGTAGTTCTAAACTGTGTTTTCAATCTGACGTACTATTTCTTAAGGAAAGATAATTTTATAGTTCAAATAATTTTAGCAAATGGGGTGGCAGCAGAAGCAACAAACATTAAAGTTGTACTTTTTAAGGGAATTAACTATTGGTTGAGTTCATATGCAAGTTATTACGCGAATACAGATCGACATCAATACATAAATAATAGCTATAAGAGTAAACATAATAAGAAAAAAAGGCTATCGAAGCAAAATCGGCAGCCCCACAAAAGTCTGAAATAAGATGTTGAATGGCCTAGTGCTAGTGATGGTGAAATTTTAAGCAGAATTTCAATACAAATATTTTTATGACAGCAGCTACCGATTACTAATGTTTTTTTAATTGTCATAATGTTCCTGGAATGTGTTGTTAAGCAATTGTCCTACTACGAAAAAATCTCTGTACTGTACAGCAGGATTATGATGTAGAAGGTAATCTTCTGAGAGCTAATCTTTTTGAACAAACTGTAAAAGGCGTTACAGTGGGCGTTGGACTTCGCCAAAGGTGCGAAATGTATGTAAATGTAGTTGTAAAACAAGAACTCCAATAAAGAACCTTGTCCCTTAAGAAGTTGGAAAATACCAACGAAACGTAGGGTGGAAAATAATGGAATACTAGTTTTAACATACGCAAAATTATACTTGGTCAACAAAATATTCTTATTAATAATTAGTAATAATATTTACATTGGAGTGCAATATTCCACAAATTATAAGTACCAACTAAAATTTTGAATATTTTAGCAGCTTAAGATCTATTTATGGGCTTTCTATAGAGACTTTGATGGTCCAAATCGAACGCATACTTTAGA
Source organism: Cheilosia variabilis (assembly GCA_951230905.1). NCBI lineage: Eukaryota > Metazoa > Arthropoda > Insecta > Diptera > Syrphidae > Cheilosia > Cheilosia variabilis. The sequence continues at coordinate 16,688,335 of OX579677.1, read as the reverse complement.
CGATACAGTTATTTTTGGTAGAACTTGTCATAGGAAGATGCGTAGGTGGAGGTGGTTTATTTTGCTCTGCCAGGGTCTTGTGACCGCCATATCGTTCTGCCATTTATTATTTTAGGTTCCTCAAAATGCATTTAACAACGTGACAAAATTTCAGCTTGGAGAAAATGACTTTAAAAATCCCCTTTTTTTGCACGTTTGTGTCGCTCTGCCAACCCTTTGCGACCAACAAATCGTTCTGCCAATTATACCATATATCATACAGTTTCAATGACATCCATACTACAAAAAATCAGACGGAAAAAAATTTTTAATTTTTAACCCATATTAATTTTGGAACATACAGATTCATATTTCTTATGACCTGAGTAGCCAAAATTGCAACTGGTAATGTAAATTAACGCGTTGTCTGAAAAGAGCACTCGACAGCAAAGCATAGCTTTATATCTTATTTTGGAAAGGCGCGTACTTTTTTGAAAATTACGTCGGTAAGAAAATTCTTATCAACGGCGACCGCCACATAACGATGGAATCCGTAGACCACATGTGGTTCCAGCAAAACGGGGCTATGTGCATGGACTTTTTCTTGTAGGGTTTCTTGAAGTCACAGGTCTATGACAATAAACCACAGTTGACCGATGCCCTTGAAGCTAATAAATATAACCAATGTCATCGAATTTTCTTAATACCTCACACAAAGCTTGCTTTATGCCATCTTACCATCGACATCGACATGCAATCTATTTGTGTCTCTTTTATGCCGCTCATCTAAATTCAATAAAACGTTGGCAAGTTGTCGCTTATGCACTAAATGGGTTTATCAAAAAATTATAATTAAAATAATCAACGTACAAAAGGTTGGCTTGAAAAGATTGGTTTTTGGTGAGCTTATCCTTCGAAGGCTTTTGCAAATGTCGGAAGGCTATCATTTATATTTTTAATGCGTTCTACAGAGACCCTTTTAAAATTAAAAAAGGTGTGAAACTGCGTTGAACGCCTTTAAGAACGATTGGCTTTCAACCGTTTTCTATCAAAATGTTTTTCTGCGGCAAAATATTTCTCTCATTGATTCGTAACTTTATGGAATCGCCTTAGCGATTTGTATTTTTTTTATTCAGTCAAAATTGGTGTCTCAGCTTTAGGTGCTTTTCAACATAGCTAGTTAGTCCATACCGGTCTAGAATGGACGTTAACGATAACTAAGATTTAGCCAAAGTAGTTAGTAAAAGTGCTTCAAAAAATCACAAATTGCTTGAAAATGGCTTTATCGATTGAAAGTATGCCCGATATGTCGGAGATTATAACATTTATACATAATAAAACAGATATTGAGCAAGTTGTGCATTATAAAACGATTTTTGGACATTAACATTTCTGGAATAATAGTCGTTCAAACAAAACCCTGTCAGAAGCACACTACAAAGAGTCAGTTGCATTAAATGAATTTGTCATGAAGCTCGTAAAATTAGTTTCAGGGACGAACCATACCCGTTTGAAATAAGACTATAGGGTTTCCCTTGAAAAAAAAAAAACATTGAAATACAACTAAAGTTAAACTTAAAATAATACATTCTGATACTGCACAGCTAAAAATACTTGTACTTTAAGTAGCTACCTATTTATATCAGCTATGAAAGAAAGCACTTTTTTTCTTTTTTTTTTGTATATTAGGGTTTCACTTAAAATTCCATAACAAATTTGAATGCTTCAGAGGTAGGGAATGGCCCCAGACCGTATAATATTCATATAGATTAGCCTTATAAACTGTTCATTACTGTTATTGCTATAGTTAATAACAAAATTTAATTACATAATAATGCTAATTCTATCAACCCAAGCTGCAAATTTACAATGAAACCAAACCAATTATTAATTATGTATACTCTATAGCTGCACAAAAACATTGTGAGATAAAATTTTAAATAAGTAAAATTCCATAATTATTTTTTATTGAAATGAAACTATAGCTGTTAGAAACAAATAATAAATGATAGAGCTATAAGTCTTTTGTTTTTTTTAAGATGCCTCAACCAAAACTTTGTCTGTTCCTTGTTAAGTCAATCTTGTGCATTTTGATAACATATCTCAAACATTGGATTTTGAACAATTTGTAAGAAAATGTTGGTAATACGTAAATTTTATAGTTTTGTGTAAAAAAATAGCGCAGGACTGCCCTTATAAGCCTTTTTAGTATCGTTAAAATGTAATAAACCTACAAGAGTGCTATTGCCCATGTAAAATTTGCTATTTTTGAATCAGAAAATATTCAAAGTTAAGGTAAAAAATGAGAAAGTGATCTTTGAAGGGGGTGAAGTGGTGATATACTACGTAGAACTCATTTAGTTGATATCCATGACAGCCAGACACTATTATGCTATTTTTATACTCAAGCGAAGAATTTTGAGATTTTAAAAATTGTAAGCTTAAAGTTCTTTAACAATTATTTATGATAACTAGAACTCGTTTTTAAGTTTTCAAAAATCAAGTGTTCAGCATGAGAATAATACTCCCCATAACTATTTCCTTATTTCATTGCCAACAATTTCTTTCTTAAATCAAAAATGTTGATATTGTTGGCATTACAATTTTTTTTTCTGAGTTCTGTTGGAAGTGCCATCGAATAAAAAGTTGTGCCTAATTAAGCAAACATGGAATTAAAATTTATAAATATAGAAGGTATATGAGTCTATTCTTAAGATTACACATGGAAGACATTTACCTAGTGTATCTAGCTAGGACAGATAAAAAACTTAAACGGGAACGTGTCTGATTGGCTTTGGTGTGCAACTTAACACAGCCATGCATTATCCTAGGTACGTATCACGCATTGTTTTGTTTAGTTATGTTTTAGTTTAATTTTAAGAAATCACTTGGGTTATATTTAAAACTTGTAAAAACTGACTCATATCAGGATCAAAGCTGTCGAGATCATTCTAACGCTAATGAGCTGGTCTTGCACTGATTCTTGCAAGGCTACCTAGTATACGTTAATACTATTCTTAGCTGATTAACCTCATCTAGCCAATGGGACCTGGGATGTTGCTATGGCCTGGTCCGTTTTGCTGGACACTGTATTGGGCCCACTCCCAAAGAGTGCTTTAAAAAAGTTAAGGATTAAGGAAAAAGGGATGCGGTACCTACTGTTTTAATAAAACAAAAAATAGAAAAACTGGCTCTCTTAAATAATAACAAATAAATACTTTTAAACAAGTCAACATGGATGGATTTTTTTCAACACAATTTAAAAACAAACGACCAACAACAAGTCCAAGCTGAGCAAATATAATCGGTTTGCACCTATGTAAAGGTAAATGCAATTTATATGCAAAGACGATAGACAACATAAGCATTATTCTTTTTCATGTTAATATTCTACACTGTCACATATATAATTCTCTTAGGTAAGATACCTAAGGTAAACATTATGAAAGGGAAAAGAAAATAAAAAAAAAAAAATTGCTCCTAATTTCGATGTTAATTAAAATTTTTTTTTAAAAAAACTGCTGATATGCTAAAAACTGCACCTCTGCTCAGTGGGACTAGCGGTAGAAACATTGTAACAGAGACTTTATTTTGCACACGAGTACTAGAGTAACCTCAACAAACATAAGACCGAAGATTGCATATCGAATCAATACTCGTACATCAGACTCGTCCCTGCATCCTTAAAAACAATCTATTTCAGTTTTTCACTTTATCAACCTATCTACCAACACACCTTTGAACGCACTTAAACACGAACCAGGAAGGGAACAAGTCAAAGGTGATATCAAATCCAACAAAAACCAGAAATCACTGAACGAAAAATCCAAAGATTTGCATCCTTTCACAAAGTTTTCAAAAGAAATAAATCGCAAAACTTTCGAATTCTTATCACATTCATCATTTACCCCAGCATACGAATAAGAATTCTTTTAAATCACACAAATTTCACTGGCACCTGCACTTGAATTTTTTGTTTCCACTTTTTTTCTATTTATTTGTACAACTTTAACAATTTTCCCGAACGCTTCCCTATTCCCAGGAAATGGGAAGTAGGAAATCAATTTATCACAACCGTGCGGACGCTTTTCCTCCGTTTATTTATTTTCAAACTTTCGATGGTGTAGGGTATTTAGCTCCCGAAATTGGTAAACAATTTCGCAAATAGCAAAATATATTCTATAAACATGGTTATAATTTATTTATCATTTATTTTAGATAAAAAAAAATAGAAACGTGTCTTAATGATAGAACGGGCGAAGATGTTTTAATTTTGCTTAAATACCGACGAGCGCGTAACACGAATCAAAGCTCAAGTGCAACTAAACTGGCGCCCTTCAAGTACTTCCTTGTTATATTCGTGGTTATACACAGAGCGGGAGAGTAAATCCTTTCCAGAAAATGTACCCTAAGAGGCGCGAACAATACTGGTAACGAGAGTCAGATCTAAGAAATTTCAGTTGCAAGTGGAATGAAAAGTGAAAACCCGCACGGAAAAAAAAATTCTCCCGGGAAATGTTCAAACAAAAAAATGTCTTCATCCGTATTTTCAGGATATCAGGTGTTTGGCGCTCGTGCCATGTAATAGTGATACGAACATTTGAAGAATGTGTTGGATAAACCTTCGTTTATCATTCCCGGATTTTCGTCGCCTGGAAAGGAGAGTTTCCTCTCACCACCCTCTAGCGAGGAGCTAACTGCAATGGGAAAGTTGAGAAAATTCCCTTCCTTGATGGACAAAATTCAAGTTCAATGGTATGGGGCGAAATATAGGGGGAATTTTGTGAAATATCCTTTAGGGTATTTTTCAAGCACATGCGCACCAAACAGCACATCTGCCGTGGAAAGTTTGATGGAGAACAACGGCTTTTCTGTGTTTTCCAGTTACAAAATATTCCCAAAACACAGCAATTGAGATAGCAATGGAGAGACATGAAAGAAAGCAGCTGACAGCTACAACAGCTACTGCGGTGCTAACTAAAGAAATATGAATTCCATTAGTTGACAAGGAATTTCCCCGAAAGGACCTTGATATTTTTTTTAAATTTATGAACTTGCAGATATGCCTTTGGATGGTTTCCTAATTTGTTGGCAGTTTGTTTGTACAACGAGAATTGAGTTTTGTTTTTTTTTTCGATTGTTTTTCAGTCTTTTTGACGGCAAAGGACATTCGGTTGAATCGTTTTGGGACTATGGTGTATCTGCGATGTGTTCGTTGTCATATATCAATGACAGGAGTTCACATCTGGTTATCGATTTTCTGATCGAATGGGGATTTTGTGTACTTCACAGGATTATAAAGGACTTTAAAAGCGTTCGATAGGGGTGGTTTGAGTGGTTTTTTTTCTAAGACTGTAGGGACTATGGCATATGTAGGGAATGTCTATTGAGCGGCGTATGTGTAGGTACCCTGGTTGATTTAATTTAAAATTTTTATCAAGTCGAGAATAAAATCTGGGAATTCATAAGATATTATATGTCTTAACTCCACGGACTGTTTGGCCAATGGATGTACAAAATAAATATTGTGTTGGAGCCTTCTTTAGACTTTACTTAACATTTTAATTTTTCCTTTTCACGCTGTTTGTCTTGACCCGATCGTAGCTAGCGGTTTGAGCCCAAGGTGTGTATAGGAAACCCTGGTATTGAAGTCTGCAGTCTGACCTCCTTCCCGGCAAGGAGCTCAGAAAAAAAACCTGGAGAAGAAGTCTTAAGCCACGTTAATTAGTGAACGTCTTATGATAATGCTCCTAAGCGTTTAATATGCAAAAACTCGTATGCACTCGTGTTCCATATAGGTAAATAACCTGATTGACCCTATCACTATCAGTGCGACCTTAGTGCAGGGAAGTGTACCGGAGGTAAAATGATCACACTTAGAAATATATGTTTTGGAAATATGTACTCAAGAAATCTAAATAAATTCTTTCTACTTTCTTAATCTACGTCTGAGTAGCCGAGTTATACTACAGAGCTATTCCTAGTTTTCGCTTCCTTGCCCCATGGCTGTTTAGGAAAAATACCAACGCTGCACGAAGGTCGGTAAAGTCTGTAAAGCGACATTGACCAAATAAAACAGTGCATTGCGATTAGATAAAGCACAAATGGGTATCAGCGATATATCTCAGAGACTATGTTTATTTTCTTAAACCAGGGTGTCCACGGAGTAGAGGAAGACCTTTCCTAAGGTGCACAGTAAACGTCATTTAGATTTTGTCGTTGGTATAAATAGGAGATCATAATTTAGTGTTATAATCCCTGAAACTAAAATCATGTTTTTCAGTTTCGAAGCGAATGTTTTTTTTACACATCGAACATTTTGCATTAAATATAAACGTTGAAGTTGCTACTGTAGACGTTCAGCACTTTCCTAAATGTAACAAATAATGATTTCTAGCCGAAAAAAAAATGTAAATAAATTGGGCTTACCTTTTTAATCAGTCAGAAATTTTAACTTTACACTCAGACAGTTATTTTAGTTGCAACATTTTTGTCAGCAATGCACCTATGTAAACAATATATTAGGAAAGTGCTTGTTGTTAAAGCGTTTATCTAAACAGCTCAAAACATTATGAAGAGACAAGGTAGTGTTAAGCTAAGTTCTTTAATATATATATGTACCTATATATTTAGGTATAGGCATTACACCCTATTTACAGGAACCATCGCATGCTGTTTTCTACTCCCCTCGAACTCAGAAACCAATTGAGCCAAAAACTTGAAACTTGTTAATTGTAACCCTTACTAGGTTCTTTAAAAAGGTTCGTCTAACTTAATTTCAACTCTGTATGATTAAGGATTCTCAAGCTTCAAAATTCGCAAAAACCGTAACTGACTACCTCTCTCTCGCATGATCAACAAAACTAGTAACCACTAATACTAGATCCTAGAATTGTGAAATGTTGCACAATGACAGTTCCTGTGGGAAAAGTCGAAAGGTTCAGATTTTTCATTCAGTGGACACCCACTTTTAACAAAAATATGGTAGAGTGGTGACTTGCAGTATAGAGAAAGGAAAAAGTCAAAAAAACTTTAATTTCCATTCCGGAAATTCGTATTGGTGGTATCTACACACTTTTGTAAAATCGGTTTTTATTTATTTGAGTCACTTCTAAATATGGTTAAATGTTCAAATTTGGTTGAGCTATAGGATCTGCTATTGAGCTACCTGCTCTATTCGACGGTACTCAGTGTTTGTTGACATAAATTTACAAAAAAAGTTTCAACGTTGTATGTAAAATCAAAGGTTTATTCGTGTAGTGCTGTCAAAAACTTAAGTTTCTCGAACCATAAAACTATTTAATAAAAACTAAATAGCTTATTAAAATCTTTGCGAACTAAAGGACGAAAGCGAAAGACGGCTGACCTTAAAAGCTGATTGTAATGTATTAAGATGTACACTTTACATTTCCAACTTGCAATAACTGATCTGTAACTAAATATTAATTTGGACTGTTGTAGGGTTTTTTTGCGTAGAATACCTTTAAACCTTGTGAAACATTGACTTTTGTATTCTTTACTTAAATTTCCCCAGAATTTAGAATTTTTTAACTGTGAGTTCGCATTGAGTTCATAGGTATCTGTCTTTCTATTGCCACTTTTCTATTGCAACTGAACTGATAACACGTATCTCTTGTGGTCAAATCGTTAGATTGAAAGTTCTAGTTAAATTCAAAATACCTCGAGGAAACTGCGTTGTTGCACTGCTGGTAAAAAAATCAAATGGAAGTAGTCCTTATTTTCAAATTCATATATCTCAGAATTCTCCAAGCCTCTTGTAATTAAGACTGCTCCCATTCGTTCAGCTATTATCGGTCCTCTTGGGTGTAATGCAAAGGTAAACTTTGCAGTAGGTATAGCTCTTAAACGAATTTCAACTTGTTTCACTTCAATTATCGAAACCAGATGCTACAACAGCCAGCGGTAGTGTACAATATAGCCCCCGTAGAGTAAATTTAAAAATCACTCTGAATAATTCATCGAGCTCCATATACCCACCTACCTACACCGACTTGCTGTTACTGCACATGAAAAACTTTCTGCCACCCCTACCCGCCCTCATCACATATCCGTGTGCCATTACATCAGAAAACTTGAGCAGACACATATTTTCATTGTTTTCCCTGCACAAAGAGGAAAGGACTACACAATCTACAACGCCAATCCCTCAGGTTTCGGTCGTCAACAAACAGTTTTGAACCAGTAGTACCGGTGTATACTAGATACACAGTAACAGCGTTCTCTTCGGGAGCGCTCAAGAAATCCTCTGTAGGTATATGCCAACCTGCAAAGCTTCTCGCATCGATGAGTAGTGAATTAATGGTGAGCAAAGTTGTAGAGTCAATGAAGAAACTGAGTGTATTTACACAATTGTGTCGCTCCGTATACCGTATGGCGCACACCATGCAAGGACAAACACAATATAATGTGGGGAGCATTGTCTAACATCGCCAGGAAGGTGATGGTTCTACATTCGCTGAGAATTTTCCTTCAAAGATCAGTGGGTTAAAATGCAAACACATTTTCTAAGAAATTAGAATGTTATGGCCTGATGATGATGATACTCCGCCAATGGGCGGGGGGATGGATAGAATGGATATCCTAGAGACACGACAATGATGGAGATGTTCTTGAAAGGACACGGGAGGGGATGGCAAAACGTTTCTAAATTTCAAGTTGTTGATGACTGAGTATACATATAGAAGGTTCTGGGTTCCTTTCGACACGGGTTCGGAAATACTGATAAAACAAATTAAAAGTAAATATTTTCTCGAACGTCTGGACGGGAGGACGGTTAGTAGGTGGATTTGTTTGTCAACGGAAATAGAATGGGCGTCCATAAACGTTTTATTTTACGAAAGAGTTTTCGTTTCAAGTCGTTGCAGGCCTGAAGGAAAATACCAGAGATATGACAGAAAGCTATGAAAATAAAGCGAACTATTGTGATTTTAACCGAAAATGAAGGATGAGTACGGTTTGATTTTGTAAATAAGGAACGGCTTTAAGATTAGATATGCGGAACTCGAAGATATTACATAAAACCTTGAAATTTATTTTTAAATAACGGCTACCGGTTTCTGTGAAACATTGGTGAGTTAAAGTGCCGATGTAGAGTATATATTATGGTATATTGCGACTGTAAAGGCGCTCGGTTGGCCGATTTTGAGAGCCATAAAAAATCGAGAATTGTAGACAGTATTTAAAAAAAAATTACTCAACTAGCGGATCCGGTGAACTTCATGCCTCCACATTTATTTACAGCAGCAGCAGGTAATCGTCCAGTCATAGTCGAAGGCGGAGCGGAACATTCACAGAACGTTTTCCCACATAACGATGTAGGTCGCGTTTGCGCTGAAAAATGTCGGATTGAATAATCAACTATATGTCTAGAGAAAAATAATCAATGCTTCCCAAATTACCGAAAAAATAAGATTTAAAATTAATGTTTTCGTAAAGAAAATCTTCGAAATTATAGAAATCAAGCAGAAGTTTTAGACAAAAACAGTCTGATTGTTTATGTACATACATACCTATTATGATCAAAATTAAAAAAACAAAAATGAATGAATGAATGGGCAAAGGTCTATCAAGAGGACGTGCTAGAGGGTCTTGTTAAAGGCTTGACCAATACCCTTCTCAACGGAAACAGGTGGATCTTCCAGCAAGACTCTGCTCCAGCGCATAAAGCCAAAACCACGCAGGAGTGGCTCAGGCTCAACATTCCTGGCTTCATAGCAGCTGAAGATTGGCCCTCGGGGAGTCCAGATCTGAATCCACTGGATTATGGTTTGTGGTCAGAACTGGAAAACATGGCCTGCAAGACTCCCCACAGAAATTTGGAAAGCCTGAAAACAACATTGACCAAAGCAGCGTCCGAGATATCCATGGATACCGTGCGTGTCTCGATAGCCCAATGGCCACTACGTTTGAAGGCTTGTGTGAAAGCAAACGGCGGCCATTTTGAATGAACCATTTTTTTTCAAATAGCCAATAATGTGGGCTAATAAATAAAAAAAAAATAATTCGATATGTGTACTCGTTTTTTTTCTATGGGACTTTGAAGTTGTAACAGAACTTATGGCAGGACTAGGTATATAGTTTCATTGGGCGGAGACAAACACAACCAAAATATAAAGTGCACGACTGTGTCGAAGGAAACTAGCTCGTTCATCAAAAGTGTGGCTTGTTGTTTTCTTATTTTATTAGGTAGGTAGGTAAAAATCTGAGAACCGATGCTAGATAAAAGAAACGGTTCATAAGATATAAGAATAGATAGTGTCAAATAAAATGCACTTTTACTTTATTAATTTGATATGGCAGTACATATCAAATATTATTATTATTATTATTATAACTTGATTGTTTCATAAATAAATTATACGCATTGCAGCATGTGTGTTACAGTAAATGTGTGTTTTCCGTCGCAGTACGTGAAAAGTGGAGCAGGTTCCTACATATCAAATAACATTATGAGTTTTTATAAGATTTAGCTCTCAGTAACAGGCAATTTTCGCAAGTTCTGAATTAAAAGCATCTAATGTACTATTTATAAGCTCTTACACCTTACAAGATTTTTTAGTACAAGGACCGGGTGGCTTAATAAGATGATTGGAATTGGAAGTAGGGTTCACGATAGACTGATATCTATTTATTTATTTATTTATTCACATCAAATGAGAACATTCACTGCTCTCGCTAGATTACTTAATACAAAATTTAAATACTTAAATACTACCACCAAAGCCCAAAGTTAAAATTAATTTATTCTTAAATGAGTCCCTACTGAGATCAAACTCGAACAAACTACTATAATTATTAGATTCTCTTAGGCATCTGGTAATTGGTTCATTACAACCATAGTTAACTCTATGATAAGGAACATAAAATAAAAGCGATTTCTAAGCATTCTAGATGGAGCATAAAATCCAATTAATAATAAAAGAAAAGGGCAGTCGATATGGTTGTTTGGATTTCGATATTCCACCGTAATCTACGAACAGCAACTCTAGTAAAACGTTTTTGGATCTTCTCGATTCTCATGGAATGTACAATATTCAAGATTAGACCTGAAAAAACCAAAGAATAGACATTTAAGAGTATGCGGATCATGAATGTCTTTAGAGTTCCGCAATATAAAACCCAACATAGAATTACTCTTAGCAACCAGGAAGTCAATATGCTTACAGAAGTCGAGTTTTTTGTCAAATATGACTCCCAAGTCTTTTTTAGAGGAGATAATAGACAGTGGGATATTATCGATCATGTACGTATATGATACTGGGTAGAGGTTACGACAAAATGACATGCTTTGACATTTAGAAACGTTAAGGCGTAGGTCATTATTATGACACCACAAAGAAAGTCTTTTAAGATCATCCTATAAAAGTATGCAGTCATGTTCAGACTGAATGTGTCGGAACACTTTTAAAACATCAGCAAACATCGGGCACTTTGAATTCAAAAACAGATCGGGTATGTCGTTAATAAATAAAAGGAAAAGCAAAGGGCCCAAGTGACTACCCTGAGGCACCTACGGAGGTGACATAAACTGGTGATTAAAGTGCATCCTTTATACGAACATACTGAACACGATCCGTGAGATAGGAGCGAATCCATTCTAGAAAGTTGGAATGAAATCCAAATCTTTTAAGTTTGCAAATTAAGGCATGGTGATTAACGCTGTCAAAAGTTTTAACTACATTAAACTACATCACATTGTAATCTTTTCTCCAGGTTATTCAGCACCGAGTTACAAAAGATTGCGAGATTTGTAGAGGTAGATCTACCAGCTACAAATCCATGTTGCACATGAGAGATAGCTCCCTTTACGAGCGGTGTAAGTTTCTCATAAATGATTTTTTCAAATAGATTGGATGAAATTTTGCAAATTGGACGATAGTTGATAATATCGTGTTTCGATCCAGATTTAAAAATTGGACTAATGTACGAGTTCTTCCAGACTTTCAAGAAATTTCCTGTCCGTAGAGACAAGTTAAACATTACACAAAGAGGCGCGGAAAACGCATAAGAACACTTTTGAAGTAAAATTGGCGGGATGCCATCGAAACCAGGATTTGCATCTACTTTCAACAAGGATAGAGCATTTTGAACTTTTGGAATTCAACACTCTAGGTTACCAACATTTAAAGAATTACAAGACATTGAGGTTTCATTCGAGACACTAGCCGGGGTAGTACTACTTGAATATACGGGTTTGATACATTATATGTAAGAATTCAGGGATTTGTTTTTGAATTTGCATTAACAGTTAAAAACTGAATATCCCGATGGACGTGTATGGTGGTGTGTATGTATGGAGTGGGAGTATCTGATTGTGTAAACTTTAAGTAATCGGAATGTTTTTAAGGTACATATTTAATATGGTTGAAAAAAAAGAAGAAGTGGGTAATATTTGCTAAAAAAAGGTTTTGCGTGGCTGTTTGTTAGAATTATGCAGATAAAATAGTTACAAATTTTGCAATATTTAGTTTGAGAAATATTATTGCTTAACCGTTCAGGATGTAAGCATCAATCAAAAATGTGGTTTTCGAGATAGGTATGCGCAGTTTATAAAATTAGCGTTTTCGGTGATTCGAATAATAATAATAATTTTGAAAACATAAACTTTACTCTAAGTATGCATTTTGGTCAAAATCATTAATCCGTTTACAGGTTAACTAGAGAAAACTGAGCTTAAAAAATGCTCTTTTTCAAAAAAAAAAATTAAATATAGAGAAAAAAATGATTTGATTGAAATGATTAAAATCTCGTGGATTTAAATTCCCATCCCGACTATTCACCCAATCCGTATGGATTTCTCAGACCAGCTATAAGATAGGTAGGTAAAGTGTTCGTCTATGTCGGAGTAAACATGAACTCCACAAAGAATTGTCCTAGGAAACAGTTGCTAGTACTTCGGTTTGGCATGAAATTCATAAAGAGCTTATCCCAACGATTCAAAAGTGAGTATCAGCATCGGCGCGAATGGAAAAAGCCTTCAGATTTTTATACGATGTTAGACAACTACAAAGTAATATGCAATGCAATGCTTAAGCTTGGTTAATTGAAAACAACCGTTACCCTAAAAGGCTTATATACCTCTATTTTGCTAGTGCGCACTCAATGCAATTATTCACAAACTTGGTCGCAGCGATGAAACCGAATGGTATCTATACGATCTTGCAGTCTCGCATTTTTTGTTTAAATCTCTGCTTTGGGCTACGAAATATTTGACATAGTGGTTAAAACTGATTATTAGTAAGGCCCACTGGCTTCACCGAAAATTATCGGACTTCCACTGCAATACATTGCACTTTGGTCAGAAAAACATGGAGCTATATTTCAACCAGCCATAATTCTTATTCTAAAAAAAATAACGCTCAACCGAACGTCCCATGTTTGTATGAGGTATAGTACTAAATGCTTGAAAACTTTCTGTATCTTGGGAGTATTATTTCACTCGATGTTGCGAGTAAAATAAAAATGTAGAACTCAAAAATGCAAAGTTCCTCCTCTTTTCTGATGCTTTATTGCCCGTTGGAAAGCAATGGGAGTATACAAACTTTGTTTAAATATTCTAAAACACATACCAGTTTATACGTGGACGTTTTAGTGCAACGTTATGCAATACTTTTGATTGGCTATTGATTTTAACAAATTAAGCTATTGTATACTGCAAACTTGGCTCCCACTCTCAACACAAGTTGCTTGTCGAGTTCAACGATGCCATAAGCTACCTATGTATTTGGTCTGCGTCGTTATGATCATAAATATCGCACTACCGCAAACTAGTACTTAGTTGTGCGTTTTACCAATTTCTAATACTCAGGTGTTGCAACTTCACAGGATGGATAACAATAGATACCCTGCATATCTCTTCAAGAAATTTCAATTCGCTCAATCCACCAGTACTCAAAGTCTTATAATGCCCATGTCTAATTATTTGAACTCTGACAACAGTAACAACTATTTTCCGTGAACATTCTTTTCTTTCTCTTTTCTTACAGCTTTTTCTTCTCCCTCTCTTATTATTTTTCACTCCTCTACACTTATAGTTCTTTAGTTTTATGTAAGTTTTATTTAAGTGTTTGTTTATTCTTCCAAAAATAAGCATGAACTATAAAAGACTATGTTCTTATTTGTACTTTTGTTTATAAATAAACTGAATTGAAAAAAAAAAATATATCCAAGCTTAACTCGCACAAGGCTGCTGGACCAAAGCATCCGATTATTTTTTTTAGGCAACGGGGAGCCAACACCCAGAGGCAAGACTTTCCAAAATTCTGTGCAACTACTGGCATACTCGGATGACATTGACATCATTGCCAGAACACAGTGAACTGTCAATGGGGCGTTTACAAGAATTAGTACAGAAGCGGCAAAAATAGGTTTAGCTGTAAATGAGAGCAAAACAAGATATATATGCTGTCAGCGAGAAGAGACGCATAATATCGACGTCGCGATAGATAGCTGTATATTAGTAAAGCATTTTCAAAAAACACTAAGGGAACTCTAAATTAAATTGTCATAATTCTAGTCCTGTTCATTACAGACAGCAATCCAGAAGCATGAACTTTAGCTTCGCTTGAGAAAGAAATATTTGGCACAGCTTCGAATGCAAAATTCTTCGAGTGATCTTCGGCTCCGTTTGCTTGAACAGCGAGCTCTAGGAGCTGTATAGCGTCATCGACCTCATCAAAAAGGTACGCAATGCAATAATCGTCCAAGATGACTAGGACATGCAGAGCGGACGCACACAAATTATCCGAGTCTTTGACTTCAATCGATATTACAAACAAAGCTTTCGCTTTGTGTTCCGTGCACAAGTGGATGAGGACCCCAACTAACTTGCAGGCAAAAAAGTATTTACCCTGTCATGACCCACAATTAGTTCCATATTGCAAGCCCCAACCGCAACTATCAGCTTTCTTTACCATTTCTCTAATCTTAAAATAAACTCTTCGAAATCAATTTACACCCAATGCAGCTAACCACATTCCTTGACCAGTTAATTAAACTTCATAAGAACAATTCTAATATTACTCCCGTACTTACTTCAGCAAGTCTTCAACGATTTACATAACTTCATATAAAAACGCTGTCGATAAATAAATATCAGCTCTGCATACAACCACCGTCTGCCAGGGAAAATTGCAAATGTACTCACTCACCCAATCCATTGAACGCTCTATACCATGTCATGTAATTTCTTTCCAAAAATGGGCTTGATGTTCCAAAATTCCACTTTTGCAACCCTAACCCTTCACAAAAAAAAAAAAAAAATGTTCGTCTCAAGCGAACAACACAGTAACAAACTTTATAACAATGTGAAGTCTTCCTTTTTAGGTCACATGCATCGTCCCCATCAGCAGCGCTCCAATGTTGTATTACCGGCCTCATCCCTCACCACCCGCTGTTGGCCTGCTCTGAATTGTGTTATGAAACTTCCCTTGAACAGCGGAATCCACCCTTTTCATGTACACATTATTATGTTTCAACTCATGTCGACTGTGTAGACCACAATGAGAGAAGAAAATTGTTCCATTGCGGTTGACCGGATTCTGTCCGAGCTTTTAACTGACATTGAATTTCAATTCTAGATAAATTTGAAAGCCGGAAATCGATGAACCACTGTGGTTCTGCCCACTGCGTATATTTGGGTTTAATCAGACCATGAAGCCAAATAGAGGGTAGTTGACGGCTGCGTCTTATGACGCACGAAGAAAAACATAATATGAGGGATAAATACTTTCAGATTTCTAATTGACAGGGATGTGTGATGTGGGTTTTAGAGCCTTCAAGGTGATCTGATCAGGTTTTGTTTTCAATTTGAGTTGGTGGTTTGTTAACATCATTGTAACTTAAAAACGAAAACTAGATTTTTTCGATATTTTGTGGCTCTCTTGGCGCGAGTGGTCGTGGTTTGGATAATTGGCAGTGAGTAGGCGGGGAAATTCACTTTCTGATAAAGTAAAACAAATAATGTATTTTCAGGAATAATATACTAGGAGAAATTGCTGTCAGAATAGCTCACTTAAAGAATTTCAAATCTGATAAGGATTTAGTTAGTGGTGTAGTTCCAAGTATATATAATTTATTAACATAGTTGTTCTTCACTCAAACAACACATCAACGAAAACTCAACAAAAAGTTTCAACTGGTGAGTGTCGGCTTTGATTAAGCAATGTTGGTTTCCTTACTGTCTGTTTACATACCGATTTTGCATAAATGGCGCGGTCCTTTCCACAAAAGCTGGAATATAAGGCTCCGGGACTGGATCTCATTCCAAACAGAGCTAAAAAAAATAGCAATAAAACATGAACCGCTTTATTCGCAGAAATATTCTACGCACAATTTCAGGAGGATAGCTTTATTGAGCCTCGGAAGCGCTAAAGACTAAAAATAATCGAGCGGGTGGTTAACAACAGGCTCCTCTCGGCAATTAAAGCGAATGGAGGCCTCTGAGATAAACCAAAACGGTTTTGGTATGTCAGGTTCTATCGTACACGAAATTAGTGCAGTAATTAGGAAAGTCCGGACAGGCATTGGAAAGGAGGCACCAAAAAAATACTGTGCTAGACGAAAAAAACGCGTTTAATCTGCCAATTGGGAGCGTATCGTGAGCGGTCACTCTATAAATAGTTTACCAATTGAAATAGAATACTTCTCTATGATTCTAATGAGGAAAGCGTTTTATATCAACAACAGAGGGCGCTTAGTCCTTATTCCGACCACCGCACAAACGTAAATTTTCCCAAATGCATGGCCAACACTTTAAAAAAATTTCAGATATGTTTTTTGTTTCTTTAATGCAAAGTTGTTTACAAACAATATGAGATTTGAACCTAAAAAATCATAGGTTTTCTCAAAGACATCAATGGAACGTGGACACAATCTGGCGAAGAGACTCTCAATCTGTTACTACAGACTCATTTTCTGGGTTATAAATACCATGAACCAAACCAACCAGTCAATAGATTATACCGTAGCAGCGACAGTTCCATGTGAACTCATAACTGAAGAAAAACTAATCTGGGCAATCGATTCATTCATCTCTCTCCGTTCAAGTCCCCTGGATGCGACGGGATTTTTCCAATCATTCTCCAGAAAGCTCAGACCACCATTATACCGGTTCTTAAACAAATTATATAATATAGACATTGAAGGAGGCCTTCAATAATGTTAAAATCTGCGCAGTGGAGAGAGCACTTCAGAACTCGAATGTTGATCAGTCTCTCATTAATGTCATTTTGAGCGTGCTCAGTGAAAGGAACATTAACCCGAAATTAGGTGACAATGACCTCAGAGTAACAGCTTCGAGAAGAAATCCACAAGGAGGAGTTATCTCCCCCTTACTCTTGGACCTTGTCATTAATGAAATACTTATGAAATTCAACCACATGTGAGTTAAAGTCACTGCATACGCATATGCAGATAATGTAGTTATACTTACAAAGGGAACTTTTTAACCGACCATAAGCGACATGTTAGGAAACTCACTTAGGGTGTTAAGTACGTGGACAAAACAATGTGGCCTTGGAGTCAATCCCCAGAAAACTGAACTTGTATTGTTAAAGAATACCCAATAACGCAAGAACTATGTCAAAGCAGTGCGGTAATACCGATTGTGTGCTAACATCGCAAGACTTTAGTGCTGATTGGGTAAATTGTAATGGGCTATGCGGAAAAACATTTCATGCTCTCTGCATTGGATTAAGTAAGCGCTCCATTACCTACCTGAATGACTATGACAAAAACTTTCTTTTTTTTTGCGATGAATGCAGGGGCATATCTCTTTCGCACGTTATGCTCGCGATAAAGTGCATTAGTGACTCCCTTAACTCCAATTCCACCGATTGCAAAATCTTCTATAAGCAAATCGTAACACAAATTGCTAAATATGATGAGTTGTTTAAGAGTGTGGAAGAAATATCCAATAGCATAGATGTCTCCACCACTCTTTGCAAATCGAAATTTAAAAACATAGACAAGCAGCTGGCAAGTCTAAGTGATTCGATCAAAAAGTTACCGGCTGAGTTTAAATCGATCCCTGTGAGTTTAAAAAGTGATCTGAAGTCTGATATATACTCAATCCTGAACCCACATATATCAACGATAAACGACCATTTCAACTGCTTTCGCACCTACCTGGATACCAACCAACAAAACACTTCAAAACCAAGTCCCCCATCCCATCAACTCGTTGATCCACTACTGCTTGAGATTATAAACAAAATCAATGAAGTTAGCAATGATGTCGCAGCTTTCCGATTAATTATCGGCGATGTTGATGAAAACCTAAGACTGGCATCAAGCAAAATTGATTTCATCCCAGAACTCATTCAGCCACAACCAAGCCCAATCTTCAACACGTCAATACTTACCGAATTCCTGGAATCAACAGACTATTCAATCCAACCACAATCAACGAAGACTTCAACAACTCCAACAATGACTACAATACCCACACCCACCCCAACAACAACATCAACTACTACTACAACCACAACATCAACAACTACAAATTCATCAATGCCCACACCCACCCCAATCTCAACATCAACTGAAACAGGCTCTCTGCCTACAACTTCTTCGATCCCCTTAAACCGATATGGCACGCTTTGGACACCCACCGACTGGAGTAAAAGGCTCGAAAAACTACACAGCACTGCGTACGAGTATAATTCCTTCTTAATAAATAGAGCTCCTCCACATGCAGACGTCTCTTGGATGATTAACTTTTTCCTGGAGAAATATGGCATATCCATCCGTAACTGCCAGATAATCTCTCCAACTAACGCCAAAAGCATTCGATTTAAGCTCGACTTGCCTTCAAAATACTCCTGGCTCTTTTCGAACCCCTCAACCGATGTCCTCAGCTTAGGAAAGATGACCATCAGCAAGGTGAACAATTCAGCAGAGCCGAAGCTTAGTCTGACTAATAAACCTAGTATTAAACGTAAGTCTAAGAATAATAGCTCTAGGTCTAGTCCTAACCCTGACCCTAACTGGAGCTTTAAAGTTGGAACATTCCCTCTATTTTCCAATCCCACTCTCCAGACACTTACCTCTATCACACCCTCAATCACAAACTCTTCTCGACCAACCTCTTCTCACGTTACAAACTCTTCTCAACCATCTACTTCTCCTCATACGAGACATACCTTAGCACCTCCTCAAGGTCCCCCTCTTCACCCCAAGGTAATCTCAAAGTTACCAAAGCCTCAACGTAATCGAGTATCATTCAACTTAAATCCACATCCTAGTCTCCCCTCTGATTCCCTAGCCCCTATTAACTCTCCATCGAATTCCAATTACCCGAACTTCATACACTCCCATGTTCTCAACCCTGTCCCCTCAACCTCTGATTCTGTTCTTCCCGCTATTACACCCACCCCAACCTCTAAAGCTTCTGCAATTTTCGATCCTCTTCTCCCCCCAGCAGTCAAACTCACATCCACGTTTGTAAACCATAATATGTCCTCCCCCAACGACTTCGATGGCCGATATATTATGTCACGGCTGAGAGACCACAGGCTTTTTGAAAATGTTCGACTTTACCTTGCCTACTTATTTGACAAACCCGAATCTATCTGCGTTGACGGTAAAACCAAAACAAACGTTCAGATATATATTCAAAAGGAAGGCCTCCCTATTGATCCGGCTGCTCTGAGAGAAATCTACAACCGTTTTCACGATGGCTTTAACATTTCGCCGGCCACAGTTGACAAGGACCTATCTGCCTTTGCTTCTCATATCAGCTCTAAACATATCTCACACCTTCA
This sequence comes from Cheilosia variabilis, assembly GCA_951230905.1. Taxonomy (NCBI): domain Eukaryota; kingdom Metazoa; phylum Arthropoda; class Insecta; order Diptera; family Syrphidae; genus Cheilosia; species Cheilosia variabilis. The sequence continues at coordinate 16,668,572 of OX579677.1, read as the reverse complement.
ACGGAGCCGTGCTGACCACAATAATTTTTTTCGTCCCTAACTCAATACCAGGACCTCAGCCTTCCCCCCATCATAGCATTCCGCTTACCTTTTACTATCAGAACGTAAGGGGCCTGCGATCTAAAACCCAAGCTGTTCTGCGCCAATCTCATGCTCTCCCATTTGATATCTATGCGATAACTGAAACCAATCTGATCCCCGATATAAAGAACCCGGAACCACATTTAACGTCTTTCGAGACGACATCAGCCGCCCAACGGATGACCCCCCCTGTCGAGGTGTTCTCCTTGCCATTCACAACGACCTGGACTCTTCTCAGATTGCTTCTTCTTCATCTCGTAAACTTGACTTTATTGCAATCAAAATAACACTCCCCCACAAGTCCCTATACGTAATGTGTTTTTACATCCTTCCTGCCCAACCTTTAGAATCCTACCAACTTGTTGTCAATGCGATCGACGAAGTAATAGAGTTATCTGACTCTTCTGACGACATCATCATTTTCGGCGATTTCAACCTGCCTCAACTGCATTGGGTCTTATCTGAAGATGAATCATTTTTCATTGCGTCAAATCCCAACTCAATCAAAGAATGTTTCTTCATTGATCGACTAACCGACTCAAATCTATGCCAAGTTAGCGGCATCCCTAACTTTATGGATAGGCAGTTAGACCTAATCTTCACCACCGATCCGATCAACTCCTCTGTCTCGCTTTCTCCCCTTCTTCTTTCGACTATTGATAGCCTTCACCCTCCACTTCTTCTTTCTTTTTTTCACGACCACCCACTTCAGTCAACTCCGCCCGCAAGCCTCCCCTCCTTTGATTTCCATAAAGCCAATTTCCGCAAAATAAATGAACACCTTAGCAAAGTTTCATTTGAGTTTGCCAATCTCTCTGTAAATGATGCCCTCTCCTTCTTCTACAGAGAATTATTTATTTCTATCTCCCTTTTTGTTCCTACATCTCGTCCAAAACCCTTCTCTACATCCCCCCCATGGTATAATCGAAGCCTCCGATCGTTACGCAACAAGAGAAACAAGTTATGGTCAGCTTTCCTTCGAACCAAGTCTTTTTCTGACTATTCCAACTATCCCGGCTCCTACCTGCAATTCACTCAGGCCTTTAACTCCCTCTATCAACGATATTTAAACGATGCGCAAGCGAATCTAATAAGCGACCCCAAATCTTTTTTCCGATTCGTTAACTACAAAAAAAAGTCCGACGGATACCCTCCATCCCTCTCTTACGAAAATATAACTTCAAGTGATCCACACACCATTGCTAATTTTTTCGCGAGCTTTTTTAAACAGTCTTTTGCCGACAACTCCTTTGTTCCTGATCCTCTTTATTTCAATTACCTTCTCAACTACTCCATCGGCCCCTATCTCTCTCAAACTTTTGATCCTACTGTAATTGAAAATAGATTACAAAAACTTAACGACGAGTACTCACCTGGCCCTGACGGTATTCCCGCTATATTTCTCAAGAAGTGTTCACTCGTTCTCTCCCAACCCCTTTCGCACCTCTTCCAGCTCTCGCTTTCCCAAGGCGACTTTCCTCAGATATGGAAGTTCTCCTTCATTACACCGATTCATAAAAAGGGATCAAAGAGCGAAGTTACCAATTACCGCCCGATAGCCAAACTCTCGCACATACCCAAACTCCTGGAAAGTATCCTGTACGAATCCTTAAGCTTTCAATGCAAGTCCTTAATTTCCCCTCACCAACACGGCTTTCTTAAAGGTAGATCCACTACAACTAACCTCGTTGAATTCGTGTCCTCTGCACTGTCGGCCTTAGAAAGTGGTAAAGAAGTTGATGTTATTGCAACCGATTTTAGTAAAGCTTTTGATAAGATATCACACAAATTAATTCTTTTCAAATTGTCTGTCCTCGGCTTTGAACCAATACTGCTGAAATGGATATCATCTTATTTGGAAAACCGTTTTTATAGTGTTCGCTTCAGGTCCGTCCTATCCACCTCATTCCTGGCAACCTCTGGTGTACCACAAGGCAGTCACCTAGGTCCCCTACTCTTCATCTTAACCATAAACGATCTTGAAAGGGTCATTAAACACTCCGCTATCTCTCTATATGCCGACGATACCAAATTCTTCAAACACATATCTTCATCACAAGACTCCTGCTTACTGCAAAAAGATTTAGATAATTTTTCTATCTGGTGTCTTAAAAATTGCCTAGAGCTCAATATTTCTAAATGCCAATCTATCACCTTATCCCGTAAGATCAACAAATCTTCTCCCCGTCTTTACCTACTCAACGACCAACCTATACCCATAGTACAGTCCCTTCGTGACCTTGGAATATTATACGACCAGGAGCTTAATTTCCGTTCGCATATAGATGAAATAATTCGCAAAGCCAATTCATCCCTTGGATTCATTAAACGATGGTCAAAGGAATTCTCCGACCCCTATGTGACTAGATCTCTCTACACCACTTTTGTACGCCCCCTTCTCGAATACGCCAGCCAAACGTGGTCACCCTTTCAGCAAGTTCATATAAGCAGAATCGAAAACGTACAAAGACGTTTTCTTCGGTTTGCTCTCCGCGGTCTTTCTTGGAACGATCCCTTAATTCTTCCCCCATATCTAGACCGCCTCAAACTCATTAACTTGAATAGCCTTGAGGATCGTAGGGATGCCGCAGACATTATTTTCATTCATCGACTCCTATCAGGCTCTATCGATTGCCCGTCTCTTTTCAACTCCATCTTCCTGAATACAAACCCTCGTAATATACGAAACCCCCGCCTCTTCTACCTTCCTACCCACCGCACGTCCTACGGATCGAACGAACCAATTTCCCGTATGCTACGGCAGGTAAACTCTAACATTTCCATTTTTGACTTCAACCGCAGCTCTTACTCCATTAAACTCAGCCTCCTTCACTCTAAACCCTAGCTATAGTTATTAGTTATAAGTCTAAGTGTTTAGTTTTAAGTAGTAAACCTAAGTCTTAGTTTTTAAGTAATTGTAATAGCTTGTATTAAGCCAAATAAATGGGGGTTTTTGCCCCCACCAAATTAAGAATAAAAGAATCATACCGCAATTCAAGCCACCAACTCTGGAGGGAATACCCCTAAGGATGCAACCGCATCTTTGGCAGGAGTTGGGGACTAAACCCCAAAATAATCCTCTGGATATACATGGTGCGACCAATACTCACATATGGCAGCGTAGTCTGGTGGCAAGCAGCCAGCAAAGCGACCAATCTTGAGTTAATGACCAAAATACAAAGAATAGCATGTATTTGTATAGGGACATACAGCGCTATGAGCACCACACCTACAGCTGGACTAGAGGCGATTCTCAATCTGACACCTCTAGAGTCTAGACCTATACAAGGAAGAATCCGCTGCCAAAAGTGCCTTAAGGATCAGCCAAACAAACACTTGGAACCCTTGCAATTTTGGGCATGCACAGATATTAGGTAAATACGTAGGGAACGTTGTCACTACTGACTATATGTCTCTTCTCTGTAGGGAAGAATGGAACACAAATGAACCCACGAAAATAAAATCTATTTTCATCTACACAGATGGATCAAAGATGGACTGTGGAACAGGTGCCGGAGGAATTAAATATACAACGGTCATTCAGACTACCTGATAGTAGTAGTGTCTTTTGAGGTTCTGGCAATCGCAGAAGCGGCCCGTAGGACGTCAATATTGGCAATACCAATTAGCGATATTACCATCTTCGTTGACAGTCAGGCGGCTATAAAAGCAGTTTCTGCCAATGAAATAAAATCCAAATTAGTTCACCGCCGGGGGCATTGCGATGACCACTATAATGGACATTGAAGGTGCCTTCGATAAGATATGCTTTGAAAGTCTGAAACAAGCCTTGGAAAAACGTAGGGTTAACCCACTGGTGGTAAGAGCTTGCCCACAAGGAGGTATTCTCTCACCTACACTGTGGAATATCACTGTGGACTCTCTTCTCGACAGACTCGAGGCGACGGGCATTCACACAGTGGGATATGCCGACAACATAGCAATAATGGCCAGAGGCAAATTCATGGACGTAACCGCAGATATCATGAGGAACGCACTCAGAGTGGTTGAGCGGTGGTGTCTGGAACAAGGGCTCTCCATTAATGCGGCGAAAACAGATCTAATAGTCTTCACTAGGAAGAGGAAAAATCTGGAATTTCGGCCCTTAACACTTTTCGGATCGGAACTAACAATGACTAAGAAGGTTAAGTATCTGGGAGTCTATCTAGATACTGGACTTACTTGGAATTACCATGTTAAGGAAAAGGTCCGGAAGGCAAAAAGGGTACTACATCAATGCAAACGTGTATGTGGACAGAGGTGGGGACTCTCGCCTAGGTCAGCATACTGGATGTATACGATGATAGACCCATTATCACGTACGCCTCGGTTGTATGGTGGGCGAAAGCCTCTCAGAAAACTGTGAGGAAGCACCTGGATACGGTTCAACGTTTAGCATGTATGGGAATTACAGGTGCAATACGTACAACCCCAACATGCGCATTGGAAGTCATCGCTAGACTTATTTATTAAGAAAACAGCGGCACTTCGCTTGCATCGAGATGCGAAATGGCACAATCGTGGTACGATCTATGGACATAGGAAGATCCTGGAACTTGCCAAAGACGAGATTAGGGAGCTAAACATGCCTATGGATCGAATAACAAGGGTGCGTATTATGGAAAGAAATCACAAAACTCGTATTGAGAACGGATTACTTCCAGAAAAAAGAAATGGTGAAATAGTGATTTTCACGGATGGATCCATGATGGATGGCGGAGCGGGGGCCGGTATCTATTCAGAAGAGCTGGAACTTGCCCGTCACATTAGTCTCGGGAAATACACTTCAGTATACCAGGCTGAGATGATTGCTTTGCTTTATGCGTTGGACTACTTGCTTGAGTGTCAGGTGGAAGGAAGATATATCCTTATAGCACTGGACAATCAGGCGGTGATCACATGCATGGAACAAACAAACATCACAACATCACTGGCACTGGAATGCGTACTTAAACTCAATAAGTGTTCGTCTAGAAATGAAGTAACACTGACTTGGGTACGAGGACACATAGGGATCGAAGGCAATGAAAAGGCGGACTCCCTTGCAAAACAGGGGTCAACTGAAAAGTTGCTGGGACCAGAACCATTCTCTTCAATTGTCAGAGGAATGGTTGAACAGCTTATCCACAAATGGATCACGGCAGAACACCTGAGAAGGTGGTCAACCGTGGAACAATGTAGACAAGCTAAAATGGCAATAAAGTGGCCGACCTGCTCCACTCAAAGAAGGGTTCTAAGCATGAGTCGAGGAATATTGAAATGGGTGGTGGCTTTGTCTACAGGACATGGTAATTTCAGGTATCACTTTAGAAAAATGGGCCTTATAGAGGATGATACTTGTAGACTATGCCTGGAGGAATCTGAGACAGCGGCACATATACTGTGTCAATGCCCGGCATTGGCTGGCAGAAGAATGAGGATCTTGGGACATCAATGGGTCGAGACCCAGTCGATGAAACGGATCTCCCATAAACAGTTGCTAGCGTTAACAATAGGAATTGAGCCCAGAGAAGAACTGTGGAGAAATCCAGAGAGTCTCTCTGAGTAAGATTTACAGTGGTAGAGAGACGAAAAGAGACCCGACAATGGTGGTCTGATTCGATTATCTCTCGAAATATATATATATATATATAGTTCACCGCCGCCACGAAGAGCTAAAGGTTCTTTGCTTGCACCACACCACGAATCTCTGCTGGGTCCATGGACACAGTGACAAAACCGGCAATGAGAGGGCGGATGAACTGGCGAGAGAGGGGTCCGTTATGGATCTTGATCGAGCACTTCAGTCGATCGAGCCACCACTTTGCGGTCTCAGAGAGCGAGTGGAGAGCAAAATTGGAATGAAAACCAACAACAGGTGGAAAGCACTCACTACCTGGTGAAATATCACGGAAGCTTTGATCAGAATATGACAAACTTCTGCAGTTTGACAGGTCATCGCTATTTAAGTTAGTAGGGGCTTTAACTGGGCATAACTTCCTAGGAAACCGCGCAATGAAATTAAATCTCAAAAATAATGATAATGTAGAGGCTGCGGAGACGAGGAGGTCCACGAGGATACACCTCACTTCCTTTGTCACTGCCCGAGTCTCTGTCACTTGAGGAATAGAACACTTGGAAGCTATTACTTCCATGCCTTACAAGAGCTTTGTGGTGTCTCAATGTCTGATCTTTATAGGTTTTTGAGGACATCGAGATGGCTAGACAGCGTCTATTAGCCACAGGGAGAGGGGACGTAGACCACCGATACAACACCAACGGTCAACCCAACAAGGGCATCACAATGGGTCCACGAATACCTAAATGGGGTGGCGCAGGGTTCTCCCTGTTCTACCTACCCGTTTATCTAACCTAACCTTATTGATCATAGGATTCAGATTGTAAATGTGTGCATGCTTCTAAATTGCAAATTTTAAATTAACAAGTGTAGTAGCAAGTTTGGTTTCTGATAAGAACTAGTTTTGCTTTGTTTTGGTTGTAGTTTTTTTTTGGGCATTTTGTGAAATAATTTAACATGAATTTTGTTTCTAGTATTATGTTAAAAAAGAGTGATGGCCCCATTTTGAAATATTTTAAGTATGAAATTTTCACTTAAGATAATGTTTTTGAGCGCATAAAAAACTTATTCCCTTGTAATGTCAGTTCATAGCAATTGACTTTTAATAAAATAGGTGGCCTTAAAAGTAAGATTAATGTTTCCTGAGTTAGAAACAATCATTAAATTTTGCGACTTTTAAAAATATTGGCTCTTAATAGTCTTTGGCATGCTGGAAAAAAAGGTGTTTTAATTAGAGCTTATTTTTTGACACAGAATCCCGATCAAGTTTAATTTTTCTTTCAAAAAAATCAACTTTCTGATTTTCTTAAGAAGCGGAACGTCTCGTGACATAAAAGAAAATAATATTCTCTTCCCAGAAATTTCAGAGCAAACAAAAAAATGTTAACTAATTCTGCTTACGAACATAAAAAAATGACTGAGTGCCTCAAGAAAACTACAACAACTTTTTAAAACAAAATGCAAATTTTCATTTCCATGCCGAGCCCACCATTTTTCGGATTCCGACCTTACCGAACGATCAAAGAACATCCAAGGTAAAAGAGAAGATTTGCGTGCTAATTACAATACCGAAGAATTATGCTATTATGCGTAGATGCAGCTTCGAGAACAAGAAAAACGTTACTCCTGAAATGTGACGAAGAACCTAAAAATAAAGTTTAAAATTTTAATTCACAACTCACGAAACTATTTTTATTCGATGGGTTTCCATCTAAACTACTTCAGTTTTTATTAGAACCAGAGGTCGAGCAAGCTAGACTTGGTTCCAATTTCACAAGTCATTTAATGATTCATTTACTTACATTACTTATTTATTTATTTATAATTATAATATCTTCTGCTTTTTTGCTTCGATGTATGATTATCGAATTATTAAAAATTCAAAACCACATTTAATACAACATTTTTCATTTTTTAACGTATATTCGTGTTAATTTAATTGAAAAATTTTCTTTTTATTAAAACTATCTGCTTTTGATATTCGCATGCAATAATAACCTGCAAAAAAAAATGTAATAATTTTAGTCATGTTTTTAGGAAAATTTGCCTATGCGGGGAACAAATCAGTCCGACCGGGAGGGAGGTTGTGCCTCAATAAGGTGCGGAAGCGCCGTCAACGTCGACTAGATGATGTGCCACGCAGTTGGCCAGTATATACATATACACGTTAGTAAATTTTCTATTAACTTTACTAATATTAATTATTTAAAGCAAATATTTTAAATAAACCTTCAAACCAACAAAACTTCAAAGAAAAAGGTAAACATCTTTTTATTTCCTCTTAGTCAAAAGGTCGATTTTACATAAATTGTTAGGCTTGGTGCAGCGAATCGATGGACTGTTGCCTACTGCGCCATTTCACAAACTCTCCAATCTGACCTCGCTTGATCGAATCCGCACATCACATGCTCCATTTAAATAAGTAAGATTTTCAATTTCCACTTTTCTTCGAACATTACTTTCATATTTCAGGGAACCCTTGACATTCTTCGAATTAAACGAAAGGTTCTACGTGCATTAACTTCCTGCAAAAGTCGAGTTCTCTTTCTCAGTCCCGACCAAGAAACAGATATCTCATCCCCATGAACCCATGCCACCATCCACTCCGAAAGGGTTGTCATGAATAATTAAAATTTAATGCACTGCAGGGGTTAAACACATATTACACTCGTACGCCCCGTCAAGCCCGACCATCTAGCATCCACCTCCACTTTACATATGCAAAATGCGGACATCATACATGGAAATATGCTCTTCTAATGAAATCATCTCAGCCATTTCCTCCGCCGCCGTGTGCCGAAATGTGTTCAGCTTTTGGATGCTCTCCAGCTAATGGGCGGCGTCAGGGTGTATAAATGTAATGGGCGAAAGTATATCAAAGAAACGACGATGACATACCGGGACTCGGTGAAAGGGGTATTTATTTTTTTGGCAGCCCTCTCTCGACGTAATTAATTTATGGGCTATATGTCGAATATCCTTAATTATTTGGGATTTCTTCTTGAATTCCGGGGAACGGCCGTAATTTGCAAAGTTCCCTAAGACGTACTAAGCATATGTAATGCGTTCATAATTTCATTGATTAATTTTTATGTGCACAACTCTGCGGTACCGTACGACTGAACGTTCGGAAATAGTGTGCTGACGTAAAGAGGTTGCCCACAGAGCTGGAGACAATTTTGACTTACGCACCCCACATTTTGACACATAAATCGTGTATGTGCTTGTCATACGTAAAAGGGGATTTGTTGTAATTGTATATGCAATGGGGAAACTAATGATGTTTTGAGAACATTGCAGGACCTCGGCGAGGCAGGTTGCGTTAATGCGCAACCTACAGTGGATGGGGTAATGTAGGAAACATAGTTATAGCCAACAGCTTTGGCCTTTGGGAATTTGCAATATCGTTCAATTGATGACGCATTCTTACTTTAGGGACTTGTAGGCAAAATAACCCATTCGGAGGTTGACGATCTGATGGTAAAAGCAACCAACTCCCATTGTCCATACAAAGTGAACACACATAAGGAAATATTCTCCGCGCCCATAAATATAGTTTTTCTTCATTCCAATACGAAGTAAGTACACCTTTTCCTGGTTATTGCAGTGCTTTTCTGTCTTTGATTATGAACTTGGATAATCTTTTATTTATAATCTGTGCCTTGCTTTGTTCTATTTCTTCATTTCTATTAAGCCCCTTCTTAAGCTCTCAGCCATTTTTTTTATTATTTTGGCCATCGGATCATAGTGAATAGTCCGAGGTATTTGTAGTTTCTTAATGTGTATGTGTACGTACATGGTGTGAAGGATAATTGGTTCCAGAATAATAAAACATGCCATATGGGCGGATAAGTCATTGAGTTGTTGAAGGGGCTGTTCGATGACAAATGTAGCTCGGGCAATGGACCTTTGGTCAGTGTGACAATCGTAGATAAACCATACTGAGACCACCAACCTCGACCGATTTCCCGATACTTGCACACAAGCTATATTATTAACGAGTGGTAACGATTTGGTGCGAAATTCATATTGACTAATATCACGTAACTTCAAAAATTCTGGCTCACCAACATATCCGCAAAAAAAGAGCCACTTCCTCTGTGGGCCTCTTACTTTTTTAGATTTTTTTCGTGGAAAATAAGTGAAGCGGTTGAAGTTAAATTTCACACTGCCGGTGCCCACCCATCAATAAAGGTAAACAACTTTAAAATAAAAAAGTCGCTTGTTAATCATGGCCATGGAATTAACTTTAAATATAATTTTATTCCACTACTGTAAGAACGGTTTCGGGCATAGCGGCGCGGTAGCTAGTCGAATAAAGCGCAATCTTAAAGCCTTATCTCGATTAGTTTTTCTAACATCTGATAACCATTTGCAAGTCCACTCATTGTGAAATTTTGTTGGCTCTGGAAAAATACGAGCAGTTGCCAATTTGAAAAAGCAAACCTTAAAAAAACTTAACTTTCTATAGAGGAAGCTGGTAGTTAAGGAAACTATACTCACTTGCATATAATGTAGGAAAACATTTTGGAGGGACTCACCTGAAAAGAAAAGAAAATTGATTTTAATTACTAATGCAGCTGGACAATTTTAAATATATTTTATTTATGCACAAAAAACATATTGTTATATTCCGGAGTAAACTATCGAAAAGCTATTGACAAATACTGACCGCCCAAGCCACGATCAAAGTAAGTAACATTCACAATATACATGGAATATCATGGAGGTTAAAGTTGCATCAGTCGTTATTTTGGGAGATTGTAGAACAAATTGGAAACAATAAGTATGCTTTTTTGGACTAACATAGCTGTTTGAGAATAAGATCCCGATCGTTGTGTTTTAAATTTGTAGAATTGTAATTTGTCATGCACGTCACATTCATTACGTTATCTAAACTTTGCACATCTCTAACAACAGAAAATTATCAATTCCTCTTTACTCTTATATTATTTGCTCTTATATTCTTTACTCTTATATTCTTATACTCTTATATACTTAACGTTGCACTTACTTTCGATCTTGTTTCTCGGTCACTTGGATTCCGACCATCAAAACGATAAGTACCAACCAACCAAATAAATTAAATTATAACGTTGTTTCGAATTTGCGTTTGTTCGTTCATTTGTTGAGGCAAATAGTTTTTCATCCAGGTGCTGGTCCTTCATCAGTCAACTCTCGTATTATAAAACATCTCTTTGGTCCGTATCGAGCCGGATCCCATTCCCATCGTGTTAATTATCGATTTTGGCTAATTCGCAGTAAATGTACTGTGTGAAAAGTGTCGCTGTGCTGTGCATTCTCGCTGGTTAACGGAATACCCGTTAATAAACTATCTCGTCAGTTTCAAGCGCACCGTAATCACACAGTGATCGTAGTTCGAATCGAATTTTCTGACAATTATTTGAAGTGAACCTTTGTGACATTTTTTAAGCGATTTTGTTGTGTTGTGCACAGGTGCACAAGTGGTTGATGCAATTTTCATTGAGTCCCGCATATATGTATGAATCAGACAACACAAGTGATTAGGAGCAAACTGGTTTTTACCACGCTTATCAACATTTTCTTTTCTTTCGATAGCAAAGGGGTTTATATAAACATTAGAACGGTCTCTTATAGAAAAGGTGTATACGTGGCTTCGCTCATTCATTTCGCGCGCGATTTTAAAGCTATTTAAAGACAATTTTGACATTGACCTCGTGGGAAAATGGTTGCCAGTTGTAGTCTTTCTGCTCTTCGTTCAGCTCGGGGAAACTTAAAGGGCTCGTTAACAAAATTATCTACTTTTACGGAAACTATCACCGAGCTCATTACACTTGCAAATCTTGAGGTTCGTTTAGAGAGGGCAAATGATTTGTGGGCCAAGTTTTATGCTTCCCAACAGCAAATGTATGAGCATAAAGATGAAGATGGATATGTCGATCCTGAAGAGGAATTCGAATAATTTGAAGCTAAGTATATTCAGGTTAAGTCGGCTCTCCTGTCCGTGGTTCAAGATAGGCAGAAATGTACGCAAGGTAACATCGCTAATAATGCTGTCCCTAATTCGCAAGCCTTGTGTGTTCAGCAGGTGGCCGCGGCTCCATCCCCTGACAATGCATATTTACCCAAAATTCATATCGAGCCGTTCTCGGGCTCTTATCACGGTTGGCCTTCGTTCCGCGACATGTTTCAGAGTTCGGTGCACAACAAAAACCACTTATCGCCCACTCAGAAATTCCATTTTCTGAGGTCCTGCCTCCGTGGCGAGGCACTGAATTTGCTCACACACATTCCGGTGTCTGACGCTACGTATGAGCAAGCATGGGATAGGATTGAGAAAAGGTATGATAGGCCACGGTATATCATCAGCAGCCTTGTAGAAACACTTATGCAGCTTCCATCAATGCAAGCTTCGAATGTCAAGACCCAAGGAAGATTTCAGATGGAGCTGACGAGGTAATTAGGGGCCTTAATTCATTAGACTCGTATGAAAGAGACCCGTGGATAATTCACGTGCTGATAGGTAAATTAGATCTAGATACCCGACAGGCTTGGGCAGCAGCTAGTGTTGATGAAGATTACCCTGCCATCGTCGATTTCTTAAACTTTCTCGAACGACGTTGTGAGGCACTTGAGTCCTGTAAGGGAGTTTCGCGTGACATCAATAAAACTAAGCCAGCTGTTTTGAGAAGTATGCATGCGTCGTCCGCCGTTCAGTGTCAAAAGTGCAACTTATCGCATGCACTCCCGGAATGCCCGGAATTTCTCGCTATGCATATGGAGGCAAGAAGAGATTTGGTGAAATCGAAGAACATTTGCTTCAACTGTTTGCGTGGTAAACATAATGCGTCTAGCTGTCTGTCCAAGTTTCTGTGTAGAAGCTGTAATGCTAGGCACCACAGTTTGGTGCATCCCAGTTCTACTCAACCAAATCCCGGTGCTAACAGTCGCGTCATGGAAACCGCCGTTGTTCAAACAACCTGGTCTAATGCCAATACTCCATCAACCTCGGCAAACCACAATCCAGTTATAACAAACCACTCACTTAACTGCACTTCTTTCTTGACCCAAACTTTGCTGCCAACGGCTGTTGGTAGGGCATTGCATCAATTCGGAAATTATCAGCTTGTGCGCATCGACATCGACTCGGCGTTACAGGCTTTTTGGACAATCGAGGAGGTAGATCCCCGATCACTCGTTTCCGCAGAGGATAGAGCTATTGAACAGCATTTTGTAGCAAGCCATCGACGTGACGACCAGGGAAAGTACATTGTTCGACTTCCTTTCAAACACCCACCAAACTTCACCGGCACTCGCGGTTGCGCCATTTCGCGTTTAAAGGCCATGGAAAGCAAATTTCTAAGAAATCCTGAACTTCTAACATCCTACTCTCGGTTGATGGACGAATATTTATCATTAGGTCATATGGAAAGAGTTCCTTCATCGGAGGTTGATAATCCTAATGTTTTTTATTTGCCTCACCATGCGGTATTTAACCCTAATAGCTCCACTACGAAGCTTCGCATGGTATTCGACGGTTCGGTTAAGGATGCCACAGGGAACTCTCTAAATGATTCACTCATGATAGGGCCGCCGATTCAACGCGACCTTTTCTCGGTATGTGTACGTTTTCGCCGACACACGTATGTGTTCACCGCCGATATCGTAAAGATGTTTCGTCAGATCTGGGTCGCCAGCGAAGATACTGACTACCAACGAATTGTCTGGCGAACATCTCCCACAAAACCCTTGGAATATTTCCGCTTGCGCACGGTGACGTATGGCACATCGTGTGCCCCATACTTATCGGTTCGGGTTCTCGAGCAATTAGCGTATGATTATCGCGACAGCTACCCGGTAGCGTCCGAGATAGTTCTCAATGACTTTTACGTCGATGATGTGGTATCAGGAGGTGACTCACTCACTGACGTCGTATTCAAAAGTTCTCGGTCTATATTGGAACTCTCGGCTCGATAATTTTTCTTTTCGTATTCATCTTTCTCCCAACGAATCCAATACAAAACGCCAACTGCTCAAAGAGGTTGCACGTGTTTTCGACCCTCTCGGATTTCTCGCGCCTTCGGTGGTGCAACTCAAGATCATTCTGCAAGAGTTATGGTATCATAAACTGACCTGGGACGATCCTCTTCCAGACACTATTGCCGCCAACTGGCATAAAAAGCGTCAGGAACTGTCCATTCTAACCCAAATCCGCGTTTCTCGGTGCATAGGCTTATCGGATGCCAATGTTCAACTGCACGGGTTCTCCGACGCTTCGGCATCCGCGTATGCCGCGGTTATATATTCTCGCTTCGTTTTGCCGGACGGAACTGTAAAAACAAATATTGTTGCCGCCAGAACTCGCGTTGCCCCAATAAAACAACTAACCATTCCTCGATTAGAACTGTGCGGAGCCCTTCTGTTTACACGGCTACTCGTCGCGGTACAAAAATCGTTAAACCTAACCTGTTCGAACATTTTTGCGTGGTCCGACTCACAGGTAGTTCTCTCTTGGCTCTCGTCTTCCCCTCGTCGATGGGATATCTTTGTCGGCAATCGGACTGCCGAGATTCTTACCACCATACCCAGAGGAAGGTGGTTCCATGTCAGTTCCGAACAAAATCCTGCGGATTGTGCCTCGCGCGGTTTAGCACCATCAGCCTTAGTAAGTCATTCCCTCTGGTGGACAGGACCCTATTGGTTAGCTCAGCATGAAGACACCTGGCCCATCATAGCAAATATTGAAGAACATCCAGACTGCAAGCAGGAGGAGAAGAAGCAGTTTGCACACGCAGGTCTTGCCGTCAACCATAATCATTTTCTTGATTTTCTGTCCCTACGAGTATCTTCCTGGCACCGGTTGGTTCGCATCACAGCCTTCGTTTTTCGTTTTATTTTCAAGTGTCGTAGACGATCCCATGCTACCACAAACCATCTTCTTCCTGTCGAGCTTTACGACGCCAAACACGCTATAATTCAATGGCTACAAAATCTTTGCTTCGGAGAGTCTCTATCCTTCTTTAAAAAACACAATCGTTTTCCCAAGTCATGCAAACTGAGTAATTTAACTCCATTTCTAGATGACCAGCAAATTTTACGGGTAGGAGGAAGGATTCAAAACGCAGAAATATCGTTTAACGTCAAACACCCGATTATTCTACCAAAGGGACATAATGTTACCAAGCTCATCGCCATCGACTTTCATCAACGCTTACTGCATCCCGGAGTTTCAACGCTGTTTGTCCATATAAGGCAGGAGTTTTGGATAATTAGGTGTAGAAATCTTTTACGTAAGATTACCCATGACTGTGTAAATTGCTTCCGCCAACGAAAAGCGACGGCTACGCAAATCATGGGAAATCTCCCGGAGCCAAGAATCAACCAAAGCCGACCATTTACCCATTGTGGTTGTGACTACGCTGGTCCAATACTAGTTAAAGTAAAAATCGGAAGAAGAACTGACATCACGAAGGGGTACATTGCGTTATTTGTGTGCCTGAGTACGAAAGCCATTCACTTGGAACTCGTAAGCGACTTAACAACAAACGCTTTCCTCGCTGCACTCCGTCGGTTTGTCGCGCGTCGTGGTAAGCCATCTCACATGTACTCGGATAATGGCACCAACTTCCGTGGATCTGCCAAAGTGTTATCCAACATGCATTAGCTGACCCTCTCCGACCATCACAATTCAATCGTTGCTGAGTCCCTTGCTCGCGATTCCATTAGCTGGCACTTCAACCCACCTTCGGCTCCACACTTCGGCGGCCTGTGGGAAGCCGGGGTAAAGTCCGTCAAGCAACACCTTCGGCGTGTTATAGGTCCCGACACCCTTACGTTTGAACAATTATATACCCTTTTGACTCAAATAGAATCTTTACTCAATTCTCGTCCACTCTGTAAAATATCCGACCAAGATATCGATGTATTAACACCCGCTCATTTCATTTTAGGAGAACCTTATTCAGCTGTACCTGAACCTTCGTCTGAGATCCCACAAAACCGGTTGTTATGCTGGCAGGCTATTCAAGCAAAGGTGCGAGGATTTTGGAAACGCTGGAGCATGGAGTATTTGACCTCGCTGCAGCAACGACCCCGATGGTTAAAAACTCATCGAGACTTTCAGCTGAACGACTTGGTGGTAATCAAGGACACTAACTTACCGCCAGGGAAATGGGCCATGGGACGAATTATTTTACTACATCCTGGGAAAGATGGTCATATACGCGTTGTTACCTTGCGCACTAAACATGGAGTCTTCGTGCGCCCGATACATAAGCTCGCATTACTGCCTATAAACTGAAACACTGTTCCAGGGGCGGGGGGATGTTTGAGAATAAGAATTGTAATTTGTCATGCACGTCACATTCATTACGTTATCTAAACTTTGCACATCTTTAACAACAGAAAATTATCAATTCCTCTTTACTCTTATATTCTTTGCTCTTATATTCTTTACTCTTATATTCTTATACTCTTATATTCTTAACGTTGCACTTACTTTCGATCTTGTTTCTCGGTCACTTGGATTCCGACCATCAAAACGATAAGTACCAACCAACCAAATAAATTAAATTATAACGTTGTTTCGAATTTGCGTTTGTTCGTTCATTTGTTGAGGCAAATAGTTTTTCATCCAGGTGCTGGTCCTTCATCAGTCAACTCTCGTATTATAAAACAATAGCCTTTGGCTAACTGCTTTTAGTTGCGATCTCGATATATCACAACGAATTGTCATTGGATAAAATGTACATATAATTTTAGTACCAACCTTGTATATCTCATTTCACTTATACACCAATCTCTAGTGCATTTAGTAGAAACTTAAACACAATATTTGCCAAGATGTACTTTCTTCAAATTCAAAAAGAAGGCTTAATAAGTCTGCCAATACAACCCGGACTCTCTGTCGAAAAACAAAATCCAAGTAGCGTTTAGTAACTCTGTGGCATGCTCCAAGCAATCTGATGGGCTGCACCTTTCAGTACAACTTGTTTTCTGCATAATATAATAGAAATAAAATCTCCGTCTCCATGCTACTAACTACATATCTTTCTTAAAGTCCCGTCAACGAAAACGGACCGAAAAATCAGTCCATTAACTTTGCTTCAAAATGACTAAAGATGCCTGGATACATTTGCCTACACTTTTTAAGACTATACATATACAATATAAGACTGCTTCGAAAAGTCGGAATTGAATTCATTTTGGGCGGACTGTTCACTTCGCTGCAGCGGATCCTTAAACTTTCAAAAAGGATCACTTAGAAGCGGACATTTTCCCCAAAAACGTTGGGTAGTTAAATATTCGAGCTTTCCAAAAATGCTGATTTCGGGGCTTCTATAGCCTCTGGTATACTTCGAAATGCACAATGACTGAATTTGTGGTATTTTGTGAAACCCATCAACACAATTGTTTCAGTAAAACGTTTGGCTTCCTATTTTCCCAGGTCGAATTCTTTGGTGAGCATTAGACAAACTTTGAGCTAAGATCACTAGCTGTTTTTCATTATCAGCGTGATCTGATCCGGATCAGATCACGAAAATAAAACAAAACGGATCATTGAAAAGTTTAATTTTGGAATTGTGGCAACAGTTACTTTCAAAAACAAAACAGATAATACAGGGTACATATTTCAAACTACATATTGCCACCAGCCATATTGCAAATATTCTTCTCAACGTGACGGCACACAAGGCAATGTCATTTCACTTGCAATGTCGGGGGTGTTACGATATTTGAATCAAATTTGATAATTTTTCTTTTCAAATATATTTTTGTGAAACGAATTTAGTAGATATTTTATGTTCAAATATACAACACATGAACAATATTTTGCTGCTAGCACTTGAGTTTATCTTGGCATATTAAGGTGTGTCCAGACCAGCGAAACATTTGAGAAATGTTTGAAGAATGTATGAAGAAATCGGACACATTTCATAAACACTTATAAAAGATTTCTTTGGACTAGAAGAAAATAATGTGGTAGGATTATTAGCAGCGAGTTAATTTTTTATGTTTGTAATTTTGGTCTCGGGAATAACGCCACACGCGATTTAATTCAAATAATCGTATTAAATGAATCGCTTTCTCATTAGGTATTCGAAGCTTTTCTGCACATTTTCATTTTATTTAAAAAAAAATAATGATCGAAAAACAGTGCTCACTTGTAGAACAAAAATTATTTCCCAATTTACGATTGGGTAACTGTGATACATTTCATAAATGTTTATTTGGTGTCCAGATCCAAACCAGCAAAACATTCAATCATTCATAAAAATTGTTTTGTTTAATAAATGTTTTAGAAATATTTATGAAACATGTAGGTATTTAATTGTTTACCAAATGTTTGGATGGTCTGGACATACCTTTATAGAACGAGAAAAAACAAAATAACTCGGAATACGGACGGGGAGTTCATTCGAATGCGAAAAAATCAATTGATTGTCTGTGTTTCATTTTTTAGTCTGGCAACGTGATAGTGTGGCTATCGTTCCAGGCACACCAACATTTAAAAATAAAACAAGCCACCTAGTGGGAAATAGTAGATATAATTTTCAGATCATGATTCGTGATCTCGATGAGAAGCAGGATCATGTGCTCTTGTTGTAAGTGCATGTGAATCGATAATCTATATGGATCATAGCTGATAATAACTCCTGAGCTACTGGAAAGTGATAATATATCATCACCTTGACAGAGATCAAGTAGAAGCTGGCTTGAATTGCATTGAAAAAATAATTGCAAATGATAAACAGTAACTATGTACCTAAAGAAATGTGTATGTTCATTTCTGCCTCCTGTAGCCGCAAATTCATTCGCTATTCAAAACTAAACACAAATCATCTACACAAGAAGTAAAACCTGAATTAACCCAACTACCACGAAAGCAATTATGGTTCATTAATTTGTCAAAAACCCATCACATAAAACGAACCCTCTATAGCGGGGCGAATTTGACAGTGGCCAACCAATTATTGCCCCAACGCACAGTTGTTACCAGCCCCTCGGTGATTACCGTTTCGAGGGAAGGAAATGGTTTTCGCCTATCAGTTTCCGGCACTTTTCCGTTCGCCTTACCATTTCAAAAATTATCATCTATACTTAACGTCAACGAGTCCTCCGTCGATCTGAACATCTCACACTGCTACTGTGCGTTAATCGTTATACGATTCGCTATGCTTTTCGCATTTTCTCATTCGGATGTTGTTTTGATGATACCAAAGATGGAATCTGATTCTGAAGTTTGTACTTGGATTTCGCTTATAGTAAGTTCCGCAATCAAAGGTTCATTTAGCATCCATTCGAGCTACAACAGTAATGACTTCGGGACGAAATCGAGGGCGAGTCATGCGCTCCGACCGTACGATTCTAAGTGGAATGGTATCCGTAATGGTTGAAAACAGTTGTGGTTCTTATTGAATGCTATCATTCCCCGAGAAGATGCTTTTGACTGGTATAGTGGTCTGTGAACGGCGGGTAAATGCTGAAATAATTGCTGCAAAAAAGATTACGCTTTCTTTTTAATAAATTCGTATGAATGGGCATGGCTGCTGGAGGTTGGTTTGAGTTTTCAGACAATCTGCCAAATACTACAAAAATTTGTTGTCAACTAGAGTTTTTTTTTTAAATGTTTTTCTTTGACACAAAGTCTATAGAATGTTAAGTTCTACTACCCAGTATTAATTTGGCACCCTAAGCATCATATTTCAACCAAGATATCCCCCATCATGTGCACCTGTACCAGCATGAATACCACTATTAGTATACCCTCATATCAGTGGCATTGACAATAAACTACTACGGAGCACATTGGCCTAATATGTGCATCATCTATAGCTAAGGATCATCAGAATAGTGAACGAGAAAAAAATCACCAACTATGTAGGTAGCTACTTCAAAATAATGAAGCGACCCCTAGACAAATGGCACAACGTCCACCACCATATCACCATACCACAATGACCCTAAAACTCTGACACTGCATCAACTACGAGTAGACAAAGACATCCTTCTCATTCTCGCCGGTATATATATACCTAGTCACAGGTCTATAAACGAATTGCTTGCAATGAAATTTTTAAGCATAACAATATGAAACCATTTATGTGTTATCCTGAGTCGCATGCACATGTGGCTGACGACGACAATAACCCACCGACAAACGTAGCTATACACTTTCGTTGCTCTGTCCATCGTGACACCGCCAACAATGGCAGCTCGCAGCCAGTACCATTCAGCAGGCGATTGCATGTACTTTCGAGTATCGTAAATTATTTTTATTGCAGTTGTTAGCAATTTTCCAAGGGCCGAACGGCGCGGCGCGGCAGCACCCCAACACACAGCAAAGACATGAGGATCCTGTTGGAACGTTTTCAATTTCGTTATATTGATTTGGTTTTGCAAAACACGAAGAATTTTATATGCATATGAAGTAAGGGCAGGATTTTGGTCAAAGTATTTTGCTTTCTGGCCAAAATAATATGCAGACGACAGTTCTTGTGCTTGTGCGCCATGGCTGGCATTAGCTAGAGGTGTCCACCTTGCTGTGCCATAATTCTATTGCCATATATACGAACAGCCTGAAGGTGAAAATTAATTTTCCTTTTCCTTAATTGAGGTGGAATGAATTGTAGCCAGAAGGTTGCCAGAATTAATGGGACACCAAAGAATGGAACACACATAATGGACAGACAAAAAAAAACACACACAAAAAGGGTTTAAAGGTTGCCTTCTCTGCCCCCTGTGTGGTGGACTTTGAAGCCAGATACGGTGGATACGTTTTTGGAAAATTGCACAAGGGAAAGAGATTGTGACAGAGACAACATTTGAACGTGAAATAACGATCCTTTGACTGTGGGAGAGATTCCATTTCGATGGGTAATAAGTCGCTCTCGGTTGAGGCAAGTCTATGACTGTTGTTAGGTTGAAGGTTGTGGGTGGATGCTTTCGAAAGAAAGATTGAACTGTGGTTTTCTCGGTAGATTAAGATATTAGTGTGTTTGTTGTGTGAAGCGGCAACGTTTAGAAAGGCCGGAACATACGTGAACAAACGAACATCATGATTTTGTGCTTCTACACTTTTGTCTCAGTGCAACCGATTCAAAAGGTCGCAATCACATGTGTCACGAAAACCATTAGTTGCAAATCTTTACTTGTCTAGTAGAAATGCGTCTTAAAAAAACTGCTTTTGGCACTGTTCATGTTAACTGTGGGCCAAATTTGTAGGTCCAATGGTTGATTTTATATGGGAAATTTCACCATTGTGAGCTCGAAAAATCTAGCCTGGTCACTAAAAACCACTATTAGTACCTCGCTGTGATTATAGAATTTCCAGGGTATTTACAGAACGTGTACTCTAGCTTTCGGATCTAGTAAACACGAAATTGGTAGTCAAAACCTGCTTTGGATAATCTAGCCCGCTCAGTAAACTGAGCAAACGACAAAAATTCACATCCTCGTAACAAAAAATTCCAGATTTTGTACGGAAAATAGTTTAAGTTTTCCGTAATAATTAAGGCTCAGAAATCCAATGCAGAAGGCAAATCTCACAATCTCACAAATCTCAAAGTTTGAGATATTTGGGACGTTCGTATACCTAGTTTATGTAAAACGTCAACTAGATTTGTCTGGAATAGAATTCGAAGGCGCAACTTGAATTGTTTTTGTATTCTGGCGGTTAGCACCTTTGTTCGTCTAAAATCGAAATTTGTTACTTTTTTCGAGAGCCTATCACTTTTTTTTTGTTATTTTGCCCTTTTTTTTTTTTTTAGAAAAAGCTCTTCGGAAATTTTTCGAAAATTGTTATTTCCAAATAAGTAGGTACCTACGTTTAGAATTTGACACCGTTGTATATCACAACACTATTATAGTGTTATGCGATCTAATGGTTGTTAAATATCGTGCGAGATCAAATTTGCAGAGTTGCTTCAGAAATGACACCTTTTTCTCTCAACAGCTTTTTTTTTTTCTTTACTTTTTAGAATTCTGGAGCCAAACTGTTAACTTTAAATTTGATTTGATTTTCTTGACTAGATTTGTCGGCTTCCTCATAATAAACGTTAACTGAAAGAAAACTATTCACGTGACTTCACTGGGCCAATAATAAGTGAAATACATCTAGTCAGTCAGCTCTCAGACTTGCTAAACTAGGAATCCGATCGTCACATTTACTTTACTTTTGGAACGAAAGCTTCGATAAATCTCATGACTAATACTCGTATCAAAAGCCAAGTATGCAAATAAATTCACTAATTCAAAATCGCGTGCTATTTTTGTTGCGTTGAAAGATTTTTTTTATTATACACATGATTAAAATACTAACCTTAAATTTTAATAAAATAACACTTAAAATATAAGCAGCTCATTTAATGCAAAATTTCTACTAGAAAGAAAGAATTCTTAACATTACATCCGGCACTTTTGTAATATTAGAAAGTTTGTGAACAGCTGAGTTTGACAATCGACTTAGACGATTCAAACCGATTTACGCAACATGCGTTTTTCTTTTTCATTTTCTGAATCGCAGCGATCTGACTTATCTATAAATTTAGGCAGTCAAAACTACCCGATCGATTTTTCTGAAAATTGTCCGATTTATAGGTGGTTTCAGTGTTTTGAATGAAATTCAATAAGTGGCACTAATTTTTGCACACCATTTACATTTTAGTGGGTCTTTCTGTAAGACCGTCCAAATTTTAAAAACCACTAACAATGCGAACGTTAGTAAATTAAAATCCTAAAAGAAGAAATACGGGAAAGAAATTCGCATTTTCTCATAAAACTCAATGGCACACATCTTGAATAAACGAATGACACTGCAGCACTGGCATGCATACATATAGCATATCTGTAAATGACACCATGCATATCCAATAAAAACACACAAATAATTTATTTGATTAAAATTGCCTTGGAAAAAACATTTTTTATTTATTGCTTCCCTGAGACAATGCCGCCATAATCTCTTCGGACAAATTGTCATCATCAATAAACTTCGTGTTTGTGTTTCGGTACGCATAACACGACTCGACAATATCAAATACGGCGCAATCATTAATTAATGACCGTTGATTAGTTAATTGAAGCATTTCGCCTGAAATAAGTTATTATGATGGCATGGCCGAAGGGTGGGCGGCAGCTGACTGGATTGTATCCAATAATTAATATAATTCTGATGAGGCGATAGTAGAAGGGTTGAGGGTTGTTAAATCCCAGTGCGAGTTGTGTTTGCATGTTGGTTCAATCCTCCTTATTTTCCTTTCATTTGGGCATAGTTGGTCTGATTATTTTGATGACGGACATTATAAGTGTTATTGAATGGTGCGTGCGTGTTTTGGTTAACAGAATGATAAAAAAGTAAATCAATTTATAATAATTACTAGTTGTTGTCGAGTGGGTGTATATTAGATATGTACAACTTGCATCTTTTTCAGGCCCGATGAATAGATATTGAATTACCTACTGACTTGAATTGAAAGCGCAACGAATAATTACTCGTTGCGCTTTCAATTGTCCGAAGTTTGGTAGGAGAATGCAAAAAGTTTGACGCTAAGTCTTTTATTTGCTTTCAGCGTTGCCAGGTCTTTGTCGACCAAATGCCCTTTTATTGTTTGCTTCTTATTTAAAATGGACAAATTTGTTTCCGTTTATTAACTTCAGACTCTAAGTTTGCCTGCATCACAATTTTCTGTTCAGTCGCTCGTGCTTTCACAATTCATGAATCATTTATATTTCCTTTTTTTAACATATTTGGATTTAATTGACTTTTAAAAAGAAAAAAGTTTGAAACATTTACACATCTATAGTGACTTTTTTAGGAGCAACATGTCCCTGTACCTATTTTGGGAAAATGTTAGTCCTTTTTTGGCCATTGACTAACCAAATTTCAATACATTGTATCTTAGTATAGACACTTCACTAAATTGAGTAAGGTTTGTGAATTTTTTCAATCCTTCTTAAGCACCCTCACTAAATTGAATAGAAATTTTCAAGAGTTTCGGGTCTTTAATTTAGGTAAATTTTTCGTGGTCTAATGATCTTCTGCAACACAATTTGCTTTTCTGAATTTATGGATATTTCTTATTACAATCTTTTCAGTTTGTTTAATATTTTCGAAATGGCTGCCCATCAGTTATTCAGTAAATTGAGTATGTACCATTTTATAGCAATTTCTCTTGCACTATATGGGCAATACAATGAGACCTTATTTTTCTGACAACTTCTTAACAGAAACAGTTGCTTAATTTGTTAGTTTGCTTAGTGAAAAGGTATTTTAAGTTATCTCGTTTCTAAGTATACAGTATTAGTTGATATATGTATTTTAATCCAGAAACCGCCAGAGTTCTATTGCTTAAGACGAGGGTGGATTTTTTAACTATAGTTCAGAAGTAACACCTTCAATTTTTTTTATAATTTACAGATTAGCAGATTTATATATCTTTAATTGCACCAAATATCACCTACCGCCCCAAATTGTAAGTGCACCCCTTCTATTCAGGTCATATTCAAAAAGTTCGGCATTTCAGAGAATGAGTATTTGATTACCATAAGTGTTGGCCATCCTTTTAATTAGAAACGTATGTATGCTTCCATATGACATAAATTTACCATTTGTTAGGGCGTTATAGAAAATTATTTTGAAACGTAAGTACTAAATACATCAACTGGCCAAGTACATAGTTGAAAGCTTTGGAATTGTCAACTTTCGCCAGTAAGTAGTTGAAAGCTTTGGAATTATTTTCCAATTTGTGAGAAAAGGTATATAACATATTTGAGATCGGATAACTCAAGGTTTGCCGATCGTAATTTGTATTCGTCACAATATTACCGATTTTATTGTCAAGTCAATAGTATTCGAAGATTTGGTCAGTTGATGGATGCTTTCTTGTTTCCAATGCGGCAAAAATGGATAGAATTAACAACTTTTTAGAACCATTTTGGGACTACGGCAAATTTTAAAACTTTTCGATAAGTCTTGATTGAAAATATTATTTAAATATTTAGGAAGCACTTATACGTCGTCGAATACGTTTTGTATGACGTCAGCAATAAAACAAAAGTACAAATATATGTATTTTCGGCTATTTAGTGAAGAATCAAATATCGATAATCTGACGAAAATTTAATTTATTTACAGCACTTCGGAAATACACACACCTGTTCTATGTTCCGACTGAGGTGCGATTTTCGAATTTTCTTTATAAAACAGCTTACTGAACAAGTTTATTAAGTAGTTTAGTATGTCACATAAAACAATTTCTATCGATCCTTCGAATTGTACTTACATCTCTAGCAGACTTGCTATGATGCATATAAGTATAAGTAAATGTTATATCCCTACCGCTACCAATTTTATTGTTATTTTTTGTTTATATAATCACCCTCTCTGTTGATTGCTAAGTACGTGTAGTTCTGAGCCAAAACAAATGAACAACTGGACTATAAATGAGCTACAGTAATAATCACCTTTGTAGCTATCTAGATTGCAGGTTCCCTTATCGACATTTGTTTTCCATCGTCTTCGAGATATTGCAGCGCCGCACTGCCCCACTGGGAGAATGATTTTTAGACTAGAAGCCCTCGAAAATTGGAAACAATCCCAGCCAGCATTTATGACTGCAGAAAATTCCATAGTCAGTAGGCACTTGCAGCAAGGATACTGATGCCTATAATGTATTTTAACAAATCAATAGAATAAGTTTGCAATGCCTTTGTAGACAAAAGCTGCAACAGACCCATTTATTTCACTCTTCACTTTAACCTCTACCACCCACCCTTTCCGAAAGAAACTAAACCATATATCAAATCCATATACCAAATTCATGTCATTTCTATGTGTAGTACTTTTATCTTGTCAAGTGTATCCTACATTCAACACACAACAACTGTTCCCAGCTATGGAATGGAATTGTTAATGTTCAACTAATGAATGGATTCATCTGAGACTTTATGCAAGAGGAAGGTATGTAAATATATATATGGTATGGAAATGAAAAGTCGTTGAACAGCGGAAAGGACACGTCATTTGTATTCGAAGTTATATGATGTCTATGATAATGCCAGGGAAGAGCTCCCTAAAGGAGGACAAGCAAAAAAAAAAGATGTGTGCAACGCTTACAAATGCATTCAAATAACAATGTAGGTACCGTAGTATTGTTTCATGCAGCGCAATCATAGGTATTCAAATTCAAAGTAGGCTGAGATTTAAAGAGGATGTTTGAGATAAGTATATAGCTTCTTTGTCGTTAGAGGATATTAATGATCTGAGAAGTACCTAAATGCGATTGTGCAGTAAATGCTTCGTATAATGGGGACATGCACTTAAACAAGGCAATGTACCTTGAAGGAGTGCAATGGCGTATCTATACATATTAAAAGGAAAGGGATTAAAATAGTCTAGACAGTTGTGATAGATCTTAAGAGGTTCTACAAATATTTTTGCTTTTTATGATTGGCATGTGCATTGTGCAAAACTAAAAAAATACGAAATAGCTCGAGATAGGTATTTATACAGAAAATAAAAATTGAAAGAAAGTTTCAATACAAATCTGTACCGGAACGGTTAAGTACTAAGAATATCCATCACGAAAAAACATTAAATAGAGATGAAATATCTACACATTTTAGCCTTCGATTTTTCAAACCCTACCCCGACCAAAGGACACCGCCTCAGTTGGCAAACAGAAGCTGAAAGGAACACCAACCGAATCGCAATGAACAACTGATGTAGGTCTCTGAGGACTGAGCTAAGCAAAGAGGGGTTTCTCAGTTGAGTCGAAATATAAGAAAGTCATCATTCAACACCCCAAAAGCCTAAAAAAAAAACTATCATCATCAGTCCATTTCGAACCCTAGAGGGGGAACAAAACTAAATATCAAATGAAATATCGTTAAAAATCAAACTTTCCACATCAAATGCAACAGATTAGTCCTTAATATTCCACATACGTCTATCCCAATCCGTCCCAATTGTACATTCCCATCTCCTGCAGGGGGACGGACTTTTTCCCCTCACTTGAGCACACTGCTGAAAGTTTAATAAGTCTCTCCTGCGGATCCCTTAGCGCCCCCGCCTCGCCAACTTGAACCTGGAGTTTAAATTATTCACGAATGTATAAACTTTTACGACGTCACTTTCGCTTTGGTTATATCGTCGCTTCGTCTTGTCGTTCGAAACCAAACAAAATGCAATACAACTCCACATCCGTCGTATCTACTGATTCTATACTGACATCATGAATGGCAAAGTGGATGATGACATGTCACATCGTATGCTGGGAGTAGGCTAATGTTTGTTAATGCCCATGATGAAGCGAAGGTCATTCGAATACCATAAGAATCTCGTGCGCGTGAATTGAATGGCAGATACTCTTTTTCTTTTAGCTATCTCCCATGGTGACATCTGTGATTTTCTCGTGGATATTTCAATATTGCATGCCGGCTGAGGGTTTTTATATCTTTGGGATTGGCAAAAATTGTAATATGATGTGGTTTTAATAAGGGTAACACATACACTCAACTGAGGTGGTTCAATAAAAAGCTTAAGTAACAATAGCACTAGAAGTCGAGTGCGAAATTTAAGTAGAATATGTGTTTGATTGATGACAAAGCAGGGATTAAATAATGTTCTTCGAACAGATTTCGCTGCGGATATGTATACATACCTACCTGTGTTTGTAGCTGTAACCGGTTGCTAATTTGTTCGATAGAAGTTCGATTTGGTGGTCGCTATAAAGTTGCTGATTACCATGCTTCTAAATATCAATACACAGATACCGTTCGAACTCGATTAGTAATGCGATAAAGAATGAATAATTCAAAGACAACAAATTACATACGTGGAAAGGTTAACTAATCAAAGGCAGAGAAGATTAACGGATAATTGAAATCGTCGCGTCGGCCCAAATATAATAGTTTGGGCGTGGCAACCTTTATTACCACTAGTCTATTGTCCGGTTTGATAAGCTGTGGGTAACTATAAATTACTGCGTTTTACTTACTTACTACTTTACCATGTTTACACACAGGTTTAGATTTGAGTAGTAATTTTGGAGAAATATTTTTAAAACTGATTTATAGAATTTAAAAAAAGAACTAACGACAGATTTTTCCTTAATACATACTTATGTTATTTGAAATACGTGTTTCGACCAAAGTCCTTAGAGTAGTTTTGTGAAATTATGCAAACGAAATTGTAGCAAACATTGCGGTGTTGGGTCTGAAAAGTCCTGTTCTTCAACTGTTTAGCTGAAAACCGAGTATAGGGTACAAATCGAAAATGGGGTTTTCGAGATATGAATTTCTTTTAAAAGTACCACTTTCGGTCGTACCACAGTCTTTTTAAAAAAGATCAATTCTACTCCAAGTAGGTATGCATTTTGGTCAAAATCAATAGAACCATTCTGAAATAAGCCATAAAGAACCGAATAAAAAAAGTGTATATAATGAAAAAAAATCTATTCGATTGTTTAGAGAAAAACTGAGTATGCAATCAATTTAGGAAAATTATTTATCTCTTTGATATTTTTTATCTTCTATATTGTAATGAAATTAAATTCTATTCTTTTCTATGTACAATATTCCCAACAAAAAGGATCTACAATTTTATACCGAACTAAATGAAAAGTTCTTTGATGACAGTTATACTCTCGGATGCAAAAAAAATCCTTAAGATGGAATTTTTGGGTTTTTTCTCACTCTTCAGAGAAAAAGTTCTTGTACCGATTTATCGCAGCAACTATTCACCCGCTTCTGCTTAGGAAAATTAATTATTCATTATACACGGATGACTTTCTTTGGAATAATAATAACTTCTGTCGAAGATATATCCCCAAAGGGTTCAATTATTACTAAATAAGATCAAACAAGTCAGTCAGACAATGAAATAAAACTGTTTTCAAATCCATTTAAACGCGAAGGTTCTTTGTCTATCCCAAAATCACATCTTTAAGCGATGTATATCACCCTATACGAATACGGTAGGTCCACAGCGATTTCGTAAAGCTATTTTCGACAGCGTGCACAAACGGCGTGAAAATCTCGTGCTACACAGTAGTGCACTTTAGTTTCTGAAGTCTGTGGTTCTTGTCTGCAGCATTGCGATTGCGATTCCTCTTCCTCACCAGCCCCTTTATCGATCTGAATGTTTCTCCGATGATTTAATAACTGGTCTTTTGAACTTTGATGGAATTCAATCCAAAAACTTTCTGACAGCCAACCATGCTCTTTCCAAGAGCATATTGCATCGGACTATCAAATCAGGCGCACTCGTCTCTTTCTTCATAAAGAATTCCATTTGGTTAAACTCCAACAAAATACCGGGGGTAATTCCATATGTATGTCTGTAAATGTCAGTCAGTATAAGAAGTCTCACTTCCATTATACTTCATGTCATGTACGATAAAGGCTTTCGACAAATCCCAACCGCTCAAGAGTAAACCTCAAATCACTTTTATTTCCCATTAAAATTGGTCCGAGATCCTTGGAAGAAAGGGGAAAGGATACATTAAACATGCACACACACACTCGTCCATGGCCATATATGCCCAAGCCCATATCGTAAACACTTCATATAGACCAACATATCGCAAAAGAAACCCCAGCCAAAATCTAAGACGAACAAATAAGCAAAAAAGACTCCCAACCAAAGAGTCGAAGAAGCATTAATCCTGATGCATGAAATGAAAATGATTCCATTTCATTCTACCATGACGACGATGATAATCCTTTTCTGCTGTTACCACTAATACTTCCCGCACCACTGCCATGCCAGTTGATGTCCGAAGGAGTGATACATGTGTATCCTTCACAAGGGCCCCGACTACCATACATACAGATCTATGCTTGCTTTTCATTATTAGAATTCTCTAAGAAAATTACGAGTGTTTCTCAACTACGTGGTAATCTTCACATGGGTATTAACATGACTGCGACTGGGTTAAGACTAAGGAAAGACGTATGGATGGAGGGGCAGGCTGCAAAACGGGAGTCAAATCTTGGCGAAGGAATAAAACTGGCAAATAGTAAATGAAAGAAACTGTCAGGATCATGCTGCATGACATGGCGAGGTGTTAGGTGAATGTGCTTTATTTCTTTCTTCATGGCTCC
The DNA here is from genome assembly GCA_951230905.1 of Cheilosia variabilis. Lineage (NCBI taxonomy): Eukaryota > Metazoa > Arthropoda > Insecta > Diptera > Syrphidae > Cheilosia > Cheilosia variabilis. The sequence continues at coordinate 16,638,847 of OX579677.1, read as the reverse complement.
TTTGATGCTTTGTTTGACATCCATTTCATGGGTGTCCTTCAAAGAGTAAACTGTTGCACATCAAAGTGGACTGTGTGCGGTGTTTTTGTTGGTGACGGTGGTGCTGCTGCTGAATAAGCTTTACCATGGTTGAACGAGTAGATAAACAAAATTATCCCATTGCCATTGAAGGATGTGTTTTCTTTTCTCGTTGGAAAAGTTTGTTGTTAGGGAAATATTTCCGGAAGTGCTTTGAAGTTAGCTAAGAGCTATAGGGATATAGCCATTATGCAGAGCTGGTTAAGAATGGAGTCTTTAATTCCTTGTGCGGAGTCCAGGATACGAAAAACACTTTTTGAATTCTATGCACTTGAAGGTACACATGGCATTGCCGAAAGGAAACTAAAGGTGAAACAAAACAGTACTAACTGTATTTAAAATGTTCTTTCAAACACAGGCCACAGGTTAGTCCAGTCCTGGAATATTGCTCCCGTTTATGAAGCTTGACGACGTAGCAGAAGAAGACCTCACTTTATACCCACCATTGATTTCAAAACAGTCGTACTATAAGCAGCATTTAAATATATACAGCTTCGGGGCCATATCCAAACTGTGGTGGGTTTTTATTGCCATGAGGGAACTAAGCAAAGCGAAAAAGCCGATTAATTGGACTGAAGATGTCCGGAAACTCACTGAACAGACCCTGAATTCTTCTGCTTTACTTTTAAGTCGACTTAAGACTCAGCCATAAAAAGCATGAACCCCACGAAATGTATCTCACATTGGGATATCATCCAAAGCCTAAAAATGGGCAAACGAGCTAGTCAGCCCTTCAACACCAATGCCAAAACGATCCTTTACGTAAGAATATCGGAATTGTGGCAATTTTGGATCAGCACTATCATTCTGAGGAGTTATGTGATATCTAAAAACACTTGCACCTTGTACACAAACAAATTTGAGACACGATTTGGTCATTAGAACAGAAATTTCCGACTTACACCGATCGTTACACTGTTAAAAAAGGCATCCAAATCCAACAACAACTTCCAGAAAATGAAAACTTTTTTGCTTTTCTTTGTAAATGTTAGGCAATACCAGTTGCCTCTAGGGTCGCACATGAGCGCAAACTAAATAGGTAATTTATTTTTTGGTTTTTGTAAATATTAATATCTTGATTTATATTTTAATCTTTAGCTTCAATATTTAACAATAGATCTATAAATTATTTGGCGGAAATGCCTATAGCTCGTGACCATAATTTAGATGAATAATCTATTGCATAATTCAGACGCAACGCATTCCACGATGAATATAGTTTACAATGCATACTGCATACTGGATATACGCCGTTGCGGCGCAACTGATGTCAATAAATCAAACCAAATCTGCTGATTCGCCTGAAGCTTAACATGATCGATTAATCGAGTTGCATAATATTTCCATCCAATCGCCATCAGTACCATTTGCAGACGCTATATTGATCGTGTTTCTAGATTATATGAATAGACAGCTTGTTTTACATAAATAGATAGGACAAACACAAATGACTTGTTTCGATGACTGTTCAGATAATAAAAGTATTCAAGAGACGGCATGACGAACAAAGTTATGTATCAGATCAGTGAACTAGACAGAAGAAGGTCCTTAGGTTTGTAGTATCATTTTATATTGATTTTACTTTGATAGGCTATTGCGTCCGGATAATGCCAAATAAAATAGAAGCAGATTGTGCGTTTGATTTGAGCCGATGACTGAACAAAAAGCTAAAAAAAGATACATTTAAAAAGAAAACATAAGAATGGTCCAGGAACTCCTACTTCGCATAGACATGAAAATATTAGGTACCTAACACATTTTAAAACAAACAAGTGAACAAAAAACAACACTAGATATTAACATTATTTGCTAGAAGAAAGCCAATGGCTTTACATTGTAGCGAAGTGAGATTTTTAGGGTTTGTCTGTATGCGCCAATCCTATATATACTACATAACAAAATTAATACAAAGTACATATGAAATCAGGGCTGGGCACAAATCCTCATTCTTCAGTCCTTCACGTGGGCGCCCGCCTGAAAATCACTAACCGGTCAAATGGTTAGTGTCAGCCAAGGATTTACGCTAACGTCTCAATCGTTTGACGTGATCCATTAGTTTGAGGTAGGAGTAAACCTTTAAATCCAACCTAATTCCAGTGGTGGTGTGAGCAGATAGCAAACCGTACCCAAGGATGAAAGGCTGGGGGTAAAACCAGTCGCGTACGAGCTCCCTCCGACGCTCAGGCAAGGTCGGTTGTAATAAGTGCCCTATCTCGGTAAGTCGGCTCTGCCGGGATCGACTTTCTTTCCGTACCTACTCGTGGGACCAAAATTTAAAATGAATAAAAACTTAAACAAAAATGAAACAGAAACAAAAAAAACAAAAAAGGAAGAATCCCTCTTAGGGACCTCTTCCGAGGAGAACCTACTAGCCTCCAGCCAGGAGACAGTAGTTGAACCCTCAAGCCTAAGGAGCACCAGCCATAGTACTCCTTCAGGCAGTCAACCTTGTACCTCATCCATAGCTTCGGCAACAATAGGGGCCGAGGATACCAGACATAGTATCCAAAAGCCACCCAATAAAAATGATTCAGCCTCAACTGGGAGCACCAGCCATAGTGCACTCAAATCCAAAAAGTCCTCCGGCTCCATCTTGAAGTCAAGATACACTAGGGCTGTCTTTATTCTTGCAAAGATTGCGAAGAACGAAGAGACTGGTGTGACTGACGAGAGGGATAAGGAGGACAAGATTAAATATCAAAAGGTGGTCGACGAGTACGTTAAATACCACAACAATCCGAAGCAATCACAACAGAAAAAAGAGAGCGTGAAAAGAAACAGGTCCCAAGATGAGACCTCTCACGCCTCTAAAAAGTCGAAGATTGCTCCGAGACTCACCAACCTTCAAGGCCCATCCACTTCTCAGGCAAACAGGACCTTCACCGAGGTGGTGAGGGATCACCTTCAAGTTGCCATCATAGACGAGTTGTCTAAAAGTGGTAATTCCATCATGTCACACTGGAGTCGAATTGAAGCCAAACTATCAGAGATGGTTGTGGAACATGTTCTCTCTGGTGTTGATAGTAGACAACCAGGTTTTGACTGCGCGGAAATTGTTCGAGGGTACCGGGTGATTAAATGCGTGGACCAATACTCAAAGGATTTTCTTGGATCTTGCATAGCCAAGATTGGCGAAGCCTGGGATGGCTTAAAGCTTAAGCTCATCCCAGCCAGGGATATCCCCACGAGACCCAGGGCACGTATTTGGTTACCCGTGATGAAGATAGACTCTGAGAGTCTTCTGAAGTGCCTTAAGATGCAAAACCCGCAAATACCCATGGACGACTGGGCTGTCATTAAGGCAGAAGCTCCCCAGAAAAACAGCCTATCTTACCTGCTGCTCATCAACGAGGAGTGCCTAGGGGCATTAGAAGCGGCTGACTTCAAGCACAGGTTTGGCATAAGGCTAGCCAAACTAAAAAATTTCCGTTCGACAGGACCTGAAGACGACACGGACGACGTCGTCGCTGCCAACAAGTTGCTGGAGGACCTGGCGATCGCCAGTAAGACCCAATAACCATTATGCTGAAAGTCATCCAAACGAATCTCCAGCACTCGAAATGTGCATCGGAGAATCTTTTGGTCTTCCTCAGAGAGGAAGACATTGACATCGGCATAATTCAGGAGCCCTGGGTCAAGAAGACGACCATAATGGGCCTCTCAGACAGCAACTACAACCTTTTTTACAAAAGAGACGTCGGTAAGCCCAGAACATGCATTTTAGCAAAAAAATACATTAACGCTTTCCTCTGTCCCAATTTTAGTTCGGGTGACTTAACCGTTGTTGAGGTAGAACACACCCAAGGACTTACTTCACTAATATCGTCCGCCTATATGGCACACGACAGACCATCCCCGCCAGAAGAAGTGGAGCAGCTTACTGCAGCGATACAGGTGAGGCAAGGCAACCTGCTTATTGGCTGTGACGCTAATGCAAGACACCATCTCTGGGGCAGCAAGGAAATCAATGAACGTGGTGAGTCTTTATTTGATTTTCTTTTAACTGCCGATCTATGCATATGTAATGTAGGTAACACCCCAACCTTTGTATTTCCTAGCACAGAAAATTATAATGGGTGGGAAGAGGTGTTAGACATTACACTCAAAACAAACAGTGATATCTTGAGGGTTGAGAATTGGAGAGTCTCCAACTTAAAGTCCTTCTCAGACCACGAGTGGATTCTCTTCAATCTTAGTATCAAGGTAGATACTCCAGTCCCATATAGAAACCCAAAAAGAATTGACTGGAAGAAATTCGGTCAGATCTTAAAATCTAAACTGCCTAATATCCCACACCTAGAAATTGACTCAGGTGCAGAACTGGACACAATATCGTTCGCACTAGAAAGGGCGATGAATACAGCCTTTAAGGCATCGTGTCCCGTTAAATACAGCAAAAAAACCTTACCGCCGTGGTGGAATGAGGACCTAACCATCCTTAGAAGGATGACTAGGGACATTTTCAATATCTGCTACAGGCATAAGTTCTGGCAAGCTTACAAAGACTTCCTAAAGTTCTACAAAAAATCTATTAGATCAGCTAAGACAAAAGCATGGTCCGAATACTGCCAATCTATTGATACTCTAAAGGAATCTGCTAGACTCAGTAAGATTCTATCCAAAGTACGCTCAAGTCCATCTTTCATTAAGAGATCGAACGGAACCTGGACAGAATCAACTAAAGAATACTTAGAGCTTCTACTCAACACTCACTTTCCTGGTTGTAAAGATCACTGCGAAACTCCGTCCAGTTCGCGGGGGAGTTTTCCCTCGCACAGGGAAGAAGTTGAACGCATTATAACCAAGGAAAAGATCTCCTGGGCCATTCACAGTTTTGCTCCGTATAAATCACCGGGACAGGACGGCATTCTCCCCATCATGCTGCAAAAACATGAAGGGATGGTGCTGCCCTTAATCGTTAAAGTTTACATAAGCAGTATCCTACTAAATCACATACCTCAGTCTTGGAAGTATGTCCGAGTAGTTTTTATTCCGAAAGTCGGCAAAAGAGGTCACGAATCTGCGAAGGACTTCCGACCTATTAGCTTAACCTCCTTCATACTCAAAACTTTAGAACGTATACTTGACCTTCACATAAGAACAGGCCTTGAAAGGTCTCCCTTATGTCACTCACAGCACGCATACCTCAAGGGCAAGTCCACGGAGACCGCTCTCCATGAAGTAGTGCGTACAGTTGAAAGGTCACTTTCCCATCATCAATACACCTTAGCTACCTTCTTCGACATAGAGGGCGCTTTTAACAACGTACACACTGAATCGATCCAGAAATCTCTCTTAGAACTTGGAATAGAGGATTTCGTTACTTCATGGATCATTTCCATGCTGAAAGCAAGGATCATTCAAGCAAAACTTGGTAACACCCTTTTAACCAAATCAGTAAGCAGAGGAACACCTCAAGGTGGGGTAATCTCGCCACTCTTATGGATTATGGTACTCAACAAAATTCTGTCAAGACTCGACAGTGAAGGTATTAAAGTCGTTGCGTATGCGGATGACGTGGTTGTTCTAGTATCAGGAATGTTTCCGAACGTGATAAGTGAAATCATGGAAGGAGCACTGGGTAAGATAAGCGGGTGGGCCACAAGTTGTGGTCTTAGCATTAACCCAAGTAAAACTGAACTGATGCTTTTCACCACCAAAACCAAAATACCAACCTTCTCACTTCCCCGCTTGAATAACCAAAATCTTACTCTATCCTCCAGTGCCAAATACCTAGGAGTCATCCTCGACCCTAAACTCAACTGGAAGTCAAATATCGAACACAGAGTGAAGAAGGCAAGCATAGTTTTCTACGCCTGTAGTAAAACTTTCGGCAAGAAGTGGGGTCTTCGACCAAAGATGGTTCGTTGGATGTACACAGCTGTCATACGTCCCATCCTCACATACGGATCACTGGTATGGTGGCCCGCCTTAAGTAAAGCTTATAACATCACGAAACTGGGTAGAGTCCAAAGGACAGCTGGTATTGGTATCACGGGAGCCCTACGATCAAGTCCGACCGAAGCGCTCAATGTGATTCTTAATTTCCTGCCGGTGGATCTGTACACAAAAAATATTGCAGCGTGTAGTGCAGTTAGATTGAAGGAATCTAAATGTTGGTCAGAAAGGCCTTATGGCCACTCCAGAATCCTAATGTCCCTCCCCGACGGAATAGGACGCTTATCTACAGACTACACAGTACCCAAACTTAACTTCCATAAAAACTTCTCTGTTAGATTTCCCTCTAGATCAGAATGGGAGGAGAACGCGGTCGTAAACGAATTCGACATTCCTATCTTCACAGATGGTTCCAAAATGAACTGTGGAGTGAGAGCGGGCATTTTTTCAGCAGAGTTAGACATCTCCACATCCTTCCGCCTCCCCAACGCAGCCAGCGTCTTTCAAGCGGAAGTACTCGCAATCAAGGAGGCGTGTAGACTGCTCCTTAACATAACCACACTCGGAAAAAAAATAGGCATCTTCGTCGACAGCCAGGCCGCTATTAAGGCTGTCGGTTCTACCAAATCAACGTCAAAACTTGTTGTGGATTGCAGGGAGACATTGACCAGGGCTTGCCATCGGTTTGAAATCACCCTCGTCTGGGTTCCCGGTCATAGGAACATAGACGGCAATGAAAAAGCCGATGAACTCGCCAGATGTGGCTCTGCTCTGTGCGTGTCTCAGGCGGAGGAAGTCTTCCCTCCGCTGGGATACGTTAAGAGAGAAATCTTCCTGTACTTCTCCTCAAGGGCGGAGATGAGATGGGTGAATCTGACTAGCTGTATCATTTCAAGAAAGATATGGCCAACCTACGATGATGCCAGAACCAACAACCTTTTATCTAGAACGCGTGTAGATGTCGCCCGACTAACGGCAATTAGTACGGGCCATTGGCCCTTAGGAACTCACGCAGCCAAGCTTGGCATCCCTCATAACACCCACTGCCGTAGCTGCACTGACACAAACAAGAGTGAAACAGTGTTTCATCTTCTCTGTGAGTGTCCGGCACTAGCAAAAACCAGACTCAGTGCACTAGGTCATCCCTTTTATGATGACCTTTCGGCTATCCAAAGTATCCATTTTAATAAAATCATCAAATTTCTCAACTCCACAGGCTGGTTTTGAGCTCCCTCAACTTCCTTCCCCCCTTTTTATCTTCTGGTTCCGTTAGTTTGTGGTCTCAAAACGGCACTCAATGCGTTATTTGTGTTTTTCCCTCGTCAGTAGACGGGAATACAGCCACTTAAACCAACCAACCAACCAACCAACATATGAAGGCAAGTACATTGTCATCTCGCTTATCACTTTTAGCCTGATTGACTGCCTGAAACTTAAATCTTAAATTCCATATACGTATTTATCAACACCAACTACAGTTCTCAAAATTCATTCTTGACATTTGGATAATTGATATATTACGTCAATAAAAATAAACTTTCACTCACCTTTTCACGTAACATATCACGTATACGGCCAGCTTGATTTTTTGATCGATGCAATTCCAATTGTAATTCAAGGCAGCGTTCTTGCCAGTTGATCTGTAATGTTAAATGCAATAAGAAATAGTTAATAAACTAGTTTATTATGTAATCATGTTAACAAGTCAATAGTTAGGCGTGCATACCTACAGACAAACAATGTAATTGCAATAGAATTTCAGAAAGATGAACAGTTATAAAACGAGTCCTATATTCTTATCGAATTTTTTATCTTGGCGCTGCTGTCGAACGATCAAGAAGCCGGAAATCTATTAAGTCGTTTCTAAGCATTGAACTCAATTTAATTCCAAGGGAGTTTCATTCGTTCAATAGAGAGGTTCAACTATCAAAGGGATGTTAATAGTTTAATAAATTTTAGGCGGTACGAAGTTCGCCGAGTCAGCTAGTATGACTATATATATGTACAACGTACATAATAAAATTAAAGTTAATTTCATCTAAAACAAAAAAATAACAAGAAACACGAGTATAAAAACGGACTTATATACGTTTTTCAAAAAGCTGTTCCATGGCGTACTGTCGGAACACTTCAATGGCGGAAAAAAGCTCGTTAATTTTGCCGAACTGCTCATGTTATATAGAACTGTTCATCTCTCCGACATTCTACTGTAAACTGAAACACTCAAATTGTGATTTTGGGGTTCTCATTTCAACATTTTATACAAAGAATGAAGAAGTGTCTTTGACTTAAATCAATCGTTAGGTTTCTGTTCGACCTCAAGGAGAAATAAAGCAGACATTCTTTGTTGGTGTTAAATTGCACAAGTGCAAAATGTACCAACGTACTATTGTAGTCCTATCCTGAGAGACTTTTCTTTGGTTTTCGATCATCTGTTGACATTTTTCTTGCGTATTCTTTAAATTCAAATAGAAAGAATGAATGATTATTCTGAATAAAAAAGTGTATAGAAATTGCTGAAATTCTTAGGTTATGGCAATAGATTAGCTGTAAGAATGAAAAAAAAAAAACAAGTGAAAGTGTTATCATGGCCTGGCCGATTACCTAACACAGACGACCTGCCAAATTTGTAGCAGATTTGTAAACGACTGGAATGTAGTAAAATCTTTTCGAAGGATTGGTAGCACTTGTATGAAAATGTCAAAAAGACAATAAATGGTTGTGGAAATGACTTTATATCTTGAAAGATTTCAGTTTTCAAAAGATTTATTAGATGAGCATTGAAATGTTTTACAGTTCAGATAGTGAGGAAGCGTGTCGCTCTTTCTTAGGTAATAAAAGAACAGTCGTGCGACAACTACAAAACTAGTACAAAAAGGCATTTAACATTTTCATCCGACCTTTGTCGTGTAAAAACGGCAAGCGTCATACAGATTTGGAAGAGTCGTGTATTTTTGAGTCGGAAACGACAACGGTAATCGAGGTGATTGGTTTTGTATGGGAGGTACCAGAACTACTTGACCGACATAGCCCATTTTTAATACCAACCTGACGACGATAAAAAGAAGTCCTTTCACCAAATTTCATTCGTCTATGTCAATTCTTTTGGGCGCTATCGTGCTTTCAACAGACAGACAGACATGGCTAAATCGATTCAGAATGTGATCCTGATTCAGAATATTTATACTTTATGAGGTCTCCGGTGACTCCTTCTTGGCGTTACAAATGTAATGACAAAGTGAATATACCTTCCTGGAAAGGGTATAAAAAGCGTAGAGAAACGCTCAGAAAAAAATAGTTTTTTAACGCATCGAATAAGTTCCATTGTCGAAAAGACTTAATGAAACGACAAAGAACAGGTGCAAACACTCGATTTTCTGGTTCGCTTTTTTGGGCCTGTTCTTTGACACACTTTTTGCCTTTTCTACACTATTTCCGGCACGTTTTTGACTTTTTTTTTTTTTTTTAGTTTTCATGAGTCAGTTTCATTTGTTTGTTTTCCTGGACTCAATCCAGATGATATTCATAATTATTGGTGTACGATGGCAATGCAAAATGGGTACTTAAAGGATCCGCCAATAAATTGTTTTTAAGCTTTCAAATAGTGGTGGCAAAGGTGTCGTGGATAGAGAGAGTGTCTTCACCACTGCACTGGGGTAGGTCTGAGATTTCCTGGATTTGGAATCCCTTTTTTCGTAAAAGATTTTTGTTCAGATAACAGCTGAATATCAGTGCTACTAATACAGTACTCACCTCGGGCACAGCTTGAGCATAATTATTCACCTGGTGTACATCCAAGTTATCTGTGAGTGCCGAAAAAGGCGGCCATGGTGCGTCCGCATCCATCGCCACTAGCGCCGGACTAGCTATTAAGGCAGCATTCGGTTTAGCCGGTATTGGTGGAGCCCGATGCGACCGACGCGGCATTAAACGAGGACTATTCGGAGTCGATTGCGATGTTTGTTGCTGTTGCAGGGCTGCAGCAGCACTCGCGACTGCTCCCCCGGCGACGGCGGTAGAGGCTGCATATTGTACACGTGTACCCTGTGAATTTGTTAACGGAATGTGACCACTAAACGACGTGGCCCGTTTCGTCATTAACGGCGATGACGTCAACGATGCCGAACCGTACCGCGACAAATGCTGCTGTTGCTGCTGCATGTAATACTGGTGCTGCTGCTGCAGACTGTGACTTTGAGACGAGGCCGATGGAAATGTCTGCGTTCCACTGGAGAGATAGTATCCAGATCCATCCGGATGCCGAATGTAATAATTATGGGAAACAGATTGGGCAGCTGTTGATGTCGGCAGCGACGATGGCGAAGGCGAATCGGCTTGACGCTGTTGTTGCAACTCACTAAGACATGACAGTGACTCGAAAATTTGTGACAAACGGCCTGACGGTATTTCGTCAGACATTTATACGAACTATGTGACTGGGTGGATTTATCGCTGTCCTGTGGTTCGAGTATGAAATGTGGCTGCGCACTGCTGCTGACTCATTCTGAAAAGAAATTGAAAGATGGTACCGAATTAATTCTCCGTGCGAAGCAGTCGAAGGATATATGACTAGGGGTATAGGATGTCCATCTCCTGTTTTATGTCTGTCAAAATTGGACGGACAATTAATCATCATCTCTTGTTCGGTATGTCCAGGGTTTCCGTGTGCGAATATGTGACACTGTCACACGATTCCAGTCGCCAGGGAATAGGCACACGATGTGAGTGATATTTTCAAAAAAAAAAATCCTTTGAAACTCAACACTCTTCCCCTCTTTGAAATGATGATGGCAAATTTTGTCGACCGAAAAGCGAAGCAATAATTTCACCCACATGCGGAGGCAGGGAATAAATTGCGGAGGGCCATAACAGTGATAGGAGACATGATCCTGTCTAAATTGCAACTTCCCTAGTTCGTGCTCTTTATCTGTCGGAAGGGTTGAGTATTGATTTTAGATTCCGTGAAAATGGTGAAATTTCGAAATGGAAAATGTGGGACATTGACTGATTAGGGGATGAAAAATCTTTCTAAATCTCTCCCCCAATCTGGCACTATACCAACAATCGGTTGTTCGTACTTGACTTGAATGGGACTATGTATTTGCACTGAGGCATATGTTTTGAGTAAAATAAGCCTTCAGTTTGTTCTAGTTTATTATGAACGGGAAAGACACAAGAAGGGATGTAAAGTGCTGATACTGTCGGAGTAGATGGGAAAGTTGTGAAGAATATTCTGGGACACGTAGCTGTATATATATCTATATATAAAATATATGCGTCTGTGTATAATTTGTTTGACAATTTAAAGTTAAATGGTTAACACGTGTTAGGCACTTGTATAATTTGTTTATTCCCTTGTCGGTGCCTTGCCATTGGAACTGTAAATTATTCGTCCTACGCAGTGATTTGTGTAATGGGCTATTGATGAAAGGACTATGACGAAATGGGAGCTGGGGGGAAAACACAAGGTTTTGCGATAACTCACGTTAGTAACATTAACCGAAGGCGTATGTGTTATGAAAATAAGACGCAATGAGACCACAAAAAGTTGCACAAATAGCAGATTTTAACTAAGGGTTTTTGAGAGTATAGTGATGTGATTAAGCGATTTGCCTATAAGCACTCGTGCTTCGACAGAAGATTGCGTAGCTAACCTCTCTGTAGAAGGTTATTGGTAGCAGCATACCACTGAGTGGGAATGAGTTACTAAGCGTTTATTTTCGTTCGGCTTCCAGGCGACAGCGGACAAAATAACCAGATAACCTTCTACTAAGTCGTACGTATTTCATAAAGGCTCTAGGGAGCTATAATTTTATGTGCTGGATAGACCAGGCTATCGAATAAAAATGTACTCAGGAAAGGCGGCCTTGGAATGTTGGGCATGGAGACATAAAAGATGTTCCACAGTTTTTGTTTTTTAAAAGCCATTTGTAAGTACGTGTCGCCTTTCAGCCACAAATCCTTGGTTTTCACTTCTGTCAAATGACTTATCAGTTGACCTTGCAAAATAAGAAGATGCATCCAGGAAAGCAACGTGGTATTATTGATCTCCCGTAGCTGCGGAACTTACGGGGGGCAAATCCTGGTGACGTAGTCCGACCATTCTCAGATAGATTATTATTATTATTAACCAATGTTTTTTCAAATTGATAACTATTTGTGTCAAATTGCGATCGGTTATGGCAATATGTATTTCACGATTGATCGCATTATTGATAATGAAAAGTGTTGATTCACGACTTTTGGGGGTCAATATCTGCACTTCGCTCAATTTCTAGAATTGCGAATAAAAAGTCGTGAATTAGTAAATCCTTAGCTAAGCTCTAAAACTAGACAAACTTTTCGTGATTCTGCGCTTATTTTTCTTGATTTGATCTTAAAATTCTTTCCGTGAGTGTTTTCATATCTCGTTGTTTAAAAAAACCCTAAGACGTTTGCTAACTTATGTTTTGCGGGACATAAATAACTGAGCCACTATACAACTGAAGAGCATAACGAATTTTGAAACATGCTTATTTCACGCAACTTTTTGTTAGATTGCTATACGAAAATGGAAGGATCTTCAATTGAGTTACACAATTATGTACTTCTCAACGTAATAACTACCTACCGCAACATACATTTTCAAACATGCCGAGCACTTAAAAAATGAAACACGACTTTTCAGTCTATTTGCCAATGCAGATGCTTTTGCATACGATTTCATATCACTCCCGAAAATGTTCGCTAATTCTCATCAGACAAAGTGCTCTGATTAATTACGGAATAGTGCCATTTGTACTCTGTGCGCAACCACAATAAACCTACTTGCTACACATTTCAACAAAGAAAATGAAAATTTCCCAAGAATTTTTGTCCGCGTTTCGCAGTTGCCTCTGGTTTCCATAAATCGTCTAGCCTGGCATCATTCCATATACTACAGTACGCGTGTATACATTTTCAACTCATAATCATGTGGTGAGCAAAACAAATAGCAATTTTCTCTGAAACTTTCCCCACAAGCCCATTAATTCAACAATACTCCCATATGGCAGCTGCGCTCCTGTATACCCAACTGACGCAGTACCCACTTGATGCTATAAACGCGAACATTCCGCACCGCGTCTTAGTATCTAAAAAAAGGCGAATACAAGCAAAAGTTAATTCAATAAATGGAACACTCTAGCCCACATTCCTCATTCGTATATCGTATCTATATTTCAGTCTGAGACACTTGCAACGACGACCATGATGATTCAATTGCAATTGAATGGAAAATCAGGAAAATGAAAAACAACTCACAAGTGCATTTGTGAAAATACACTCGCAATAGCATATAAGTAATTGGCCCCATGAATCATGAATGAGGGCTACACTTTTGAATAATTTATCCATCAATGGAAATTGTCAAAAACACTCACATTTCATATTCATAAATGGGCCGATTGGTGCTGTCAGTTTTTAACATCGGAGATCTATACGAGATTGAACGATGGGTGGGTGACGGACTTTCGGACAGAAAAAACGAGAACAGAAAAGGGTTGCAAAAAGGACACTTCGAATCAGGATCAAAAGTCATGCTTTTGTTTTGTTGGTCGTTTTGTTGATTCTGAAAATTTTTATTGGTTGCCATCTGAATTACAGTTGAAGCACTCAATGAAGCATGAAATTAAAAATTTATGAACGTAAATCTTTTCCGAAGTCATCCATTACGAGCCACCAAATGAAAGGAGAACTTGTCCGGAACACAAAGTTGCTGCTGCACAGACCATATCGGTGTTTTTTTTTTTTTTTCGAAATGCCTCGCGGATAATGAACGTTACGAAAGCTATATATCCTTTTTGGGAGATTTATAATCTGTGCGTTTACTGAGTAAATAAACTGCTGCAATTGGAGACATATATTTACCTGGGTATATTCGTCTGGCTCTGTACTTGTACTTACTTATTAATTTCGGAAAGTGAACTCTTATTTCTTTGTAATTGCTCTATTGTTTGAGGGTAATTGTTTTACGCAGGGCGTTGGCAACGACGAAAATCTGCGTTAACTGAATTAAGTGCGATAATGGGCGCGGAGAGCAGTCGGTGTGAGGATTTCTCGTCGCCCGTTTTTGCAATACGTTAAGCCCACCATAAACAATAGCAAAATGCCAAATCAGACATTATATGGAAATTGTGTACATCTCTGCTTCGAAAATGTTATTCCCTTCTCAAATCTTCTCAAGAACATCATAGCTAGCGCTGTAATATACTATTTTGTATATTTCACATACTTGTTATAAATATTAATAATAATAATAAATCAATTTATTTAAGAAGTCATTAGTGAATATTTCCGTATTTGAAAACGATCTTCATTATGAAGTATCTATATAAATAAAACTAAGTTGGTATTTTGTGCGTTTACCGTTTACGTATAAGTACAGGGTGTCCACCGGGAAGGTATACTACTTTGTTTTGCCGCCATTTTGGTAAACATTAGTCTTGGCAGTCGTGAAGTAGACACGTGGCAAATTTATTATGGAAAAATATTTGATAAACCAACGTGTTTTAATCGTTAAGACATTTTATCAAAATCAATCATCGATTACTGTGACGATGACAAAGATACGTGAAATTTTTGGGAGAAACATTTCATTTGAATGGATATGTGAATAAACAGAATAGTCGGTTCTGGGCAATGGAAAACCCTCAAATTATTCATCAGTCACCTTTGCATCCATTAAAAGTTACAGTCTGGTGTGCAATTTGGTCAGGAGGAATCATTGGACCTTACTTCTTTGAAAATGAAAACGGCATAACGGTAACTGTGAATGGGGAGCGATATCGTGATATGATTGAAAACTTTTTAACTCCACAACTTCATGCTTTGGGCTTGATTAACATGTGGTATCAACAGGACGGTGCCACATCGCATACAGCCAGGATTACAATGGAATTACTGCGAGACCTCTTTCCACAACAATTTTCAGCCAATTTTCTTTTAAACTATTCAGAAAAGCAATGCGAGGGACATCGGCCTTTTTTTCGGACGGACATAGGCTTTTTGTCGCGAAAACGAAACTTTTAGGGGATGCAAATTTGTATGGGTAACGCCACTTTAAAAAAATAAACAAAATAGAAAAACGGGTAGTTCAAATACAACGAAAATTATTGAAATTTTTTAAAATTATGTTCCCAGTCTTATTCGATCACGTATAGCGGCTGTCTCTGAAAACGAAAATCCAGTCGAAGACGGTAAATAATCGACATAATCGAAGACCGAGATAGACAACAACGCAATCGGAATCAGTTGAACATTAGTAGAGTATTAGTACCTATCTACATTTGTTGCAAAACAGATGACCGATGCCATTGGGCAATATGACAGCTGTCCTTTTCGTTTCGTCATTCCAATTGAATTGCGTGACGTCATATATCTGTCGAAAAATTGCATTGTGAAGAGTGAGGTAAGCCGACTGCATTTGATTTCGTTCCGGTACAATTGGATTTGGGGTATTTGCCACACAATTTGAAACTGAAAGTCGGCTCAGTTTTAATTTTGTTGAGCAACCTCAATGCACAGAAACTTGGTAACGGAAAGCGTTGATTGCGGGGAATCTCAAATAAAATTCAAGCGACGATTTTGAAGGGAAAACTAAGAGACGAATTTGTTCTCATTCCGTAAATTCAGCTTATTCCGTACGTTTTGACTATGGTATTTAAGTGTCTTAAATTTCCTGTGCGTCTCGGTTTCGCTATGACAGTTAATAATTCCCATGTTTCTCACATGGTCAATTGTATGCGACTTGCTCGGCGAATATCAGCGCTAACAGAATGAAGTAAAGAAAATCACTCGTGCCTATACCTCACATCTTACACTAGCAAAGAGGAAATAACTGGTGTAATTCTTCGAATATCATCGTCGTTTGGAGTGTAATGAACGAATGCCAATAAAGTACGCGTTTGGCTACCACTACAGTCGTGAGTCCATGTCTTCGGACTCCATAAATATCATAATTTACCCCAACGCTTCTCTTCATATATATTTTCTTACTTCTTTTTTGAGAAATCAAAATACATTATGAACGCGTGATATTAAATGACAACAACAAAAAAAGCCCAACCGTGTGGTGTCGCCGACGAAGAACCCATTCAGAGACGTCGTACAAAACAATATGCAAAGCAGACTAGGTAATATTATAGTACTCGTACCTACTTCGTAGGATTGGGACGCGCTCAATGTCCATCACGCTGCTACGAGCGGAAATCGAAATCGTTACCAAATGCACTCCCCGAACGCACCCAAGAACCGTTGACAGCCGAACGTATTTGGAGAAGAAAAATACGCTATGGCGGGAAAACGTACACTCCTCGTACATCGAGTGCAAGAAACTCTCGTATCGCCGTGGGGCGATGTCAAAAGGGAAAAAGTGTAGATAAACAAATACAAAGCGAAAAGAAAAGGATGATCGTCATCTGTGACTGGAATTTTAATTAGGACCATATCGCAACGCCACCATCGTTCTTCAGTGGGAGCTGAATAGAAAATACAAAAATAATAAAACTACAAAAAAACACCTAAATACTTGTACTGTCGATGTGGAGACAAGTATTTCCCTTGAATGTTTTGACGTCAATTTGCTGCACCGCTATCGAGGTACAGTATTACTACATCGGATAGATTGATACATGTACATAATATTCGATACAATAGGATTTCCTGTCGCAGTTTTGCAAAGCCATCAAATTGCAAAATCTTAACGTTAGTATGAGCGAGCGATTGACATGCGGAAATGCTGTGTTTATACCTTATAGGTATAGTTTTCTTTGAAACAATTATAATGAAACAACGAATTGAATAAGCACTTTTCAAGGATTTTGGGTTTATTAAAGAGGGCATTCTCTGGGAACATTTATGGGAAGTAAATGAATTGGCAGGAGACAACCCTAGCAACGCGTCTTTTAAGTGTATTTTCCGTTTGGTCAGAAATGGCTTTATCCCAGTCCCAGATGCACATTCTTAACAGAGTTATTCTGCCAGGTCATCCAATTTTGACGGATAAAATCCCTTAGTCAATTTCAGTATTCAGTATTCGTTACAAATGTTAAATGGATTGCAATTTGTGAAAAGATGGCTCAAAAGCATTGACAGTTACAGGTTTTAGCATATTCTTCGTAAATCCAGGTCCAAAGAAGAGTCTTAAAATATGAAGCTCTGCCTGCCATCTACACATTGTCAGCCAAACTGCAATCAAGGTGGTTGTATTCACAAACCTCTATTTTTAAAGATGTACCAAGGGGCTAAGCATTATAAAAAATTAAGACTGTGTACCAAGGGGAAAGTGATAATACTGATAAGCGGACGAGAAGAAAATGGGAACTAAAATCATCTCCGATGAGTCTTATCTACCCGTGTGGTAATGGTCCTTGATAATATAGATTCGGTGGCGGATTATCGAGAGTTGAGGAGGATTCACTTAAGAATCCTACAACCGCAACTTTTTTAAATGATAACCGGAATATTAAAAATGGATGAATACAGGAACATACTTAAATTCCTCATTTCTACTTTTTAATTTTTGTAGTCAACCCAGGAAACGCGAGGGACCCATTGTGGTTCCCAGTGTTATGTGATTGGGCCATTCCGATTGTTCGGAATTATACCATTCGTCTGCGTAAGTTTTTATTTTTTTAAACGGCGATTGGCCGAATCTGAACGGCACTTACGAGAAGATTTCTCAGAGCTCATATTGCAATAAATAAATTAAATAATTTCAAGGCTCCCTGCATCTGTCGCGCTGGTTATTGATCGATAGAAGAACGGAACTGTAAACAGTTTTGTATAGGACGCATCAGTAAAATTTGTGATATATACTTCGGAATAAGTTCCAAGCTAATCGCATTATAGCTTATCAGTTATCACTATTAAAGCGTTGGAAAAAGCAAATTGGGAAATTTCGTTGGTCTACTGAACTAGAATCAAATATAAATCGTAAGTACCTACCAACTCGTATAATTCTCTGAGCTAACAAAGTGTGACAGTGTCCCTTATACATTTAGTAATACTTTAATCACTGTTCATTGGCATTTAAAAAAAAAAACTACATATATCTCGGTTTACAGTTGAGCCGACCGATAAATTCGATATTTTCATTAGACCCATTTTTGGTTTTGTTTTAGTTTGCAAATGTCCTGCCCAATGACTATCAACAACTTTTATACATCATCAATATCCGAATGCACGGCAAACACTTTTCAGTGTTCACGGCAAGGGATACATTTTTAATTAAAACTTAAATTGAATTCATTTATTACCGCTATAGTTGTGCGCAAAAAGTGAACAATCGATGCAGCCAGACGAGATGTGACCATATAGTGACCACCTGACCACTGCGCCCCCAAAAACACATGTAAAACGCATCTGCAATGCCAATCGTGTGGACATTCAATTAAAATCCATGCAACAATGACGCTTCGGTGATTTCCATTTTGATGTCCAAATGAATTTTATGGGATAAATCGCGTGTATGGAATTTTGTCATCGCCAGACCGAGCGTAATATTTTGTCCGCTGTGTGGTGTCGCATAAAAAGTTTTCCTCGCTTTTTATTGATTTTTTTCCCGCTTTGCATCTTTCACTTTCATATTTCATTCTGAACAACAAATTTATGAAATTTTTTTTTTTTAAATTGTCGCGCCCATGTCCGCGTCCTGTGTAGAACTTCATTAAATTACATGACGGTAAGTGAAAATCAC
The DNA here is from genome assembly GCA_951230905.1 of Cheilosia variabilis. Classification (NCBI taxonomy): domain Eukaryota; kingdom Metazoa; phylum Arthropoda; class Insecta; order Diptera; family Syrphidae; genus Cheilosia; species Cheilosia variabilis. The sequence goes on along the minus strand of OX579677.1, from coordinate 16,620,156 downwards.
AAGGAATCGAATATTCTCGATTATCATTTTCTTTTTTTAGTCTGAGGACAACACCCTTCAATCCTTGTTATTAGCTTCATAAGCTTCTTTGAATTTCATACTGATTTTTTGTTCTCTCTATAGGAGTTGCTTACGCGTTTAATACAATTATCACTGCGAGGAGGACATCATCATCATCGTCAAAGCCAACTTGGAATTGATTTAATTTCAAACATGTCCTTCCTTTATAAATTGGACAGGCTTCTCGTCCGTCAAATAAAAAGTGGGGGGTAGCAAATAAGGCCAGGAAGAAAATCGAAGAATAATTCCTATGCTCTTTAAGGAGAGACAGATGCTGTCAAAACAAGGATGACGTCTGGAAAATTGAAATCGGTTTGCGGGATGTTGCTTGTGATGTGACTGAGGAGAGGGATTTGCTGAGGCATGTCTACCACACCCTGCTGTTTGTGTCTGCCTGCATTGAAATTTAGAAAAAAAAAACTTAATGGTAAAAAAGGACAACATGCTGCAAAAAAAATTGCAAATAAATATGCTTTTTGTTCCGGTTGGGGAATGAGCATTAAGTAGGTCAAATGTCGCAATGTTTTATGTGTGCCTTGTTCGTATCGCTGCACTGCATACACTGCCAGTGTCTGTTTATTAATTAACAAAAAAGACAGCGTGGAGATGCTGATTCCAATTGTCGTCCTAGATATGTGAAATTCTTTTTTGCTGGATATATTTTGTGATATATTTAGATGTGAAATTAAATCCATTTGTCCTTGTGCGCCGTTCATATTATACACATATTAGTTAAAGGATGTCATTGAAAAAAAAAACAAGTTCTACGGAGAAATTAAGAAACTGAGTAAGAGCGACAGGCATAGTGTTGCTGCTCATGCATAATAGATATTGACAATGACAATAAATAAATAAATAAATAGTTGGCGCAACAGGTCTGTAGACCTGGACCCTAGGCCTAGCTTCTCACAACCATTCGTTTCGTGTGAGTTTTTATTATTTTTGGGATGAATGGAAGGGATCTACAATTTTATGTCGGGTCCAAACGGCTAGTTGAGAAGCTCCTTCATGACAGTTATACTCTCGGATGTTTGTCAGACGTTCGCGAGAGGTGGCGCAGCGGAAAAAATCCATAAGTTGGAATTTTGGGTTTTTTTCGGGATTCGAACCTCGGACCCCTCGCTTAGTAGTCCAACACACTAACCACTAAGCCACTGCGCCTTGATAAATTAACAATGACGTTATAAATAAAATGTGCCATTAGAATATGAAGGTATTTGGAAGACCGCTTGCAAAACGGGGATAAAGGATGCATCGTAGCAATTCGTTACATATTCGCTATAGATTATTATTTTATCAGATAGTTCAGTAGCGTAGCGTAGCCGCCCCTATTAGTTCACACACTAAAAAAAAAACCTTCGTCTACGGTTTCAACCAGTTTTACCTACATATAATGTGTGTCAAAAAAAAAATTAGTAAAATTTCTCTTCGAGAAATTTTTTAATTTAATTAACATCAATTATATTTAATTATATAATTAAATTCATTAATAAATAAATAAATAATTTCATAACTAAAATTTGTTTACAAAAATAATTTTAAATGAAAGGATAAAAGCATTTAATTTAGTTTTAAGTAAAAGGAAAAAAAATTATTAGGTAGGTGCAAATAACTGTTTTTAATAACAAGAAACTATTTTATTTATTTACAGAAAACTTCTTTTAAATTTTGTTTTCCTATTTTTCATCAAGGCAAAACCTCTTCTTATTCCTTCAGTTTCGATTAAGGCACCAGGTGGAAAAACTATTCAGATCTTTTTAAAGGAGACTGGAGTCATGCTGTGATGAACTGGGTTTGAAAAATTTAATGTCGTCATCATAGAGAGAGAGTGCTGAGTGTTGAATGACCCTTTCAAGATCGGTAATTGTAAGGATGAAGGGAAAGAGACGTAGTTGACTACCTTGAGGAGCACCCGAGCTGTCTAAGATTGGGGCCGAGAGAACGCACCTGAAGCGAACTCTGTAAAAACGGTTTTCCAGGTATGAAGATATCACTTTTAGCAATATGGGTTCGATGCCGAGGCAGACAATTTGAAAAGGATAATTTATGGGAAATCTTATAAAAAGCGTTACTAAAATCAGTTGTAATAACGTCGACTTCTTTCTATAGGGCAGAGAGTGTAGAGGATATGAATTCGATAAGGTTAGTGGTTGTTGATCTACCTTTGAGAAAACCGTGCTGGTTAGGGGAATAAAGGACTTGCACTTGAAGCTTAAGGCTTCATACAATATACTTTGAAAGAGTTTGGGAGCAAAGTTTTGCTATGGGGCGGTAATTAGTCATTTCGGGCTTTAATCCCTTTTTGTGGATCGGCATTATAAAAAAGGACTTCCATATATGAGGAAATTCCAGCGATAGTCGAAAGGGATATGAAAGGGGGAAGGAAAGATTAGAGAAGCATTTTTTAGAAATATTGCACGAAAGGCCATCCTGGCCGGGTATGTATTCATCATTTAGATTTTGTAGCTTATTTTCTATTTCTGTATGATCAAAACTTTGAGATATAGAAGGATCAAAGGAGAAGTGTTAAAGATATTTGAAATAAGAGGATCCGGAACGAAGGTGTTGTCAGCGAAAGACTGTTTAATGGGCGACATTAGTCGCCATTTGGTCACTTTTTATACCTCAGGGCCCTCTCTCTGTTATCGCTGCATTTTACAACATTGGCGACTGCCCGTAAGTCCATAAAAAAAATTCAAAACTGTTGAACAACTCTCATTGTACATACAAAGTGAACACATTTGAGTTAATATTATCCGCGTACAAGTATGGTTTTTCCTCAATCGAATAACGGAGTACCATCTCCTTTCCCCTTGATATTCCAGTTCTTTTCCGTTTCTTGATTATGAACTTGGATATTCTTTTTATTTATAATCTGTGTTTTGCTTTGTTGTATTTGTTTATTTGTATTAGGTCACTCGGAACCTTTTTTTGGCGACTTTATCATATTGGCCATCGGTAACGCTGCAACTGAATCCCTTTAGCGATCACTATCAACCTTCAAGCACGAGGGCACGACTCTACTCAATCTCCAATCACGACTCGAAAATTGACTCCGGCGCTAAGGTCATCTCCGAACATCTGATTCTTCCCTCCTGTAATCTCAGCGACAGTCAGCGACAGATGAAAGATAGAGAATGCTTGATCCCTCCACCATTACCAACAAAATGTGGCCACTCTATAACAAGCAGAAAACAGAGAGAATTTAACACATGAACATAAAGTCGTTGTCGACCCAGCAATCTGACACATCCGAAACAAAACCCTTGGAAAATACCTTTTCCAGGACCTAGAAGAACTTACCGAAATAGATATGCTTAAATTTGTAAATGTGTCGGGATGGCTCGTCAATCCGTATGTCTACGGTGACCATCCGTCCTGTATTTAAGAGGACAGTCCTTTCTTTTCACCTTTGCCCTGTATTTTTTTTTCTTTTTATTAAAGGACGGTTTTTGTCCTTTATTTTTGAGACTGTCCTTTAAAACAATGACAAAAACATGCATGCATCGAGCATTAATTTTTGAGCAACAAAACAATTTAGGAAGAGGTAGAGCAACTTTCCAGTTTGTATGGAAATGATTGTCTAACACACTACTTTTCATTGCTCGTTAGGTTGGCGTTGGAATTTGGATACGTTTGTTGAATGGTGCTGAGAGTTTTGGGTTTTAATAAAAGCAAAAATAATAATATTTTTTGTCCTCTATTTTATTTTGAAAAATATGGTCGCCGTACGTATGTCTCATAGGTTTCCGGGGGTCGTAAGCCCCAAGGGCATCGCAATAATATTTAATATGTCTCGCCCACCCTACCTAAGCTAACCTAGCATGAGCAAAGGGTGGAGCGAAATTTTTTTTTTTAAATCTTTTAAGCCTATATGCGGAAAAGTTGAATTTGGGAACCCAAAAGATGTCTGAAAAATTTGGCTCATTTGTGACGTCATCTTAAGGTTCCTGTATGACGTCGAAGTTTTATTTTTTTGTATAATTTAACTAGTTCAACCGTTTTTGCCGCGCTTGGTACCCTGAAGGAAGGAATTTTAAAAAATAATTATCCTAGCTGCTATTCATGTCATTATAGGAATGCACTGTAAAAATTTGAGATCTTTATGTCAAGCGGTTTGGTTTGTGCGTCACCTGTCAGTCATTTATGGAACTTTTTTTTATATATGATGTGTACATTAAAAAAAAATTTGCTAATTTTTGTATTACATTTTATATTTCGTAACAAAAATATTGAAACTACACTAAAACAACATCGATTTAAATAAAATGGATGAAGTTGTCGTTATATGTATTTTCATTTGTAATCTAACGCACGGGCCCAATTTGATCTAAAAAACCTTTTACTGTATTTTCGAATTCAGATTGTTTATAGGCAATAGGCCCTGACTTAATTGGTTTCTATTGGCATTCTTGTTTGTAAGTGTCTGTTACTTTGTCCTTTGATTGTGAAAATGCCAAAAACGCGTAGTGAAATCGAGTGTGAAGTTTTTGGAGCACCTTCCGAACTTCAGAGCAATGTTCTTCCAACTTATTGTGATGTAATGAAAGCGTTTATGTTTATAAGAATTTCATTGAAGGAAAAAATTAAAGGATATGATCCAAGTGTTTCCGAAGTTTGTTCAAAATTAGTGATGGATTTAAAAAGCGTGTTGTTAAAATCATCACTCCCTATTGTGCACAACGAAAAGTATAAAGCTATAAAAAAAAATATAAAATCAAAGCGAAGCTCATTTATTCAAAAACTTAATTTATTCAATTCGAATAGCAATCAACTCTTTGACTTATCAACTTGCAAATGTAAAGATTTTTCAATTTGTACTTGTGTCACAAAAGTACCACATGCAGAACGCTGAGACAATTTAGGAGAATGGCGATTGGTAACGTTGACTCTGAATTGACGAAAAAAATTAAAAAAAGAAGCGATCGCAAAATTCAGGATCTTAAACGAAAAAAACATGAAGATGCGAAACAATCTAAGAAACTGAAACAAAACCTTCAAATATCTGAAGAAACTGAGGATGGCAGTGCTATTTCGAGTAATGATGAGGACAACATCCAATTTTTACCCAGTCCGTCGATTAAAAAATTACAGGCTAGGATAAAGCTGACAAATTTAGCTTCAGCCTGTGAGGGAACAGGAGTGTCCGACAGGTCAGCATCCTGGTAAGTTCTGTTCTAGAAGACATTGGCACCGTTTCCAAGCTAGATTCTTCAAAAATAATTGACAGAAGCAAAATAAGACGAGAATGGAAAAAAATACGTCAAAGTCTTCAATGTCAAAGTGACAATATCACCGGCCTATACTTTGATGAAAGGAAAGACAAAACGATGGTTTTGGAAAAAAAAATGGCTTAAGATCATATCGGAAGATTTCAATTGAAGAACATGTTGTACTTGTTTCTGAGCCAGGAGGACAATATCTTGGTTATGTCGCTCCAACTCGTGGAAAAGCCAAAACAATATCATCCAGCATAGTTGACTTCATAAAAAACATCTTATGTATCGACACGCAAAAAATTAAGACAGTTGGATGCGCTGGAACTGTTGTGAACACTGGTTCTAAAAATGGTATCGTATGTCAGCTTGAAGCGGCCATAGGTAAGCCAGTCCATTGGTTTGTTTGTTTGCTTCATTTTAATGAACTTCCCTTTCGGCATTCAATGGCACATATTGATGGCAAGACCAACGACCCCAAAGGCTTTTCTGGAGTCCTGGGAAAGGCTCTTGAGAGTTGTGATAATTTGCCAATACAGACATTTAAAAAGATACGAGTGGAGCTGCCTGAAATAAGTATCGGAAATTTAAGCACGGATCAGAAATATCTGTATGAAATGTGTGTGGCAGTTTCTCATGGCAAAATGTCTTTAGGTTTGGCACAACGACAACCAGGTAAAATGTCTCATTCAAGGTGGCTTACAACAGCTAACAGGATTCTTAGACTTTATGTAGCAACTGCGAAACCTTCAACGGAATTAGTGATTCTGACTACGTATACAATAAAAGTATATGCGTTTGCCTGGTTTCAAATTAAAACTAAACCCTCTTGTTTGGATGGACCAAATGTTCTAGAGATTATAAAAGCTTGCAAATACCTACCAAAAAAACTTAAGGCAGTAGTTCATCCGGTTATAGAGCGCAACTCGTTTTTTTTTTTTGCCATACAGAAAACATTTTAATTGCGATGTTAGCTGATAGCTGAAGAAATGTTCGGGAATTAGGTTTGAGGAGGATTCTAAAATGCAGAACGGAGATGAAAAATAAGAAGACGAATGCAATCCGCCGTTTTATTATCCCAAAAATAAATTTCGAAGCTGATGATTATATTGATCTGATAAAATGGGCTACGGTGGACGTCACTGAACCTCCTTTAACGCAAGATATATCAGACGAGGACCTACGAGAAATGGTTGAAAATGTCCCGGATAATATTGAATCAGCTATAGACAAAGATCTTTCAAAATATCCCTGTCACACTCAAGCAGTCGAAAGGTGTGTAAAACTGGTGACAGAAGCTTTTGCTTCAGTATGTGGTGGAGAATCAAGAGATGGATTTATCAAAGCTCGGATCTCGTCTCGAAAAATGTTGCCGCAATTTGAAACAAAGAAAGAATTCATTAAGACCCTCAAAAAATGAAACATTTCGTAAGTTCTATTGGTAATCTATTATGTTATTAGTTACTTGATAAATTGGTAGTTCTAGAATGAGAATGTTGTCCTTGAACCAACGCCCACAGATGGAGCTTGCTTGAATATAATGTTATAAACAAATATGTAAAATAAATACAGCCTTTCTACTAATAATACGATTTTAATAAACTTTCATTTTCAGGGTATTGATTTTGATGGTGAACACGAAATTTATTTTCTCACAACATATAAATATTTTAATATTAAAAAATTTACTTTCTCTAAATGAATTTGATCTTATGATTCTATCTTTTATATTATAAATCTAGTTTTCTTATGTACAAAATACACAATTTCCAGTATACATAAAAAATAAAATTAAAAAAAATTTCAAGGATATATTGTTTTTGAATATAGGAACCACAGGACCTTTTTTGTTTTTGCTAAAAAATAGTGGCAGCGTTAAGGAATAATCAAATTCAACTTTTAGAACTATAGGCATTAAAAAAAAAAAAATATTAAAAAAATGTTTACATTCACTCCGGCCTTGGGCATCCTTCGAAGCGTTTTAGTGTCATCAAGCCGAACGACACAGCTTGACTGTCTAGTCGATTATGACACCTTTACTGGGATTCCTGGGATGATGTTACCTTTACTGTGTTTCCTGCCCAGATTCATAAAAGTACCTATCTAACTGCAGAGCTCATAATGAAATTACAGAACAACTCCAACTACAGTTAGAAAATTAAAAAACTTTCCACTAAAAAATGAGCTTTGGGGATTAATTAAGTCGATGTAAATTCTATTATGCTAAATGAATACGTCAACTGACGGGAATATGAATGACTTCGATGCAATAGCAAGTAGGTTCCATATCCGCCCATGTAATGCATCTTTCATGAAAGGCTTCATTCATCAGTGAGATATATTCCCTTTGATGCGCACTCCTCATGCCATATACCAGCTTACCTCTTTGGTTACAAAACTAGGTGATCTGAATATGTAAAATCGCGTTCATAAATTTAAAGCGGATTCTGTCCGTTAAACCCCAGCTCACATTAGTCTGACTAAAGTAGATAACTGGGTCAGTGTGTGCATTTTAAAACCCCTCGCCATACTGGCTACAACAAAAACAAATCCAATCAGACAACTAACCCCCCAAAGTGTCCGTCCAGGTGTCATCGCTACGTGAACTAATTACCGCCAAGCAAATTTGCCTGACCCCGAAAAAGAAACTCATTAATCCAGCACAACAAAGCAACAGACAAACAAAAAACCGGAATAATCCACACAATACGGGGGGATGTGAGTAAAGAAAAACTGAAAAATAATCCCTTTGATACATAAACTACAGAGGACTGCCCTGCCACCACGGCACCACCACCTGTCAGCTGCAACTCACGGTAATGCACACAGTTGTGTAGCCGTAACAAACAATACAATTCCGCCTAATGCAGTGTCAATCCACATAGAAGGTGGCAGCGGAGAAATATTAAAGAAGCATGTCGACGTCGGTAACGAGAGGTACATCGTACATGAATGTAACGACAAACGAAGAACGAACGCCTGCAACAACAAATGTAGCGTAAATGAATTAAACCTGCCACCGAGAGGGGAAACGAACGACCTCTTGACGTTTACAAGAGAAAAGGTCGTCGCTAGGAAGAGAACAGATTTTGCTCTCTTACCATGTGGAGGAGGATGAAAACGCACACGAGACGAGACAGAGAGACTCTAAACTCTATAGTACCTAAAGCTAGAGCGCCTTAAGACGACAGAACCGCAGAAGGGCATGACACAATATGGAAGGGATACCTCAACCAGAGATGTCTCCCGTACATCCACTGGCGTTCATTAACAAACGAAAACACAAATAGCCCGAGCGGCGTCGACGCGTTTTATATTGCATGCACTCCACCTTCCTTCGACGAAAGTTCGATGAACCTGCTAAGCTGAGCCTGACGTAGGTCTTAAAGGGCAGAACGTGTACATATTAGTATATGGTATATCTACGAATATTTCTCGCTCTGCTAGTGCATGCAATGGCTGCAATGCAAATGCAAGGCTTTCTCACGTTAACAACGAGAAGAGAGAGAAGTCATCTGCAACCTGCAAGGCACCTCTTTGATAGCGGCAGCGGTACCGAAAATCGTTATCAGCATTTCGTTTCAGATTTTTCCTATTTTCCTCTTTAATTTTCATTTGATTACATGACATCCTACTGACATTATGACATGTGGAAGTTATGGTTTATTTATTATCATGAGTTCGTTGAATATTTTCGGAATTAATTAAGTTGCTCGGCGCTAATGATGCTCATTTGTTTCATCTTTCCCCGGGTTTGGCTTGGCGGTGAAGTTTCTTTGTGTGCGTTTGTGTTAATTGACGATTTTGTTGGTTGTTCTGCTATTGCCGCTGTTTTTGGCCTACCTACATAGATTATAGCATAATCGTGTGTGTTTCGTTTGTTTGCGGTCGATTGACAGCTTCTAGTTGTGTGTATACAAAGAAGTAACTTTTGCAATAGAGCTGCCAGAATGTACACATAATTTAATTAATTGATTCAATTAACACATATAACTGTATAGTTTTGTGGAAAAAAATCCTATCCACAGACAATATGGACTAAATTTTTTGTAGGCCAATTATTTGGGGCCATTATGCAGAGGTAACTTCAGAAATAATGGCAAATAGTTGCCCATACGCTTTTCGCGGATGTAAAATCCAGTATCCCAATGTTATAATTTCAGAGGTCTTGACAACATTTATAGCAGTTAGACCTCCTCCCTCTTCATTGTTTTCAGCGTACCGAAATCATTTAGGCGTCAGCTCGATCTGAAACTGACATAACATCAGATATGATGCCAAGAACTGCTCTTTCTGATGGCTGTTTCTTTGGCCTAATTAGTCAGTTGAGAAGTATGTAAAGTTTCTTTAATAAACGAGCTGAGCTGTAACTGCCCGGCTTTGCCCGTCCCTTTTTTATTAAGTCCCACCCACATTACCCAAAGTTCTCTATTTCGACATTGTTCATTAGATAATAATCAAAATTAAAATGAAATCAACTTTATCTCCGAGAAAGAGAAAGCTTTAAGTTCATTTATGTTTTGAATGGGAGGTGCAACGCCCCTTTTACATAATTGTCACATTGGGGAGAATGCTCCCACCTGGCCATTTACCAAATTTCAAGGCTAAAGCTCTCATATGAGAAGATTCACTTCCCATTTTTCTATCCCGCCAATATTTTGCAAAGTGCTTTGTTTCGGCAATGCACATCATAGTTCGAAATTTTACAATAGGCGTATATTTTTCAGGTTCAAACTCAGCAAAGCAAAATAAAGTGGGTCTTTACTCTTCCAGCATGCAATTACGACAATTACATCCCACATGACATTTTTAAGATTCACACTATAGGTATTTATCCCAAGTGGAAGTGACTTGACAGCAGCAGTTTATGTTGGAACCTTTTTGGTTATACGTGTGGAAATTCCTTGTAAACTGCAAAAAAATTCGAGGCACACAACATTTTATACCAAATTTTACCACTCAAAATAAAAAGTGACTGAAACCGTTTTCTAGCGCATTCGTATGCTCTTCTTTGCTGAGATGTTGATATACCTTAAATTTCGAAATAGAATGTTTTGAATGTCTTTTAGTACGAATGGTGGCACGCTCCTTTATCTATCTGATTTGGACCAAACTTTACATGAACACACCCAGGCCAATAACCGAAAAAATGTCTCCAAATTTAAGCCCAATCGGTTTGGTGGTTTAGGTGTCTATGACTTACGTATGTACATACATAAACAATATACATTTATTTTTATGTTATATAGATAGATGGCTTAAAACAATTTGCCATTTGGAACGATTAGCATCGCTTTTTTCTACAGCCAAAAAAAAAAAAAACGAATTATGTTTCTAAAATTATTAAATATTGACCAGCGTCCAGCTCATGTCAATCGCTTTTTATCAACATTCTCTAGAACCAAAAAATGTACATAGTAATGTTTGTAAACTGCGATCTTTATACTAAAAGTTAATTTGACTTGATTTTCTTTCCGTGTAAGACAAATTTTACTTTTAAAAACTAGATTACGCAAAAAAGTATCGTGGGGTTTTAAAAGGGAATTTGAATACGGTGAAAATATAAAAAAAATAAAGAGATGGATAGTAACATTATCTGGCGACTGCGAATAATTAAACTCACTACACTGCTGTATGACAGCTGGCTCGCAATCCTCTTGCCGCTGGCCCACTCAAATTTTTTTCCAAATCTCCCCATTTTATTTTCCTATTGGGGTAATGGGAATTAGATTTCCGTGTGACATGCAAAAACATAAAAAAAAAAGTTTAACTTCGGGAATACCTACCACATTTAACCATTACTTTGTTATTATTATATTGTTAAAAGGCGATTAATTTGATTGGTTTCTTTAATAAAACTATCTACATGAAATGTTTTACCGATTGATGTGCACATTCGTCCTAAATAAATGAATGTTTGCTCAAAATGTTTTTCTTTTCCTACAACTCTTCCGCATTGATCATTTTTCATAAATATTTTAAGCATAATGCTCTGGCCTGAAGAGTCTTCGATGCTAACTCGCAAGGGCACACAATAGGAGAAGACATCGCCTAGATAGTTGCCAAAGACCACATTGGGTAAGTTTAGTAAGTAAGTTTTTAGACCGGGGGTCAATTCTAGTTGTGTGAAAAAGTGAAACGAAAATGTTTTCACCCTTTCACCGCAATTTCGATTCTGGTTCTACTAAAACGTGAAACCAAACATCAAAAATGTTGATATGAATAATTTTTTTTTCATGTACTCATTTTCAAATGAATGTGTTTAGTGAGAGATTGAAAATTGAGAACCTGATGTCGTACAAAACAGTGCGCGATCTTAAATTAACCACGATATTTTCACTTATTGAACGGGTATCGCTTTTTAGTACTGAGTGAATCGAAAAAATGAAAGCAGTGTATGAAAGCGAATGTGAAAACGATTTATTCGATTCACTCTTTCACAGAACCGGAATTGACCCCCGGTCTAAAAACATACTTACTAAACTTACCCAATGTGGTCTTTGGCAACTATCTAATGAAAGGCTGTGGCTAGTAGACTAGTCTGGGTAAGAGTCAAACTCACTTTTTTGAGAAGCTATTGAGAAGCTAGATTTGAAATAAACTTGTGAGACAGATCTTGTTTGTACCGGTATATTTTTGTTTGTGGTTAATGGATTCAATTATTAATTATGAGAATGGAGCAGTCGCTCCTTTAGGTAACAAAAAGTTTTCGCAAAATAGTTCTAAACTGAATTAATCGGACTTGAGTTTAGCCAATCGATATAATCTATGAAAAAAATATTCATAAGCGTGCTTTATTATTTACCTGCTAATAGGTAAAAAATCGATCAAGGCAAGTTTGATTAATAGTGTTAAGTCTCTTACTAATTTCTGTATATTAGAGACTCATAAATAAAACCAGTAGAGTTGATCTAATGATTGTTTTAGAAGAATTTAATGCCTTTGTGGACCATTGCTCGTGTATAATAATTACTTGCTTGGCAGGACGCAATATATCGCTAGGGGACAGTTCTTTTTCCAAAGAAATCCTAGTTCCTTGTGGTGTTTCAGAAGGAAGTCATATAGGTTCGTTGTTTTGTTTGCTATACTTTAAGGGTACTATTTAAATACCATTACTAAGCAAGAAACATAAATTACAGTTTAAGGTTTTTTTCACTGTCCCACATCTCGCGAACGTCTGATAAACATCCGAGTGTGTAACTGGCATGAAATAGCTTTTCAATAATTCATGGTGTACAAAATACGAAGCATTTGTTTTCATTAGACACCTGGGCTGCTTTTTCTTTCCCCAAAAGCAACCTCTAATGACATACGTATTGTTGTTTTTGCATTTGATGTTTGTTGTACCTCAAGAAGGCATGATTACCAATAATTATTTTTAACATTAAGCTTATACATTTCAACAAGCTTTGGTTTTAGCATTTCGAGTCTGTGTTGTAAATTTGACAAACAACCTACTATAGTACAATATTCCTGTGCTTCGGAATTTTGTTAGCCGGTATTTCCAAATGTCAATGTATATCGAATGTAAGAGTACGATGTCTTCCAATTTATTCAGTACCATTGGGATCGGAGGGAAACCAGCAACTCGGTAAATATTTAAATTTTATTACCGTTCTACTCTAATCTGGTACTACTGTGCCACTTAAGAACTCCCTCAATTATTGATATGGATTTTTTCGTATCCACGTTTTCTGTATACACATAAATGTGAACTTTTGACATTTCTCCAGATGACATATACGCGCGCACACATAAAAACTGGCAACAGAAACAGAACAAGAGCTAGACAATCATTGTTGAGCGAGTGGTGCCTTTTGCGCAGCGCTCTCGGCTCTTCGCTCGCTAGTTCTCTTGGAAACCTTAGACAAACTGAACGAAATGAAAGAGAACGTCGTATAAAGTGTTATTATATAGAACCAGTTTCAATTTACAGATGGATGCATTGTGTAATATAATCGGTGCAATCGTTACACCAACGACTGACGATTGCGTGCAAAAATATTGTTTGAGGTCAGTTATGGGATTTTTTGCAATGTTTTTTATTTACAACATGGTTTGAAGGCTGCAATTAATGTCTTTCGCCAGCAGAATTATGTTATTTGATGCATTTATATTTAAGATAGTAGATTATTGAATGATAGTTTTTGTGTTTAAAAAGAGGTTATTAAAGGCTCCCCAGGGGAGCACACGCTTTGTATGCTGACCATTAGCGGAGGATCTGTGGACGAAAAGTCTTCTTTATAACAATTGCATGTTGGCGCATTGGCGGTTCCAATGGATAATGGTATGGTGGCGAATGAGCTCTACATAAGGCCCCCAGAAGCAGCTAAACAGTTAGTAGGTCGAGGTTTACGAGTACCGACGCAGCAAGTGGTAATCACTACTCAAAATTTTAGGTATGATTCTACCTACACGACTGTCGTAAAGAGCTCTTGGTTTTTGTTTTCGAAACTTGTTGCAATCCAATACTTCCAATATAGAAACAAAGACAATGAAAACATTATCTTGAACAAATGAATTGCATGTAATATTTTGTCGGTTTGATTGTACATGTGCAGTTCGGAATTGTTCATATTAGCTGAACTGAATAAGGGCGCGGATTGGTTTAGGTGTAGGTCTACTGGGCTGTCATAAAAATACTAATCACATCTCACGCCTCAATATATAACAAAACTTTTAGGTTACATTCCAAAAACTAAAAAATTGGGATCAAAATAAACCACCACTTGCTGACGACTCTTGTGAATGTAACACAGATGCAACCAGTTCCGTTTTCCAAGTGAAATGCATGAAACCCCAAGCGCTCAGTGTTTGAAAGAAGTTAAATAGGTATAGATCGCAACAACAAATAACATTTAGCCCTTGGGTGATGGTAGACCTGATTAAATATTTAAATAACCAAACGTTTGGAATCGGATGACTATTGGTGGAGACGCGTGGTTTTGACAGCTGCCTGATTTTCGATTTATGGTGTTATGAAAAAAAAAATAGAACGCTAAGCTCGAAAATATAACAGTATAACATACCCTTGGGTTAAAGTGACCGGAAAATACAAATATTTCCGAAAGTTTAGTTTGTAGGGTGTAAAGGTACAACATTTTTTACAGAATAAATGTAGTATAAAATCAGGGGTCAGATTCTGCAAGGCGAAACGATCAAACGTTTTCGTGCGCACGAATGATTTCCCCTATGTTACACAAGCAAATTTGTTCGTGCACACGAAAACGTTTGAACGTTTCGCCTTGCAGAATGCCTACCCAGGCATTCAAAGTAGGTACCTTTAGGAGTGTACTGTAATATCTTCTTTACATATAAAAATAAGTTGTATTGTGTAAGAAATTGATGTTCTCTGTAATAATATGCTCTTATATTTACGCTATTGTTTTTTTTTGGCCGAATGCTATTGTCTCAATATTCACTTCATTGATCAACAGCCCTTAACATTCAACAACTTTCTAGAATATGGTTAGATACAGCATACATACCTATACATAATTTGTTTTAATACAAACTGATCAAGATGAAAATGGTTTAAGTTTTTGAATAAGAAATCCGCTTGTTTCCCATGACAGGTGACCGCAAATATTTTTCAAAACTCTCCGACTCACGCAAGCAAAATGTGTAGGTCTAAATAATTAAAATGTTAACACCTCCTAAAGCAGGCGGGGTTCCACAAGTATAATATAGATGAGGCCTTTGGTCATATTCCATAGGTAGGTGGGTACTGCAATAGGAGTATTATACTCCTTTTTCGTCGGCCGTACTCCCACACCAACAAACTCTTTCGTTTCTTTAAAATTCGCTTTTTTGACACTATTTAAATACTTTTCCAATAAGGACGGATCGAAGTGGAATAAATAAAGCAGGCTGTTGCCATTATGCATTACAATATAACATATTCAATAGGTAATTGTCAGCCGCGGCTTCTCACGGTGACAGAGATCCGGCTGGTCGTATTTAGCCATCAAAAGTTGGAGAGTCGACTTTGAAGGGCTACCGCGTCCGCTTCTGCCGTAAAATGATGCGTAGGCAAATTAGATTAGCTGGCAAGGAAAGTGTGGTTATATAAATCCGAGAAAATAAAACCGTGCTTTTTGCTGGTTTTAATGAAAGCATAACAAAACAAAACAAAAAATATAATCTTGGGAAAGTGTTCATAGTCTGGCTCTAAGCCTAAATATAATTCCAATCAATAAAAGTTGGACGTACATCAGAGATGTGTTTGGCAGAAATGACTTCAGCTACACAACGACAAAAGTATGCTTACCAGCGCCATGCATATCATCTATACTGTGATATTGGGTTCCAGAACCAAACCAATGCAGAGCTATTCAATTTTTTAGTCGAACAAGAGCTTTTCTTCGGCTTGTTGGTGACATTAATTTTCAATAAGATTTTCGTCAGCTTCAAAACTAATACGGGGTCTATAAACTTAAAAAACGCGATGTTGTTGCTCATCATCATGTTGATTTACTGGTGGAAATAAAGATTTACTTACACAATTGATGCTTCTATGATACTAAAGTAATTTAGTTAATATTTTCTGAAGATTAACGATTCAAATTTCAATTTGAAAATAGAAATTCCCACTTGTTAAGGTAGCTTTTACAATTGTTAATTTTTATATTCACTTATAGTTTTGTGGTGCAAAAACCTTTGTTAATTGTTCAAAAACGCCTGTCGTACTAGACTTGTAGTTTTGTGTTACAGGCCCCTGGTCGAACAATCTATAAAAACTTCACAAAGACGATCGCAAAATAGCAATTTTTTGCCGTTAATGGGTCGAATGAATAAAACGTAGCAATTACTTTTACTCAAGAAAAATGTCAAAACCGAAGCATTTGCTACATTTCGTATGAATAAATACCAATTTATTTGCGTTAATAAATAAATAAAACTTATCAGACAAAGCAAATGCTATGCAAATTCTGAGTCTGCTATTTAGCTGACTCAGACCTTTTGCCAAATATTTTGTTCGCACATTTTTTACATAAAACAATCTAAGCATTGTGAATTTTCGATGTTCTGTTTATAAATAGTTCAATTAAAACCATGGATGCGATATGTTTTCACATTATAACTGTTTTACCTCTTGTTGTTGACATTCGTGCTTATAAAAAACATTATAAACAAAGAAGAATTGGTAATGATAACAACTTCACGTAACTGTTTCGATTCACGTGTGAAAATGGTGAGATTTTGGCTAATACTTTTTTAAATGATAATTTTGAGACGCGTAGTGGTGCTCTTTCAAATATCCAGAAAATTAAATCTTTCCTATGGTACTTAGGAGATCCGGGCTTTCAGGTAAACTTTTCAAAATTCATGGCTTAACAAGTGAAAGATTTATCAACCGTTTCGTTCTTGAGAAGTTTGGGATTTGCTTAGCAAAATCTTTCCTACAGCTTTTATGGCCTGGACAAACACCAACTCATTTTGGTCATTCTGGGGAGTAGACGAGGTAGGTGGAAGTTCCCCATCGTCAGCTTAAATTTCAGAAGAGTCAATTATAGATCGAATATAGATTCCCTTATGCTTGCCATAAAGCTCTTCCAAATAGTCCTCTTCGTCGCTCAGCATATTTTTTGCTTTCTTATTTATTTATTTTCAATTTTTCTTTTACATTTTTTTTCACTTTTAATAATTTTCCCACAAAAGTTTTAAAATAAATTCAAAATGAACAAACCACCGGACAGATGTCACTTGTCAAGTTTGAAAGAAATAATTTTAATTTTGAAAAGGGTGCCATTGATTACAAACTACTGTTACTAATGAAAAAAGCGTTGCGGACTTTACTTTCAGCATTCATAATTGTGCTAAAACATACTCAAAACAAATGGTCAATAACAAACCGTAACGGCCCAACTAAATCATTAATTTAACTTTTTATCATCACTGTTCGATATCACCAACAGTTCACCAACATGTGGATGTGCGAAGTGCGATGCGATTATCCATCGGAATGCAGGCGCAGGGGCCAGGATACCACCATTTAAAGAGAGTCGTTTTTTCTTGGCGCATGGCCCATCTCCCATGTGGATGTGGGTGCAAGTTGGTCATATGGGGGATGCGGTGCGGGTGGAAAGATTAAGAGAAACCATCGATGGTACCGTCATTTTGATAAACAATAACAACAAACACAGAATGATAAGAGAGAATCGCACCAAACAGCACAACCAGAAACTCAGCTTAATTCGCAACTCACCGAATGGGTGTAGTTGACATTCCGGCAAACAAGAAGCAAAAAAAAAAAAGTTAGGTGGCGAAGGAGAAGCACACAGAGATGAGAGGCACTAGAAAATTAAGAAATCGCTATAACGACAACTAATTTGCATTTTCTTCTGCTGATGGTTTCCATATTTTCACAGATTTTGCTACCAAATCTTTGAGAAACTTTTTCTTAAATCTAATCAGCTGACAGGTAAGCAGTTAATAGTTAGACTTACGGTTAGATGAGCATTATCCTTGCGCCCGTGTAGCAGGTAATTCGCTATAAAGAGAGACTGTGTGTGAGAAAGGGAGGAATCTGTTTTTTTTTCGTTTTTTTTTACTTTTTTTTTGTTTAGCAAAAAATAAGTTTTAGCACTCACTTGGTTTTCAACGACAATTTTTTCACTTTACGTCACTGCACCCTTTTTTCTTAAATTCAGTGTGATGGTCGGGATTGACACTATGCAGCACTAAAATCTGCACTATTGATCCACTGAAGTCAGCAACAAAATTTTTCACTATTCACTGGAGGAGCACGCGCGAATCGCCTTTGTACTATTACTAGCTACTCTTTTAAGATGATTCTGCCTAATTAAATGATTGAATATGTTATCAAAACCTATTCAGCGAATGAAAGAGGCAAAAGGCAAATAAGAATAAATCACAACAAATCGTTCACAGACCGTCGACCACTTTGACAGATGACACGAGAAAAACTGCTTCTCTATGAGTATGAGCATTTGCTGGGACGACGATACCAAAAACCGCTCATGGAGAGATGAATGGACTTGTTGTCTTGCCGTTGTCAGTGTAAGCAAACAGAATAAAAACTTAACGAAGGTCGTGTTGTTGAGTGTGTGCCGACTGCCGAAGCCGAAGCGAAGCCGAATACGAAAAAATAAAAAGAGTCGTAGCTCGTAATCAAAACAGTGGAACATTTGAAGAGAGTTTGCCTTTGCTGTGGGTTTCTTCAGCGGAACGAATTGCATTGATTATTGTTAGAAACTGCTAGGCACATGCACATGGTGAACAGTAGTGCTCAAAAGGAAGCAGTCGCTTTGAATAAAAAGCTTATCTGCTGGACTCGAATGGATGCGTTTCAAATGGTACATACGCAGCGGCCGCTGAAGCACATTGTATCGTTTGCGTTTCCCATTCGCTCATCATTGTCGCATGCAAACGACTTGACCAACTTTTAACACGCTTCATGTGGGAAAACAGCACAATATGAAAGTGACTACCTATCCTGAATTGCATTTGGGAAGAAGTAGAAAGAATTAAAACAAATTTGAATTTTATGAAGATACCTCCATAAAGGACTATTAAATTGAATCGACTATCTCAGGCTCCCCAACCTATAAATTTAAACTAAGCAGCTTCACAGGACGTTTGAGAGTCTTACAAATGAAGAGCTCAAGCACAAGTCGCTTAAAAAATCTGCTGCTCCAAAAAATGAGAGAAGTCTTATGTTTGTAAGACTGTCCACCTTGGAAGACCAACCCTGTTTGCCCAGTTAAATTTCTTATACTAACCGCACATTTTTGCGAACTCGGTCGAGTATGCCCAAGCCCATAACCGTCGATATGAAATGAATATATCTACTCTATCCACCAACTTCACCCAGTCGAGCTACATGTGCAGGACCAACTCTAAATAATACGTAGTTCAAACGTGATTGGCTGGGATTTCACTACTCATTACATAAGGGACGTGAAGTTGAGCCCACTGTGGGTTAACTCTTATATAACATCCGCTTTTGGATTGTTCATTTGCTTTGTTGCCTCCAGAGTGAGTAGTGGGTAGAATAATTTTTAAAAGCCTGCTTGGTTCAGGTCGTGCATTCATCTAAGTAGAAGATATTATTTGTAGCTTATTACGGAACTATATTTTTGCCATAGAAAGGAGTTTTTAGTGGCATTCATTGAACTTTGTGAATTGTTCAGGTCAACCTGATTATAATATTCTCAAATGTACCCTGATTACAAAAATATGTGTCCCAGGCATTTTACACACCGCTTTCACCTTACAAGACATTCTTCGATTCGACATCATCCTACAACCACTCCTGTGACTACTTGGTTCTCCAATTCGCTTCTGTTCAGATTAGTGAGTCTCTTTTCAAAGGATAGGAAGGTAGGCAGGTAGTCTGTAGCTCAACTGTTCCTCAATGAAGGTGTGTTCATTATATTTGAATGACCATGAACCATGAACATGACATTCCAAAACCTAGGAAAAAATGAATGGCAAACAAGTAAATATGTCTGCACCATCAACATTATAAATAAGTCTGTCCCAAGGATGAGACAACACAATTGAAATAATTAACACATCCCTTTGCAAATGCCAAAGTCACCCCTTTTCGATATCTACTAGTACCTACAATAATTTTCCGAGATATTTCCACCTATTCACTCCACCCTCGCCTTACAATCGTTTATAACATTCACCTGCTGCTGCCTTTACTCCTGCACTTTGCACCAACATGTCACAGCTGAAATTATCTCCTTAGTTGAATATTTCACATTCATGTTCCGAAGGATCTTTTCATTTAATTAAAAAAGTACCCAGTCAGCGACCCTTAGCTTCGTTTCATATGTCAAGAAATTCATCCCCGAAAAGAGAAAAAGACGAAACACAGCCCAACAGTGAGATGAATAAGACCCCGTGTGATATTGTAACATGACAGAATGAGAATTTAGCTACCAGATTTATACGTCAACACTGTCAGAGTGGGTGGAAATATCGGCTTCGCCCTTTACTTTTTTTAATTTCGCCAGCTAATCCCCAGCTTTCTCTATACCAACTATGCAATGCAGCAGCGGCCGAATCCTTTTAATCAGGAGCAAAGGTAGCGCTGATGAATTGAATTGGCGCGCAAGTGTATTTTATGCTGTGCCCCTTACGTTTCTCAACTAATTCGACAGTGACAGTGAAAGCCGTATCTCCGATTGAAAGAGTAAGAGGATGAAGCTCAAAGCGGGAGAATATCCACCCTCAAAAACGAGAAACGAAAGTCAGCGCTCAACAGCTGTATTCATTCCTGGAAACGGCTGTTCAAGAACCCTCAGTGCAAGGAAGACGTCTTATAAAATATTAATTTCATTATTTCGCACATTTTTATCTTTGCAAGGATATAAGGAGGGAACTTGGAAAACGTGTACGGTGTACAATGTTATTGTGGGCAGGTCGTTGCCGCAATCGGTCCGATGGGTGATATGTTACGAAGTGGTGCTCCACTTAAGTGGTGTACTGATTGTATGGCCTACAAAATATGAATAACACATCAGCCTACGGAGTGCAAATTATTATTGGGTCAAGTTAAGGTTGCAAAAAAGGATATGATTTGGGCTTGGGAAAGTTTACGTTTCAAGAATTTTAATCTGTGTTGGTTTATGGATGCGCATACACTAGATACGTGTAAGAGATACATATCAATTAGGTATGGCTTGTGGAAAATTTAGCATGAAGGTGCACTTTGTTATTTTGAAATTGAAGAGATTCATGCTCGCACCATTGAAAATACCACAAAGAATTCCAAATGCAGAAATATCACTAATTTTAAATCACCCAGCTTTCGGCTGAAAAGTACTAAGTGATACTATATAAATACATAAATCTCCTCCAGATTAAGTGGATTAACAATAACGTGTTTAAGGAAACTTGGTTAAAGTCGCACTCGGTTAGATCCAATTTTTGAGCGAGCAACAAATAAATCCAGTAGACACGAATACCCCATGACAATGACACCTTGTCAACGCCAGAGGATATTTTTGAAGAAAGATTGTACTACTATAAAGCCCGAAGGCTTCGGTTCGGGCTTTATAGCCTTGACATGCTTTTTTTACGTTTTGGTAAAATCTTCGAACCTCATTCCTGCAGTAGCATCTCTCTATCGACTCGATCTCGCGTTTTTCAAAGTCTTATTTTTCTACGGAGAAGCTTGTGCTCATCTTTTCTCCTCTGCCCATAGGTCTCGCGGGCAGCTCTCTTGTGGCTCTCGTCCTCGTCTGCAGCATCGCCAGGTGTGCTTCGTGCTTTGTAAATGTGCCTGGCGGCACTCGTCATCAAACCAGGTTTTTCTTGTTTGGGGTCGCCTGAAACCTAACCCATCAGAGGCGGCACTTCTGATAATTTCCTCGCAGTGATGCCACTGGTCTTCTGCGGTTGATGCTGACGTTACGGGGCTCCTAGAGAGGTTGAGGGAAACACGATCGGCAAAGGCTCTGGCGGTCTCTTGCGATTGCAGACGTCCGACGTTGAACATTCTCACAGTACTTTCATGGCGCTGGACCGTTCTTGCTATCCGGAGTCGTACCTTGGCTGCAACCAGGTAATGGTCCGAATCGATGTTAGCGCCCCGGAATGTGCGGACGTCTAAGATACTGGAAATATGTCTTCCGTCGATCGCAATGTGATCAACTTGGTTTTTCGTTGTATGGTCAGGGGGCCGCCACGTGGCCTTGTGTATGTCGAGATGTGGGAAACGAGTGCTAGCTACGACGATATTTCGCCCAGTTACGAAGTCGATTAGACTATATCCGTTACCGGATGTGTTGTCGTGTAGGCTATGCATGCCGACAATGTTGCCAAAGATGTTTTCCTTTCCTATTCTAGCATTAAAGTCACCAAGTAAGACTTTGATATCGTACTTAGGACATTGCTCATAGGTCCTCCCTAGGAGATCGTAGAAACTTTCTTTAGCAGCGTCGTCGTCCTCTGTTGGGGCGTGTACGCAGATCAGGCTAATGTTGGTGAATTAAGCCTTAATGCGGATTGTCACTAGTCGTTCGCTCACATGCCTGAAGCTCAAGACTTCTTGCCTAAGTCTGCTTCCAATGACAAATCCACACCCAAATAAGCGTTGCTTCTGTTCGCGGTAGCAGTCACCGTGGTAGATGTCGCAGTTTGTCATCCTCTTTTTGCCCGGCCCATTCCATCGCACTTCTCGGATGGCGGTAATGTCCGATTTGTAGGCCTCTAGTGTCTCTGTTAGTTGCTCGGCAGCACGTGGCCTGTTTAGGGTCAACACATTTCACGTGCATATCCGAAGGTCGTTGTCCTTATTTCGTTTGCTGGGGTCGTCAACAGTAAAATCATCCATATCCGAGGCTGTTGTCGTTTTCATCACTATTTTGTTCTCTTTCGCAAAGCGTTGTGAGCCCTATGGCGACGTAAAAAAAAAGGATCAGTGTCGGCGGTTTTTTGCTCTCGACACGTATAGCTATTGGATATTTAATGGCGCCAATTTCTCGCCATGTCGCTTTAAGGATCATAGGCAACTCAGGATTTAATGAGAAAACGGTGCAACCCGTAGACCCTCTGAGACTCTCCCGTCAAAGTCGCTGATTGTCCGCGACTGCTTATTTAATTCGCAGCAGCCCTACATATCTGCAGGGCGTTCCACTATCCGCAACCTGTGGACGCGTCCCGTAGCATTCAGCTATGCTTCCATTAGGTATTTGCACCCAACTACACATTATAAGTATCGAGCAGTCAATTTACAAGTTCCAGGGCCATGCTTTCCAGATCTCTGGATTCAAGGTCTTATTCACAATCTAATGCAGCTCATTCTCCATCCCTCTGATTAAAATAATGTTTATCTTTTTTACCCCAAATATTTTTTTTTATACAAAAAAAACAACCAGAGCCGGGGTTACCCAGCGATCTCAGCATAATCTAACTGATAGGTGCACGATAGATCTCGAAATTAAAACATGTTTTCTTTGCATAACTCAGAATAAGGATTCCAAAGTGTATCCGAAAATTCACGCAAAAAACAGGTTTTATTTTTGAAATTGTAATTTTGTATGAACTCCAAAAGTTTGGGTATGGCATTTTGTGGAAACTTTGTAACCGTTTTGCATAGTGTTACTGAATTTTATTGTTACGTACAGACCTTAATTTGAGCTTCATCGTTAAAGTATTCAAATTGCCAACTGATACTGCCTTATTTTTAAATTATGGCTTAACATTAAAAACCTTTTTATTTGTCGTGCTCCATTTTTAATCACCGTGAACTGTCAACTGCCAAGCTTTTTCTGCCGAACAAATAGCGCAAAACTTAAATCGTGAATGATTTTTGGAGCACACTTTAAATGCCAAAATACTTAAATGCCTAAGGATAGAAAACTTGGGTATGTCGTAATTTTTAATTGAAAAAAAAAAACATATTTTTTCTGTTCCCGGACAATTTTCAGAAATTTTGATTATTTTTAAGAACTTGTACTTCTGCTAATACCTACATGCAAGTGCTTTGAATTAATTTGTTTTAGAATGCTTTAGCAAAAATGTGCAAAAAACTTATATTTTTGATAACCTGTGCAAGAGTAAAGTGCTTTTGAGCACATTAACAAACATTGTTATTATAAATGAAAATGTTGTTTTATTTGATTGATTGAATCAAAATTTCCTTGTTGCAAATAACAAATTGCTCAGGTTGCGCTACAGACCTTGGTCCTTGCAAATCTAATTTCAATTTACTCTTTCCAATTTCGCAAAATATCCTTGCAAATTATTTGTTTGCAAAGTTGTAAAATGTTCCTCTTTCAAAATTGTCTTAAATGTTCAAATACGTTTCGGCAAAGTGCAAAGTTTTTTCCAGTTTGCAAAGAATTCTTCAATTTCATTTCACCAATCTAATAAACTTTTCACTTTGCTATTGAAATTGTGCATAATTGTCAATAATAGCTATGCAAAGAAAAATTCATTAGCAGAGGCATTTGCTCATAGAAGTTGGTTAAAACAATTAAAAAAAAAATTTAATTAATTTCGGAGCATATTTTGAAAATGAGGATGATGCTGCATAGTAGTCAGTGATGCCATTTTTAATCCTAGATCTAGCATTCTACAGGGTGTTTTTTATTAGAGGCATAGAACTTTAAGTTGGCAACACTATTTTAACTGCCGGCCATTTTGTCAGCTGTCAAGTGATTTATTTTTAGTTTGGTTTGCCATTTCATTATGAACAAGTTGACAAATGAACAACGCTTGCAAATCGTGCAAATTTATTTCGAAAATAATGGTTCAGTTCGTGAAGTTTACCGCAAGCTCCGTTAATTTTATGGTCGACATAATCGTCCATCAGAGCAATTAATTCGGTTAACCATGGATCGTTTTCACACTACGTTTATATTTTATATATAATATATTTATATATATATTTTTATATATCATTTGTTAGACTATGTGACGTTTACACATTTGTAAACACGTTTTCTTTACAGATTGATGGAATCAATAGGTATACGGTAGCTTTATGAAAGGTGAAGCACAAGTAACGCACAGGTATTGAGAAGATAAAGTAGGTTTACGTTTTCTTCAATATTAATTCTATAAAAAAAAATTTAAATTGACATACAGCTTAGGAATTTAAGCCTGTATATTATAAAAAAAACTGATTTTTGAAAAAATATTTTTTTTTAAATTTTAGTTTTCTCTAGTTGACCTGAAAACGAACTAACGATTTTCACCAAAATGCATTCTTAGAGTAAAGTTGATGTTTTCAAAATCATTGCGTCCTTAATCTTCAATTCAAATCACCGAAAACGCTAATCTATAAACTTCGCATACCTATCTCGAAAACCACACTCGATTTATGCTTGCATCCTGAACAATATCTTGTACTCAGTTTTCAGCTAAGTTTAGCAATAATATTTTTCAAACTAAACATTGCAATATTTGATACTGTTTTGTCTGCCAAATTTTACAAAAACCGCTCTAACGTTTTTGATCAAAATACATATTTAACATAATACAAGTTTTCTAAATAAGATCCCGTACTTAGTTTTTCTCTACAAAAATTCGAATAAATCAGATTATAAATTATTTCTCAAAAATAACAGCACAAATCCCGATCTGTATTCACATACATTTTTTCAACCATATTGCACCTTAAAATAATGGCAACCAGTTGAAGCTAACACAATCAGAAACTCCAACTTCATTTGCACACCACACACATCCATCGGGATATTCAGTTTATGACTGCTAATGCAAATTCAGAAAAAAATTCTTAAATATACATTTCTATGTAAAGATATAGGTCTTTCACGAATTCTGCTTCCAATTATGGATACCTTAAACCAGCGTCACTAATATATTCCAGCCAAAACTAAAAACATCGGAAAACAGAAACTCCTGCTACACTTTGTCTCGTACTCAAAAATCTTGTCAAGTCTAAGAGCTTATAAAATCATAGAGTAGGCGCTTATAACTCTTTAAAAAGAATTTGCTTTGAATTTGTATTCCTTTTTCTATATTCTACGCACAGTTTCTTTTATCTAGCATTGTTTCTCAGAGAATAAGAAAACAACCAACAAAACTTTTGATGAACGAGAAAGTTTCCTTGGACCCAGTCGTGCACTTTACTTTTGCTATTGCGGCACTATTGTTACCCTTATTCGACGCCGCAACAAGTGGCGCTTGATATGTTTACCACAATTTATACGCAAAGTTGGTATAGAACTAGCGACGTTAATTAATCACACGCCGTAGATTCAGAAAACATTACCAAAAAGAGTGACGAAAACTTCGTATTAATAAATGATTCCTCATATTTATTACTCGGTTAAAAAGCGGTCGTAGGTTTTCTAAAAGCGCTGAAATACAGAACTCAATGATTTACTCAATTTATCACTCTCTCACAGTTTCTACAGAACTCTCTGGTCTCGGGGAAGATTTTATTCAAACAGGAAATAAGCGCACAGATTTCATCTGACAGCTCTTGGGAGAACTATCATCAAAGAGGTAAAAATGAAATAAAAATGTTCTCTCGGGCATTAGTTGTGCAATCGCCATCGCAAATACCAGGTTACTGAGAGGCGAAATATCCTGGTGTAGCGATGGCAGTGCCGGAACCAGGCCCAATAAAAATAAATTTATGTGGACACGTACAACCGAAAAGACTTTCACAGATTCAGAAATATTTGATCGCTTCTCATACCCAGCGAGCCGTCCCAGTGTACACCTAAAGCGGACGTGTATATGCCAAGATTTACACAAGGAGTCCACCAAGGACTCTTTCGTCGGCAGACCGAAGCCATCAGCAATAGCATATTTTCTTGTAGGTATTTGGAGGAAGATAAGCAACAGGTTGATTATATGATGATGGAGCGAAACAGGCCCCGGAATAGGCGGAATTTGTTAGAGGTAGACCGAAGAATGTAGATGCAATCTGACGTTCCAGTGGGTATTTCATTCATAAATTATAAATGTTCTTGGACAATGTAAGGATTTACTTCATACAGTTACATAACAGGTGATTCATTTGGAATTTATTGGGCTATCGATACTAATCTCAGGAAGGATGTTGGACCAAGTCAAATTAGTAACTTTTCCTGGCGATCATAAAACTTTGTAGTAAAGGATTTTGCTAAGTAATTCATTGATTACTAAAAATTGCGGCACACTTTTTTTTTTACTACGTACTAGCATCTTTGATTTAGTTTAGTGACCATTTTGCCTATTACTTTGACAATTAGGAGAGCGCCATGTGGCTGTGTGGACTCTAATCTTTCGAAACATAGTACCATTTCTCAAAGGCCTTTTACGAGCTGCTGAAAAATTAATTAAGCTAAAGCTATTATCCTTTGTTGTTTTGTGGAATTTTCTTAGTTTTCCTTTTCGAGGTACTTGAGCACAAATTTGACGTCGTAATCCTTACGTAATCCTACTTACTTGCTTAGGTGGTTACTTAAGTCCCGTTCGGGATGGGCGGAATCTCAACTAAGTGCGCACTTCAAGTTGATTTTGTGCGCCTCCTATGACTCGAACTTTCTATACTGCGCTGTTTCTCGGGCTAAGAATCAAAATCAGTCCAGGACGGATGTTAAGCATCCATTCTCACTGCATGTATTAGCTATCGACTGATCCACACCTTTTTTACTTCTACTTTTCCAAATCTCGTCGACGCATATGAGGCCGAAAATACTTGAAATTGAAGGAAATAATGTCGACCAGGAATATGCATCCTAACCCCGCCTTCACTAATAAGTCTTATATAGAGGCGTCGTAGTATTTCTTGACAAGGCACTACAATAATCGGTTGAATTCTCGTGCCTTAAAAACGCAAATGTAATTCTTCGATTAGATGTTACTTTCAAACTTCATATGGCGGAGCCGACAAATCGCCAGGACCTTGCTTTGAATCTGTATACGTCGCACAAAAAAGTGTTCAAATCAAATTGGTACAACGATTCAAATCGCCGAAGCTAATGTTAAATATCGCACTTGTCGTTCACTATGAGTAACCAGTTATCTTAATAGCAATGTCAACATGCAAATTGTTAACGAACAGAGGAACAAAGAGGAGCACAAATGTATGCAAATATCCTCTTTGCCATTGCAGATACTCATAAAAGTAATAATAAGCAAAGTTCAGCTCTCCAAATCTCCTCAAGATGCAAGGATTTTGATTTTGAATGCTCCCTCCCTCTGCATGATAATGTGGCCTGCGTTCGCAACACCAGCAACGCCAACGGTGAGTTGAAACCACTCAAGGATATATACAACCCATAAGAGAAGTTTGAAGAAGAAGAAAATTGTACTGCAGTGCAGTCACTCACCAATACCATCAAGCAGCCATAGCCGAAAGGTCCAATTCGGTTAAAATGGAAACATTGTCGACTTAAGGACGAGATTTGACTAACGTAATTTCGAAAATTTGCATGAAAATCTTTTCTGTGTTTTATCGTCCATATTGTCCAGAGAGACACACGCTGCAAAAACAGAAGAAAAAAAGCAAGCAACCATCTTCTCCCCCAGAATACGGTATCATGACTTTCGGGCATTTAAAATAATAGAAGACATTTAAAGGTACTTTCACTGAATGCCATTTACTAACCAACAAAAGCCAACGGAATAATTTGAATATTTCCAAGCGAACAAGTCACAAGGATATTTGCCGCCACAAATTCAGTTAAATTCTGTGTCTGGGCCATCAATTGAACAAATAAAATGGCAATATGGCCGCAGCAACAGCAATCGAGTACAAAACATTGACCGCAAAATGCGTTCTCTACTGTATGCCGTGCTGCATGCTGATGGTTTGGTGGCAATTTGTGGTGTTCGTGATTTCAATTTTACCCTATGGACGACAAGTGCCAATGAGAAATCAATGATTTGGATACACTAACGGGCGTATTTTAGCATTTGCTGGCAAATTTCGGTTAGAGCGGTGTGTTTGAATGCACGCTACGTCACCGAATTTGAATTAACAAATTTTCTATATCTATATGTATCTATAGTATAGATATGGAAGATTTCAAAGGAGCAGGGATTAAAGCAATAAATGAGTGTTCGTCAAAAACTGAGTTTTTATTACAGTTCCATACCGAAAAGGGAAAGCATCTTAAATAAAAGAATTGCCAATTGTAATGCCAATCTATGTGGGTGCTGAACTGCAATGAAGGACCTATCCTGTGAAACCCTTTGTGACCAGGGATGCTTAGAAATTATAAGCAACCACAAAATGACATTTTGGGAGCATTTGTAATTAATTAATTGCTTATTATGCTTTTGCATACAAACCATCCTAAAGATTTGATGAAGTTCATGGTTTTGATTGTTTGTGGTCAGGTTATGGCAGAAATTTCTATGGAATTTCTTCCTGGAGTGTCGAAGGCTTGGACAGTGAAATTGGAAGTGCGTTGTGTCCTCTAGAACTCGTCCATCACTGCAGCCTCTGTAAAATTCTCCTTAGGTCGGTCGCATTTTCTTCATGTGGTAGGTACCGCAGAGTGTTGTGTCCCATTAGGATACCTAGGTACAAGCATAGAGACGCACTTCCGGGCACTCCGCATGATTCTCTCTGTCCTGGCTTCACAGAAAGATGGCCATAGGTTTCTTGTGATAGCACACGTATCAATTGATGTCCATCTAGCGTTGACGCCATCTGTGCTGTATAGAGCGGGATATACACAGAGGGAAATGTTTGCTTTAGAGTATTAGCCGAAGCTTGTCGTGCTAGTACATCCGCTTTTTCATTGCCTGGAATGCCTTCATGTCCAGGGACGCAGCAGAGCAGTTCTTTGATTTTATTGCTGGGGCAGTTTAGAATTTTCTGAGATGCCTAGTTGTCAATAAAGAAGGTGTTACCTTTGGGATGTATTGCCTTTATCGCAGACTCATGGGTCGCACTTGTCACTGCCATTACTTCCGCTTGGAAAACACTGCTATTGTCTGGAAGGCGTGGCGATGTTGAGATAATCAGAGCTTCAGAGTAGATACCTGACCTTACCCCGTTGTCCTTTTTTAATCCGTCCGTATACACGGAAGCGCAATGCGTGTTGGGTAAAAGTCCATCTTTCGATACTTGTCTGCTGGGGTATGTACTCGAGAAGGGTCTTGTGAACTATAAATATGGCTCCCTCAATAGATCTTAGTAGTAAACGAAACACTTACCACCTTGAGAAATGAAGAGGTTATAGTTCTTACGAATGACAATGGCATTTCCAATCTGTAATCAAATCTTCTC
Organism: Cheilosia variabilis; assembly: GCA_951230905.1. Taxonomy (NCBI): domain Eukaryota; kingdom Metazoa; phylum Arthropoda; class Insecta; order Diptera; family Syrphidae; genus Cheilosia; species Cheilosia variabilis. Next base: position 16,590,195 of record OX579677.1, on the reverse strand, counting down.
TGAACAATCTAGTGAAATGAGCGGTTAGACTTGATGTCAATGCCATCAAGGCAGAGCTAGTATTGTTAAAAAAATATAAGGTATCGGCCGAGAATATTGCCGTGTTCCGTGAGAGTGTACAGGAAAACCCTAAGCTGTCCATTCCTTGGCGTGCACAAGAAATCGGCCTTTCTCAGACTTTAACTTTAACGTGAATTTTTCGTCCGGACTTGGGCCTAGCTATAAGATCCAATCGACAAAGGAGCTAAAGTTTAATGACCATAGACAAGGCCATTTTTTTGCTCGCATGAGTAGCTCACCGTCAACGGCGATCGGTTCAAAACAATGCTACCCGATTTCTTTTGACCCAAATCGAGCTACTGTTCCAGCAGGCTAAATGATATGAGGGTATCGTTATCTCTCGCAGTTGTGACTAGAATTGGCCACCAAACACCAAATCGTGCGATTTGATACCACTAGACTTTTACATGTGGGATTTCCTAAAGTCGCAAGTCTATGCCACTGATCCGCAATCGATCGATACCCTTAAAGACAACGTAACCAATGCCATCCCTCGCATTCAGCCGTAATGGCATATACTATTTATGCTATTTTCAAATAAAACAAGAATTTCTTCAATACCTCACACACAGCTTGTTTTATTCTACTTCAGCATCGACGCGTTTATACCCTTTTCCTGTATACATATGCTAGTTTGTAAATATGCCACAAAGAAAATTGATTTATATCTTAGTCTTGCGCGTAAATTCGTAATACCATTCGAAACAAGCAACTTCTTTGGAAACCCAACTCTACATATTGTTCAAACAGGGACAACCCCAACACACTTGACCAAGCTTACCAAATAAAATATTACCTAAATATGTACACACAAGACATAACTCGCAATCACTTATTGCAATTATTTGCACATTAATTTCGCCCTCAAATTACGAACCTATAAATCGAAATATCCAAGTATCGTTCTCCACAACAGCCCATATTTAATCATGAATTTATTACCCCCATGCACAAAGGGATATAGTGATTTATTGTACGCAATAAAAACTAACATACCTTATCAATTAAAATAAAAGCCCACACATGGTGACCTTTCTGTTGGCAGACATTTATTTCCTGTTGCCAAAAAGTGTCTTTAAGAAACGATATTGCAAAAGGTGTTGAAGGAGCCCTTTCCATTTGGCCTGCATTGAAAGAGGATGCCCCATTTGGGGTGATATTGATTGAAATATGTAACCAAACATTGCTCTCTACGGGAGGTCGGGAGCTTACTTTGCGAGCAAAGCTTTTAATTTATAGCGATGGGGGTACACTTTGGGACATCAGAAAACTTAGAAAAAATAGAGTCAAAAACACAGCCTCTGACGACAATAATCCTAGAGAACTTTCTTCTTTTCTTTCACACACTCGACTTTGCTCGTAGGATATGAGTATGTCTTAATTTGGCCTAAGTCTCGCTGTGTCTATTTTTTATTCCAATTAGTAATTAATCTGAATAAAAGAGAAAAATCAAAATATTTTCTCCCACATAGAAAAAATGTTTACAGTGTGAATGGAAATTGAAATTCTCTGGGGTAATGACATTGGGTGGCGACAACTCCGTCAACATGACAGAGCATTATGCCAAAAATCAATTTTGAATAGGCCCGAATTATGTGCTAGTGCTCTGCCAAGTTAACGTCAAGCCAGCAGAGCACATAGTTAAGTCAATTTCAATTTCAATTTATTAACATCTTTCGTTTTGAGTTGTAATACAATAAGACTTAGTCTTTTATAGTACAAACATTAATTGCATCTATGTAAATTAAATAAATATTAATAAAAAAAAAAAAAAGAAGTAACAAATAAGATAAAGAATGATTATCATCAAAAATTCAAAAATTCAGGGTGAACATTAAGCATGGATAAAATTATAATTATATAGAAATATATATAGTACTATTATTATCATCATTGCATCGCTGAAAGGTATTTAAAAATATTATATTTGAAGTTCTTGGAATTGTGAATCCGTTTAATATGTATAGGCAAAGAGTTCCAAAGCCTTGCAGAGTGGACGAAAAACATACGGGAGGAACTTAAATATTTAAAGGACGGAATGTTGATATTAAATGTTCTCTGAGATCGTGAAAAAGTTAATCTATTGTAAAGATATCTCGGAGTTTTGCTATGAAGGAGTTTGTGAAATAATATGAGATTACGAGCATTTAAGAATTGGGATAGAGTACAACCTAAGACATTTCTAGATAGAAGAGAGATTCGATCATATCTCTTCAGTCCATAAATGTATCTAACGGAATCATTAAAAGCAACTCGTAGTTTATGCTGAGATAGAGAGTCCAAGTCACTATATACTACCTCGGCATACGTGATGATAGGTAAAATCAGAGCAATGACAAGTTTGCGCCGAGTTTCTTTAGGAGTAAAACTAGCAGACAGCCAAAGTTTTCTAAGACAACCATAAATGCGGCCAACAACAAAATTAACGTGATCATAAGAAGACAAGGTACGGTTCAATTTGAAACCTAAGCAAGTAACTGTGTTAGCGTAACTAATTATTACGTCGGCCGGAAAATTAAAAATTAATATCCCATATTGATAGCTAATTTATGTGCTAGGTTTCCAGCTTCGTAGGCTGTCCTCCGGGTTGAGGACCATATTTGCTGAACTATTATTTTTTATAAACCGAAGTGTTTTAGTATTTCGAACTACATCCACGATCCACGTCCTGATACAGCTCTTAGTTCGCACAACATACGTGAAGTCCATTGAAGAAATTATTCTTAAAGAAACCTTAGTAGGTGCGAAAAACATATAAGTCCCCTTCTCCGGAAAATCAATTTGTAGTATTTTATGAAAAATTTAACTACCAATCTATTTTATTTTATTTTATATGCATTTAAGACATTCAAACATTCAATATTTATAGCCGCAAAATGCGGAATTGCTCTTTGTATAGTGCGACCATTTTTTGTTCACTTATCTACACTAGCAGTTAGAGTTAGCATTACTGACATTCCACATCCACAACCAGAAGCCAGAAACAAACATAAAACAGTCTAAGTTCCTCCTCATTCTAATTAGCTTATGCAAATCTCTTTTACCTCGACTGCGAGAGAGCTAACCAAAGATTTAAGCTAAAGCACTAGGTACATCCTGAATGCTGTTTACGAAATATTTACCAGAAAAATTGTTCTCCTCACAGCGAACAAAATAACAATAAAGTACCAGTTGGCGGGGATTTTCGCATAAGAACTCTTTGGAAGAGTAAGTCTGCGTTTCACTTAATTTTAAACCCCAAAACTAGCGTAAGTACATCATAGTGCCCGCCAACATCATTTGCGAACAATATTCCTTAATTCAAGAAAGCATGTAATGCAAACAGGCAAATGCCGCAGTAATTATATTTCGCCCGGTAAAAAAAAACAACTGAACCTACAGCGAGTTACAAACAATGTACGGATAAAGGACAGAAAATCACCGGCATACATGCAATACGTCAAGATATCTTCCTTGATGTTTACACAGTTTCCGGACTCACACAGAAGAACAAGCGCAACAAGCCGAGGTTTAACTTGAACCGAATATGCATAGCCATAACCACCACCACCTAGAACTTCCACCCGGCATCATTTATAACTGTATAAAGTCAAGGTATACCTACTATGGCAAATCCAAATAAAGGATTCATATAGCCGAAGTCACCATCAGCAGCAGTTACAAGTAGCAACAAGACCATACCAACCGAAGCCAGGAACAATTTAAATTAACTTTGTGCTCTTATAGCAGCAGCGAAGCGGGGTTGTTTTGCCAAAAGGTGGAGCAAGGATAAAAGCTCAGACCTGCATTCAATTTTCATGTTTGCATGTCTGCCCCATGATAAATGTTCCACCATACCCAGGGCGGTGGATGATGATGCAGACTAAGGGCGGATGGAAATACATGAATATTCCCTAAGCTAATAATAAATTGCTTTAAAGTTGAATTTGCTTCTTTTCAGTAATCGTTGGTATATATGGCGGATATCCTTTAAGAATATTATAGCCCGAGAAGGGGATCTACGGGTTAAGTACATGTAATGAGGTTACTTGCGAAAGGCGACCGATTTTATAAGACACATTTGTTAGACGAGACAAAAAGTGTGCAACCATTTAAGGGCGCACTGTCTTTGCTGCCAGATGATACTGCTGTGCGTAAGCCATTAAGGTATAGCCATGCATTCCACATGAGCAATGGGGGATGTCAGAAAATTGCTTGCAAGCTTTGATGTATGAATAGCACTGTCTCATGCAGTAGCAGCAGGTGTGATGAATTATGGAATGGCTGCTCAAGGCAAATGTAATTTTTGAGTGCATGTCAGTGAAATGTACACAAATAAAGGGCAGAAAATGGATTCTTCATGTCTATGGGAATTCAGGAAACGTTCGTCCCGTTCTAACTAATACGATTGAGCAAAGTCAGATCAGACAAGAAGTCTTGGTCTTTCACAACATAAGCGAGCGCCTGCTCACAATCCGCATCAGGTCCAAAATTCAAAAATATTACCCTGATTTGTTCTCACGTCCCCACAGCGGATAAAGATGACAGATTCAAGGAAATCATTCAACGATCTTCTCGAGACGACGCATGATAACTGCCCTTAGTACGACATCAATATTCGGAAAATCGGAAAGGGGGGTATCGTTGACCCTAAAGTCGGAAAGCACAGGCCGCACGACAACACTTCCGCAAGCGGACTCTAATTAATCGACTTTGCCGCGGAATTAAATATCATTATTGTAAGCAGACGTTTCCCACACCTAAACTTACAAAAAGGGACTAATCGATCCAGATCAACAAACCGTTAACCAAATTTACCACATTGTGATCGACGCCATTTAGGGTTCAAAAGTTATACCAGATAACGATCTACCCAAGGAACAAGGATACAAGGTCCGAACAGAAGCACCGAAGATGAGCATAGAAACACAGAAGCAGATTCGCATAGTCGGTGCTGAGGAATTGAAAAGATTACTTCGGTATAGACTGCTAAATCTCGCTGCTCTGTCAAAATCGGCAAAAACTTCACCAAGCCCTTTGATGTCTAAAAAGGTTTGAGACGCGGCGACGGGATATCGTTTAACATGTTAAACATCATCCTTGAAACAATTGTATGAAACTCAGATGCCAACTTCAGGGGTCCAATTTTTCAAAGGTCCTTCCAACTGCTTGCATATGCTGACGATACTAAAATTATCGAAAGACCGCAGCGAGCTGTCAGTGGCACACTTGGAAGTATTGAAACGGATACGGCGAGTAGGAGTATGGCTGCAAATAAAGAAAAAAAGGAAGTATGTGCCGTCAACGAGAAAGGACTCCCAGCATGGAATACATGAACAAAAAGTCAAGATGAACAGATACAACTTCGTATGTATTCTGCTGATACAACGGTGTATTCTGCTGTATGGTGCAGAAACATGGAATCCGTCAAAAACGAATGAAAACTTCCTGGGATGTTGAAGTGTTGTTTAAAAGATTCAACGACGAACTTTATGGGCTATACAGCGACGTTGACCTGAGATGAGAATACATACGCTGAGATGGACGGGACTTGTAACATGGGGGGCGTATGAGCAACGTCTCACCAACCACCCTCCTGAACAACGTAGCAGAAGAAGACCCCACTTTAGGTACCATCAGTATATCATCCTAGTATGTGACTTTATCTTGGATTCTATAATAGATTTCCAACCATTGACTTATTATATATGGACTGCTAGTAGCCAACTTCATGCATTTTCCAAAAATACAGAGCGCTAGTGCTTTACAGCGGAAAACAAAATATACTTGAAACGACCAAGTTTACTTTTATTTTTTTTTTGTCTTTACAAAATTGAATGTAATATACCTATGCGATGAGAGGGTGAGAACGTATGTAGGATTGGTTAGTGTTTTTTTTATTTATTTATTTAGCAATAGATGTTTCTATATTTTACTTAGTTCTCAGTACCTACTTAGTTCCGTAATTTATATTTTACTACTACTATCTCAATTTAATCAAATCCTTAATATAGCGAGTTCAAAACCACAAAACAAGTGAACAGCTACATATACCTATTCGTCCATAAAAGCAAGATGATTGGTTGCCGGCCACATGATTTTTTGTAGTTCACAAACATTTACAGACAGGGATTGAAATTATAAAAACAACAATGTAAACATATGAGTTTTGGGGGTAGACGTACGAAGGATATCCATCTCTTTAAATGCATTCTTATCTGTCCGCGAGTATTAACTGTCCTGGAAGAGCTTCGCAATTCGGACTTAAATAAATAATCTGCATTAAGTATTTATAGGTCCCTTCCATTCGTCACAAAAATAAAAACACACAAAACGAATGGTTGTAACAAGCTAGGCATTAATCATGAATTTCAATTTCACCGAAGATTTACCTCCCGCGATATAAGTACAAGGTGGCGCAAAAGTAATCCTCCTATCAGAAAATGCTATAAATCTTGCGATTGGCCCCTAATGTCAGTTCTGTTTTGACATTTGTGTAGTAAATACATGCGAAATACATGTTAATAAACAATGTTACGCTACACTGCTCCAGAACGCGGAATATTGGTGACTATTTATTTGAGCAATAATCGGTCGGTGACTTTGCCACAACGTGAATTTCGTCGCAGATTTCCTAGCCGTCCAACGCCTACTGGTGAAACACTGCGACGTTTAGCCGCTCGCCTCGAAGAGACTGGCACAACACGAGATGCTGCCAGGCGTGGCAGACCCCGGATAAGCCGTTCTGCAGAGAATATTGCTGCTGTAGCCATCGGACCTTTTTTCTTCGAAGACGTCGCGGGCCAAACGGTTACTGTGAATGGTGAGCGCTACAGAGCAATGATCAACGAGTTCTTTTTGCCGCAACTTGATGAATTGGGATTGGAAAACATGTGGTTCCAACAGGACGGTGCAACGGCACACACTGCACGTGCCACAACCGATATGCTGAAGGATGCATTTCCCGGGCGCCTAATCTCCCGTTTTGGCGATTTGCACTGGCCAGCAAGATCGCCTGATTTGACCGCTCCAGACTTCTTTTTGTGGGGCTTTTTGAAGTCGCGGGTTTATGTCAACAAGCCTCAGACTCTTGCAGCTCTTAAAGACAATATCCGTCAAGAATGTGAGGACCTATTGCCGGAAGTTTTGGCCAAAGTGATGGAAAATGCCATAAAAAGGGCTCAAATGACAATCAACTGTGGCGGCGGCCATTTACATGACATCATATTCTCGACTTGATGTAAAAAAAATTAAAAGACCAAATAAAAATAATCCACAAGAAGAATCAAAGTTTTTCGTTTTTTTTTTTAAATTACAGCCAAAAAATCGGAAGGTTATTTTTGCGCCAGCTTGTATTAGTAAGATTGAACGATACATGAAAGATACCTGCACGTTTTTTATTTTAGAAATTTTATTTAGAAATTTTTATTTCGTTTTCTTTTTCAAAATAATAAAATATTACAAAATGAATTTCAAATCACTCTTTGCAGCTTCGCTTCTTTTCAATAGATGACGCTAGTTTGTTTACACGTAATGCCTAGTATACTGTTCCAGGAAAGCTAAAATTAAGCGCCTCTTCAATGTTTCTCTCCACCACTTCGCTTAATTTTGACAGTGTAGGTAGTTCTTTAACTAGGTCCGAAAACAATTTTTTTTCTTCAGAGGTAAAAATGGTTTTCTTGGCATTTTTTTTTTCGTTTTTTTATTTGTACTTTCTCAAAAACCTCTTCCAGGTACCCCTAGTTAAAATAATCCATTTCTAAAAGAAATTAAATTAACAACAACGAATTTTTTTGTGTTGAACTTACCATTCTCCATACTGTTATTTTGCTTCAGTTTGAAATACCGATATTTTCCCTGATCTGTCAAAATATATCTGTGGAAAAATGTGTTTTGCATATATACGCCTACTTAAATTCTGTAGAGATTTTTCGTATAGCGGCTAACAAATCTAGCTTGAACTGCGGACTGCTTGGCTTAACTGCTTTGCTTAAATTTATCTTTGGAGACATTTTTGAAGGGTGGCTTAATTTAAGCGCGAGCAGCATAGTAGCGGAAACTAAGTTTATGATACTAGGCTTAACTATGGAAATAAATCTCTTCCGACAAGATGTCGCTCTTTTGTTTACATGTTTCTATGGAAACGAACTTTTTATGAAAAAATTTCGCTTTTTTTGCTTACGTTGCTATGGATATTTAAACTTGATGGCGGCACGTGCTTCTTTCCTAATCCGCTGTAAAACAGTAGCGAATGTGCTGTTTTGGAACATATTTCCTCGCAGAAGTATATGAAAATGGCATTTCACCAGCAGTCCATATTTAGTATGTCTATGCTTCCAACATTCTAATAAAATCCTTCTTTCGGAAGAGAACTGAATTGGCCTTCGCATTATACAAAGAAGTGTATGGCACTCTTTAATGATATTCCGCTTTCTTCCTCTGAGATAGCCAGAACAACATTTCTTCAAAATCTATGACCGTGGTCGAACTTTTTGCGGAGCTACTTCCAAGACTTTTCTTTACTTGAATTACCAATTTGCAAGCACTTTCAGTCGCCGTGTGTTTCGAGAAGCCATGTCAAGCAATAAAGTCCACAACTTCAATAGCTGCTTCAACTCCAGACGTTTCCAGCCACGCACCTCTTTTCTTATCACCAATTTGAAAAAAAAAAATAAAAAAAAACAGCCAGGTAAAACGTTTCCTTTCCATGCATACTCCTTTTATGTCACCTCGGTCTGTGACCCTTCCCAACTTTGTTACTATTGATGGAAGCCTCGACGTCATATCGGGTTGAATTAAGATACCTATATCTGGGTTGAATTGGACCCCTTAACGACAGCAAACGAAGGGGAATTATATTATAAAGTAGGCTATAGATACTTGAAGGTTCTTCTGTAGCTTAAATTGATTCTTACCTTAAGAAAAGCTGATAGTATACCCCATGTCAGTTATTCTTGATTGTAACGATTGTTCTGTTCACTTACATTTTTTTTTAATTTACATGTCTTAAACCAGAAAATGTTAAATAGTTTTAAGTGCAAATGAATAAAAAACAAATTGAATTTTTGTTAGTCGGGTTACTCTCCCTAATAGAGTGACAGAAATATTACAAAAGGGTGATAAAGGCTGAAGACACACTAAAAAGCGTAGAGGGAACACTAGGTGCAGATTAAGATAGTTAAACTAATAACTTTGTACAATAACTAATTAATATCAGTACGACAGACAGACTATGCTTTAGGACGCCTCTGCAAGAACGCCACAACAAAACATTTTTCAGTGTCTTCATTCTTCAAATCTTTAGTGTACATTCAATGTTCAATCGTAGACCATGCCTGGAAAAAAGAATTTCGTTGTCCTTCAAATACCAGGTGTGCGAAATACCTCAGTGTCTGCAAGAACAGGTAACACAAAATCAATACAATAAAAAAATGTGGACATTTCTAAGCACGCCATATGCAACAGTCATGTGTGCAGAGGATTTCCAATAAACTGGGCACTTTCCTAACATGACCAAATAATGGCATTAGTATGAGAGACATTCCTCTTGTTCCAGACATTGCAGTCGGGAATTTTGTACCGATCAACAATCTATGCAATGGTATTTCCTTTTCCTTTGAGAACATGTACATGTTACGTATCGAGAGGGCCGAAAAGGATGAATTTTAAAGGTGAGCATTTTGCAAGCACCTCAGTGTTGATTTTTGTTGTAGACCACTTGGATTTCATTACATTTATCCCTAGAGTTGATGTAATTAAATTCTTTCCCGTGAACTTTTTTAATTTACATGGTAGGTACCTGAGATGAACAAAATACCAATTTGAAACTTTTAGTGCTATCGCTTTAGATATACTCTGGTATTCGAGTTTGAATTCGTTTGCAAACTTTATTATAGTTACGGTGATCATACGTTCATTTTAATAATGAACAGTTCTGTTTTTGAAAACGATGTTCATTATGAGTCAGCCTTATTTATAAACTCACCGTAAATTCTGCTTATCTTTACGCACCCTCTAAAATGTCCTTACGTAGGAAAACGTGATTTATAATGCCGAATTCACAATGTAGCGTTGAACGCGTGCGTGCCTCGGCGCGCTTTGAAACGCTTTTTCGAAACTTTACGATTTTAAATGCCAAAGCGTGAGAGCAACAATTTTGTAAAACGAAATGCTGCTTTGAAGCGAATACGCGGTATGAGAGAGCATGACAGACTAAAAGTTCGGTTTGGTTTTAACTAATGTACACAAATAGAGAGCAGAATTCAAATTTCAAATCTACTCTCTTTTTCTTGTACCTGTAATTTCTTTGCAAGAATTAAAAAAGGATTCTCCAAAATAGATAAAAAAAAATCATTCATAACAGTAATGCAAAGAACAACCTTAACAGAGATACAAGACCAATGATTTATTTTTTTTATATCCAAGAAAATCTAAAGAAAGAAGTACTAGTTCACAAAAAAAAAGGTATTCGTGATTTTACTAAATTAATTGCATTAAAAAAATATCATATTGCTTTTAAAAACTTGTGTGTGATAAACTTTAATGGTTGCCACTCCAACTAAGAACGGCACACCCCATGACATCAAATCGAACAATTAAAAATTCTAAAGTTGTCAAACGCGCGTGAGAGTAGAGAGTAGGTCTACTCAGGCGTCGCGTTAAACTTTGCGATATTTACGATCTAAAGTCGATCCAACACCTGAATTTGTATTTTTTGTGGCAGCATATGAACGCTTTGTTTCTACATAATCTGTCAACGCACGCGCGCGTCAACGCGACATTGTGAATTGAGCATAAACAAAAAGCACTTTGCCTGCGTAACTTTAAACGCAAAAATTTGCGTTTAGAGGTTGCGTAAAGCTAGCAATTTTTTTTTTCGTTTTTGAAATGTCATTTTGCTTACATTTGAAACGAAACTAAAAATTGAATTAAAAATGCCATTCAGCTTCGTGAATTTTTTTAGCGACATTGATATGATCGACTTAATAAATGAAAGTTCAATTCCAAGAAGGCGAAAATTATATAAAACCAGGTTCAACCCCAATTTTCCGACCGTTTTCTTGTTATTTTTTGCTGCTCCATTTATGTTTACAAACAAAATAAATCTCACAAGAGAGATGTCAGTTTTATTTCACAGAAACAGCTGATATCATTCCGCGGAAAGTAAGAGATTTCCGTTTTTTGTAATAGTTTCGTACTTATTTAGACACCAACCTTGCGTAGTAAACAGTCAGTGGAAATTTTGTTATAAATAACAATTTCAGCAAAGCCACATAGAGGCTGCGTAAATTTGTATGCGATGTTTAACTACACAACATCGTAGAGGCGTCGTAAGGGAATCTAATAAATACGGCTGATACAGTTTTCTTACTAAAATTACTTTATATTTATAAACGCTCAGACTGAACAACAGTGTATTTAAATTCGCTCCTATTACGAAATTCCATACCGCCATTTTGGGGGTTGGGCAACACTCCTCTTGAAAATGACATTTAGGAAAGATTTATTTAGCTAATGCCCGAGATAAACATGGGTAACATTTAACCCTACAGTTAGCGATATTCAGGCAACTATATTTGTTTATTGGTAAAGGGATATTAAAGGGAAAGTTTGGCGTCTTTGCGTAAACTGCCAGACTTAAGTTGATTATTGGTAGTAGGTACCGAATAACGTAAACATTACGAAAACCGAAATTCAATTACCAAATGGTAATCATCATCATTATATTAATACGTGAACATCCAAAATTTCGGTACACTTTTTAAGTATTTATAATGAAATGAGTAGAATGAAACCTATATCATTCGAAAGGTACTGTGCCATAGATGTGCACAAACAGAAAATTGTGGGGATATGTCGCCATTAAGGTTATTATAATCAAAAAATCAAGCATGGGAAAAAGTTGCCTTTACATTTCAGTCCTCTGGATATTCCTTAACCAACAAACAGTTAAGAGAGCAGTGGAATCGCCTGAACTGCAGTGCTCGGACCAAAATAAGTGACAATCGCAAAGGGAAACGGGTGGGGGAACACCGCCGAAAGAACCATCGGAACTGAATTTTGAGGTTTCTGAATATGTACTAGCGCAACAAATCGTGACCACTAAGTAAAAATATAGCTTGTACGCTAAGTAACGGGATATCGGTCGGAGTTGGTGGTCTCAGTATGATTTGTCTCTGGTAGCATCGTTGTCTGGGTTTACCTCAGGGTGTTCAAGTCCGGGTGTTGATGCATATCACATATTAAGATATTTTCGTCTTATATTAAAACCTATTTTCAAAGGAATTCAATTTACCTACCCCTAAAAGTAAGCAACGCTGTACCAAATTCTAATTCAGAGGCATACTGCGAGGTTTTGACTGTTGGTAGGGTCGATTTTCGACCACATGCAAAACTAGTTTAAATAAATAGGGCTCGTCGCTAACAAGGGAGTTATAAATATGAATAGTCTGCCCTATGATCCAATCTCATGAAATTCTAACACATTCCCTCCAGCAAACCGAAATGCTCTTATACGAAAATCCATTCAATATTAAACCACAAATATCCCTCCGAAGTCTGTAATATCCGTTCTGTGGATCCCCCTCAATGTGCTTATGCTCGTCTTTCCACGCCGCTATCACCGATGATAAAACTAGTTTTTGCCGGCAAATAAAGCAGCCGTCAATATTTTCATATTTTGCCAACTTCGCGGAAAATAAAAACAAAAATACTGCGACACGTCACCGTCACCGCCCTCGGGCCACTTAGCCATCATTGATGCCTGCTCTGGTACACACAAACACGAAATGTGTATCAGTTCTACTCCGGGGTGCGACTCTATTTTCCTTCTTATGTGTAGTGGATAGATACTTGCTCGTAAAAAATTCCGGAACAAAAAAGAACAACAAAAAAACTCGCATCGCAATTCGCAACTCATCTCTGGCAAATTTATGCAATTTTGCATCCACCACAAACATACTCAAGACGATGGAAATGAAAGACCGACAAAAACTATATGAAATCGGTGATGTTTCCGGGAGAGTGGAATATTTAACAAACACCCCCAAAGAATGGAGGACAAATAATATGAGAGACCATAAAAAAAATGATTGACCATTATTTGCAGGGCCAGAAAACGCCTGTCGAAACAGAGAGCTTCCGCCCCACAGAACACCTTAGGTCCTAGGATATTGTTCCGCGCCGCCCTCGGTTGGATGTACCGTATACGATATACCTATTATATACGTTTTTTTTAGTACACTCTGGCTCTTTTATTTTAATGTTTTATGTCCACCCTCGGGCCTCGGCTAGGGGAATATACGGCGGAGTATGGGTAGGGGTACAAAAAGCGAAGGCAATGCTTTGTAGCCAGTTGACCAGCATGCATGGACAAATGAATTATGGCATCTGGTTCGGTCATGTAATTTGTGTCCATTCCATTATCGTCGTTGTAAGTAATTATAACTTTCTCCAGATGATGAGATAATGAAGAGACGAAAATAATTGTTTTGATTATAAGGGTCTGAAAATAATTGCTTTCAAAAATTTGCTGAGAGAAATCTGGCAGCGTCAATAAATTTGTACCAACTTGGTCTGTTGGAAAGCATTTGTAGAAGGAAAGGCTGGTTAAAAAAAAGTGACAACAGAACAAGTAAAAATAAAGTGCACGACTGGGTCGAACGAAACTTTCGCGTTCATCAAAAGTTTGGTTGGATGTTTTCCTATTTTATTTTTAGTGTTGAGAGAAAGCAAGCGTTTTTGTTTCCCGATTAACCAATTTCCACGTCCATGCACAAAGCGATCTTTATTTCGAAGAAACCAAAAATACAACAATTTGACAGCCGGAAGCTTATAAGATATATAAAGAAGGTTTTTAGTATATGTTGACAGTTTACTTCAATTGGTATAAGTGGAAGCTGAGGGTTAGACTACATTAGCGCAGATATTGATTTCGGTACTTTGGACTGAACAGGTAGGCAGGTAAATCTATGATGCTAGACAAAAGAAGCGGTTCATAAAATAGTGTTAAATTAAATCCACTTTTGGGTCTCGATAGAGTGATTCTGATATCTTTACATACATAGGTACATATTTTATGTAGGATTTCAGTAATTTTTTTTGCATTAGCAGTTAAAAACTGGGATATTCAGTTCTTAACTGATGGACGTATATGGGTGTGCAAATGGAGTGGAAGTTTCTGATTGTGTAAGCTCCAAGTGGTTGGAAATATTTTAAGGTACATATTCAATATGGTTGAAAAGAAAGTAGTGGGTATAATATTTGCTTAAAAGGAGTTTTGCGTAGCTGTTATTGCATTTTTATTGGCAGTACGGTTTTGAGTTTTTCAAAAATATACAAAGACAGATCAGGATTTGAGAAGCAATTTTTTGAAATACATAATTGAAAAACGGATTTATTATTTTTAAGAAAACTAAGTATAAGATCTTAATTATAGTTATAGTACTATCCTTAATATGTATTTTTGTCAAAATCGTTTGAGCGGTTTTTGTAAAATTATGCAGACAAAACAGTAACAAATTTTGCAACATTTTACAACTGTTGCTTAACTATAACTAGGATATTGTTCAGGATGTAAGCAGTCTGTGTCTCTGGCCATATGCTCCCGAGGCCTACAGCCTAAACGGCTAGACGGACTTGTTTTAACATCGGATTTGGAGTTAATGGGCTTACATTTCGGGGCCCCGAACGTTAGCCCCGTTATTAACGGTACCTCCCATGTAACGGCTTAAAACAAGTTTGATTTGTTCGAAAACGGCTCTTACGATTTAAACTAAAATTGATATTTAAGCAAGGTGGATTTAAAATCGCAGAATAGCCAGTTGTTCTTAAAAAAAATCGAATATCTGACGGTGCTTTGAAAAATGTTAACACATCTCGAAAATGGGCCATACAATTGAAACAAAAATTCATTCTTAAGCTAATGTGGTCATTCCTAACTTGACAACAAACTCATACAAACAAATACATTTTCAAAAAAAAAGTAATTTTACAATTTTATTTGTAGTTAACTTGGAAACAGAGATAACGACTTCGACAAAAATGCAAACTTGGAGTAAAATGGATACTTTCAAAATGATTTCATGATTAGTTTTCAATTCGAATCACCGAAAACGCTTATTTGAGAAACTGCTCTTGTCTCGAAAACCACATTTTCGATTTGGATAAAACCTTAAAAACCTATTAATGCTTACCTACATCCCGAATAATATCTAATACTCTGTCTGTTACTTATTTTTAGCAAAGTTTTACGAAACAAATCTATCAATTTTGATCGAAATACATATATGGATAATAAAAGATTCTAAATAATAACCCATAGCTAAGTTTTCTTAAAAAATGCCGCATTAGAAGTATTTCTTTAAAATGACTACCCAAATCCCAATCTGTGTTCATATACGGTATATTTTTGTTTATTTCAATGCCTCACTTTAAATAAAAATACAGTAACAACTACGCAAGACTTCATTTTAGTAACTATCGCCCACTTCTGCTATTCTTCTTAAAATATACCATAAATAACTTACACGATTGAAAACACTTCATTTGTACTCTGACTGCCATTAACTTTAATCGGTCTGTTTATATTCAGAATGAAAATTCAAAAACAAACTTAGAATTTTACGAATATATCGTGTAAAGATTTCGGTATATCATGAATCATTCTTCCAACCATAGGCACGAAAACTAGCAATCTATTTCTGTCAAAAACAAGAACTTTTTTATAAAAAGTTATAATCCTAATTATTCGATTTAAATAAAAATTTCATATTAATTACTAAGTGGCTTAATTTTAGCTCAAAATTGTAAAAATTGTTAAACACTGAACTTAAACAGCAGAGCTCTGCTAAATAAATTACGAACAACCAATCAATCAATATATCTGATTGGAAATTCCTTAATAAACCGCTTCAAAATGCTATTCAAAATTTCATACATTATCAATTCACACTGTCATAATATAATTGCCACAATATAGCAAGCAATTCAAATGACTGTATCATAATTGCATCTGTAAAAGGATATCCTGCAAGTCGTCGTGCGAAAGTACAAATACAATGTTCCTACTAGTCGTATAATATTTTAAATTATTTACGACACTGACACACAGTTGCAAAATGCTGGGTTATAAACAACCTTAAACCGTTCACATTGTTTCAATGTTCCGTTAGTACTCTTTTAAGCATATATAGCTCAGTGGTAAGTGTCAGCTGTATGTCCCAGCATATGATATATATATATACGGATTATGATCTCTCCTGGGCCGAGAGGACTTTTGAGTGCTTTCTATGGTGACAACCGCTGACAAGAATCAAAATAGCACCGAGACTTTGCGTCATAAATGTTTATGACATTCTCTCACTTTGTGATAAGCACGAATGACGAGAAGACCTCAACTCGACGCAAACTATAGCATCAGCAACAACAATGGCAGCGGCGATGACAAAATAAGCAAGACCTCGAAACAGACTCCTCGGCGTCGTTGTCCCGACATATTATTCGCGAGGCACATCCCCCCCCCCCGAAACCATGCGTATTTTTGTTTATTTTTTTATTTTTCTTCCGAGAGGATAAATGTCACGCGAATGCTTTCAAATATTTACATCCTATGCGAAAGTGTATACTACTAGTACCCTCATGGCTTTTGTGGCATAGATTCAGTAAAAGAGGCATCTGATATGCGATTTGCATTTTGCCTCACGCCCCGCGGCCCGTCACCACGAGGACCAATCAGCTTTATTGATGCATAGATGCATATAAAAGAGATTTTTGGAGACAGATTTCAAAAGCGAATTTATGTATATATTTTATGTGGCTTACCTTGCTTTCGGGGGGCGAAATATATCGCTGACGCTGCTAATAAACATTTGTCACATCGTTATTTGGCTGTGAAATTTTGTGAGCCATCACCGGAAATTGTTGCAAAATGATTTTCTTTATGAATTGTTAGTGATTTGGAATGCATTTTGAATGTGCGGCGCCTGTTGCAGATTTTACGAGCACTTGTACTCGTAGACCGTTAAATAAAATATTATTTTCATCGTTTATAGGTATAGGCATGTCGTAGGTATAGGTATATCGCTTGAAGATTTGCTGACATTTTTTGCAGCGAGTTTAAGTAGATACAAGGGCTAATAAATTTATCAGAAAAAATTGCAGAATTCATTTCTATGACACAAGAAGCTTAACAGCGGAGTCCCTTTTTTGACTTTTCTAAATTTAACCAAAGATTATAATATAATTTTTCACTATTTTTGTTCTTGAATGATGGGTCCACTTGAGCTTTTTATGGCGTCCGCTACTTGTTAAAAGAATTTATCTAATGGTATATTTATACTTCTTTTTTTCTTTTTCTTTTTGATCCGTCTGACGAAAGAAGTGATTTTCACTACAACGTAAGGTACCAACCAATATACTTCGTTGTGGTCGGCGGATATGTTAGAGTTGTTGTTAGCGTTTAATCGTCCCTTTAATTTTTGTTATACATTCCCATGAATGAATTTGTATTATCTCAATTTCTAGGAACGTTCAACGGATTCAACGTACAGAAAAGTGGAAAGTACACGCATTTTATACCTCCGGCAGCCGGCATATGCATTGCTTATATGGATCACCTCCCATGAGGCGTATTTTCTATCAATCTGTCAGTTACCGCGACGGACACGACGTCGTTGTTGCGTTATTAGTTTATTCAAATCAATTGAAAAATCAACCCTACCCTGACTAAAGATTTTCGTCTCCTCTTGTCTTCTTTCATCTAGATCATAGAGACTTCTTTTACTACTTCGCGCACATTGTACCATAATTAGCAGCAGCCATTAATGCTAAATGTCTAGGTCTCTTTGACAGAGCCACGAGTGTAACCATACATTATATTGAGGCTGCCTTGTTAGTGGCCTTGCTTGTGTCATCCACTAGCGATGAACGAAGAAGCAAGAAGTTACGAAAACATTGCATTTCAAGTTGTACATTTTTTGAACTTGGGGAAGTATTGTTTATATAGGTTCTTCCATTAACGCAAAGCTGGGATATAACCCAGTCAGTTCTTATTCGTACTTATTCGTTTTATGTGCACGTTTGTGGCACCCCGTTTACAGTAATACTATTCCCACGATAAGAATATCGTCATTTGGATCCATAGTCAGGCTGCTCTTACAGCACTTGAACCAAACCACATCAAATCGAAAATATTCAGGGATTCCTTAAGGCACTATGCAAACAGAACCAAGTCAGCTTATATGCCGAGTTCCAGGTCACTGCAATATAGAAGGAAACGAGTTCGCCGACGAATTGGCATATAGAAGGACGGTGAAATGACGAGAAACCAACAAGTTGGCGTCAAGCCGCCCTTAAGTAGGTACCTTCAAGAAAATTATCAAAAAAAGCATGCAAGAACAAGCACAGCCCGTAGATGGGCTGATACAACCGGCCATCGACTGTCCAAAGCTTTGTGCCAAGAAATGGACCAGAAATGTATTAAGGAAATCCTTAAACTATTAGCAGTGCAACCCTCGGCATTGTTTTCTCGGGAAGCAGGCCAAAAGATTGGGACTTTCAGACACGGATCTGTGTAGATTCTGTAACGACCTAGGCGTCGAGGAAGACATCACGCACATGTCTACATACTCTGCGAATGTTACTGCATAGCACGCACGCGAAATAAAATTCCGGCAAACTACACAGACGATGTAGGGTTTATCGACCAAGCAAAGCGAAATTTTGTAGGGAAATAAAATACTTGTGGGAAAGTACGTTGTTCGGTTATATGTTTGGAATAGTTCGAAAGATTTACTTACGAGCTCGGAAATGCAGTGCTAAGGCCGCGATCCCGAATTCGCCATGTACTCGTACATGCTATCGTTCGTATGCAGCTTTTAAGTCGATCTGTCATGATTTAGCATTTGGTATTTTGTTCGCCTACGTAGCTGTACTTTAACAACTTTACATTAAAATACTTCAAAGCCCATTTAATTCTAAATAATGCCCAACCATTAATTCATAATGATGCGGGAATGGTTTAGTACATTGAATATGTTTGCAGCAATATGTGCCTCTTTACAACAAAATTTCAACTATATGCGAAAGCTAATTCCCTTTAAACATTTATGGAATTTAAACAAATGGTTCGGTTACCAAAAAACAGCAAGACCACCACCCATCACCTTCTTTAGAGCTTATTGTCTATGTGTTCATTTGTGTGTATCCCTACACTTAAAACCATGTACGGTCGGCAACAATTTTCAATTTATTGCGACCCTCGGTGTGTCCGAATATGACACTAATAAATTACGAGCGTCTGGCAATTCATTATCAAACTGTGTCCATGTGGTATAATGGTCATTACATGCACTCAAGTGGACATAAGCAATTCCTAGTTAAACCATTGGGGGTGATATTGCTTGCTGCCTTTATTCCATGCTAGGTATCTTCATATACGTCCATTTTTGTTTTCTTTTTTTAGTTGACATCCCTCCACCTACCACAATAATAACGATGGCCATAATGGCCGTAGTGACGACGATGATTGTAGGTACTTTATTCCGTTCCCATATCCCATCCTGACTGTCATTGTCTTCGTCTTTGTCGTCGTCTTCACTTTTGGTAGCATAGGATTATGT
Organism: Cheilosia variabilis; assembly: GCA_951230905.1. Classification (NCBI taxonomy): domain Eukaryota; kingdom Metazoa; phylum Arthropoda; class Insecta; order Diptera; family Syrphidae; genus Cheilosia; species Cheilosia variabilis. Next base: position 16,570,537 of record OX579677.1, on the reverse strand, counting down.
GTCCTCACATAAATTTCTAAACATTGTACCGGAGAGTCTATCACATTAACTAGCCATCTCTAGCGCATATACTTGGTGCGCAAGTAGGGATGATTTTTACGACCACACACTTGTCTGCTGACGTACACTGCCGTGCCAGTTGTTAAATGCTTTTATTGGACGCATCTGTCTCTCTTAGGACCAAACTTTATGCCAACCAACTTGCATAAGGACTCTCACATGTGCAGCACTGTAACTGTTAGCTAGATTCATTGCCAACATGCATACTCGTGACATTTGGTACAATGTCGTAAACCCTTCTCCGACAATGGCAAAAAATGATATGGCAAAGTTGTTAAACAATAAAGGTATACGGTAGTTAAGATTTAGTTTTTGATCCTTAAAAAGTTGCACACTCCATATAATAGTGTGTCACATTTTCGTTGCAATTAAAGTGCATATCCTTTGCTAATGGCCAACTTCTTACGTCCAAAGTAGGTTATTTTCAGTTGAAGTTTCAGCTTGTTGTGCTACATAGATTGGTGCTTATCTCCGTTCTCAGTGCTTAACAAGGGCAAACGAAAAGGAAATGAGGTTAAAATGGTATTTCACATGGCAATTACCTAGTTTGTCGCGCATGTAGTTCGACCTCCTTTTTGCTGGAGTTGGTATATATTTGTGCATCAGCGATGGATGAACGAAGGAGTCACTTGTCATAAGAGTCGCCTTAAATGAAGGAATTCAGTTCTTTTTTGTGGCCGAACGAGTGCTGTAAATTTATCGTCGTACCATTTCCTTGATATTGGAATAGGGAAGTTAAGGATTTGAAAAAAATCAAAAATAAAATTACGAATTACGATGAGGGTTTTGTTCAAAATTATTATTTTATGTGCGCACATAATTGACTCACCTGGGTATTAGGGGGTGATGCCCTTCAGAACCTCCCTCTGTCGATTGAATGAAATAACACTGATCCTAAAGTGGAAAATAGCCTTCGATAGTTGAATTGTCAATTGTGGCATACTGCCATTGAATCGTTCCCCTAATATCCATTTGCCGCACACCCCATCACCAACTCACCTAAGCGTTCTTCCTCATTCATCCAATACTGCTCGTACGAGTACATGTTAAACCGGATATAGGAACAGGGCATTGCTACCTATTTTCCGACGTGTATTGTGTTGTCCTAATTCAGTCGATCGAACAACAACCAAAATACGGACAACGGGGCAGTATCCGCCCAGTGATTAATCAACTGTGAATTTTATAATACGATTTCCTAACACGCCAACCGTTGCATCAATACTGCGCATATCCCCCATTAACACCGGCCATCAATTTCAAAAGGCACCTTGTGTGTGGGCGCAATCATCAAGGAAAATCGCTGCTTGCACGCTATCTATCGATAGAGTGTGCATAAATCCCGGTAAATTCCCTATACAAGGACAACGCAACGCTAGTTCTATCTACGAGAACACGATTTCGAAATCAATTAATCCGTTTAAGGATCATTTACGTTCGAGATAGTGTTTGCGAATTCGGAATGCGAACCGCTTAGTGAACACGTGAAGCGGTAAGACGCAATCTTAATTGCACTTTGGTGGACAGTTAAAGTCGAGATGAAATTGAATTGCAAATGAGAGCAACTAGTCCTCTTTCGCTTTGAAATTCAACTGAGATTTATACTGATGGATGTACTGGAACATAGTAATGACATTGAAACATTCTGTGGCATTCGGGGAGTGAAATTACAGTATGTACAATTTACACTCACAAAATTAATTTTAGTGAAACATGAAGCTGTGTGATGGTAAACATAATCAGTTACTAGTGTCCTCTGTAGTATTAGCGGTGCTGGTCTTATCAACCAACCGATCATTGAAGAAGAAGGTGCCTAGATAAAGAATGCAGGGGAAGGCAGGTTCATAGGAAGTGGTGATGGTGTCCGGCACATTTTTTTAAGCAGTTTCCCCAGGTTTTTACACATTCCTGCCTAAGTTGAAATGTCTGAATTGGCTAGGTTAACTGTGTTCCAATATCATAGATATGTAGGTTGCTTCGTGTAAGTGGTTTCAGAAGAGGAGCACAACTAAGTAGAAAAATATTAATCTGTTTTTGCAATATTCAAGAGGCTATAGCTAAAAGGACTTCAAGGCTTTGGATGATTTTGATGCTTTCTGGAGCAGTGTGAAAATGAATTCCATATCAATTTATCGTGAGATAGGAACAGTGCCTTGTTTTCTTTGGCTTCTGTTTGGTATAGTTGAAACCTTATAATTGAAAAGTTGACTATCGTGAGCAGGTGCGATCGGTGATTTTGGGAAAAGGATACTGGCCTGCCTATACCCTGAGGCTTATTTTCAAAATGGATATTTTGTATAGAAACGGCCGTCATACTATATTCTCCAGGTCATTTCCCATTTCCAGGTTGGGAGAGTGACTTCTTTGTCTCAACAATTTGCACTCAAACTGCAGCATACTGGTCCTAATCGGACTATATAAGACAAAAAATAACGTAATAAGGTTTTGAGGCAATTTTCAAACACTTTTTTGCACATTTCTGGCTGTATTTCGGCCATAACTTGAGTAATGTTGGTTTTTAATGCGGCTAGATTTCGGGGATTTTTCTCTTAAGCATGGCGTAGCCTCACAGAAAAAATCCAACGGTGTCCAATCGCATGATCTTGGTGGCCAATTGACGTCGCCGAAACGTGAAATTACGCGACCAGGAAACTTCTCACGCAATAAAGCCATAACTGGTCGTGCTGTGTGGCTTGTTGCCCCGTCTTGTTGGAACCACACATCGTCCAAGTCATGATCTTCAAAAGCAAATGCAAAATACGCCATAGTGAGGTATACGACACGTTCAATTGCTGGAAATCGATAAATTCGGATCATCAGCAACACTTGCACTTGCAGCGGCAGTATTTCCGACTAAGCGTGCATTACAATGATACACACCCCTTACGAGTTACGACGTTAGTAACGCTTCCACTCTCAACAAATTTTTCACCATTTTACCGATTGCTTGCGTAGTCGGCCGATTATGACGACTATAATCATCGCGTATTGCGCGAAAAGTGGCAACGTTTGAATCACCACTTTTGTATAAGGTTAGTTTTAATAACTGTAACGCGTTGTTCGATTGTTAAACGATCCATTATTGTAAATGGCAAACATTCAGCTAATATTATGACACTTCAAGTGACAGCTGAGTTTGAAAGGTGTCAAATGCCAGCGCCACCAACTTGAAACGAAATGAATGACCCTGTACAATGCTTCAGGCTAGGTAACGAATGGTTGTGAGTAATTAATATTTAAATGTGTTGCCTCAACCACAGGGGCCCAAAGGTATTCAATGTTTGTTTTCTTAAATCTATTTTCCATAAATTGTAGTTGTCTTCTCGGATTCATATTAGTAGTATGTCTGAGCTTTGCACCTCCCTTGTCCCTTCCTGTTGAAGAAGCGGAAAGTGAACATAAAAATGTTTCCATTTGCTGATCCGTCCTCATTACCATTTAGGTATAGATTCTGATTATGCTTACCGCTCCGGGACGTGCAAATTTGTTATACCATAATGTATGGTTCCACTCCCTTGACTGTTTGTGCATTAAGGATGTATTTTGCCCGCCGTACAGCTTTTCTACAAGAAAGAACATGTATTTGAACAAATATGGAGCAATAATTCCACCATCCAGTAAGGAACACCAAACAGTGAAGTAACGGCGCGGCAGAGTTTACAAATATTAACCCCCCCGAAAATAGTCTGTGTACATTATACTGGCTCAAGTTTAAAGCATTCAATAGATTATAAATCAACCATATGCCTCATCTCCGCACTCACTAGCGCGCATCAGTCAAAAGTTATCAAAGCCATTAAGCTTTGTTTGGAAGTGGCGGCGTTTTGGTTGGCCGAGGCATATGCCGAACTAGACAAACAGTGTTGAAAACATCCTAAATCTATGAGCAGATAATTCGACATAGATACCTACCCCCGAAAAGTTCGATCTTGAGCTGATATGAGAACAAAATTAATTTCTTTTACTCGCTTTACTTCATACCACTCTAGTAACAAATGTTGAACAATAAAGGAAATTCTACAAGCGAAAATGTTTGAAATGTATATCTTGTACCTATATGCGTCTCATAAATTCCCTTGATTTGTGGAAATACGAAACAAAACAAAATGTAACGAGGAGGAAAAAGTACACCCGCTCTACACTGCTGCTCCTGCAATACATATGCCATTTTCACGGTTGAGTACCTGTTCTCTTGCTGATGTTGACGCTAATGGGTGGGGGCTGCTGGTGGGACGATGTTGTGGAAATGTCTGTCACCTATATTTCCCTCAGTACACGGTGGCAATGCTGGCAAAAGAAATAAATAAACATTCAGTATATGTTCTCGGAGTGTGTATACACGATGGGTATACATGTGCAATTTCACCGTTCATTTCCTGACTTCTGACAGAATGATGATGACTACAAGGCACATAAAAGCCACATCCCAGACGTTTTCAACTCCTTTGCGACACAAGTACACATTCCACATGGTTACTTAAATAAACATGCATTCCCGGAAAGCTTGACATCGCAGAGGGGATGAAACAAGATAAATTACCCCAATAGCTAAGATTTTGGGTGCACACAAGCGACACACTGGCAAATAGCATCAGTTAGTTAGATTCTGGATAACAGTTTTCATTACACGTTCGCTAAAGTTGAAGGATGAAGGTCCTGAAAAGAATATCTGTGATCTGTTGAAAAATATCATCAAATGAAACTTTGGGGGGAGTTTATATTTTCCATCCCATGGAGATGGAAATGTGGACTCAGTCGAAGCTTCATGCAATATCAACTGGATGGGATAACTAACCCAATTTCGAATGAAGCAAGACGATGATTTTGAGCAGTGCATTCGACAAAATACTAGCCAGACAGAGCTTGTAATAAATTTACAAGTACGCACATCCTTTGAAACGGCAACTTGGATTTTATATTCGAACTGCTGACCCGGCGAACTTCGTACCGCCTAAAATTTATTAAATTATTAACATCCCTTTTAATAGTTGAACCTCTCTATTGAACGAATGGAACCCCTTAGAATTAAATTGAGTTCAATGCATAGAAACCACTTCATAGATTTCCGGGTCGGCTTCTTGATAGTTTTTTTCCGCGCTAATCATTGAATCGATTGTCCAAAAACATTGTGCTTAACGATGAAGGCCATGATCGATTTTAGAAAATCGTGCGCTGATGTCATGTTGGTCGCTCGAAGAAGCCCGGGAAGTAAGTTTCACCTTTCGGATGATTGTTTTTACTTCACTTTCGATATAGGTGCTATAGAACAATAAATATGAATAGTTGCGTCTTGTGAACACGGTGTTTCAGTGGTTAGTATCCTGGACTACTAGAGTGTACGGCCTACGCCCACATATTCTTAAATGCTTGCGATTTGTGCCCAACACCCCAAAGCAGAACAAGAACGGAACCATCGGGTTAACCAAACCCATCCACAAAATTTAACTGAAATTGGTTGAGCGGTTTTGGAGATCGACAATCTGAGTCAGGTCCAAAACTATCGTATCTTTCAAGCCGCAACCAACCATATACTAAATATATACAGCGCCACCTTGTTGAGAATTTTCATTTTTCCTAAGCCATCACTGATTCAAGTGAACAAAATAAAAAAAAAGGCATTCAAATACGCACCGCCCGCAATTGATTTGTATGTTCAGTGGTGGTCCAGCATAACGAATGATCGATATAACGTACACTTTTTTCAATTTCATTGGTGTCTCTATATAACGTATGAAAAAAAGAGTTGACATTTCTTTAGTAAAGAGATATGTATAAATGTACATACATATTGAGGCAGGTGTAAAGCAACTCTCTGGATTGTGAATGCATGTATGGATGGCATGGGCCTGTTGTAAAACTGTTAGCTACGTATATACGTAGTTACTACGTATAACTTTTTGTTATTGTACATTCCGGCTATGTATTTGAACTCACAATGTTTTTTTTAACTTTATGAATGAATGAAATAAAACGAATGAATAGAAACAATATTTGTACCTACATTTTATTTAACGTTTCGTACAAATAAAATGTGCTCGATATTACGAATTTTTCGATTTTACGAATACACCTGGCCATTAATACTGGACAACCACTCACTGTAATTATTATTAGGAATCTCACTCGATCTCTTTCGATCCCATCCTCCGTCCCACTCAAACGCACAGCACATTCGCACTCCATCGCCATCCATGGTCGCCGTGGCCAGGCCAGGCCACAAAATTGATATTTGAATGCAAATATTGTAATTTGCACGTATTAGGAGGTAGTATATACACACATTCATATTCATACATAATCTACATCCACCCAACTGAACAAACAAAAAAATCACTCCGCAAAACCTTAAGCGCATGAGCACTTGAGCAGACCAAATGCATTCGCCTCCAGTTCCGATTCCGAGTGTTTACATGAAAAAAAAACTCCCACTCTCTCAAAAAATACGAATATACCGTGAAAGAAAACTAAAAAAAGAAACCACCACTGACATCGATTTGAAAATCTTGGTCACTTAACAAATTGATAAAAAAAGGAATTTCGCGAAGGTTTTGTTAATATTGCTCAGCTGATATAGCAAATAGAAACTACATTTTGGACTTAAAAGATGCGATATCTAAAAACTGGAATTAATTCCATTGAAATAGACGAAGGAGAAGTTCACTTTTTTTGTGTTCAAAGTCTAATTATTGAATATCTTGGACTTCCACAATCAAAACCAAATATTTTTAAATGCACGAACTTGCTCCTCATAAAAACCTAATAAATAAAAAAAATTCAAAATCGGTTAACCCGTTTGCTGTGTTGCTTCCGATAAAAAAATATTCACTTTGTTTTATATTATTAGGGATTAGGGATAACGTAACGCGTGTGCTTTAAAAGTAATGCGGCTTCCGATTCTGAATAAAAGGGTCGCTCCTCCAAGGCGGCTTCAATTTGATATCAAGGCACTCTGGTCTTCCGTCGACGTGAATTAATTCGAGCACCTAGGTACCTATTCATTTTGCGATTAAATTCAATACAAATACGAAGATGTACAAACTACGCACAAAGCGTACCTACCTACATCTTATCTATCACAAACAATAAAGCAAACACCATCAGCTAGATTGCGCATTCCTCGCCGCGAAACTGTTCAATTTAAGTTCGTCTACTTCGAACATAAATGAGTCCAGCATTTGCCAGAGGTACAACTCAAATTCAATAGCAGCCAATTCAGCTTACCAACATGACGGCGGACGGCCGACAGACCTATAAATTACGCACTCCGGGCTGCAACCGCACCCACATGTGAAGGCGAATAAAAGCACACGAATCGTCAATTGTCTAAGGAAAGGATCCATCTGCATACCTCCGAAATTATTTGGAATACCCTTCCTCTAAACAGCGAGCAAAAAACCATCCACCATTGTGGATTTTTCGACGAAAGTCCGCTGAAGCTTGCACAAAGGATAATAATGGCATACCTACACGCGTCTAGGTCCGTTGCAAACATAAACCAGCGGACCGAACAGAGCATTCACCAAATGTGGAAAGTGGAAATATTCGCAGATTATATCTGCAATGCAGAACTAAATGACTATGTGAGAGAGAGGGAGAGCTCACGAGCATTGTAGATAGCAGGGACCACCATAACATAGCTTTTCACCAAAGAACAACCCAGCCACCACTATACCGGCACACCCGTCGCATGCGGCGCATGTAGTCAGAGTATGACGGGCAAAACCTTGTATTATGGCTTTTGCGTATCCTGCCAAAAATATAACCTTAGGCAGAATAGACTATGTGGTACCTTTGTTGCAACCGGAAAGGTGTGCATAATGTTTTTGAGAGGATTTCTGTTAGGACGCCCATCTGCAAATTCAATAAATCACATTTTACGCTAAAATCATAAACCTGTAAGGAATCTGTTTCCTCTTTGTCGTATAGATTCGACCATTCGAATCGTACTCGGAGTGGAGTAAGTTATCAGGACTAAATGAACAGGCAGCAGGATGTCTGCTTTAATAACAGCCAGCGGTGCGTGTGAGTTTCGCATGGTAAGCAAAAAATAATAACATTTTGGATATGTGTGGGTTGCGATAACACTTATCCAAATGGACCTATAGGTCCTTAAAAACAAAGCTGAGATACCCGTTTACTTCCTTAAAATAAGTTCTTGAATTTTGTATTTTAATACTTTTTTCTGCAAATTCGGTTGCCATAACAGCGTCCCAGATGCTTGCAATTGCGAGACCCATTGTTTGAGTTTCTCTACCATCGTTATGTCATTGATAAATATCCCTAGCTCGAAATTTTGTACGGGGACAATATCTCTTACTATATTATGTATACGAGAAATCCCTCTCAATTCTCCTCGGATATTGGCCTTGAGCTGTTGCAAGGAACCTTAAAATTGGGCGAATCTTGAAAACGCCATACATATTGAATACGTAGTATTTGTGGATCGTTTGGTTTTAACTCGTTAACCATTTAAATTTTGTATGGAAAAAAGTGTATCTGGCGTAAAATTCTTAGAACGCCTAGACATCAATAAATGCTGGTGAAAGTTCTGGGATTTTCCAAAATGCTTACTTGCACCCGAAAAATATTCTTCACATCATTTTGCGAACTGCATTTGAGGTCTTCCTGCACCCGGAAGATCAAATACAGTATTTTAAATAGAAAGCGCTTCTTCTTGGCTAAAAATGTATATTTTTATAAAATTGATAACTACTTGGAACGAGTTCACCATGAGCTTAAGAAGCCCTCCGCTGGCTAGCCACTTTTGTTCTCCTTCTTATGATCTGTGTGGTCGGGAATTATGTAACCGAATTTCTCTAAGTCGTATTACTTAAATGGTATACGGTATACATGCAAACTAGTTTTTGGAGATAGGTTAGGTTAGGTTTATTGGTGGGTACGGCAGAGCGAGCCCTGCAGCACCCCACTTAGGTAAAAATAAGAGAAAGAGACATCCGAAAGTTCATGTACATATATATGTCATGGAAGTGTATCTTCTAAGTGTTCTGTTCCTCAAGTGACAGAGACTTGGGCATTGATAGAGGAAGTGAGGTGTGTCCCCGTGTACCTTCTCGTCTCCGCAACCCCTGCATATATCGTCATTCTTGAGTTTCAATTTCATTGTGTGGTTTCTTAGGAAGTTGTGACCCGTTATACATAGACGTTCTATCAAACCGCAAAAGCTTGCTAGTCCGACTTAAATTATATTCCGGCTATAGCTTCCGTGATATTTCGCAGGTTGTTAATTATTTCCACCTGTTGTTGGGTTTCATATGGATCTTATTTTCCACTCTCTCTCTAAAATTGCAGAGCGGTGGTTTGATTGATTTAATCACCCGATCTTGATCTATAGCAGATCCATTTCTTGCCAGTTCATTAGACATCTCCCTGCCGGTTTTGTCCTTGTGTCCAGAGAACCTAAAGCTCTTCGCGGCAGCGGCGAACTATCTTCGATTTTATTTCAATATCAGACACTGCTTTTATAGCCGCCTGGTTGTAAATAAATATGGTCATATTGCTAGCATTGATACCATATGGGCAGCTTCGGCGATTGCCAAGACTTCCGCCTGAAAGACACTACTGTGATCAGGCAATCTGATTGAGTGGTGTATATTTAACTCTTCAGAGAAAATTCCAGCACCTTTTCTACAGTCCATCTTAGATCCATCTGTGTAGATTGATATGGATTTCCTTCTTGTGGGCTCATCTGTGTTCTATTCCTCCCCGCTGGGAAAATAGCAAAAGAATGGCTTATCGAAGTCATCTCCAACGCATTTGTTCATCAATCTGTGCTTGTCCCATTCTGTAGGGATTCCAGCTTTTGGTTTGACTGATCTTAAGGTCGCTTTTGGCTGCAGATTCTTGCTTGTATAGGTCTAACGGTATCAGGTTGATTATTGCCTATACATTCCAGCAGGTGTTGTCCTTACACGGAAAGAATTTTAAGATCAAATCAAGAAAAATAAGCGCAGAATCACGAAAAGTTTGTCTAGTTTTAGAGCTTAGCTAAGGATTTAGTAATACACGACTTTTTATTCGCAATTCTAGAAATTGTACGAAGTGAAGATATTGACCCTCAAAAGTCGTGAATCAACACTTTTCATTATCAATAATGCGATCAAACGAGAAAAACATATAATCTAACATAACCGATCGCAATTTCACACAAATAGTTCTCAATTTTATATTACATGGATTGTAAATTGCAAAAACAATTTGTAAATTACCACTTTTCTGTTGTAAATTACGATTTCGTCCCTTAGCAAATTACAACCATTTAGTCTTGAATTGCAACTCAATAGTGTTGATTTGCAAACTAACAGGGGAGATTTACTACTTCAGTGATTGCAATTTACAAATTCTTAGTCGTAAATTGAAACTTTTTTTTATCAATTTGAAATTCATATTTTGCAATTTACGTTTCTTGAGTAGTGATTTGAGTTATTAAATTGAAAATGTTTTATCGTGAAATTAAAAAACTTTATTCGCAATTTGCAACTTATATCTTGTGATTTACAAATCAAAATTCATCGTTTTATTAATTAGGTTATTTTCGTATTCCTCCTGATATCCAAGAAAATCATACGGCGCCATATCGTCCGGAGACAACGGGATTTGTCTGGGGTGTTTTTTTGGAATTTAAAATACTAATAAAATATTTAGATGAACTTGACATTGATACGAACCTTTACAATTCTTTTCGATTACATATTTTAGAATACATTCCAATTTATACTTCTTTTCTAATAGCAAGATGTAACTTCGGAAAAAAATACAGATTTATATGCTTCAGGGTTTTTGGAATTCAATAAATACTTACAAAATGTATTCCAGAATGCTTTATAATTAGTAGGACACTCACTATCCATACGAATTAATTATATTTAAATTTAAACAACTTTAACCCGACTGCTTTAAGCAAAGATTGAATACCGACTGCCTGTCTCTGCACCGCAACGCAATGTGCACAATGACGATTTGGCTTCATGATTGCAGCTGTCTAGCAATACCACATACATACACTCATCCATAAAAAGAAAGGACTTAAAAGGATTTCGATAGGTACATGGACTATGAACTGTGCATAAAAAAAAATCCACACATCAGGTAGTTGATTCCATGGAAATTACAAAAAATATTTTGCAATTTACGACTTCTCTACGTCAATATACGTTTTGAGTTTCATGTGTTAAATTATTACAAGATTTTATTGATTCATCATTCAGTTTTGGTAAATCACCAAATATTTTTCGCAATTTGAGATTGTGAAGTGGTGTTTGAGAAATTGACCTATTGGAGTGGTAAATTGCGCCAAACAATCTCGCAAATCACTACAAATAAAAGAAGCTCGAATTGATACTTCTAATCGTAAATTACAACAAACAGAATTTGGTATTCTCCGCCGTTTTCAATGTCAAATTACCAATTTCTGTATCAATCCATGAAAACTACGTTGTGATTTGCGAGAAATATGTAAATCGTAAATTGCAACTCAAAATTTTGCAATTGGTGATTTTCAATTCTTTCCGTGTATACATGCTGGTTGTACCTATACATGCTAGTCTTTGTATTCTGGTCATTAGTTTAAGATTCAATGCTTTGTTTTTGGCTTGCCACCAGAGCTTCCGTGCGTGAGTATTGGACGCACAACAGCCGTCTACATCCATAAAATTATTTTAGGGCTTGGTCCCCACCTTTCACCGAAGATTCGGTAGCATGCGTAAAAAGCATTTGCAGTTTCTTTTACTCCTTCAATGACGTTTAATTTCCAATTAAGCTTCCTATCTAAGATTTTACCCATTTATTTAGCACTCCCGGCTACACTAAGGGGTATACATTCAATAGTTGGAGGATCGAAGTTTGGAATAACTCTATTGTTACTGTTTACTGAACAAGACTAGTTCAGTCCTCTGTGGATTGACTCCAAGACCGCATTGCTTTGCCCACATATTAAGTGTTCGCTATGCGTTTCCCAACAGTTCGCTTATGGTAGCTAGGAATTTACCTGTATAGCAAGCATTACTACATCATCTGCATAAGTAATTACCTTGACCCCTTTATTTTCGAAATGTATCTAGTATTTCGTTTATGAGAAGGACCCAAAGTAAGGAGGATATGACTCCTCCTTGTGGTGTACCTTCTGAGGCTGTCACTCTAAGATCAATGTCACCTAGTTTCGCATTAATGTTTCTTTCATTGAGCAAGCTTTCAATCACACTGGGTAGCGTTTGGTCAACATTGGAATTGAGTAGTGCTCTCTTCACTGCGCACGTCTTGACATTGTTGAATGCTCCTTCAAACTCTAGGAACGCGGCTAGTGTGTATTCTTTATCCTTTAGGGACTTTTCAATAATGCCGGTGACCTCATGCAACGCGGTCTCAACCCCTTTACCTTTAATGTAGTCATGCTGTGCCGTTGAGATCACACTATCTCCAAGCCGACTGCGGATAAAAGGACGAACTTTACTTCTCGCCATGCTCTGGGAATGTGACCACATTCTAGGCAGCGTGTGAAGAGTCTCATCAGGGCTGGTATAATTATTGACGTGGCTTTCTGGAGCATGATTGGAAAACTCCCGTCCAGGCCCAGGTGATTTAAATGGAGAAAAAGCCTCAAGCGACCAGTTAATTTTTTCCTCCGTTATTATACCCTCTGGAATTGTTGCAACGGTAGTTGTGATGCTTGGTGTAGACTGGACCGTTGTTTTGGGGATGCAACCCGGAAGTGCGTCTGTAGAAGCAGACTTAGAGCCTCTTCAGAGGACTGCGTCCAGTTACCATTGTTGTCCTTGAGATATTCTGGAACCGCAGGTTCTTTAGATAGGATTTTCCTAAGTCTAGCTGATTCACTAGTATCTTCTATTTCGTTACAGAATTTATGCCAGGCTGTGCGTTTAGCACTAGTGACAGCAAGAAAGACAGGGGGAAAGAATGTTTCCACTAATATTGTCAGCAACATTAGTGAACCACACAATTTTTAAAATTGAATCATTTAATTTTTCCAGAGAAGAAAGGAGATCATAAGTTTCCATAGCATGGCAAACAAGTTTATGTCGGATTGGCAGCAGCCTATAATTACAGTGACCATATTTTAGAGTTCCAAATAATAACAATAGAAAAAAAGACACATTTTAATACAATCTTTAGATATTAAATTCTTTATTACATTATTTTGTAAATTTATCTCTTTTTTATTTATACTGACCCGGCGAACTTCGTACCGTCTAAAATTGATTAAATTATGTACCTATTAACATCCCTTTTGAAAGTTGAACATCTCTATTGAGCACTCGGCAATCCTCGCTTCTGCCATTCAACCGAGTGCATCTAAAAACGCGATTGTCCAAAAACATTATGCTTAATGATGAAGCCCATGATCGTTTTGAGCCTTTGTTTGAAAAATCGTGCGGTGATGTCATGGCGGTCGCTCGAAGTTTGCCCGGGAAGTAAGAATCACCGTTCGGATAATTTTTTTTCCACTTGACATTCGATAAAGGTGCTATAGATCATTAAAATACCAGTAGTTGCGACTTGTGATCACGTCTCAGTGGTTAGTATGCTGGACTACTTGGGCGAGTGGTCAATTTGTAAAAATGGTAGTATACGAATAACGAACACCATATACCTCCCCTTCTTTCTACCAAGCGATATGCGCCGTACGGCCTATGCACACATAGGCCACATGCCACATCACATATTCTTTAATGCTTCCGAGTTGCGCCCACCACCCCAAAGCAGAGCAAGACCAGAACTATCGGGTCAACCATACCCACCCACAAAATTTCATTGAAATCAGGTGAGTGGTTTCGGAAATCGATAATATTTTATTTTTTATTTTTATTTTCAATCAAATGAGTACATCTACTGTTCTCGCTAGATTACTTAATACAAAAATATTCTTAAAAACGACCACCAAAGCTTAAAAACAGAATTAATTTATTCCTAAATGAGTCCCTACTAAGATGAAAATCGAGTAAACTACTATATTTATTGGATTCCCTAAGGCATCTAGAAATTGGTTCATTGTATCCAAAATTAACTCTATGATAAGGTACATAAAATAAAAGACGAATTCTAAGAGCTCTCAAAGAAGTATAAAATCCAATTAATGATAGTAGGAGAGAGTAATCGATATGATAATTTATTAAATCTCTAATAAACATAATAGAAATAATAACAGCGCCACCTGTAGGGTCCAAAGCTATACCATCCTTTAATATTCAACAAAACATACATGCATACAATTTTTTTGAAGTCCGTTGAGTGGTTTAAGAGGTCAACAACAGCGCCACATATCGGGTCCAAAACTATCCTATCTTTCTAGCTGGAACCAAAAATAACCATCCGAAAAATTCGGAGAATTACAACAGCGCCACCTGTCGGGTGGCCACCAAAACTATCCTATCCTTTAAGCTGCAATCAACCATACACATCCCCAAATTTTAATTTAAATCGGTTGATGGTCGGCAACACAGGTATGTTCTCTAATCTGCCTATAACTCGCATGACCAATACACATTCAAAGACTTTAAACACATACAAACCTTGGTATTGACGTCACCTACCATTGGAAGTTTCCAGAAACAAAATCGGTTCACGCATTAAGGGAACATCAATTCAAACACTATCCGACTTATTTTGATATAAAGGGTTCTTCAATAAGAGCGCTACAAAAGTTTTTTTTAAATAAAACAAAAACGGTTTTGGATATCAATGAAATTCTTTCTTTCTAGTACGTTCGATGCCATTATGTATGGAACTCGATTTCTTTTGCATGGCCACGCTTGCAGAAGTCCAGACGCTGAACCCAATTTTCGACTTCGTACGAAGTTCATCAATCGTCGCTGGCTTGTTGGCATAGACCATAGACTTGACGTAGCCCCACAGGAAATAGTCTAACGGCGTTAAATCGCACGACCGAGGCGGCCAAGCGACTGGACCATTTCGTGAGATAACACGTTCTCCAAACTTGGTTTCCAATAAATTGATTGTGACATTGGCTGTGTGGCTTGTGGTGCCGTCCTGTTGGAACCACATGTCCTCCAAGTCCATATCATCCAATTGGATGGCCAAAAATATTCGGTTATCATTGAACGGTAGCGATTCCCATTCACAGTAACGTGCCGATCTTGATCATCACGAAAGAAGTACGGCCCAATGACGCCGCCGGCCCATAAACCACACCAAACCGTAATTTTTTCGGGATGCAATGATGACTCATGGAGTACGTGTGGATTGCTGCCTGACCAATACCGCATATTATTTTGTTTATTGACGAAGCCATTCAGCCAGAAATAAGCCTCATCGCTGGAGATGATTTTTCGATGAAAATCCGAATCATTTTCAAGGTGTTGCTCAGCCCAATTCACAAACATACGACGCTTCTGGTGGTCAAGCGGCTTCAGTTCTTGCGTCAATTTCATCTCGTAAGGATGTAGGCCAATTTCTTTTCGCAAAATTCGCCACAACGACGTCACAGAGATGCCCAACGCTTGAGAACGACGTATGGGAGACACATTTGGGCTTTCTTCAACTGAAGCCTCAGCGGCAGCAATATTCTCGACACTACGGGCACTTCTTTGTCTCACTGGCACGGGAACATTTTGTACTGTGCCTGTGGATTCAAATTTTTCCACTAGACGCTCAATTGTTGATCTGCTAGGACGATTATGACGACCATAAATTGGACGTAGCGCTCTTAACGTTGAGGCCACTGACTCCGAATTTCGGTAGTAAATTTTAATAATTTCGACTCGTTGATGGCTCGTATATCTTTCCATTATGAAATGGAAAACCTTACTGAAGAGAAATGTCAAAAGAGCGGCAAGAAATTCGGCGTCGTTTGCTGTCCCTGTCGCTCTACTTTTATAGCGTCCCTGTTGAAAAACCCTTTATATATATATAGAAGGAGATAGATGAATCACGAAATGTGCCTACAGCGCCGCCTGTTGACAATTTCCCGGATTTTAATTTTTCCCAGGACATCCCTGATTCAAGTCAAAACAAAATAAAAATAAAAATCATTCAAATCCGAATTACCCGACTATATAGATGTTAATGTGTGGATAAAACCCAAAATGTACTGAAATTCATGTGTTTTTTCACACACGCACAACACACACATACATTTTCCGATTTCAACAAAAATCCATATATAGACCAATTCCAAAGATGTGTGAAAGTTTGGTTAAAATCGGTAAATGCGTTAAGGCGTGATTCGGCGACAAACGAACACAATATTAAGGCTTAATTTTTATATATATAGATAAAAAAATGGAGCACAGTTTTTTCGTAATAGATTATACTTGATTGGTCATTCAGCAACTTTAGCCCTATCACTTTGTTCATTGACTTTTGGTTCACGTTATTGCCTTTCACAATTAAAATTAAATACAGAACCATTTCTAAAATGCAGAACATTTATATGTAGTTTATATGTACGAAAACAAAATAATTCATATCATTCATCGTCTTCAAATACAGAACCGGTCATTATTATAATGAACAGATGGTCAACGTACCCATCATAGCAACTTATATACCGATTTTGGGTCAAAATCTATCTGAGCCACGTCAGTGCCATCCTCCTCAAACTCAATCTTCTGTAAAGGATGACGTGAAGAGCACCACCGAACATTTTTGAAAAGTCATAGGCAGGGTAATCATTTGATTTATTTAGTATAACATTAAAAAAAAAAATTATAGAATTCACAAGCCAACTCCCAGATACAATCTTTCGAAAGACAAAATGTGCCGTGCGGCGAACGAAAGCAAAACAAGATTTACCTATGTAATACCATTGTATATATATACAATGGTAATACACAGAAAGGAACATTATTAAACATTGGCGACTGCAACCGCAACCAACATGGCGTCCGCAACAGGAGGCAGCGGGAAATGGATGGCGTTGGCTGGAGAAGCATGTATGTTCAAAGTCAGATCCACCCATACCATCGAAAGTTACCGTCTAAGTAAATAAATAGAAAGAGAAAAAAGCGTAAAAAATAATAACTAATGATCTGACGCAATTGCTGTTTCAGTAAAAGGGTTGTGAAAAAATCTTCTCATTGAATTGTTCAAATAACTGTGCTCAAGACGCTGTTATACTGGTAACTTCAATAACTTATTGACTTCAGTCAAAATTTCCTACCCCCGTATTTTATTTTAAGATGTTTTTCAAAACATACCAAGCCATTTGTGATATTATCATCAATTCCTCTGGAAAAGAAACCCTTTAAATAGCCTACTTCGGGCATTGGTTCCGTTCCATTAAGGGTTTCAAATCCAAACAAAGGTGCCAGCAGAAAATATATATGCGGATTATTTATTTATTTTCCGAAGCCGATCGGAGTTGGATATATAGTAGGAGTGGATTTATAAATTACTTTTACCCCCTTGAGCGAAACCTCCACCAATAGTCAACTTCTATGCAGAGGAAAATTGTTTGTGTACAGCTTTGGCAAAGGAAACAACAAATAAAATACCTAAAAGGGAGAGGCAAACATTTTTATAGGTATCATCAACTATTCTCAATGGGATCTTTACCGTGACGTATTTTATCGACACTAATAAATGTTCCAGAGAGCAAAGTGTCGTCCTTGGGGATGCTGCTGTTAAAAGTGCACTTTTATTTCACACTAAAGTGACTTTTGATTTGTGAATTTGTATTTTCGGTATACAAAACTGTTTGGCCAAGCATTTGAACTTTTATTACTTCTCTGTGATTTAATGTGCTTGCGGGACATAAATACATGACTACGAGTGAACAATCAAACGCCACAAAGGCTGACGATCCCTTTCGTTATTTCCATTGATATTCATTGAATTGACAACCAATTCAAATCTAAATATACTATGCTAAGGAACGTATGGAAATAGGTATGCAAAAGGAATTTAAGAATCAAAAATTGTGGCAATAACCTAAATCACTTCATGCTTACACTTACCACCACATTTTGCACTGTCGTGGAGGCATTGCATCCGTTCCGAGATAAAATTTATCTCCTTAAATGGCCAATAAAAAACTACCAACATATGTGACAAAACCACATCGCGACACTTTCCGGTTATTTACAACCCTCATTCATTGTGATTTCTTGTTCCAACATCCCACATGTAAGTTGTGGCGTTTTTAAGGATTCCGAACAGAAAACATTCACACGTCGACTCATCGCACCACACATGGCAACGGTCGGGCGAAAAAGTAACGCAAAGCACAAAAAGCAACTCCTTCAAGCCACAAAATCCTTGGAAGAGCAAAGTGCAATCCAGCCGAGACTCACATGTGTGTAGTCGAATGAAACTTCTTTAATTCCGGACAAATCGAGAGTTTTTGTGGTTGTGCTTAAAGAAGAGCCGGATGTGAGCAAGGTATCCGGGTTGTAATTAGAATTTTGCGTTATGCAGCTGAATGCTAATTGTGGTTACCCTGTTGTTACGTTTTTCAAGACTGTTACTAAACGGCAACATGAGCTCGGTGTACAAGAAGTTTCGAAGTTAAGTCCCATATGGGGATGTGTGGTTTTGCAGCTGGAAAATATTGTATTTGTCGGAGCGAAGTTCGTTTTTGTCTTCCAAAGGAGCGTGCGGATGAAGATGGAAGTGTAGATACAACGGAACATTAGTTTTCCAAATCCTTTAGCGGTACGTAAGGCATGGATGATGTATTTGCTGTGTGGATTGTAAAAGTGGAATGGGGGCAGTGAAAAATAAGTCCTTTATTAAACTCCTTGTGAATTAAATGCAGCCAAACACAATTAATCACACACTTTCTCGCTTAACGGAGACTGTATTACCGCATACCCTTCTTTGAACAGTGTCATTTATCCTTTCTGCCATATTTTGCGTTGCTCCTGCAAAACTTGTGATTTAATGTCAGCGAAAGTTTATTACCCCAAAAGCTGTTGTTTAGTATCGCCTAGCCGTAAAATATAATCAATCCTCGGTGTGTGGGGTTATTGCTTAAAATGAGATCGTGTACCGTACAAGGAGACTTTAGTGCCAGCTGGTACTGCGGTATAGAATAATTCGCGTTGAACAAATGAATTTTAAAACGTTTTCGCGTTTCCAGTTTAAAAAGGGGAACTTGGAGAATGTCATCCATATAGCAGCAATTTTGACTTGGTAGCATATTGCATGGCTATTAGAGAAGTATTTGTCTGCTTAGGAGGATATCAGGCTGTATGATATGGTTGAGAATGTGATTAAGAACTTGTAAAATTCAAGGAGGGTATGCAATCAAGCTTTGTTTATCCTCATTTTTATGAACCCGAATGTCATCTGTTTTTACAAGCTTATAAATATTAGGTGTCTGTAGCAAAATCTTGCAACTGAATTTTGAACCATTTTCTCAAAACCGATTTTGCTGAAATTTTGCATATTAGTAGTGGTGACAATTCAAATTTATATTGCAATATTTTGAAAGGGGCCGCCGCCAGAAGAGTAGGAAACTATGAAATGAGCGACGTTATTTCAAACTGGGTTGCGTTTACAAGACGGCGGATTACACTTTCTTTTCAACCCACTTGACCTCCTCAACAGTTAACAGCACAAACACGAAATACATTCAATTCGATTTGTCTTGACAATGACTCTTGTCCCAGATGATATCCTGGGTATGCTAATGGAGGCAGAAGGCCTAGAAGACGGCAATGGGAACTCTGTAATAAAACGAGTCAAATCCATTGAGTTTCAGGTACTCTGGTTCTAGGTTCTGATAATTTAGTTGGTCGACTATTATTTGGTATACAACCAAAAAGTTAAAAATAATTTAACTTCGATTGGAAAAAGGCCGTTTTATATTTTTTAATTAATGAAGTTCCTTCGTCAAAAGCAAAAAAATCTTCACATATCATAATTAAATATATAATTATGATAAGGGAAGATTTTTTTAAAAAGCTTTGAAACGTCATAGCATAAATTTAATCTTTGTGTGCGGTTATACTTTTTTTCTTTCTTAAGTTAAAATGTAACAATATTTTATATGAAAACTTGAGACTGTGCTAGAGACGCGTGCAAAAATGCATTAAACACAAGTGCGACAACGAGTCGAAACATGCATACTAAAAAACGCGTTTAAAGGACTAAAGAAACGCATTTCCTTGAAATAAACGACCGACACTACTTTTTCCATTTTTTGCTACAAAGAGTAAATGCAACACAAGTATCTCTCACAGAAGCCGATAATCATTGACCCAATCCTAAACTAAGAGCTTCGTATACCTGTTAGTAAGTGTCGATTGAGGAGCGCTTATAAATAATTGCATTCTCCGATGCAGTATGCACCTCTATAACTTTTAAACCGCTCTGTGTGATTATTGCAGTCGACAGAAAACCGTAAAATAAAGTAACCCCTTATATAGAACATAGGACTTACCCTTAATTTATTTTTAAACTCATCTTGTAAAAGCTGATAAAATAATTTCCAAACAAATAAAATATCACTGTCATCTGAAACTTTTTTCATGTCCTTAATTTTATTGATTGTTCAATAAATCCCTATAATCGAATTCGGTTTTTCGTGTTCATTTTTGGTCTTCAATTCCCTGCTGTTTATCCTCTCGTTTCTACATTTCACATCTTGTCCTGACACAAAGGACATCAACATCAACTATTCTGGTCTAGTTGAACTAAAAAAAAAGCTTGTGGAAAATCCATCTCTTGGACTCCATTCGTAAAGTTCTGTGTGCCGAAAAAAATTAAATGAAGCTGTCAGTTGCATTCGCAGGATTATTGAATGCCTCCCTCCTTGTAATTCACATAAGAAGTGAATTACTCCCTCCCGGGAGTTTATTCGTTTGTGAATTTGTTATTTATCGTTTGTGGAGTTGTGTTGGATGTGCGCATTCAATCTAATCGATGATTTGATTGTATGTATTTAAAAACATCGAATTTCTTTTTCAAATGTTCTAGGATAGTTTTAGTTCATTTTGTTTTTTTTTCAGTAGACTTTACAGTCGAGTAGCAAATAAGGGTAGATGTTCTTCACAAGGCCACTGGGTTGTAAGGTTGTGGTCAGAAGAAAGAACTAGATTAAATCTTATTCAAAATGTGGCTTTCAGTATTTGTTATGGTAAAGGTTTTTTTCCATCGACTATAACTTACAAATAAGTCTTGGATCTTGGGATATGATTGGAATATGTCATAACTGGTTCGATAAAAAGACAATTTCAAATCACCCATAACAAAAAATATGTCATAAGCCAGATTTTTTAAGAAAGGTATTCTTGTCTTCCATCAGCGAAACCAGGAGGGCCTACTACCTAAATTTATATTTCTGCAAAACTCATGCAAAAGTACGCATTCCCTATATTCTGAATCGGGTGCATAACATTTAATGTTGTAGTTCGCTATCTACGTGAACTTAAATTATTTTCCTTTGAGTTTTAAAGGTTTTGTGCCTAGGTGTGTACTGAATTTGGTACAGCATGTATTCGGAGAAGCTAAATTTTGAAGTAGAATAAAATTGCTGTGGCAATAAAATTTGTATCTCTGAAAAAAAAATTTTTTCACAAAACGCCAACGGCGTGATTAAACTTTCACAAATTATGAGACTTCAAAGCGCGACTACACACTTAACAGTTAGCACTGCTACATTATATAATTCGCTAGCTTCGCCTGATTAAATCCCGCTTGCACTGACACAATCCTATTCGGGCGAATTAATTTGAGTTATATTCACTTAGTTCGAGAGCGTGATATTCACTGGCACCGGAACCACAGTCAAAAGTAGAAGTAAAATAAAGTCCACGCCAGTCGCACGAAACTTTCTCGTTCGTCGTTTGGTTGATTCAATTGATACTCGCAGGTAGGTAAAAAGTTCATAAGCAACCGTACATAAAATGTAAGAATAGTTAGTGTTATATAAAATTCCCTTTTAGGTAATTCATTTGATATGGCAGAACATATCGAATAACAATTATTGCTTTTTTTATTATCAGCGTGATCTGATCCGGATCAGATCACGAAAATAACACAAGACGGATCGTTGAAAAGTTTAATTTTTGAATTGTAGCAACAGTTGCTTTCAAAAACAAAACAGATAATACAGGGTATTACAAACTTCATATTGCCACCAGCCAAATTGCAAATACTCGGATCAACGTGACGTCACACAAGGCACATGTCATTTCACTTGCAATGTCGGTGGTGTTACCATATTTGAATCAGATTTGCAAATTTTTTTTTTTTCAAATATGTTTGTGAAACAAATTTAGTATTTTATGTTCAAAAATGCAACACATGAACAATATTTAATTACTCCCACTTCAGTTTATCTTAGCATATTAAGGTGTGTCCAGACCAGCGAAACATTTGAGAAATGTTTATGAAAAAAATCGGACACATTTCTTTAAACACTTATAAAAGTTTTCTGAAATTTATTTATTAAATGTTTCAATTTTAACCTTTTTTGGATTATAAGAAAATAATGTGGTAGGATTAATAGCAGCGAGCAAAGTTTTTATTTTTGTAATTTTGGTCTCAGTAATCACGCGACACACGATTTAATTCAAATAATCGTATTAAATGAATCACTTTCTCACTAGCGCTCACTTTCTGCAAGGAAACTTTTAAAACAAAAATTATTTCCCATCACGATTGGGTAACTGTGAAACATTTCATAAATGTTTTTTTTTTGGTGTCCAGATCAAGGCCAGCAAAACATTTCATAAGCACTTCATAAAAATTGTTTTGCTTAATAAATGTTATAGAAATATTTATGAAACATCTAGGTATTTAATTGTTTGTCAAATGTTTGGCTGGTCTGGACATACCTTTACAGAACGAGAAATTACAAAATAATTTGGAATACGGGTATAATAATATAATACGAGTATAATAAGAAAATAATTTTCAGATCATGATTCGTGATCTCGATGGGAAGCAGGATCATGTGCTGTTGTTGTAAGTGCATGTAAATCGATGATCTATATGGATCATAGCCGATAATAAAAACAGCTAATGTGAATTTTTAAAAGTTTTAGCTCTCAGGCAATTCTCGCAAGTTATGGTTAAAGAAGTATACGCATCTACTGTTCTGTTTATAAACTCTTACACTTTAAAAGATTTTTGATTACAAGGACCGACTGGCTTAAGGTGTCTATGATTGGAATTGGAATTGGAATTTTTATTGGCAGTACCGGGATTTGAGTAGTTATTTTTGTGAAATAATCGAAAAACCGATTTATTAGATTTTTTTGAGAAAAACTAAATATTGGATCTTAATTAGAATTTGCGGTTTTTGTAAAACTATGCAGACAAAACAGTAACAAATTTTGTAACATTTAGTTTGAGAACTGCTATTGCTTAACTATTTAGCTGAAAACTGAGTATAAAAATTGTTCGGTTGCTGTTCTTGTTCAGTTTATATTTTTCAATTCAATCAATCAATTTTATTGGTTTGGTTACGCAACTTAATATGAATTCACTCTCATCATTTGTTTACCGCTAAGGGTTTATTTCTCTCATTTTGGACGGTTGTTCAGTTTATAAAATTAGCGTTTTTGGTGATTCGAATGGAAAATGAATGACGCAATGACATCAAGTAGACATTTGGTCCAAATCGTTATTGCCATTTCCGGGGAAACTAAAGAAATTTTAAAAAAATTTCTTTTTTAAAAATCCATAACTATTAATTTAGAAATGATCATATTCCCTCAGAAATGAATTTTGGTTGAAATCGTTGGATCCGTTTTCGAACAAATCAAACTGGTATGAAAATTTTATATATATATAAGTTTAGTTTATTCTTTTATTCACATATATTCACGTACATAATGTGTAAGTATATTTAAAAGTCTATCAAATAAAACATTATAAAAAAAGGGAGATGCCGCATCATCAGTTGCAAATAAATACTCACAACTTTTGCACGATCTTGTCTTTCTGGCATTAATGTTCAGATGTCGATTGTAGCATATCTACTTCGAAACATCAGTTTTTTGTCTATCTACAAAAGCTGAGGATATGTGACTAGGTACTTTATGTTCAGCTTTTATAAAAAATAAAATAAAACAAAGCAACCTTGTATCAAATGAAATTATGCCGGATACATCTAATAAATGTCCACCCGAAATACGATGTAATCTTTGACAGTGCGATAAAAAAACTTTCAATGACCCTCTTCAACCAGTAGGCAGTACTCAATATGCCCAGGTGAGCTAGCCTAATCATGACGTAATGACATATTTCTCTGATAACAGTGTGAAAGGATATTTACAGCAATGAGGGTAAAAAGGGACATTCTTATCAGTTAATGACCACCCATCAGGTTTTTTCCTACAGTCGTCGTTGGTCTGCTGCCCGTCTATTTTGCTGCCTGGGTGCCATCATTTAAAGGACTGATTTAGGGTTTATATCCTGGCTTTATCGTGGATGTGCCTTATGCGTCATTCAATTAAACGTATAAAGATAAACCTTACAAAAGATTTAACGGGAGACTATGCAGTGCACCCCCACCTTTGTGAAAAGGGATTTTTTCTTCAAAAATCCATTTGCAAACCTAATCCATTAAATTACGAAGCAAAATTGAAAAAAAAAACCCACACGTAAGTACGCAATTTGATGCTGGGGCACGTTCACTTAGTCTGCAAATGCGTTCGCTCTTTTTTGTCCATTGTCGTGCAATGTTTTAATGTCGGGTGTGTAACGACAATATAGTTCGTCCATTAGAGTGGATGGCGTATAAATCATCTGATGCGTTTTTGCATTCGATGAATGGATTTTATCCAAAAATTGGCGGTGAAAAGACTTTAGATCATATCTTAGGCATTTTTGTCACGTATGCGAGGAAATTCTTTAAGTAATTCGAAAGGGAAATGGTACAATGAATTCAGTGTAATTTTTTCCCCTCTTATTTTAAACCAACTTCAACTTTAATGTATCAGTGCCTAGTGAGGGTTAGTTCAGTTCCTATATCTTTAATGCGATGGACAATTATGGTTGTAGCTTCCATTTTATCACTGGAATGAACTGCTTAAGCTTTCCTTAGATTTAGGCTTTTGCACAGATCAAAAAATAGTTTAGGAAAGTCAAATTAACGTACCCCAATCGATGTTAAATTCAAACCATGAGCTGACAGCCGCAAAAAATATAAAAGACCGCTTTCCTTTGTGCAAGCTTATAAAACAAGAATATTTTCTAAATCGGCTGAAGTCCACTTAATCACAATAAATATATCAGCGGTACCATACCAATAATATGTACCGCACCAACAATCCTTACCATCAAATTTATACTTAAATCACCTAAAACAGAAAATGCATATGAATCACAGAAATTAACACACTAACTGATATACAACATTCATACAGCACCCTTAACGCAATTAACAAATCCGACTGTAGTACAACACACACCAGCACCCAAATCACAAAGCCACCTGTAACATTCACCCCAACACGCAACCAAAAATCCTCAACACACACCATCACATCTATTCCCAGCACATCCGATTTATCAACCCCCCAAGATCACCGATCATAATCATCGTTTGTTCGTCACCAGAATTGAACAATAATACCAATTGAGTGATAACTACAGTGATAGTGATATGAAAAGTGTAGAAGTAGGGTCATTTATTTTGATTTCCTACCTAAATTGTTTTTAATTAACCTACACACTTAGTGGTACTTTTATAACTACTCCTATGTTAATGAACTTTTTATGTGAGCTGGTAATGTTCATAAATACTATAAATACTTAGTATACCTAAAATCTTCCTTTGCATTTATGTATATGTTAAATGTTAATGAGAAAACAAATTGCAAACCTCCCAGTAGATTAATATTTTTTCTGTACGAGCCTTAGAATATATTAAATATTCAAATTATAATTTTTTTTAATCAAATTTTGATAAAAAAATTACTTATTATAAAAAACAGATATCCTCAAATGGGAGCAGTCATTCATTTTACTTTTTGCATTGTAATAATATTATATAGTGCTACATAAAACTTTGCAATAATATCTTTTTTTATTTCGTGATATGACCTTACCCATACATATTTACATAAATCACCAGTTTCTTTTAACACGAATTT
The DNA here is from genome assembly GCA_951230905.1 of Cheilosia variabilis. NCBI lineage: Eukaryota > Metazoa > Arthropoda > Insecta > Diptera > Syrphidae > Cheilosia > Cheilosia variabilis. The sequence goes on along the minus strand of OX579677.1, from coordinate 16,544,435 downwards.
CTATCGTTATTGCATTATTATAATAAAGTTATGTGTTAAACTGAAACTTAGTTTTATTAATGTAAAGGGTAACGGGAAGTGAATTAGGGACTATCCCAATAGAATTTGAGTAGGGATAGTAATGGTGTAAATGGTCATAGCCATTTGCAAGGGGAGGGCAACCGACGACACCACAGCTGATAAGACGTTTCATATATACACGTACCTACTTTCTTTTTGTATATCTCCAGTTTTAAGTCATGTTCTGTTTTAAGCAGTGTTCAAGCAAGATCCCACCCCATAGACGAAATAATGTCGCGCATCCGCAAGGGTGCCAACCGCTGCTTCGTAATTGTGACCATTTTCACCTGACCCTTTATCTGTTCTTGCTTACGACTATAGTCAATCGAATAGCAATGCTGATGCCTCACACACCTGTATCACCATATAAAAACAAATCCAGTTCATGACGGATAATATGTATAAACTCTAAAATCCAAAATATTTGTTTCTCATATCCGAACATTATACAGGAAACTAAGTCGACGGTGCTTACACATGCGTTTCTTATAAGCGATGTGTTCTTATTTATGAATGTTTCTTGTCTAAGGGACATAAGTTCAAGAAAAAAAAGTTCATTATGCACTTATGTGTTATGTCCTTATGTCCCACTGAATTCTGACATAAGTTCAACATTTTTTTATGGACTTAGTCCTACCGAAGAGGAACCTAAAATGGAAACCAAACCAAAATATTATTTTGGGCGTTCGCGAATTTTTGACTTTTAATTTTCTAAATTTTCCAAAGCTACCACAAAAAGTTCTTTGAGAAAATAAATTGACTTTTAAATTACGAAAATTGGAGAAAATAAAAAAAACACTCGCTCCAAGTTTATCTGAAGCTTTAATTTTGATTTTTTTAAATTTGTTGTTACCTTTTCGTTAAAATCAACTTTAAATTGTTTATGACACTTATGTTTTCAGAATGTGGGCTTTATTTTTATTGCTATCTACTTTGGAAAAAAAATTTCTGAAACGTAAGGTTTGGACTTTGTATTATGATAAGATATTATTTTAATTAAAAAATGTTGTAGTCCCATCTTTGAAAAAGAGGTTATGGACTTATATCCCACTTTTTTGGGACATAATTCCATATGAATTTATGTCTCGTTTTAATTTTACTTGTGTCCCTGCGTACTGTGTCTTATGTCCGTCGTGGACTGTAGTAATGAAATGGGCCTATATTAGAACCTATATAGAACTAGGCCTAGTGCCTTCCTTAAACTCTGTGTTACTTTCTAGCCACTACTGTTAGGCCACCCTTTACTAAGTCTACTATAGCCAGCTTGTATTTCTCAAACACACAAACACAATGGAATATTTTTACTTTTCCATAAAACCAATTGAAATCTAATTTCCTTCGAAATATTATTACAGGAGAGCACAATGGAGCATGATTCAAGAACCCCAAACAACCGATTTCTTTGCCTTTCAATCTGATTGTGCGAGGTGATGCCTTTCTGTCGTGATCGTGATTCACTTCATATCTAAACTAATAATAAAAGTGTGTGCTTCTAATCAAAGGGTTCATTGCCAATGAAGGAAAAATCCTTCATTGTCCGTTTATGATTTGAAGGATGTGTAATGTGTATGCCACTGACACACTACTCATCCACTTGTGTGGCGCCATTGTTGTGGTCTTGCACGACATACCACTATATAAATTCACAGTGGTTATTGGAATGCTTAAAGTGTATAGAAAAAATACACACAGATTGAATTCAATTATGATAATTGATTAGAGTTCATTCTTTCTTAACAAAATCTTCCACCGAATAGTAGCTACAACGATAACTGAAGAAAGAAAGTGTAATACGGATGAGAGATTTCTAATTTTCCATTCTTTTGATGGAACATAAAAAGCGGGAAGCTTTTTTGCTCTATTATGGTATCCTGTGGAGTTTTTCTTTTGCTTTCTGTTCGCTCTTATCCTTTTGTCATGGCTTTTCAGGTGTGGAAATTGAATGAATTTCCCATCGAGAAACGGTAAAAGGAAAATATAGATTTTTAGCCCCGTGTGTAGGGTTGATGATGGATTTTCTATGAGTTGGGTGGTCTTTCTCGACTAACAAAAGGCTGACAGGTGATGGTAGGTATTCGAGCAACGTACACTCTGCGGAAGATATGCGCGAGAGACGAATAAAAAGGCGAGGGATATGTTTGCGCTTGGGACGTGCAGTGATTACTTAAGAGTTGGACAGTAATGCACTTTTTTGCGGCTAAATCAATGGAATGGCCAGAGCTCACATTTTGACAATGAAACTGGCGGATAGATGGGACTTAATTGTTATATTTGTAGATATCCTTTGTGACTTCAGCAAAATAGATACATAAGTACTTGCGAAATGCAACAATAGGCATGTATATCTGACTACAGTTTTGGAACGCACCTATTTTTTTAATTAGTTGTTCAAAAATTACCAAAGTAAAATTACTGCATTGATAGTAAATACAGGGATATGTCATACATTAAGCGAAAATAAAGTGCAAGACGCTGCAATAAATTTTGAAAAAAAAAAATTAAGAATTTTGACAACCTCAAAGTTTTTTATTAAGGGTCTGATAGATAAGATAGGCTTTAATTAAGCTGCCTGCCTTCTGTCGATATTAACTATAAGTACGTAGACATTTTTATGTCTCAAAGGTAGCTACGCAAAATTTGTGTCCAACGATATGAAACCCTGCTCCAGATTATGGGGCACAACACAAAGAAAATATATTCAACAACAGAAGCAACACAGAGAAGTGTGATTTTCTTTTAATTAAAAACTCTGCGCTGAAATATTTCGCGCAAAATTAAAAACTTTCCCCTAGATATAAGTACAAACGTTCTAACAGCTTTTGTCATTGTTTGCATTCAAATGAGAGTCGGTGTCATTAACATTTTCATAGCTTGGAGGCAAGGACTATACAAAAAGTGGGAGCGACAGAGTAATGAAAATAAAAACAATTAGCTGTGTCGTAAATTGATACAACGTTGTAGAAGAATGTATGGCGTACAATGTCCTGAAGTATAATTTTGGAATTTTTTGCTAGCCGAATATTTTTCGTATGTTAGAATATTTTTCAATAAATTTGTCTCAATATCTTTGGATATGATTAAGCCATAAATTTAAAATACTCATAAATGCAGATACTTGCAGATGTTTGTGTAGAACACCTAGCCATTGATAATAGGTTTTGGAGTTTCCAAAAGAGGCTACGCAAATGTAATCGTCATCGGCGATAAGGCTAAAGAGGCAAATGTATTTCAAATGAAGATGTAGACCAGAGCAATGATGAAATCACAAGTCGGGCATACTTACTTTTAGTGAATATGAGGTAAAGATGGACCTAATGAAAAATTAAATCCAAAATACAGTAGACTTTATTCAATTTCAAAAACCTTAAGCAGTCAAACAAATTTTTTCTGAGTTTAGCATTATGGAAATTAATGCTATAGAATACAGATCTATTAGTTAGTAAAGGAATTGGGAGGGAAGGTATCTAAGAGGTTTGAATAAATACCAACAGTTCTATTAAATGCAGAAATAAGCCGAAGACTTTATAAGCGCTGCTTTTTTGTGGAATGAAGTAGCTCGGTTGTGCGCTGATGGTAAAAAGAGATTGCATGATTTAAGATGGCCGGAGTTCAGAGAGCCTTCAGAGTAAAGAATACAATTTCGAAAGCGTGGACTCATAACTTGCCTTTTGCCTTAGCTGCTAAATCCAGAAGATTAGATCCATCACTGAGAATAATGGACCCAATGCTTGGAGCAGGTCTAAAAATAACCCGCCGGTAGAAGAAGTCACTATAGAGATTAAATCAAACATAAGAATTAGCAAATATCCCGAAGTGGTATGAAATCTGAGCAGAACTGCTCAAAAAAAGCTTTTTTGTTGGTAACGTGTTGTAGAGATAAAGTCAAAGCTACCTTCGCTTTAAAGTGTGCCTCACTCGTCTACACATGAATTTTAAAATGTAAACATTGGAGAGTACTGCACGTTCAAATTGAGTCGATGAAACGTGTCCAAAAACGTATTTAAAAAACTAGCCAAAAATGAGTCAAAAAAGGCGTTTAAAAATGCTTTCAAAAACAAGTCCAAGAGTCGCGTAAAAAACGAGTCCAAAAACTCCGCGAAAAACGCGCTACAAAATGCGCTGCAAAACACTTCCAAAACACGTTAAAAAAAAAAGTTAATTTAAAAAACCAAAAACCCTGACTGACTGTAAAAAGAAAGAATTACAAATATATTAACAAGACGCATTTAAGTACCTACCTATACCTAACTTATTGACAATCGGAGACAATATACCTACACAGTCTAACATATATATGTATGAGTATTGAGTACCCTCCGACTGGCAAATTGGTAGTAATAGGTACTTAAATGCGTCTTGTTCATATATTTGTAATTCTTTTTTCACAGGCTTGGTTTTTTAAATTAACTTTTTTATTTTTATCTTTTTAGCCTATGACACTCCGGGGAAGAATACGAGTATTATGATACCTCACTCTTCAAAATCGGTCAATCCGTTTAGGATACAGGGCGTCCCGTAGGAACGTACATAGGATACGCGTGAAACACATAACCTTCCCTGTGTCCAGTCGGGTAAAAATCTGTAAAAAAAACTAGTTCGAAAAAAGGGTACAGAAACGCATCTAAGAACGATCAGAAAAATTCGTCGAAAATGGCAAACAAATAAATATAATGTTTTATGTTTTGACGCCTCATGAAACTAACCTGTGTATATTTTCATACGAATCTGCCACACGATTTCCTTCGACTAAATCTTAGTAAAGTATTGGAACATCCTCTCCAACAAGCAAAGCAAATGACCCTTGATTTTGGTATTTCTTCTCGTTGAAATATCCGCTGAAGTGATTCTTCCTTACTCTTAGCAACGTCCGTGATTCAAACTTTCCCTCGACATTCCTCAATATTTCATGTGTTCATATTTCAGTCGAGGAGTTCTGTAAGCAATAGAAAAAATCAAATTTTTGGCTCATTTTGAAGCCAGAGCCAGGATAATGTTGGTCCGTACTTACCACTTGACTTCAATTTTATATAAATTTTATTAGAAACCAACTGCATCTACAAATATGAATACACAACAGCGCTTGACCAAGAACATGTATATTGTGTATACAATCGGTTGTGCATATCCTTATACACAAATCATATATGTACATTCATTGTTCTGACTTGTAAGTATTTGTTAGCACAACGCAAGCAATTAACAATCCCTAGGGGCAGAGTTTCATGGTCTCTGAGGCCTGTTCCAATTAGTCTAAATTACTTCTATTGTTTCAGAATAATCATATCCAATATCCTTGCAACCAAGAATCCATTGTTCTCTCTCTCAATACGGGTTGGAATGTATCTCCTTAAGGAAACAGCTGTTTCTAGCCACAGACGAATTTCACTTGTGACACATTCTTTCGAAGCAAATTGATAAGGATTCGATTTGGAATCCGAAAATTAACAGATGCAGGAAGCAGCTCTCCTGAACAATTATGATGCCTCATCACTGGGAGTAGGGGCTGCAATAGAGATACCGTCTCACAAAACAATTATTATTGGCATTGTCTGGGCTTATTCACCAGCCTGTCTCTTGGGAGCTTGGGGACTTGCCTAGATTGTGTGTATTCACCGGACGGCATATAAATTCGCTGCCTGGAGTATTTGCTTTCCCACATTTATATATTTGTCTACTCATAATGGAAATTGGTATTCATTGACTCAAAGATGCACTTATTTGTTATTTGTGTAAATATACGAGCTGCGTAAGCTAACCCTAATCAATGTTGTAATTTAATATGATAACTATTTACTTAAGATCTGATGTAGGTATTCTTTTTGTTGGGGCTATCCTTTTGTATGCTAATGGAAATAATTGAATACAGAACTATTGTTTGTTGATTGCATAAGTAATGAAATGCTGATTTCGGAAAACGAATTGCCTAAGGAAATACTACACATCGAACAATCGCTGCCGCAATTATTTCAAGTGCTTATTTTATATATTATACTATATATAAATAGGCGAAGGCAAATAGTTAAGAACCACTTTCACTGTCTTAAGCACAGCATATTCGCTTGATTTTTGTTATGAAGACCTCGCTTAGTAGTCCAATAAACTAACCACTAAGCCACTGCGCCTACTAAAAAAGTCTTTCTGTGAATCAAAAATATACGACTATTGACATTTTTACCAAAGGGAGGAAACTAGACTAAGTAGGTATCATCCTTGGCGAAAACTCATCCATATTCCAGACTGAAGTCCTTGCAATCAAGCATTGTCCTAGAATAACACACGGGGATAAAATATATTTTTCTTCTCAGACAGCTCAGCGGCTCTTAAAGCTCTTGACTCATCTGTCATAAAATTGTAGCATGTCTTTGAAACATTAATAACTATCTACAGACTTGCTTAGAAAAACCTATTCATTCTCCACTGGAACAGCTGACTCATGGAATTTGCGGCTCTCATTCGTCCCAGAAATAACATCTTTGGCAGGAAAATCGCCATTTCAGCAACTCTTGCTGTCACAAACACTTATTCCTTAAAAAGAAAGATCCTAAGCTTATTTCAAATTTATTTTTTATAAAGCAAGCATACTTGCAAACTATTGAAAAAGGAAAACTACCTGTATTTGGCCTCTCTGAAAAAGAAGTTTGTTCCCCGAGAATGAAAAAGGTTGACTTCGGGGAAAATATAGAAATAATAAATTTAGGAACTTCTGGAGGAATAACAGTTAGTATGTGCGAATTCAAGATAATACAGAATTATGCATTACTTGGAGCGGAAAACATGACAACTTTCGTATAGAAGAATATGTCCACGGCAAATATAATGTCGATTTTTCAGTTTCAAGAATTAAGTAATATAAGCTATACAATTTTTAAAAGATCAAATTGTATGTATCATCAGATCACACTTCCATATATACTTTTGCAAGCACTGTTTCGTTGCTTGGCAAATTGTAATTCAAACGGGAATGAATTAGCAGGCTATTACTTCTTTCGAAAATGTTTACTTGCTAACGATTCAAATTTGATCTTTAGACTACCAATAAGCTTTGATTTGCATCATCAGTCTACGAATAAATCACAGCATTCTAATGTGTTCCTTTTGTTGAATAATTTAAAGAAGATCTTATTACGACACAAATTCACTTATAAATCAATCCTAGAGTATTATGTCGTTTTCCATTGGGACGCGTCTCATGCAACGATATTGATCTCCTTTTGTAAATGGATTAGTGATTTTTTTCACAACAATATCAGCTGTTCAAATTGCATTCATTTTTGGAAAAATCAACTATGGATATGGACTTGAAAAATGCTTCCCCTGTTGTAGATACAAATGGAGTAGTTTTGGTGATTCCTAGTCTTCCTCCAAAATGATATCCATGGCTATTTATGTAAATCCTTATTTTGGTTTTCAGGAAACTTTGCGCATTGGTTTGAAGACAAACTTCTTAAAATTACGTAAAACAGCTGTGCAAAGTATATTGGTATTTGTGATAGTATGTATAAATCTGAAAAGTTATCGAGATCTTCAAAATGTGATCCGAATCCAAAAAAATATTGATTTTGTTGCCCAATGGAAAAACTAAAAAACAAAGGAAAGCTTACTATAAAAATTAGGTATCGAAAATTGTGTCCGATCGAACAGCGATTTTATGATATTTGACAGATCAGCGGATATTTTGTGCACTACCTATTTTGCGTGTTGGTTTTGTGCTTATAATAAGCTCCAAAAAGCCTTTGAGAGATATCTGTTGGGCAAATTAATTTGCAATTTTTATATGTATTCCTTTTTTTTAGAATTAAATCCTCGTTGTGAAATAAACCATTGACCTTGTTTTTCACGAAAACAGATTATATAAATTCTTAGATTCTAAAAAAGTTGTCGGACTAGGAAATGTGAAGGTCTAATTGTTTATTGGTATCGTTTTACAAATGCTCTACATTTCAAATAAAGTTAGCAACCAACTTATCGTCGACATAAGGATTTGATTATTAGTAAGGCCCAATGTCTTTAACCATATCGAGAACCGAATATGTGATAATGATAACTTAAAGCTTATCCCTCCATTTCGAAAATCATCGTAACGAGCTTACAAACTCAAATAACATTGATCACGACCTCCACATCTAGACTAGGTTTCAGCAAATTATCATCCGATAAGAATGCCACCGCTTTTTACGCTCACGCTAACGCTTGTTATTTTCAATCAACGACGCCCGCAGAATACATTTGCTGAATTTAAAGTCGCTTAAGATAGCTTAAGAGTGGTCGACTAATATACTCCGTCATGTCTTTGCCATTGCCATAAATACTCCGGTTAGCTCTTTTGATTCAGTCTGATGACTATGAAAAAAAAGCATAATATCAATTTTATTTTATTTATGGATTTCATTCCTTTCCAAAAAATCTTCCCGTTGAAAAGTTTTTAATTACAATTTAAGTAGAGTTTGTATGTACAAAACGTTATGATATAGACTCCTTCGGTGGTTTTAAGAGGCTCAAGATTATTTATTAATGTCCAGAAATGAACATGGGATATTAAGCCTAGTTATTATTAGAAAAACTCATTCAAAAGTGTCCTGTTACATGAGAGTCCCGGTGTGACGTCAATACAAGTAGTTTCAATATAATAATATAAATAAGACACGTGTACGTGAGCTGCACCGGCAACACCTTGGTATCGATAACAGAAATATGTTTCCTATTTGAGCATTCCTTTGAATAGGAATATGAATCCCAACCATACTATCGTAGGTCACTACAAAAGTGGTTAGTTATTTAAGATTCATTCCCGACTCCCGAGTCACACTTTCCGCTCTCTTGGGACAGATTTCTCTCTTACATAAAAATAGGAAAATGCCAAAAGCACTTCTATATCGTTGCAATTCCAAAGAGATTTTCTAAGGACACACCACCAGAGGAATATCATAGCAAATTTGCCCTCCATTTCATCCTCCAAGTAGCTAAAAAAAATAGGAAACTTTTGGACGTGATGCGTTTACACAAAGCGAGTCGTAGTATTGAGACTGCCAGTGGGAAGATTCAGAACTCGAACGGTTCCAAGAGTTATGGTAATAGTAACGAAGGACTACGTGCCCAAACCCCAAAACAATGAATTCCTCTGTTGGTTACATTAATTTATACGCCTTGCGTTAAAAACAAAACGCTTTAAACTTTTATTCAGCTACTAGGCCAGCTCAAAGAAGTATTAGCTCGAGTACATAAAGGTAACCGCCTCACTCACAGGAAACTTTCAATTGAATTATGTATATCGTTTTCGCTTGTTTTACTCGCCTGATGAAAAAACACATCTACATAGTTACTGAGCATATAGGTATTCCATCCTGGGGCAACGTAACAGACCCGGTTTTTTTATGGCATCTCATCAAAGAAAATCCCGAAAGTATGAGCCATAAATAAGTCCTTGGAAAACTAACACACACAATGCACAGCGCTCGCATGCTTTATTGGGCGTGAGATTACCTTTGGGGACGAGTGGAAGAACGAAGAAGGGTCTATTACAGTACTAGCTGTATAAGAAAACTGTTTATCTTTATTTGTATGCATATCTGTAGTCGCCTTGTTGAAGTGAGGTATACCTATTGCACTCCAATGAGAATTGGTAAATGTGGCACAGCAAACAAAGGGGAGCACTTAATAGAGAGACTTTATATTTTCAGTGGGCAATTGAATAATAAATTTGGAAGAAGTACGAATGAAGGATCTCCTTCATGGCATATGAGAAGGCATAAACTTTAATCGTGTTTTTTTATGATGACTTCAAAAAAAATGTATATCAGAATATCACAACCATATTGTGTAATTCCTTTCTGACTAATTTAATGGTGTTCTCTTTTTTAAAGCAACCTACGTTAGGTATGCAAATCGAGAATTTAAATGTAATGAAGGATGTTTAAAGATTGCTCGGTAAATAATATATCGAAGATAGCTAAGTACTTATCTGTTCTTGAGAGGAAGTGAGCAGTGGCCCTTAAATATGAAAATTTCACAAGTGTGTTCAGTTCCCGTTTGGCATAACATCACTGTTTTCACTCATGTAACACTAAGTAAGTTAGGTAGGTACCTAGTAATAAAATAAAAATACAGAACACAGAAAACAAATGGCGTGTTCACACGTATCCGGATAATCGGTTTTGGGTACCTGCATTAACCGCTTACTGACTTTTCTGTTTTGTGATTTATGAACGAAATTAGTATAGACGACTTCTTTCTTAAGCCCCGAAAAGTCTTGCATTTATAGACTAAGAACTGGGACCATAATTTTCTCCAAAATAAGTCGGATGAAAAAGTCTAGTGGTTCCTTCAACTGAAATAGCAATGGTTAATTGTTGATAAGTTGTCGGCTAACTGATGGTAATTGTCGTTAAGTTCAACGTTAAGGCTAAGACATTAAACTAGTTTGTGAGAAGCCATCACTGGAGATTCAATTACAATCTGGATTTTGAATTGTTCGGGTAAGGTTTTTCTTTCTTGCAATCTACCAGTGGTCGTCGAAAGTACCTACTTGCAGTAACGACTTGTAGGTACAAGGAAGCTTTCGTGGGACAGTAAGGCAAAGTGATAAGTGAGCACAAGTAAAATCCAAATAAAAACTTAGAAAAGTATAAATAAAATTTTTAGGACGCGCGCGTTGTATTCCTGCGCGCTCTATAACGTGTTGAAAACTCAAATATTTGTAAAGCAACAGAATATTTGATTAAAAATGAACGACTGTGTTAAAATTATAACTGGCGACGGCGAGTCTGGAATAAGCTGCATGGGTGTATGTGGGAGAAAATATCACCTTACGCTGCATGTATATAAATAATGTTGACATGGTGTTAAAAGACCTTTGGCTCGAAGCCTTCGACGGGAGTGATTGAAATTGTCCTTTTTGTTTTCATAATTTTCTTTCTTTAAAAGACTAAGACTAAGTACTAAATAGCAAATCCCTTCCAGAAAAGTAGTTGAAAAAACAGGGAAACCTTTTAGTGGCGCTGAGTATGTGAACAACTGTTTCTGCAGCCTCTAAATACTGCGACGAAGGTCGGAATCACACTGTTTACGAAAACTTACCATTCAATCTAGACGACGATTCACTAAACTTTCGTCCCCCTGATCAAAGCGAAGTAGTTATATTATAAGTATTGCAATATGTGGATCCTATCTGTCAACTATCATGTTGTGCGATATGCCTTAAACGTTCGGTAATGACATGATTTGCTTTTCTCAGTGCGATTTTCTGGCAGAAAAGTCCACGTTCGATAAAATTTTTGGACGTAGATCCACCCATGAAGTCCAAATCGATACGCACCATCTTTTGATCGATCTCAAATCTGTCTGTGGCGGTATTTATATAGACAAGATGTACACACTTACACAGCCATTTCATGTTTAGACATCGCTGCAAAAGTCATCGGTAACCTCACGCTGTCATACGACTTCGTAAACATCACACTTGAAAGAATAGCGCGAAGGTATTGTGTTTCAAAAGAAAGATCCTTAAACCGATTTGGAGTGTGCAACTGGAGGCAAATAGCTAATGACCGGGATAACTAGAAAAAATTGTTGCTTAAGGACTTTACCGTATTATAATGCTGTCTAATTAAACGATTAACGATTTTAATATCTGAAAGATTCTACTTAATTTTGTTATAAAAAGCGCAATTTAATTTTTATTAAAAAAGTAAAAGTTTTTTTCAGTCCATTCTCTGAAGAATTATGCTATGAACCATACTACTTAAATGACTAAGTTCGTACGACGATATCATTCATTGTTATTTTAAACAAATTTGAAAAATAACTTCACATTTTTTCTATTATAAAAAAACTTTATTTAAAAAAGGGGGTTGTTATTCCTTTCACTTTGTCACAAAAACTGTCTAGGATTAAGAGTATGAGCCTTACTAATAACAATTTTGAAAATAAACACTAAATATTTTGTAGGCACTTTATGTTTTCTTAACATTCCACGCAATATTATAACCAATTCAATTCAATTCAATGGATTTTATTTGTACAAATACCATCCCAATTCCCTTATCTTTGAAAACTCCATAATATTGTTGGTTTATTTCTCCTTACTCAAAAGGTAAAGTGGCTTAAGTCGATTTAAGCCAAAAACAGTATTTTTATATATTTGAAATGAGAAAAAATTTAGCTACAGTTTGTTGTAATCACCTTTAATTATTTCTACCTACCTTAGAAAACTGTTTTTTCGTCTGTTGCAACGACTTAACACAATGAAAGTAGGTAAAAACATTGCATTTTGAGAAGAAAGAAGTTTTTCACACAAATTTTTTTTAAAAATCCAAGAAAAATAGACTTAAGCCATTTTACCTTTTGAGTAAAGATCTTATAGTTATACTTTATTCGAGTAGACTAAAGGACTGAGCGCGAAGTGTGTATTGTGAACAAATCAATTTAATTGTATTTTTGAATTGAAAACTGTTATTTGTTCTACCAAAAAAACATTACATTTAATTAATCTAACAACGAATCTTAAAAAACTTGAGTCTTAATAGCGAAGTTAGCAATTTGCAACGCAATTTTCCTGCGAATTCAAAATTCTTGCCGCGAACTGCCAAACTTTATTCACAATCTACATAATACAGTCGCGATCCACGAGCACACAAATAAAAAATACTTTCGAACTTAACCTTTAAAAATTAAACTGAATAGCGGATATCCGCGACTAAGCAAAGTTTTCATGTGAATGAAGCTTCAGAAACTACGAATATTCGCTTGTTCGCAGTTCGCAATTCTCTCTCTTATGTGAATAGTCTTTAAGATTTAAATTCTGTCTGACTTCGCCAACCAAGAAGACAACAGAAGGTAGGTTTTGTGAAAACATCAGGTTTTTTCAAAATTCTACCAAAATCACCTTGAACTTGTTAATATATCTTTGTGTGCATATGTAAGCTTAGCTTTTAAATCCCTGAGCATGGTTACGAAAATACCTTGCGATAATAATTTAGGTAAATACACAATTCTATTGCAAATTCATAAACAAAAGCAATCTATAACCAATTTACTATGCACATATTGTTTTCTATAGGTATGGAAATGCATTGACATAGGTACAATATAAGTCTATGGTTGACACCAAAGGGCCCGGGTGACACTTTGCTAGGGGCGGCAATTTGGAGCGGTAAGAATTTTTAGATACTTACCAGCATTAACACAGCTTTACATTTAGTAATCAGATATTCCTTGTGTTGCCTAACAACAAAATCCAATGAGCGCTGTTCCCTAGTATGCAACTACTTTTTATCAGAAATGACAACTCAACTGGAGACTGGAGTTCGTGCGAATAAGTTGTTATTTTGTTTTTGCTTTTGTTAGGGTATTAGAAGTATCTAATTTGCATAGGTAATTAGAAGAGACACTCTCTCTACATAATAGCAACTCCTACAATACAGATGCGTGCTAACGTTGTAGGTATGCTTTTCTATTGAGTTCGTGAAATTGTGTGAAGTTTGCAAACATAGACAAACATTCTCGTGCTCTTTATTATTGAAAAATAATTACCCAGGTACCCAATAAGAAAAAAATATGTAGTGTTTTCTCACATAATAGCTGTTTTTTTACTATTGGAATTGTGGCAACAGTTGCTTTCAAAAACAAAACAAATAATACAGGGTATTTCGAACTTCATATCGCCACCAGCCATATTGCAAATATTCTTCTCAACGTGACGTCACACAAGACAGATGTCATTTCACTTGAAATGTCGGGGGTGTTACCATATTTGAATCAAATTTGCGTAATTTTTTTTCTTCAAATATTTTTGTGAAACAAATTTAGTATTTTATGTTCAAATATGCAACACTTGAACAATATTTTGGTGCTACCGCTTGAGTTTATCTTGGCATATTAAGGTGTGTCCAGACCACCGAAACAATTCAAAAATGTTTATGAAATGTTTCTGAAGCAAATCGTACAGATTTTATAAGAAATAAAAAAAAGTTTATTACAAAAACCAAAAAACCCGACTGACTGTATAAAAAAGAATAAAAAAGTTTTGAACAATAATATTTTTTTGCAAGTGGCAACTGTGGCCTATTGTCTGTATCACACTGTAGGAGCAAGAGAGAGTAGTGCGCGCACACATTTTCTTTCTCTCTTTCTATCATAGGCAGTGCATGAAATTGTTTGCGAGTCCATAGATATAGATGGAGCTAAAGAAGTCGTGTGGTCTAAAGCACACTCATTTTTTTTTTTTGAGTAGGATTTTCAGCACGCATAACCATAGACATACAGTATTGTCTCTGCGCATAACAACACTACTTAGCTTTATTTGACACTTTGAGGACTCACAGTATTTGCTGGAATTGCGTGCTGAAAATTCTACTTTACTTTGCTTTTCTGAGATCGAAGCTAAAAAAAAGCACCTACTGTTGGCTTTAAGTCAGTATTTTGCAGGCCAGTCTTCTAGATCCTATTTTCGGGATCCTAACTACTCCATACGCTGACGTTAGATTTAGTCAACAACAAAATTTAATCCGTCAAAACCTTAGCATATCGACCGACAGAGAGCTTAATGTTCGTTCGCATATTGATGACATATAATTTCCAAATCCAACTACTCTATGACGAACCTATTTCACTTCCGATGACTTCAACAAAGCAACATATAAAGTTTTACTTGCTTCGGTACGGTGAACTGTGCACGCGCAAGTGGTTGTCACTCTTAAATAATAAAACATTATTAACTTTACTTACTGTTTCTATTTGCGAGTAAAACATAATCTACTACGTTTCTTAACTGGTAACTAGTGAATTTCAGTCGACAAATATAAAAAAAATTAGAAACAAAACTAGAGACATGCCCTTAAAGAACTACAATTCTGTAGATTGCTTTTAATCGAACAAATGTGATGGAAATTGTGGTTCAAACTGAAATTTGATTGCAGCTTTCATTGACGAGCTCTCTTGTGGATGCTCAAAGAAATCTCTGAAAAAGAGACAGATATAAGTTCTCGGAATGGTTTCAATAAAATTCTATATTTACTCCTCGTCAGCTAATGTGATATTTATCCTTCCAGTTGAGATCTCTGTGGGCCGAATGGAACCGAAGAAATCAGTTATTGGTACCTTATTGGGATCTCGGTTGTATAGATCCTTTCGCACACTAACAGTTGAGATGCACACACGTTTTGGACAGACTTGTAGCTGAAAGTTTCCATTGTTTAATATTTTTCCATTCAAACATCTCGAAAACTACTTACGAACTCGCCCATTGTTTTATCGCTGTTGGGTTGAACCTTTTCCAGAAACTCCAAGGCGTAGAATGTGTACCTGTCAATCATGTACACACCAATTGATGGATCCACATGGTGCTAGAAGTTTAAATCATTAAAATGATTAAAAACGCTTTCAATACACCTCCTACCGAAAGCGAGTCTTCCCCAACTAAGCTACTAGCGATCGCTAAGACATTTGGCGATTGGAATTTCTCATAGAGTGAAGCTGCCTGACAAGTATCCACCATGAACAGAAGTTCATTGTACCTATGAATAAGAAGCATGACAAAGGGTAAAAGTCAATATTTGATATAACTACCTCTCCTTTTGCCACATTTGCTCCACGGCATCGGCAAGCTCTTGGCTGGTGATTTCCTCAGAATCCTGAAATTTGAGAAAACCATCGCCTCCGTGACCAGTCAAATATATAAGAACATTGCTTCCGGCATCTGTGAGGAGTTTCTTCGAACGTGCAGTACTGTTTTGTGTTCGACCAGTTAAAAGGCGCACAAAGTTCTCCACAGTGACTTCATATCCACGATAGTCCACTTCAACATCGTCGCCATACACATTGATATGTTGGTTTGCATTGTTGTATACATGGCCAGGGCGGGGATTTCTGGGATTGCAAGCCATATCATCAGCTATCATAAGGATGATCTGACTATCTGGGATACCAAGGCGTTTAACCGATCTATATATGGAGAGGACATTGGCAACATGACGGTAATTAAACCAAAAACGTGATGCGTCGACAAGTACCGCCCAGTTGTTGGTGTGAGTTGACGTCTGAACTGATTTCACAAACTTTTCAGGGAGCTAAAAGATAGTGCATTAGATTACGATTACCCGAAATCGAAACGTCTTACGTCTAGGCTGCCGGCCTTTATGCTTGAAATAATGAAAACAACGATAAATACAATAGAATGCAGGATATTCATTTTTTCGCCGACTGAGAAACAAACTCTGACAAAGCCGTCAAATGATAATTCTAAACAATATGACAATTACTGTCACCAAAACGTCAAATTCTAAACTATATGAGTGTGTCCCACAAGGCACTGCCAATGACAGCGCTCAGACGAATACTGAGGAAATTTTAATTTTTATAATCTAGAATGCTTTTCATGTTCGATTTGACAAAAAAAAATCTTTTTTTTTTAATCTGAAGCACTTTTCAGAAATCTCGATTTTTTTCTCAGATTTACACATACTTTCACTAATACCAATGTGTATGACACATACCTGTCGGCTACGAATTGTTTTACGTTCGAATGATTAATTTTTGAACTTAATTATTCATTTTTCACATATGGAAACGATTTTTTATATTAATTTATTTCGAAATGCGTTAATAGGCCTGTTTTTTTACCTTTGAACTCAGCAAAGTAAGAAAATGTGCACATCAACGATTCCCAGCAGCTTTCTGAACAGTAGGTTTCATCAATGAAATATTAGCCCTGTTTTTTTGAGCTTCGAACTCAGTAAAGCAAAGCAAAGTGGGATTTTCAGCACGCAATTACAACAACTACGCTTTACTTGACACTTCGAAAACTCACACTAGGTATTCATTCCCCGCAAGAGCCACTTGGGAGTAAATGATCACTTCTAAACACCAGAGGGAGAACATTTTTTGTTGCCACCCTTGTATAAGATGGATCTGTTCGCAGGGTGTCTCTATTTACAGTACATACAAGGCGTTGGTTGTGATTGGCGGAAATGCATAAAGAAGTGCATAAGTAAACAAAATTACAAAATAATAACCGAATGTTAGGGATAGTAATAAAAAATACATAAATTATTTTTTATTTAAGCTGCAAATGTTGTTTAAGACAAATTTACCTTATTAGTACATACTTGAAATCATAAAATATTAGTGTGTTTATCTTTGAGATCCATTTCTTGCACCAGAGTGTCCTCAGAATTTATATTCTCCATTGTTTTTAAGCCCAAGAATATGAGGAAGGATGAATATCGCTTAGACTTTTTTATGAAAAAAGTGTATATCTTCGTCTAAAAAAGATACTTCTTTGATGTGCCCAATCAATTTCTGCCTACCTACCCATGATAAAATAGTTTTTGTTGTATCATGCAACTCACCGAACAAGCCCACACTGCCAGTCAGCCGCAAATGCCAGTAAATGTGTGAAAATCAACAGTGCAAATGAAAAAAAAAAATTGTTTGCAGCCAAAGAACCAATAAAATTCGGATTTAATGTTCGATTTGGCAGCAGAAATCTGCCGAATTATTCTCCCAGAACGTTTCATATGTTGCAAAAAGGTAAGTTATATTTATTTGTGATATTGATTAAATATCACAGATGTAAGTGGCTCAAAGTAGCTCGAACTCTATCCACGTACCTTGGACTTTGGATTGGAGTACATTTTCAGCTCTCTGATGTCGTTTTTCATTGGAAAAAAAAGAAGCCTCCGGGAGAGTCCGGACTCCGGAATCGAAAATCCTACATTGTCCTTAGACATAACATCTAAAGTCCTAGTGTACTTGCCTTGCAGTTACACCGAAAATTCACAATGCTTAAATTGTTTTATGTAAAAATATGGGAACAAAAAATACAGCGAAAGCTCTGAGTGAGCAAAGTATAAAACTTGGATTTGTGTGGCAATTGCTACATTTTGTTAATACCGATTTGAGTAAAACGTAAGTGGCGCCGCTTTTCGAACATATAAAAATTTAAGGGAAACTCAAATCAAATGCTTCGATTTAGACATTTTTTTTGAGTAAAACCAATTGCTACGTTTTATTCATACCACCCAGTATATACTATGCATGTGTTTATGTATATTATGATTTCTAGAGCTGCGTAGCTTGCAAGCTTTGCCATTAGAATTTACAGCTTGCTAAATAGCTACAGTATCATACGGATATTTATTATGTTTAGATACTTTTATTACATTGTATAAAAAAACTTTAGGTAATAGACAAATTTATGTGAGCGAACGCAAGAATTTTTTCTTGAATCAAACTTGCGTGTAAACACTAAACACATGTAATGATGCGCTTACAGCATTGAGGATAGGGTAAATTTGGATTTTCGTAACCCTCGTCCTTGCATCCTTCTGCGAGTGATGGTGTTGCACAGCTTGAAATAATGAGTAAATGAATTATTTATTTGCTTACTTTATTTATTTAATGTCATTAAAAGTCTTACCTTAGGTAATCTGTAGATCCATCTTCACGGCAAGTGAGTCGCACACAAGGAACATCAGGATCAGGATGATCTGTAGATTGTCCAGGTGAGAGAACTTTATTGCCGACGGTGCATTTAACAGCAAGTGATGTTGCAGTAAAAACGACTAATAATAGAACAAAGCAAGCGAGTGACTTCATACTGGACTTGATGAAAGGTTCTATGAAAACTACTTGTAGAAAATGAATACACCGCGCATTTATAGCAGCACTTTGCGTAATTATTTTTGTATACCTTGCTTAGATACATCCTAAGCTAAATCACGTGGCTTGCAGTTAGCAATTTTCATAATGGACGTGTGATTTCAGCAGATTAGCAGGTAGATCTAGGCACGTTGATCATGAGCTACTCTCGAAGATCACTCTGATGTAATTAAACATTCCAATTAGTAGGGGACTTTTTTGGGCGAGGTACCTACACAGATTGTGTCAAAGATAGACGCGCGTAGTACAAATAATCGCCCCTACATTTTACGAACTCATTATGGATATAATACTTTCCATAAGAAATGAATGCGCTTTTGTAAACCGCAATTAATTGAAGGTGGTAACCAGGGAACGGATTTTGTCGGCCTAAAAAATCAAAAAAAGGCAAAACTAAACTGTGAAAAAGGCATAAATGTCTTTTATTAAAAAGGAAAAAAATGCTTAGCATTATAATTGCACTCTACCTTTATACACAAACAAAAATCGGGAAATCATTGAGAACGTTCTGACCAGTCTGCGACGAAATATATGAACCTAGATGACAGCGTTCGCACTTACGAGAAAATACCTCACAGATGAGATGTCTAACGGTTTCTGTCGGACAAATGAGAAATAAAATACTGGAAATTGCACACACGACACAAAATACTAGTACATAGAATGTAGATATAGATATTTTTTACAGCGTAGTGCGCATTAGTGCAACAACAGTTGGTAATAAACTTATTTAAAATTTTGACACAAAAGTAAAGCCAAACAAAACACAGGCATTTTGTCCAAAAAGGTGCGTTTCTATGGTAACACGTAAACAAAAATGCGATATTCTAGTCGTATCAGAGTACTCTATTGGCGAGATTAGTAATTGGTGCAAACTTCGGTGGCCTTTCGACGATTTTATTTTTGAAATTTTATAGTTAAGAAGAAAGTGCACATAAACTTAATAAATATGGAATGACTTGAAGCGATTAATACTACGATAGTGAGTACCTTGCTATTTAGATTAAGTGGGGGGTGGAAGCAATTTTCCATATCACTAACTTTCTATTAAGACGAAAATGATTTAGATAACCATAAATCTTTATTTGGCCCAAAACGGAATCTTTGGCTTACTACATTCTTGAATTAGAGTTCATTGCATAAAGTCGTAGGTGGTCAATAAGTGGTAAAATATTTGCTTTTGTTAACGAGTTGTGCACTTAAGATACAAATTTAAGTAAACCCGGATTCAAAGTGCACAATTATTTGTGTGTCTATTTGTTAATTCAGAGTTGCCTTTCTTTGCGATTACATTTTCCACAAACAGTGGAGTGTTTCCTAACCCGAAAAAAGCGCCACCCTAATTGTACAGAGTGCTTTGTGCGGGCAATGCACATCAATGTCACAAATTATATAACTTGAGCTCCTTGAGTATTCAGAAATATCTAGCGTTTGTAATGTTTTTATTTTTGTATGTGATGTTCAGTGTTGTTATGGATATTGCTTGAGAATCGTATATTTTCTCGGTTCAAAATCGTATTTGTCGTATTTTCTAATTTTACGAGTACAAAACATGCGTTTAAGAGCATAGAGGTCATTTTGCACTTAATATGAATGTTTTTTTTTGTAATGCTCGAGAAGTCGGACAATTTGATCTTTAAGATGCTTGTTGTTTTATTAGTATTTTAACTATTTAAATATGTCGTTTTTGATTTTGATCTGAGATTTCAGATTTTTGCTGCCAAATCGAACATAAAATCCAAATTTTATTGATTCTTGTATGTATACCTACTGGAAATCAATTTCCGCGTTTTTAGTAACACGTTTATAGTAACGCATTTCGAAATAATTTAATATAAATACTCGTTTCCATACGCGTAAAATGAATAGTTCAGTTAAAAAAAAACAATCCTTCCAACGATAAACCGCCGTCTGTGTGCCATACACATTGGTATCAGTGAATGTCTAAATCTGAGAAAAAATCGAGATTTCTCAAAAGTGTCTCAGACAACAGACAAGAAAAAAAAGATTTATTTTTTATGAAAAGCAATCTCGATCAAACAAAAAGGAGATTTTTTTTCTGAAAAAATTGATCTTTTTACCCAATCGTAATTCTACCGCTCATAAAACTGCACATCCCCATGGTAAGCGGTTAAGGACTCATATTCCTTAAGAAAAGCAATTGCTTTTAAAATTTTACACATAACATTAACCATTTTGATTTATCACCCAATCTGCAATGTTTAAAATAAAAGGGTAAGGGTATTATATAGTCTTGAGCCAATGTGAAAATGCCTTATCACTATCCTAAGACTTTTTTGTCTGATTTGCGAACATAATATAAAAAAAACGGCATGACAGTGTAAAAACGTCCATTTGCTTAGTCTTCAGAGAAACTAAAAGAAAAGTGTAGAGTTCCTAGCACATTATTTTTATTTATTATAGCACACATTTTTAAAACACAAAAAAAAAACATAAGTCTTTTAAAGTATTTAATTGGGTACAATAGGTTTATAGGAACTTCGTCAGGCTTTAAGTAGTTAAACAGCTGCTACTTTATAAAATAAAATAAATAAGACTTAACTTACTAATGTAATAGTAATATCTACTTTACCGGATAAAAATTACCAAATTACCAAAACTCAAAAAGCAAAAAAAAAATTAGCAAATTGGCAACCGTGACACAAGCAAGAAACAACGCAAATATTCAAAAGGAAATATAGCCATTGCCAATTTGACATAACATAGAAGTAGCATCGCAAGTAGGCGGCAACCCATCACGCAAACAAAAAAACGGGTATGCTCGGTAATCGTTATAGGTACTAAATGCATTTCTAAATCTTTGTGGGCTCTTTTTCTGAAATTGTATTTTATTTATGGCGTCGTATTTCGGTTTAGCCATCGTGTTTAATGTTTGTATAATATCGGAAAAAATCGTAAAAATATTTACGAAATCGTATGAATTGGAGCGAAAAAGGCAAAAATCGGAGCGTCGTATTAACTTTCGAAAATCGTAACATTTACGATAAATACGATCACATAACAACGCTGGTGATGTTCCACACCCGCTTTTCTATTAGATATTGGAAAATGCTTCCAGCAGTTATAAGTAGTACGTACATATACCAAATTTCAATGCTAAGGTTTTCAGATATGTCAAATTTTCACGCCCCTTTGTCGGATTTTGACTAAACTTTTCCGGAAAATTCTGGGACAAATACCAAAAATGACAGCATTTTTGATCTTAAATTTCGGTCTTTTCGGAGTCCATACCATACAATATAGAAACAAACAAGCATACACTGATTTTTATACAATTCATCTAAGTTACAAATAAAAATAAATTTTGAATGTGCTGCGGCGAATTTACTATTTTTAACTAATCTTTAAAAATACTTAATAAAAATAGATTATTTTACATTATATTTAAATTTGAGTTTATATTCAAACTTCGACTTTAATATTTTTAAAATTAAAGAAAATACATGAAACTCACAAAAGGTACCTAATTGACTATTTTTTTTGTGCTATTTTACATTGGAGGCTATTTTACATGGTTCTAACTGAAACCAAATTAGCCTTGTATTTTTAAACATGTATTTTTAAATAATCATACAATTCATCTAAAACATTCGAAAATCTGCCATCGAAAATAAGGAGAAACGAATAATAACAGAGTTTCATCACCATAACATCAAATTAAGTCCACGACTGTGTCGTACAAAACTTTCTTATTCATCAAAAGTTTTTTTGTTGTTTTATTTCAACGTGTATCACTCAAACTCTTTAGAGCGATTTCTGTACAAAATATTCAAACAAAATTCTGAAAAAAAATCAAGAGTTTGAGTGATGCACGTATACCTACAGTTTTTAACAAAAATCAAATAAAGCTGTTTACCTATCTACCCAATTAAAGTTAAGCCACCCTGTCGCCCGCTTCTGAGTTTTATGATACCAATACCAAACCAATATAAACACCTAATGAAATAAAACAACAAAAAAACTTTTGATGAATAAGAAAGTTGGAAGCATTTTCCAATACCTAATAGAAAAGCGGGTGTGGAACATCACATACAAAAATAAAAACATTACAAACGCTAGATATTTCTGAATACTCAAAGGAGCTCAAGTTATATAATTTGTGACATTGATGTGCATTGCCCGCACAAAGCACTCTGTACAATTAGGGTGGCGCTTTTTTCGGGTTAGGAAACACTCCACTGTTTGTGGAAAATGTAATCGCAAAGAAAGGCGACTCTGAATTAACAAATAGACACACAAATAATTGTGCACTTTGAATCCGGGTTTACTTAAATTTGTATCCTAAGTGCACAACTCGTTAACAAAAGCAAATATTTTACCACTTATTGACCACCTACGACTTTATGCAATGAACTCTAATTCAAGAATGTAGTAAGCCAAAGATTCCGTTTTGGGCCAAATAAAGATTTATGGTTATCTAAATCATTTTCGTCTTAATAGAAAGTTAGTGATGTGGAAAATTGCTTCCACCCCCCACTTAATCTAAATAGCAAGGTACTCACTATCGTAGTATTAATCGCTTCAAGTCATTCCATATTTATTAAGTTTATGTGCACTTTCTTCTTAACTATAAAATTTCAAAAATAAAATCGTCGAAAGGCCACCGAAGTTTGCACCAATTACTAATCTCGCCAATAGAGTACTCTGATACGACTAGAATATCGCATTTTTGTTTACGTGTTACCATAGAAACGCACCTTTTTGGACAAAATGCCTGTGTTTTGTTTGGCTTTACTTTTGTGTCAAAATTGTAAATAAGTTTATTACCAACTGTTGTTGCACTAATGCGCACTACGCTGTAAAAAATATCTATATCTACATTCTAAGTACTAGTATTTTGTGTCGTGTGTGCAATTTCCAGTATTTTATTTCTCATTTGTCCGACAGAAACCGTTAGACATCTCATCTGTGAGGTATTTTCTCGTAAGTGCGAACGCTGTCATCTAGGTTCATATTTCGTCGCAGACTGGTCAGAACGTTCTCAATGATTTCCCGATTTTTGTTTGTGTATAAAGGTAGAGTGCAATTATAATGCTTAGCATTTTTTTCCTTTTTAATAAAAGACATTTATGCCTTTTTCACAGTTTAGTTTTGCCTTTTTTTGATTTTTTAGGCCGACAAAATCCGTTCCCTGGTTACCACCTTCAATTAATTGCGGTTTACAAAAGCGCATTCATTTCTTATGGAAAGTATTATATCCATAATGAGTTCGTAAAATGTAGGGGCGATTATTTGTACTACGCGCGTCTATCTTTGACACAATCTGTGTAGGTACCTCGCCCAAAAAAGTCCCCTACTAATTGGAATGTTTAATTACATCAGAGTGATCTTCGAGAGTAGCTCATGATCAACGTGCCTAGATCTACCTGCTAATCTGCTGAAATCTCACGTCCATTATGAAAATTGCTAACTGCAAGCCACGTGATTTAGCTTAAGATGTATCTAAGCAAGGTATACAAAAATAATTACGCAAAGTGCTGCTATAAATGCTCGGTGTATTAATTTTCTACAAGTAGTTTTCATAGAACCTTTCATCAAGTCCAGTATGAAGTCACTCGCTTGCTTTGTTCTATTATTAGTCGTTTTTACTGCAACATCACTTGCTGTTAAATGCACCGTCGGCAATAAAGTTCTCTCACCTGGACAATCTACAGATCATCCTGATCCTGATGTTCCTTGTGTGCAACTCACTTGCCGTGAAGATGGATCTACAGATTACCTAAGGTAAGACTTTTAATGACATTAAATAAATAAAGTAAGCAAATAAATAATTCATTTACTCATTATTTCAAGCTGTGCAATACCATCACTCGTAGAAGGATGCAAGGACGAGGGTTACGAAAATCCAAATTTACCCTATCCTCAATGCTGTAAACGCATCATTACATGTGTTTAGTGTTTACACGCAAGTTTGATTCAAGAAAAAATTCTTGCGTTCGCTCACATAAATTTGTCTTTTACCTAAAGTTTTTTTATACAATGTAATAAAAGTATCTAAACATAATAAATATCCGTATGATACTGTAGCTATTTAGCAAGCTGTCAATTCTAATGGCAAAGCTTGCAAGCTACGCAGCTCTAGAAATCATAATATACATAAACACATGCATAGTAGATACTGGGTGGTATGAATAAAACGTAGCAATTGGTTTTACTCAAAAAAAAATGTCTAAATCGAAGCATTTGATTTGAGTTTCCCTTAAATTTTTGTATGTTCGAAAAGCGGCGCCACTTACGTTTTACTCAAATCGGTATTAACAAAATGTAGCAATTGCCACACAAATCCAAGTTTGATACTTTGCTCACTCAGAGCTTTCGCTATATTTTTTATTCCCATATTTTTACATCAAACAATTTAAGCATTGTGAATTTTCGATGCAACTGCAAGGCAAGTACACTAGGCCTTTAGATGTTATGTCGTTTTATGTCCGGAAGAACCCGGAATCGAAAGAAACTACTTCTAAATCTATTCTATATGCACGAGAAATACTCGTCTTGTGACTCTGAGGAGAGGATTTCGCTTCAGAATTTTGAAGTCAGAAATCAGAATATAGTGTAGTGCAATTTATGTATTTTATGCAGAGGCCTTTAGCCGTTTAAAGTTATATCGCCGAAAACGCCATTATAAGTTTCCCACTGAGTCAATTCTGGGAACGTCTGATAAACATAATAAAGTAAAACAGTCTAAAGACAATGTAGGATTTTCGATTCCGGAGTCCGGACTCTCCCGGAGGCTTCTTTTTTTCCCAATGAAAAACGACATCAGAGAGCTGAAAATGTACTCCAATCCAAAGTTCAAAGTACGTGGATAGAGTTCGAGCTACTTTGAGCCACTTACATCTTTGATAATTAATCAATATCACAAATAAATATAACTTACTTTTTTGCAACATATGAAACGTTCTGGGAGAATAATTCGGCAGATTTCTGCTGCCAAATCGAACATTAAATCCGAATTTTATTGGTTCTTTTTTGTATTGAGTTGGCTGCAAACAATTTTTTTTTTCATTTGCACTGTTGATTTTCACACATTTACTGGCATTTGCGGCTGACTGGCAGTGTGGGCTTGTTCGGTGAGTTGCATGATACAACAAAAACTATTGTATCATGGCTAGGTAGGCAGAAATTGATTGGGCACATCAAAGAAGTATCTTTTTTAGACGAAGATATACACTTTTTTCATACAAAAGTCTAAGCGATATTCATCCTTCCTCATATTCTTGGGCTTAAAAACAATGGAGAATATAAATTCTGAGGACACTCTGGTGCAAGAAATGGATCTCAAAGATAAACACACTAATATTTTATGATTTCAAGTATGTACTAATAAGGTAAATTTGTCTTAAACAACATTTGCAGCTTAAATAAAAAATAATTTTTGTGTGTTTTATTACTATCCCTAACATTCAGTTGTTATTTTAAAATGTTGTTTACTTATGCACTTCTTTCTGCATTTCCGCCAATCACAACCAACGCCTTGTATGTACTGTAAATAGAGACACCCTGCGAACAGATCCATCTTATACAAGGGTGGCAACAAAAAATGTTCTCAGAAGTGATCATTTACTCCCAAGTGGCTCTTGCTGGGAATGAATACCTAGTGTGAGTTTTCGAAGTGTCAAGTAAAGCGTAGTTGTTTTAATTGCGTGCTGAAAATCCTACTTTGCTTTGCTTTGCTGAGTTCGAAGCTCAAAAAAACAGGGCTAATATTTCATCGATAAAACCTACTGTTCAGAAAGCTGCTGGGAATCGTTTATGTGCACATTTTCGTACTTTGCTTTGCTTTGCTGAGTTCAAAGCTCAAAAAAACAGGCCTATTAACGCATTTCGAAATAAATTGATATAAAAAATCGTTTCCATATGTGAAAAATGAATAATTAAGTTCAAAAATTAATCATTCCAACGAAGAACAATTCGTAGCCGCCGGCGATTTTATTTTTGAAATTTTATAGTTAAGAAGAAAGTGCACATAAACTTAATAAATATGGAATGACTTGAAGCGATTAATACTACGATAGTGAGTACCTTGCTATTTAGATTAAGTGGGGGGTGGAAGCAATTTTCCACATCACTAACTTTCTATTAAGACGAAAATGATTTAGATAACCATAAATCTTTATTTGGCCCAAAACGGAATCTTTGGCTTACTACATTCTTGAATTAGAGTTCATTGCATAAAGTCGTAGGTGGTCAATAAGTGGTAAAATATTTGCTTTTGTTAACGAGTTGTGCACTTAGGATACAAATTTAAGTAAACCCGGATTCAAAGTGCACAATTATTTGTGTGTCTATTTGTTAATTCAGAGTCGCCTTTCTTTGCGATTACATTTTCCACAAACAGTGGAGTGTTTCCTAACCCGAAAAAAGCGCCACCCTAATTGTACAGAGTGCTTTGTGCGGGCAATGCACATCAATGTCACAAATTATATAACTTGAGCTCCTTTGAGTATTCAGAAATATCTAGCGTTTGTAATGTTTTTATTTTTGTATGTGATGTTCCACACCCGCTTTTCTATTAGATATTGGAAAATGCTTCCAGCAGTTATAAGTAGTACGTACATATACCAAATTTCAATGCTAAGGTTTTCAGATATGTTAAATTTTCACGCCCCTTTGTCGGATTTTGACTAAACTTTTCCGGAAAATTCTGGGACAAATACCAAAAATGACAGCATTTTTGATCTTAAATTTCGGTCTTTTCGGAGTCCATACCATACAATATAGAAACAAACAAGCATACACTGATTTTTATACAATTCATCTAAGTTACAAATAAAAATAAATTTTGAATGTGCTGCGGCGAATTTACTATTTTTAACTAATCTTTAAAAATACTTAATAAAAATAGATTATTTTACATTATATTTAAATTTTAGTTTATATTCAAACTTCGACTTTAATATTTTTAAAGAAAATACATGAAACTCACAAAAGGTACCTGTTAAGCAATTAAAAGGCCGAGACAATAAAACGTATAATGTCTTTAATTGCAACAAATCAATTTTTGAACAAAGTTTGGCTGGTACAAACTATTCCGAGATGCGTACTGGGTGGCTGCTAGAACATAAGTGAATAACTCAAGCAAAATAACATCGCATATGCAATTGCAAGTTATGATTTGGAATTGAAACACCACTCAAACTGTAATGCTCTCACCAGCAATATAAGCTCAAGTCCAAATCATTTGGTACAACGGCATTTGCATTTTGCATATGCGATCAGCCAAAGAACAGAGTAACAAAATAATACAGACAACTTAGTCGAACCATAGAGTATGTAACTTAAATTAGGTAATAAGTAAGCAAATACAAAAATGCAAGTAGGCAAATTAACTTTAACTTGAATGATTTAAACAATTAAGAAACACATTGAAAACAAACAAAAACAAAGCAATAATATAATATAATAAAGGGTGATTTTTTAAGAGGTTTAGAACTTTTTTTAAAAAAAAAAACACAAAAAATTCGAAAAAATGAATGAAATAATTAATTGGATCGATAGTTTGAACCTTGCAATTTAATGTTTAAAGATAATTTCATGCAAATGTTGACCGCGGCTGCGTCTCAGGTAGCCCATCCGCTGAGTCCAATTTTGGCATACTCTTTCACACATATCGGCCGGTATCTCACGAATGAATGCATGGATGTTGGCTTCCAGTGCGTCAATCGAAGCGGGCTTGTCCCTATACACATTAGCCTTGGCATACCCCCACAAAAAATAATCTAATGGTGTCAAATCGCACGATCTAGGCGGCCAATTGACCGGCCCGAAACGTGAAATTAACTGTTTACCAAACTCGCCTCGCAATTGCGCCATTGTTTCGCGTGCTGTGTGGCATGTGGCACCGTCTTGTTGAAACCACATATCATGTAAGTCAAGAACTTCCATTTCGGGCAAAAAAAAGTTTGTTATCATCGCTCGGTAGCGTTCACCATTGACAGTAACGCTGCGATTCGCATCATCTTTGAAGAAATATGGCCCAATAATGCCGCCGGCCCATAAACCGCACCAAACAGTGGCTTTTTCGGGATGCATTGGTAGCTGTTGCAATGCTTCTTTTACGTACCCATTCAACCAAAAATGAGCCTCATCGCTGAACACAATTTTTCGATAAAAAAGCGGATCCTCGGCCAGCTTTCCAAGAGCCCATTCACCAAAAATTCGGCGTTGTGGTAGGTCGGCTGGCTTTAGTTCTTGCACCAGCTGTATCTTAAAAGGCTTTACGCCCAAATCCTTCCGCAAAATTTTCCACGTAGTGCTGTAACAAAGGCCTAACTGCTGGGAACGGCGCCGAATCGACATTTCGCGGTCTTCTGTCACACTAGCTGATACGGCCGCAATATTTTCTTCACTACGCACAGTACGTAAACGTGTTGGTGGTTTAATGTCCAACAAAGTAAATTTGGTGCGAAATTTGGTCACAATCTTCCGAATAGACTGCTCAGAAGGTCGAGAATGCCGATCATAAAATGGAAGCAGCGCGCGATGAACATTTCGAACCGAGCACGAATTTTGATAGTAAAATTCAATAATTTGCAAGCGTTGTTCATTTGTAAGACGATCCATGGTTAAATTGCAAACCAAACTGAAGCTGTTTGACAGTGACACAAGGTACTAAACACACGTCAGCTGTCAAAACCAGTGTTGCCAAAACCAAACCAGCTAAAAAATCGCCCTTTAATAATCAATTTAAGAAATTGGTTTCCAAACATGCCGGCCCCGCTGAAGGAATTCAGGAAATCGGCAGAATAGCTAATTTGGTGATAGGGCGCTTAAACCTTCCATGAATTGTACGTAGAGTAACTATACACGCACGTGACCATCATTGCCGGGATGAACTTCTTCGATTCGCCCTAGAGACCATTGTGAAGGTGGCAAATTGGACTCCTTGATAACAACCAGATCTCCGATTTGGTATTCCTTCTTAACTTCCTTCCATTTTGGACGTTGTTGAAGTGACGTCAAGTAATCGCTTTGCCACCGTCGCCAGAAACCTTGTATCGAATTCTGGACAAGTTCCCAACGACCCAATCGATTTTGAGAAATGTCCAAGTAGCTAGGCTCCGGAATCGCAGTATATGGTCTTCCTACACTTGGACAAACGAATAGTTATTGGACCCGCATAGTCGCAGCCAGTGTGTTCAAAGGGATATGATGGTTCAACACGAGAAGACGGCAGATTCCCCATAAGTTGGGACGATGTAGATTTTCGGAGTCGAAAACAGGTAACACAATCATGAACGATTTTTCTAATGAGATTTCTGCTACCGATGATCCAATATTCTTGTCGAATTAATGCAAATAGTCCCGATACTCCAATATGCATATACACCCTATGAGCATCCAATAAAATAAGTTTTGTAAAACGATGATCTTTGGGAAGAATAATTGGATGCTTAATACCAAAAGGAACATTCGTAGCATTTGCAATTCTTCCACCAACCCGTAGCAGGCCTACCTGATCGAGGAAAGGGGACAACGAAGATAAGGAAGAGGCTTTCGAAACATATCGATCACTGTTCAATGATTGTATTTCCATATTAAACGAAAGTTGACACCACAACAGACAAAATTGCTTAGCAGAAGCATATTCAGAGAACGAAGAACGGCAAAATGTTCGATCCTTCAATGGAACTCTGCAATTTCGGCAAAAACGGAAAACAAAACCAACAATTCTTACAAGTCTTCTCCATGACGAGATATTTTGAGATAAACGTTCCAAAAAGTGTTCTATCGGAGACGCCACAAGCACCGCAATAGACTTATTTCGTTCCTCAGGGATTTTTTCCACGATGTCTGCATGATTTGTTGGCCAGAGGCTTACATCCCTCAACAGCCACGCCGGGCCTTTCCACCATAGTTGCATTTCCAATAGTCTGTTGGGTTCGATTCCCCTTGATGCACAATCAGCTGGATTTTCTGCAGACCGAACGTAGTTCCAGCAAGATCGCGGCAAATATGATAAAATCTCCGCTGTGCGATTTGCTACAAAGGTATTCCACCGTCGTGGCGTGGAAGAAAGCCATGATAAAACAATCTGCGAGTCTGAAAATGCCGACGTGCGAATGGGAACAACATCCAACGATGATCGAATTAACTCAACTAAACGAGATAACAACAGAGCTCCACACAGCTCAAGCCGAGGAATCGAAAGTTGTTTTACTGGAGCGACGCGAGTTTTTGCTGCAACCAATTGAACCCTTATAACACCATCTACTTCACTGCGAGCGTACACCACCGCCGAATAGGCCTTTTCGGATGCGTCAGAGAATCCAATTAACTCAAACAATTTAGAATTTACAGTAAATCTTCTCAAAATCCTAATGTTTTGGAAACAGGATAACTCTGCACGATATAATTTCCATTTATCCGCTACTTCTATAGGTAAAGGATCATCCCAACCTACTTTCGTTTTTGTAATCCACAGCTCCTGGAACAATATTTTAAACAAAATAGTGGAAGGAGCCAGAAAACCAAGGGGATCGAAAATCTTCGCCACCTCAGAGAGTAGATTTCTTTTGGTGGGTATCAAACTATCAGGTAATGTAATTTTGTAGGAGAAGGTGTCACGTGCAGGGTTCCAAACTAGGCCGAGTACTTTGGTCCATTGTGCTGAACTATCCAAATCCAAAGAAATACTTTTATCGCCGCCGATCTCGCGTAGAATAGACCAACAGTTCGAGCTCCATTTGCTCAACTCCAGGCCACCGCAGGAGAGCATATTCACTATTTGGTTTTTCAATTCTAACGTATCAGACACAGAATCAGATCCCGTCATTAGGTCGTCGACATACATGTCATGCAAAATTGCATGAGACGCGAGAGGAAATTGATGTTTGTAGTCCAAGGCGATTTGACGCAATACTTTAATCGATAGGAATGGAGCAGCCGACGTACCGTAGGTAACGGTACACAAGCGAAAATGGGCTACGGGTTCACCAATGGATTCCCTCCAAACAATTCGCTGGAAATCTCTATGTTTTGGATGAACCCAAATTTGTCGAAACATTTTTATGATATCGGCACAAAACACATACTTATGAAGGCGAAACCGAAGGCAAACGTTGAATAAGTTACGTTGCAGTGGTGTTCCTATATGCAACATTTCGTTGAGACTGTGACCATCCGCATGCTTATGGGAGCCATCAAAAACAACACGAATTTTGCTGGTGATTACAGCATGATGGGGCAAGTATTTAATAGACGTTTCCCGACGTTGGTTCTATTTCATTATCTGGAATACGCTCCATGTGGCCTAATTCCAGATAGATCTTCATAAAATTTGTATACTGTAAGTACAGATGCTCGTTACGTGCGAAGCGACGCTCCATAGAAAATAACCGGGATAAGGCCCCAGAGATGGTATTCGCGAACTTTACTTTATTTTGGCGAAATGGCAGTTCAACCATATACTTCTTGTCTGCGGTACGCGATAATGTTTTAGAGAAATGAGCATCTGCTTCGTCTTCAGAATTGACCGGAGAAAACTTGCAAGGAACTTCTTCGATCTCCCAAAACGACTTTAACAGCGAGTCAAGATCTACACCTACGTGCAAAGATACAATGGATGTATCGAACATACTGCCGGTAATGACCCATCCAAAAATGGTTTCGTGAGCGACGATATTTCCCCTCCTATCAGTTCGATGACCATTCTGCAGAATGCTCCCCTTGTCGGCTCCCAACAAGATATCAATGGGGCCTGGAGTATTGAATGTCGAATCAGCCAGGGGAAGGTCTTTAAGAAAGAGGGTATTGTCCCAATCGAAAGCAAGCGATGGAGTTTGCGAAGTAATTTTCTTTAAAACATAAGCCTCAACAACAACTTTGTTCGAATCGAAACGAGAGTTCAATGTTATGGTTACCGCACCTTGTGTAACACCAGCTTCCACCGACGAAATTCCAGATATAGGTAATCGGGCATGGGAACGACGAAGACTTAACCTATTCACGAGGCTTTCTGTCACAAACGAGACCTGTGAACCGGTATCGAGCAAAACACGAGCGAGTTGAGGATTTCCGAATGCATCAAAAACCTTGACGACAACAGTAGGTAAGATGCCCGACGGACGAGATTCATGTTTAATATGATGGCTAAGGATCGAGGAAATGGCATTGGCACTGGTGGACGGGTCACTTTCAGCACTCAGGGACTCAATGGAACGATTATTGCTATCCAAATGAACTAAGCTATGATGACGAGTATTACAGAATGAACAACGAGATTTAACCCGGCATCGTGCCGACGAATGTTTCGTACCGAGGCAATTTTAACACAATCGTGCATCCCTAACGAAGTGGCGACGAGAAGAAACGGGCATGGACAGGAACTCTTCACACTTAGGAAGAAAATGGTCTTCCTTGCACTTTGGACACGACGCTTTGACCACGGATAAGCTTTTAATGTTAGTATTTGCGCGAGAGTTTTTGTTGAAACGATTTTTTGGAGCACTAGATTCTAACGCGTGACATCTAACCTCTAAGAAGTCTATGAGATCTTGAATAGTAGCATGCTCAGAGTTTTTACTTTCGAATGCCCACGCCTGACGAGTGTCTGTATCGGTTTTATCAATTAACATATAAATTAACCAAGGATCTCTGCTTTCAGATTCCAAGGCTGCTAACCCACGAATGACTTCATCTGCCTTGTCCACAAGTTTACGCAAATGAACTCCATCGCCCACAACCACGTGGGGTATTTTGAGAAAACTTTCGATGTATGCATTAACGATGTATAATGGCTTGTCGTACCGAGCTTCGAGTTTTTCCCACGCGGGTTCGTAGTTCGAGTCCGAAATGGTTAAATGATTTAACAATTTGGCAGCTTCGTCGCGTAAAGAACTCTTTAAATAACGAAATTGTTGCGATCCCGACAAACTTGAGTTACAGTCTACCGTTTTCAGAAACATATCGCGGAAGCCCGGCCAATCACGATAATCGCCGGAAAAAGGCTGCAGCTTCATGGGAGGAAGCTCTACGTCGGAGACATGCGATTTACTTGAGCCCGAGGAAGCCGACTTTCCCAGTTGCTCTAATAGCGCTGCTTGTGAGCTGACTAAATTAGTTAACGAGCTCGTGGAAGTATCGTCCGGCCCCGGAAGCGCCTTCCTAGTGGCTTTTACGAGCGCCCCTTTAGCCGTTATATATAGGAATATCTTGCACAAAATTATAAATGCGAGTGATTGCGCCTTTTAAATGCCCACGAGCTTGTTTTAACACCTCCATTATGAGCAGATATATGTATGTGGATATTACACGGGTAACCACAATTGTCTAACTCCTACAGCAAGCAAATCTTATCAGCAAGGCGATCAGAAGCAAAGACACCAAACAGCAACGTAAAGCGATCAAAAATAAACAGCAGCAACGAATAGAGACAGGCGAAAATAGTTTGACCCAAAAATATTACCTGTGCTTGAATATGTTGCTAGCAACCACCAAATGAATAATCCGCGAAAGAAGGACCAATTTTGTTAAGCAATTAAAAGGCCGAGACAATAAAACGTATAATGTCTTTAATTGCAACAAATCAATTTTTGAACAAAGTTTGGCTGGTACAAACTATTCCGAGATGCGTACTGGGTGGCTGCTAGAACATAAGTGAATAACTCAAGCAAAATAACATCGCATATGCAATTGCAAGTTATGATTTGGAATTGAAACACCACTCAAACTGTAATGCTCTCACCAGCAATATAAGCTCAAGTCCAAATCATTTGGTACAACGGCATTTGCATTTTGCATATGCGATCAGCCAAAGAACAGAGTAACAAAATAATACAGACAACTTAGTCGAACCATAGGGTATGTAACTTAAATTAGGTAATAAGTAAGCAAATACAAAAATGCAAGTAGGCAAATTAACTTTAACTTGAATGATTTAAACAATTAAGAAACACATTGCGCCGTACTAATAACAAATTTTAGTCTCGATTTTAAATTTACGGAAGCTCACAATTGCGAAATTTGTATAGAAATTATAGCAACCGTGAACTAATAAAATTTAGAGTCGAAACTAAAAATGGTTATTGGTAAGGCCCATTGAAAACAAACAAAAACAAAGCAATAATATAATATAATAATAATCAATTTAAGAAATTGGTTTCCAAACAGTACCTAATTGACTATTTTTTTTTTGCTATTTTACATTGGAGGCTATTTTACATGGTTCTAACTGAAACCAAATTAGCCTTGTATTTTTAAACATGTATTTTTAAATAACCATACAATTCATCTAAAACATTCGAAAATCTGCCATCGAAAATAAGGAGAAACGAATAATAACAGAGTTTCATCACCATAACATCAAATTAAGTCCACGACTGTGTCGTACAAAACTTTCTTATTCATCAAAAGTTTTTTTGTTGTTTTATTTCATTAGGTGTTTATATTGGTTTGGTATTGGTATCATAAAACTCAGAAGCGTGCGACAGGGTGGCTTAACTTTAATTGGGTAGATAGGTAAAAAGCTTTATTTGATTTTTGTTAAAAACTGTAGGTATACGTGTATCACTCAAACTCTTTAGAGCGATTTCTGTACAAATATTCAAACAAAATTCTGAAAAAAAAATCAAGAGTTTGAGTGATACACGTATACCTAAAGTTTTTAACAAAAATCAAATAAAGCTTTTTACCTATCTACCCAAATAAAGTTAAGCCACCCTGTCGCACGCTTCTGAGTTAGCATTGAAATTTCGTATATGTACGTACTACTTATACCTGTTGGAAGCATTTTCCAATATCTAATAGAAAAGCGGGTGTGGAACATCACATCCAAAAATAAAAACATTACAAACGCTAGATATTTCTGAATACTCAAAGGAGCTCAAGTTATATAATTTGTGACATTGATGTGCATTGCCCGCACAAAGCACTCTGTACAATTAAGGTGGCGCTTTTTTCGGGTTAGGAAACACTCCACTCTTTGTGGAAAATGTAATCGCAAAGAAAGGCGACTCTGAATTAACAAATAGACACACCAATAATTGAGCACTTTGAATCCGGTTTTACTTAAATTTTTATCCTAAGTGCACAACTCGTTAACAAAAGCAAATATGTTACCACTTATTGACCACCTACGACTTTATGCAATGAACTCTAATTCAAGAATGTAGTAAGCCAAAGATTCCGTTTTGGGCCAAATAAAGATTTATGGTTATCTAAATCATTTTCGTCTTAATAGAAAGTTAGTGATATGGAAAATTGCTTCTAAATAGCAAGGTACTCACTATCGTAGTATTAATCGCTTCAAGTCATTCCATATTTATTAAGTTTATGTGCACTTTCTTCTTAACTATAAAATTTCAAAAATAAAATCGCCGGCGGCTACGAATTGTTCTTCGTTGGAATGATTACTTTTTGAACTTAATTATTCATTTTTCACATATGGAAACGATTTTTTATATCAATTTATTTCGAAATGCGTTAATAGGCCTGTTTTTTTGAGCTTTGAACTCAGCAAAGCAAAGCAAAGTAAGAAAATGTGCACATAAACGATTCCCAGCAGCTTTCTGAACAGTAGGTTTTATCGATGAAATATTAGCCCTGTTTTTTTGAGCTTCGAACTCAGCAAAGCAAAGCAAAGTAGGATTTTCAGCACGCAATTACAACAACTACGCTTTACTTGACACTTCGAAAACTCACACTAGGTATTCATTCCCCGCAAGAGCCACTTGGGAGTAAATGATCACTTCTGAACACCAGAGGGAGAACATTTTTTGTTGCCACCCTTGTATAAGATGGATCTGTTCGCAGGGTGTCTCTATTTACAGTACATACAAGGCGTTGGTTGTGATTGGCGGAAATGCATAAAGAAGTGCGTAAGTAAACAAAATTACAAAATAATAACCGAATGTTAGGGAAGCTGCAATGTTGTTTAAGACAAATTTACCTTATTAGTACATACTTGAAATCATAAAATATTAGTGTGTTTATCTTTGAGATCCATTTCTTGCACCAGAGTGTCCTCAGAATTTATATTCTCCATTGTTTTTAAGCCCAAGAATATGAGGAAGGATGAATATCGCTTAGACTTTTTTATGAAAAAAGTGTATATCTTCGTCTAAAAAAGATACTTCTTTGATGTGCCCAATCAATTTCTGCCTACCTAGCCATGATACAATAGTTTTTGTTGTATCATGCAACTCACCGAACAAGCCCACACTGCCAGTCAGCCGCAAATGCCAGTAAATGTGTGAAAATCAACAGTGCAAATGAAAAAAAAAATTGTTTGCAGCCAACTCAATACAAAAAAGAACCAATAAAATTCGGATTTAATGTTCGATTTGGCAGCAGAAATCTGCCGAATTATTCTCCCAGAACGTTTCATATGTTGCAAAAAGGTAAGTTATATTTTTTTGTGATATTGATTAATTATCAAAGATGTAAGTGGCTCAAAGTAGCTCGAACTCTATCCACGTACTTTGAACTTTGGATTGGAGTACATTTTCAGCTCTCTGATGTCGTTTTTCATTGGGAAAAAAAGAAGCCTCCGGGAGAGTCCGGACTCCGGAATCGAAAATCCTACATTGTCTTTAGACTGTTTTACTTTATTATGTTTATCAGACGTTCCCAGAATTGACTCAGTGGGAAACTTAGAATGGCGTTTTCGGCGATATAACTTTAAACGGCTAAAGGCCTCTGCATAAAATACATAAATTGCACTACACTATATTCTGATTTCTGACTTCAAAATTCTGAAGCGAAATCCTCTCCTCAGAGTCACAAGACGAGTATTTCTCGTGCATATAGAATAGATTTAGAAGTAGTTTCTTTCGATTCCGGGTTCTTCCGGACATAAAACGACATAACATCTAAAGGCCTAGTGTACTTGCCTTGCAGTTGCATCGAAAATTCACAATGCTTAAATTGTTTGATGTAAAAATATGGGAATAAAAAATATAGCGAAAGCTCTGAGTGAGCAAAGTATCAAACTTGGATTTGTGTGGCAATTGCTACATTTTGTTAATACCGATTTGAGTAAAACGTAAGTGGCGCCGCTTTTCGAACATACAAAAATTTAAGGGAAACTCAAATCAAATGCTTCGATTTAGACATTTTTTTTTGAGTAAAACCAATTGCTACGTTTTATTCATACCACTCAGTATCTACTATGCATGTGTTTATGTATATTATGATTTCTAGAGCTGCGTAGCTTGCAAGCTTTGCCATTAGAATTGACAGCTTGCTAAATAGCTACAGTATCATACGGATATTTATTATGTTTAGATACTTTTATTACATTGTATAAAAAAACTTTAGGTAATAGACAAATTTATGTGAGCGAACGCAAGAATTTTTTCTTGAATCAAACTTGCGTGTAAACACTAAACACATGTAATGATGCGTTTACAGCATTGAGGATAGGGTAAATTTGGATTTTCGTAACCCTCGTCCTTGCATCCTCCTGCGAGTGATGGTATTGCACAGCTTGAAATAATGAGTAAATGAATTATTTATTTGCTTACTTTATTTATTTAATGTCATTAAAAGTCCTACCTTAGGTAATCTGTAGATCCATCTTCACGGCAAGTGAGTTGCACACAAGGAACATCAGGATCAGGATGATCTGTAGATTGTCCAGGTGAGAGAACTTTATTGCCGACGGTGCATTTAACAGCAAGTGATGTTGCAGTAAAAACTACTAATAATAGAACAAAGCAAGCAAATGACTTCATACTGGACGTGATGAAAGGTTCTATGAAAACTATTTGTAGAAAATGAATACACCGCGCATTTATAGCAGCACTTTGCGTAATTATTTTTGTATACCTTGCTTAGATACATCTTAAGCTAAATCACGTGGCTTGCAGTTAGCAATTTTCATAATGGACGTGTGATTTCAGCAGATTAGCAGGTAGATCTAGGCACGTTGATCATGAGCTACTCTCGAAGATCACTCTGATGTAATTAAACATTCCAACTAGTAGGGGGCTTTTTTGGGCGAGGTACCTACACAGATTGTGTCAAAGATAGACGCGCGTAGTGCAAATAATCGCCCCTACATTTTACGAACTCATTATGGATATAATACTTTCCATAAGAAATGAATGCGCTTTTGTAAACCGCAATTAATTGAAGGTGGTAACCAGGGAACGGATTTTGTCGGCCTAAAAAATCAAAAAAAGGCAAAACTAAACTGTGAAAAAGGCATAAATGTCTTTTATTAAAAAGGAAAAAAATGCTAAGCATTATAATTGCACTCTACCTTTATACACAAACAAAAATCGGGAAATCATTGAGAACGTTCTGACCAGTCTGCGACGAAATATGAACCTAGATGACAGCGTTCGCACTTACGAGAAAATACCTCACAGATGAGATGTCTAACGGTTTCTGTCGGACAAATGAGAAATAAAATACTGGAAATTGCACACACGACACAAAATACTAGTACTTAGAATGTAGATATAGATATTTTTTACAGCGTAGTGCGCATTAGTGCAACAACAGTTGGTAATAAACTTATTTAAAATTTTGACACAAAAGTAAAGCCAAACAAAACACAGGCATTTTGTCCAAAAAGGTGCGTTTCTATGGTAACACGTAAACAAAAATGCGATATTCTAGTCGTATCAGAGTACTCTATTGGCGAGATTAGTAATTGGTGCAAACTTCGGTGACCTTTCGACGATTTTATTTTTGAAATTTTATAGTTAAGAAGAAAGTGCACATAAACTTAATAAATATGGAATGACTTGAAGCGATTAATACTACGATAGTGAGTACCTTGCTATTTAGATTAAGTGGGGGGTGGAAGCAATTTTCCACATCACTAACTTTCTATTAAGACGAAAATGATTTAGATAACCATAAATCTTTATTTGGCCCAAAACGGAATCTTTGGCTTACTACATTCTTGAATTAGAGTTCATTGCATAAAGTCGTAGGTGGTCAATAAGTGGTAAAATATTTGCTTTTGTTAACGAGTTGTGCACTTAGGATACAAATTTAAGTAAACCCGGATTCAAAGTGCACAATTATTTGTGTGTCTATTTGTTAATTCAGAGTCGCCTTTCTTTGCGATTACATTTTCCACAAACAGTGGAGTGTTTCCTAACCCGAAAAAAGCGCCACCCTAATTGTACAGAGTGCTTTGTGCGGGCAATGCACATCAATGTCACAAATTATATAACTTGAGCTCCTTTGAGTATTCAGAAATATCTAGCGTTTGTAATGTTTTTATTTTTGTATGTGATGTTCCACACCCGCTTTTCTATTAGGTATTGGAAAATGCTTCCAACAGGTATAAGTAGTACGTACATATACCAAATTTCAATGCTAAGGTTTTCAGATATTTCAAATTTTCACGCCACTTTTCCGGAAAATTCTGGGACAAATAACAAAAATGACAGCATTTTTTATCTTAAATTTCGGTGTTTTCGGAGTCCATACCATATAATATAGAAACAAACAAGCATACACTGATTTTTATACAATTCATCTAAGTTACAAATAAATTTTGAATGTGCTGCGGCGAATTTAATATTTTTAACTAATCTTTAAAAATACTTAATAAAAATAGATTATTTTACATTATATTTAAATTTTAGTTTATATTCAAACTTCGACTTTAATATTTTTAAAATTAAAGAAAATACATGAAACTCACGAAAGGTACCTAATTGACTATTTTTTTTTTTTGCTATTTTACATTGGAGGCTATTTTACATGGTTCTAACTGAAACCAAATTAGCCTTGTATTTTTAAACATATATTTTTAAATAACCATACAATTCATCTAAAACATTCGAAAATCGGCCATCGAAAAAAAGGAGAAACGAATAATAACAGAGTTTTATCACCACAACATCAAATTAAGTCCACGACTGTGTCGTACAAAGCTTTCTTATTCATCAAAAGTTTTTTTGTTGTTTTATTTCATTAGGTGTTTCATTATTGGTTTGGTATTGGTATCATAAAACTCAGAAGCGTGCGACAGGGTGGCTTAACTTTAATTGGGTAGATAGGTAAAAGCTTTATTTGATTTTTGTTAAAAACTGTAGGTATACGTGTATCACTCAAACTCTTTAGAGCGATTTCTGTACAAATATTCAAACAAAATTCTTAAAAAAATACAACGTTTGGTTCGAAATGCATCGTTTTTCAACTATATTTAGCTGAAAACGTAGTAAAAAGGATTTTTTGAAGATGTAAGTATTACCTACCACTTATTTTTATTTAAATCGGAAATGTTGTTTTTCAGATATGAGAAGTTTTTTAAAATGCATATTTAGTGGAAAACGAAGGACGCTGTCATTTAGTTGTTGAAGATCGATGGTAGTTGGCAACCCACACGTTTAAGTTGGAAACGCTATGTTGAAAGGTGGTTATTACTTTGACATCTCCAAAGATTAAGTTTAACCAGATGCCGAATTAATAACCTACATCATTCGCATTCATCTTGTCTCTAATCAATAATCTCTGAATTATAACTTAGTATTATAGAAGATATACTGCGTTTTTAATAATTCTTCTCAATAATAGGCAAACATGTTTTCGAGAAAGATCTAATTTTCAAAAGTAGCATTATTGTCATTTTTAGGGATAAACTGCGTATGCAGTCATGAAAACCATGCCTACCATAATTAAAATCCAAATTTTGGTTCAAATCGGTCAAGAAGTTTTAAAAAAAAAAAATGTACAGCAAGCACAAATACAGCGAATAAAATGCTATTTTCTAAATTACTTCAGCAAAGTAGGTTTTAAATCATACAGATTCAAAGCAATTGCTAATGGCTTTTACATTGCTACAATACCTTTTACTCAAAACAAATGCTCAGTTTTATTTATACGTAACATTGCCTTAGTGACACTCATGTATCTATAAAGATCGGTGATTCCACATCCATCCACATCCCTCGCCCATCATTCAGCACAATAAATCCCAACAAATCTGATGTAAGATAGAACCCAGTCGGAACCGACTTGTTGATAATTCTATCCAAATTACCTTCAAGCTTAGCGCGTGCCTCTCGAGGTTACACAGAAAACCGCTTAGATCATTCAAATTCGTCATCAGAATAAGCACTAAGAATATTTTTAGCCTTAGGCCAAAAAAGTTGTTGTTGTTGGTCACAATCAGCACTATGCGGTGAAATATTATTTAATTTGTCCAATTATAGTTGATTGCTAATTGTTATTAGTTTAGAACAACAACGGCAAGTTCCACGTAATCTGATTTTGTACAGAGTTGAATTATTTGCAACATTTTTGGGGAGATTCCTAAACAACTTGAAAATCAACGGAAAATTACTTTTACCAAAAAATGTTTGCCTAAATTGCTACCGTGTGAATTTTATGTTGATTTAAATAACGAGTTACTAAAATTTAACAATTTTAATGCTGTGCCTCGTTATTATCACATAACAACGGCCGAATTATGCAGACATTTGACCGAAATCGAATCGTAGTTGAATACATTAGAAACCTATGACAACAAATGTCTAAAATGAAACCTATGGCTGTGTCTAAAATTTTGCCAGCTCACGAAACAAGCATGGGGAGACTTGGCGAGTTAACCTCATATTGAAAGAATAGTTAGCCAGTTACTATGACAAAGAATGGACTTATGTTGCGGTCTATTACGAAACTTATGAATGCTCTCAAATTCCTACGAATTGCCAAATGCTAAGTATCATCATTTTCAAATCAACCAATTAATTCCTAAGAGATTGCAAATAAAAAAAGTCGTTTAATTATTTATACGACCGCGTATATGGCGCCAGAGACAATCAAATCAACCGGATGGGACTTAGTTTCTAATATATAAAGACGATAAATTGTTGTTTCAGTCTGAATTATTATTTAAATATTTAATTTACGGTTTTTTTTCTTGTCTATAAAAAAAATTTGTATAAATATTGTTAGCGACCATTTTGATGGTTTCGCGGAATTTTCACTAAGTGCATAAATTTGGTTCTAAAACATTTTAATAATTCCTAAATTTCCATTGTGTTAATCGATTTTATTTTTAGGTACTACATATATGTATACTTAAACATTTGAGGGTGAGGTGGTCATTTTTAAATGTCGAAATCTAAATACATATTACGATTACAATAAATAGTGAGTTTTTGTTGGTATCCGGTCCATAGCACTACACTACCACTACACTACAAAAGGAAACAACGTTTTTCTGTGTAGTGATAACCAGAGACAATACTGAGACCACCAACTCCGGCCGAATTTCCGTTACTTAGCCTACAAGCTATATTTTTACGGAAAGGTCACGATTTGGTGCGCTAGTATTGTCACATAGAAAATCGTATTGACAAATGTCACGAAACTTCAAAAATTCCGGCTCACCAACACACTCCCAGGAAATATGAGACACTTCCGCTGTGGGCAAAATTGCTGGCAGAGTTCATAGAATTTTATCCGTTTAATTTGAAATTGTTCGTTACGTGTGAATAATATTTTTTTTTTAGGAATAAGTGCACATTTGCTTAAAATGTTCATGAAATGAAAATGTTTTGGATATCAATGAAATTCTTTATTCCTGTGAAAGTACGTTCGATGCCATTATGTATGGAACTCGATTTCTATTGCATGGCCACCACGGGCACGCTTGCAGAAGTCCAGACGCAGAAGTCCAGACGCTGAACCCAAATTTCGATGCTTGTTGGCATAGACCATAGACTTGACGTAGCCCCACAGGAAATAGTCTAACGGCGTTAAATCGCACGACCGAGGCGGCCAAGCGACTGGACCATTTCGTGAGATAACACGTTCTCCAAACTTGGTTTCCAATAAATTGATTGTGACAATCGCTGTGTGGCTTGTGGCGCCATCCTGTTGGAACCATATGTCCTCCAAGTCCATATCATCCAATTGGGGCCAAAAATATTCGGTTATCATTGAACGGTAGCGATTCCCATTCACAGTAACGTGCCGGTCTTGATCATCACGGAAATTCGGCGTCGTTTGCTGTCCCTGTCGCTCTACTTTTGTAGCGTCCCTGTTGAAAAACCCTTTACAAGTACATGCCATTCCCTACTTGTATAAACTCTTAATCAAACAAATTGCTATACGGTCTTGCAGAGCAGCAAAGAAATTAGAACAATGTATCTTGAACTATGAAAATGTATTGAACGAATGGGAAAATTAAATTATTGAAAAAGCTTAGACAAAAACAAAGGCTACAATGAATAATTATAAACAGGTACTAGTATAACAAGTAGTTTATAATAATCTTCAACACCGTTCCTCAAACGGATTGTATTCCTGCTTTTTTTCTCAACTTTTCGAACTTCGATAGGCAGAGTGGTTTAGTAAGCATATCTGCTATCATTTCCTCGGTCGGACAATATAATTAATTATACATGTAATGTATTTTTGATGCACATGTTCCTTTACGAAATCTACGCGAGCATCAATATGTTTTGTAAACAGCTTTGGTTGTCTTCATAAATAACAGTTGGTGTAATTATTTGGTTTATTTTTGTATCGCCCAACAACTGCCGAATGCATATGGCTTCTTTGCATGCTTCTGATAATGCAAACTCTTCGTCTGTAGAAGATAAGGAAACGCATGATTACTTCTTACAAGTCCAGCTTATTGTGCCGCTAAAAGAAAAAATATAACCGGAATTTGATTTTCGATTCATTCTGCCCAGCCCAATTTGCATCTGCATAACCGTTTTTGTCCGCTTATCGCTCAATCGTAAATAATAATAGGTCGCTCCCTTCAAATATTTTAGCACTCCTTTGATCCCTACCCATTCTTCTTGATTGGGGTTGCTGACTTTTCTTGCATTTCTATGGAAACAATTGCAGCAATATCGGGCCTTGAATTAACGCTTAAATATAGTAGTGATCCTATAAGACGCTGATAATTTGTATTAATCAATAAGTTTTCGGATGGGTCGAGAGGATATTTTGAAACTTTCGAATTTTCTAGTCCAAAATCGTTTACTTAATTTTCTATGTAGGTAGGTACTGCTTGTTACTTGTTACCAAAATGTCATTAACATAGACTAAAATGTATACAAATGGAATAATGTATCTTGAACTATGAAAATGTATTGAACGAATGAAAAAAATTAAATTATTGAAAAAGCTTAGATAAATACAAAGGCTACAGTGAATAATTATAAACAGGTACTAGTATAACAAGAAGATTGTAAT
This sequence comes from Cheilosia variabilis, assembly GCA_951230905.1. Classification (NCBI taxonomy): domain Eukaryota; kingdom Metazoa; phylum Arthropoda; class Insecta; order Diptera; family Syrphidae; genus Cheilosia; species Cheilosia variabilis. The sequence goes on along the minus strand of OX579677.1, from coordinate 16,499,573 downwards.
AATCTTCAACAATAGGCACTGTCTACTAACCGTAGGTTGTCGACAAAAACAACAAGAACAACCCTCGGTAAAATTGTATGGAGACGGCACCTGGGTTGGTATTATGGGAAATGGCCTATCCGTCCTCCGCACTCTTTCGGTTTATAAATATGAGTGTTGTCCGTCCCGCCATCGTTGTTAGTAACCGTCCATAATATTGTCAAACTAAACCTACAACTGTAGGCAACGCTGATTAATTTGCGATAAAATAAAAGGGGTATAGCTCAGTGTTTCTTAAGAGCAATTGAAAGAGTTCTACCTCCTACATTGCCTTAAAAAAAAGAGCAAATTGTTAAGGTTTACAATCAAAATTACACAACTTACCATCTTGAATATTCTTAAAGCCCCAGAAGTAGGCACCTTGTGAAAGGCATATGTTTCAATAGTTTTAACTGCAATATCCTCTGGAGGATAGATTTGATTGGGTGGCTATCTTGGAAGGTACGCTGTACACGGGACATACCGAAAAACAAAATAGAATAACGAAGATCGCGTTGTTGGCCACATATATTCGAGACATTATTAAACGTCTCTGGCTTAAAAGCGAAATGGCCATAAAATTTGAGCTCATAATGTAATTATTCGAGACTCGTTTTATGTGTAGATCTTCGATAAATATCACACAACTTACTATCTAACTAGTCCAGTTATAGAGATAATATGAAAAAGTTAAATAAACAAATCTTTTTTTCCGTTAAATAAAACGTTGGAATGGTATCATAGTTATAAGTGCTAAACAACAACTCAGGTGTTTGTCGAAATGTTTACGTTTTGGAATAATTCTTAACTGCGAAAGCACATCAAGTTTGGGCGTCATTAAGACCTTTATGTGACTAAAATCAATCTACTAATTTATAAACGTCTTTTGGAAATATTTTAATGGGACACTTAAGAACACCATTAATCTTATTTTTATTTGTAAACAATAAGATATACGATTTCATTTCAATCACGATAATATAATATTAATTGTGTTTTCTTCTGTTAACCAGGGTGTCCCTATCTCTCTCAAAGGTTGTTTGTTTTTTTTTTGCCTAAATTAAGTTCCACTAACTCCGACCGAAAGAATTACATCTCATTACTGCACTATTAATCATCGGCCGAAATCCGATGTCCACAAATCAAAGATTCATTCGTAGTAAAGTACCTAAGGTGTGAAGAATTCAACCTGGCGCCTTATTGGTGCGACCAAACTGGTTTTGGTAATTTTAAGAAATCGAATTAAATTTTACCACATCGCGGTGACGAGGCGAGCTTTTTTTATATTATTGTTACTAATCTCATTTTGATTATCTTTTGTTTCGGTTTTCTTTTAGTTGCAAGTTCGCTGTTCTTTCTGATATTCTGTTTTTTGTTCCTTTTAGTTAATTTGCTTTTGATTTATTGTTGCTCTGCTCGATCAGAAGAATTAATTTTAAATTTGGGGCATTAAGTGTAGAATACATTTTTTATTTAATGATTATTCTATTGAACTTTTAAGGACAACAGCAGATTTGAATTAATGTCCACTGTCTGCGGTTAGCATTGTTTAGGGTGTTTGCGTTGGCAGGACAGATGCTTGAATGGTAACAAACGGACGAACAATTGATTTTTACCCGTCCCTGTAGCCTAAACGGCTTGATCGATTTTGAAGAGTGAGGTATCATAATATTCGTATTCTTCCCCGGAGTGTCATAGGCTTAAAAGATAAAAATAAAAAAAGTTATTTTAAAAAACAAAAAAAAAACCCTACTGACTGTAAAAAAAAGAATTAAAGGATTTGAACAAGACGCATTTAAGTACCTATAACTACCTGTTTGGCAGTCAGAGTCGGAGTCGTGCTCACTACCCATACATATATTTGTTAGACTGTGTAGGTATATAGTCTCCGATTGTCAATTAGTTAGGTATAGTAACTTAAATGCGTCTTGCTCAAATCCTTTTAATTCTTTTTTTACAGTCAGTCGGTTTTTTTTGTTTTTTAAATTAACTTTTTTTTATTAATTAATCTATGTGTCAAATATGAATTCCTTTTTTTGTGAGTGAGAGTTTGAAGAAATTATAGCGAATATTTTGTGCAGATTGAACAAATATAAAAGAAAGTCCATAAATTTAGTATATACAAAGTATTTAATCGAGATTATAATCAATCCCAAAGGAATTGTGTAAAAAAATTGGATTGACAGGTTCGATTACTATTCCTGCACATAAAGTATTAAGAAAAAGAAACTATTGTTCTATTTTCCAAGTGACATGATGAGAAACGTAAAAATGGGACATTTTTTAACAAGTCAACCAATTCGACCTCACCCAACTACCATCAACTAGAGTCAGGCCTAAGGCAGTAAAAATAATATATCAGCTGTTGTGGCTCCATCAATTTGTACTGAATTTTAGTAGGTAAAGTAGCCAGAGTTGCCATTTTGAATTCGGCCCTCCAGTCAGATTTGACTGGAAATAAACAGCCAAAAAACTAGAATCCAGTTAAAAAAACAGTCAACGAAATGCAATCAAAAATTCAACTTCTTATCAACTTTTTTGTAACTTCAGACGGTATATCAAAGTTGGAGCAGCATTAACTTGTAAGTTAACAAAGGCAAGTACCAGCTTGTATCAATGCAAACGTTTGATTGTGTGGGATGTGTTTCCAAGCTCATAGCTAGAAAATGAAATTCAAGCAAGTTTTGTTCTTCTTTTAATTTTTATTTTTTTTTTTCTCTTTGAATATTAAATGTATTAAAAAGGTACTACTGATTGAAAAGAAATGATACGAAACATTTAAAAATAGTCAAACAAAAATCGTATCCAGCTAAAAAACCAGCCGGCTGGATTGTGAAACAACTTCCAGCTAAATGTTTATCGATCCAGTCAGATCTGACTGGAAAGCAGTCAAAATGGCAACGCTGATCGCAGCTCATACCTATCTGGCTGCAGCCACAATGTTGCTGAATAACTTGCAGATTTGACACGCGAAAAAACACAAAACGCTTTTTAAGGTACATACGAGTAACAGAGATACAAAATTAACTTTTTGTTTCTCGACACTCTTTTGAGTGTGTTTTTGATGAGTTTGTATTTTTGACGCGTTTTCGACTCGTCTTTTGTCCGTTTTTTGATGGCCTACTGTTGCCGATGCTTAACCAAGGCCAAATTACATTTAAACGAATTTTTCTATTATATTAAGAGTTTGTATTTGCGCCATTAATTAATTAAACGTGCATTATTTATTTTATTTTTAGATATAGGATTATTATAGAAAGATTATATGGCATATACGAATTTTGTTAATATTCCACGTGAGTGAACAATATTTTTGACAATTCAATTTGCGATTCGCTAAATAATCAAACCAATGCTAACATTTAGCGTATCTAATGCAGAAAGCAAGGTGCACAGGAAACTGTTACTGAAGTCGTTTCGATGTTAAGAAAAGAATCGGTGGAAATCATTGGAACGGATGGAATCATCATAACAACATGTTGTTCTTGTATTTGCGGGACAATGACAAACTAGAAATGAAAAAATGTTCACTTCTTTGAGAGTTCATACCAATAAATTGGTGACTCCCACAAACGCTTACAAAATTCCTCAATACCCTCATATTCACGGTGGTTTCTTCACTGTGCTTTGTCGATAAATGTCGAAGTGAACTGAGTTCTATCAGCCACTAAAATTCAAAATAAACAAGAAAAGTTACTTTGCATGCGATTGCATCATTAGATACGTGTTGGCTTCATCGAAATACCCCAGTCAAAAAGTACCTACGTCATTTGAATAATTTTCAATACTTAATTTATTTAAAGTCTTAGCACCTTGCCATGTCTTTTTTAATAAATAGCAAAACTTGACTCCGTAAGACATTTATTTTCCTTAAATTGCCTTAAGAATTTTTCAATTAGTATGTGTCTGCACTTTCGATTTTATTTTTAATTAATTTGGAAATTCCCGAATACCGGATTGAGATTCAGACTACATCTGTAAATAAAATTTTTAAGAGCAAATATGTGAGTGGTGTTAATACCTACACAATAAATGACAAAAATTAAACAAACATGCTGAAATGCATATTAAATTAATTCACCGATTCCGGACTTTTCTTCTGGGATGAGTTGCACGCGCACTTATTTGTGTATGGGCTTCGAAGAGTAACACAGTAAAAATAACGTGTTAATGACATATAGCCATAAGTAGTGACATGTGATTTTAATAAAAGGAACTGACAATCCAATTTAAAAGTGGAACTTATATCCGTGTTTGGGCATCACATTTTTTGCACGTTTTTTTTATTGTTTTTTATATTGGCACTGCATTTCAAGAGGTCACTGATTCTACTGGATTGTATAGTAATAAAAAGGTGAAAGGAACCCAGCTTCACTTCTTAATAAATTTAAATAAAAATAAACTTGGTTTTGTGAACTTAATTAAAATTCCAATTAGCTAGACGAGTGGCACACAAGATCAGAACTTTCTCATGACCTTTGAAAGGGGTGAGGGTTGACCCTTTTTGGTTGTAAGATTTTTAAAAAAGCATGCAGTCAATAGTTAAAATATTCCCACAATGTGGGGTTTAGTTGTAATAGTCCGAAGTAACAAGTAACAAACATTTTATATGTTTCAAAGGAAAAAACATCTTAAGTAAGGATGGACTATCCAATTAACAAAGATTCATAAACAATTTTACATTGTCGGATAATTCGTCGGAAAAAAATAAATTGCCTACTTATAATTATAATTTTGTACATGTCTTGTACTGCGTCCAGTTGACGACGGAAATACAACTATTTATTTTAATGTAAAATTGACATGGAATGAGAAATTCGAATAATTCTATACTTCTTCAGTATAAATGAACATAAAAATAAAACAATAGTTTTCTAGTCATACTGATCTGAGAAAGCTTTTCAATATTTTCGCTTAGATAGGCGAAAACAAGCCGATGATCGGATATAATTCCAGGTACCTGAAAGAGAAATAAAACATCACCAAGCTAAAAAATAATTACACTATTATATAAAGAGGTAATGTTTGTTTGTAAGAGGTAGTTTCCGGAACTACTGAACCGATTTCAAAAAGTCTTTCAGTAATAGAAAGCTACGTGATAGAGTTTTGCAATAGGCTACTTTATTTTTTTGATTTTCCATTTTCCATTTTTTGCACTATATGAATGAAACCCTGCGAACAGCTTACATAAACCTATTCTAATGAAATCATTTAAAAAAATTTACTTTGCTTCATTCAACTTACCATTATATTCATAAAAAAAACTTAAGACCGTATTTTGGCAATACTTCTATCATACTAATTATTTCTTGTTCTCGTTTTTCCTTTTTCTTGATATTTCTTTCAGCCCGGTAGCAAGTACGAAATACAAAAAATAAATAATTTATAGTTAAACGGAACATTTTATAAAGTACCTATGTATACATATTTTTAATACTTTTAAGTCTTTTTATACTCGTATTTATCTTCAGATTGATTTTTTTCAAAATTTCATCATTGCTATTAAATATTTATAAGGTCATAAAAAGACTCACTGCTTAGGTTATTGTAATTAAATTTAGTGAAAATGATATTATATCATGGAAATTTTGGAGTCACAAACTGTGCAATCTACATCGGAATCATTTCTTCCTTTCTAAATGAAGGATATTTTTTTTGCATAATATCATCATTAAATAAGCACTTTCTTTCTGCCATTGTTTTGAAATAATCCTGTAAAAATATTAAAGAAAATAATTTGAACCACCAAATAAAATAAAGTTTGGTTTATTGCAATTTACTTTTTTATTTTCTTAGTGAAAGAGCGAAAAGACAAAACAATTTACGATGAAGCTGAACAGTTACTTCTCGGTTCGGGAGCACAACCAGATCTTATGCTGCATGATATTATAAAGGGTGATTTTTTAAGAGGTTTAGAACTTTTTTTAACGAAAAAACACAAAAAATTCGAAAAAATGAATGAAATATTTATTTGAATCGATAGTTTGAACCTTGCAATTTAATGTTTAAAGATAATTTCATGCAAATGTTGACCGCGGCTGCGTCTCAGGTAGCCCATCCGCTGAGTCCAATTTTGGCATACTCTTTCACACATATCGGCCGGTATCTCACGAATGAATGCATGGATGTTGGCTTCCAGTGCGTCAATCGAAGCGGGCTTGTCCCTATACACATTAGCCTTGGCATACCCCCACAAAAAATAATCTAATGGTGTCAAATCGCACGATCTGGGCGGCCAATTGACCGGCCCGAAACGTGAAATTAACTGTTCACCAAACTCGCCTCGCAATTGCGCCATTGTTTCGCGTGCTGTGTGGCATGTGGCACCGTCTTGTTGAAACCACATATCATGCAAGTCAAGAACTTCCATTTCGGGCAAAAAAAAGTTTGTTATCATCGCTCGGTAGCGTTCACCATTGACAGTAACGCTGCGATTCGCATCATCTTTGAAGAAATATGGCCCAATAATGCCGCCGGCCCATAAACCGCACCAAACAGTGGCTTTTTCGGGATGCATTGGTAGCTGTTGCAATGCTTCTGGCTGATCTTCACTCCAAATGCGGCAATTTTGCTTATTTACGTACCCATTCAACCAAAAATGAGCCTCATCGCTGAACACAATTTTTCGATAAAAAAGCGAAAAAGAACATTTCGAACCGAGCACGAATTTTGATAGTAAAATTCAATAATTTGCAAGCGTTGTTCATTTGTAAGACGATCCATGGTTAAATTGCAAACCAAACTGAAGCTGTTTGACAGTGACACAAGGTACTAAACACACGTCAGCTGTCAAAACCAGTGTTGCCAAAACCAAACCAGCTAAAAAATCACCCTTTATTTACAAGCGCTTCACATTGAAGCATTGTCTACAGCAAGGAGAGTTATCGGGATCGATGGCAACCCCATTCGACTACGAAAGCGAGCGATAGTCCGAATGGTGCCCTGGTTTGCGTCCAACGCATACATAGAGGATGAATTTTGGATTCTGCCAAAAGAATCGAATTGGACAGTTTATACTCCGCAAGTGAATCTACAGCCGATAGTAAGGGCCTCTGATATTTCGTTTGCAGATTAAGCTTACTGGAAGAGAGGCCCATTTGATATCTTGTTGGGGGTCAAATTTTTCGCAAGGATGTTTGCCACCTCGATTCCTCGAAGCAAAGGTGATGTCATGTCGATAGAGACTGACTTTGGGATATAGTGGTTTTTGGTTCTCACCCATTGCAAAATGCAGTAAAAAGTATGTGGACTTCATGCGCGAGTATGAAAGTCTTGGTCATATGACGAAAGGGAGCGAACAGCCAAGAGCCTGTGTAGTATACTATGTTCCGCATTATTGCGTTACAAAGAAATTCAGAATTGTGTTCGAGTTTAGTTGTCGAACGGATAGAGAAATTCCACTTAATTAAGTGCAACAGCTTAGAAAGAAGCTTGAGCGAGTCTTACCGGAGATAGTGATGCGTTTCCGAAGACATAGGATAGCGTTCAGGTTCAGTGCTGACATCAAGATGATGTTCAGATAAGTGCGAGTAGCAAGACGACAGTGGGACTTCCAAAGAATAGTCTGTCGTGAGTCACCAAAGATAGAACTGCAAGAGTACTGGCTGACAGTTGTCACGTATGGTATGACATCATCTACATAATGCCGTGCGAGCGGTCATACAGTGTGAACCATTTCCAAATGCAGCGAAAGTAATCGAAAGTGACCTATACATGGATCATTGTGTATCTGGTAGCGAAAGTGAACACCAAGTGAACTTATTTAATAGCGAATGAAGTCGACAGGGTATTAAGGACAGCAGGGTTTGAACTACGAAATTTGAAGTCGAAAAGCGAGCAAGTTTAGTTTGGACAGTGCCAAAACTATGATTCTTTATAGTAGGGCTATACAAGAGATAGATGGAGAGATTACAAAGCGAAAGATATTGAGTTGTGTAGTTCAATTATACGACCAAATGGGTATATTGCGCCAGTGACAGTATTTGGAAAGATTTTATTTCAAGATACATGGCGATTGGGTCTTAAATGGGACGAGGAGGTGCCAGTCGATATCAGGGCTAGATAGAAAGTACTTTGAAAGAGATTCGATATCTGAAACAGTTTTGAATAGACAGATGATTAGGTACAGGTGGAAAGGGGAAGATTCAAGTTCATGGTTTTTCGGATGCTTCGATGACAGCATATGGTGCAGTAATATATATGTGAGTAGAGCAAGTGAATGAACAGATAACGAGTAAGTTGGATGCAGCGAAAACAAGAGCTACGCCGCTTAAGACAGTGACGATACCACGTTTGGAACTTGCAGCGGCTGAGTTTGCTATGGTTGAATTGGTAGCAGCAATGGAATGGACGGACGCCGATTACATATTGTGGACTGATTCTATGTTAATAATGGATTGGATGCAGGAGCTCAATACAAACAAATATCGATGGGAATAAGTGGCGACATGTCGGTACGAAAGACAATCCAGCTGACCTATTTAGTCGAGGAGTAATGCCAGCAGATTTGATAATTAACGAGTTATTGCTGCATGGGCCAGCATGGCTGACTTAAGCGGAAAGTGAATCCGATAGCAAAGCAAGTGCCTGCAGGTGCATCATGTAAAGTCTTGGCATCTGGATGCCGAGCCAGAAAGTGACAGTTTCAATTGCCGAGTATGCTGGCAGCCCGGAAAAGGCGTTGGGCATATTTGGATATGTATATTTCGTTTCTGAATACTCTAAGAGCGAAGCGTCGAAAGAGAAGACAGCGAAGGGGTGGAAATACATCTGTTGCACTGAAAGCGTCCGAAAGGGTACCTGCTATACAGTGTTTAATTCGAAAGTCACAAGAAGAGATTAATGGGAAGGATGTTTTTGCCCTTCGAAACAACGGACAGCTACCCGAAACCAGCAAAATCGAGTCTCTTGGGCCCGTGTTCGACGTGTTAGTGGGCGCCTTCACAGAGCAAGTGGAAAGTATGAAATGCGCCACCCATAAGCAATAATACCCAATGGGTTGCGGTTGGCATGTCGTTTGGAACAGCAACAGAAGGAAGGCAAGCTATCAAGAAAAAGTCTTGGGTGTCAATTTTCGTCTGCCTCAAGACATCGACGTTGTAGACGATTTAACATCAGTGTCCTTCCTGCAGACGTGGCAGATATGAGAGAATGTACAGTGACAATGGCATACAATTTCTCTGCGCTGCAAGAGAAATCAAGCGAGCTGTCGAAGAGTGGCAAGTGAGTGACGCATTCAGCAGTCCAAGTCTGAAATGGACTGAATGCAAGTTTATGGTACCACCAAGGTGTCAGATGTGAATCAGTAGTCAAATCGATAAAATATCATTTGAAAAGTATAGTTGGACAGCGTGTGCTAGAATATGAACAGTTTTCAACACTACTTATTGGGCTAGAGGTCATATTAAATTCACGCCCACTTCATCCATTGAGCGATGATCCAGCACATATGCAAGCTTTAAAGCCAGCTCATTTTCTAGTTGGTGAACCAAAAGCGTTACCAAAGTGTTAAAATACCAATTGCGATAGTGGAACAGTCAAATACGAAAGGCGTTAAGTTGTGGAGAGAAAGGCAAGCAATGTTACATAATTTCTAGAAGAGATGGATTGAAGAGTATCTTGTGAGATGACCATCAGAGAGGAAGGAGCAGAGAAGAGAAAGGGAAAGTTTGCAACATAAACTAACTACTAAATAGACTGACAGCTTTAGCCAAAAAAGAGAAATTGCCTACAAGCTGAATTTGACCTTGGATGTAGCCCAGTTTGAATTCATGTATTTGTGCCTATGTTAATCAAAGGGGGCTCACTCATACTTGAAAAAAACAACCTACACTCTTCCGGTTTAAACTGAATGTCTGTAGCCCGAGGTGGGCTTTCATTTCGTCATCGAGTGTTGCGGCTGTGTTGCGCAAATAAAAGTTGTTCTTTTGTCGTTTTCGATTTGGCTCTTTAGATTTCTGCTGCCAAATCGAACATAATCCTAATTTTATTGGTTCTTGTGTGTATTGAGTTGGCCTCAAAAAATATTTCTTTTCACTTGCACTGGAAATCCATTTCAATTGATTTGTACACATTTATAATAACTCATTTCGAAATAATTTAATATAAAAAATCGTTTCCATTGTCGAAAAATTAATAATTCAGTTAAAAAAGCAATCCTTCAATGTTGATTTTAATGCTTTAAGATTCGAAATCATATTGAAACAAAATGTTTAATGTGGAAAACTTTTTATTTTATGTCTCGGCGAACATTTTTTTTAGTTTAGTTAGTAAAATACATTAATATATATATGAAAGTATGCATTTGTTAAATTAAAAAAAATAATTCTATATTTGTATCGTTTATAATATTGCTGTTTTTCTTGTAAAGGCCATTATACAAAAATCCTCGTAGAAATACTCGGAACAATTAAAAAATGTTTTGATAAATTTTTGTATTCCCAAAGCACAAAGTGCACTTGTTTTTGTTAGTTAATAATTTATATTGTCTTTTGGTTAGGAGTTTAATAACTTTTTTTTTATTTCCAATATTAATACTTATTCAGTGTTCAGTGTTATTAAACGACAGAATTTCCAATCATATTTTGATTTTGTAGAAATATCGTGTTAAACAAACGAATTTGGAAATATTCACCAAGCCTAATAGAAATTTATTCAATGTTCATGAACATTTTCTAAGATTCACTTATGCCCTAGTGGAAGCTTGGGCTTAACTTGCATGTTGTTAACTCATTTTTGGAACAACCCCAACGGATTTCATTTATGCGATTGCATGCATTTTGCTGTCAAAATAGAATTCATACAAATAAAATTAAAAAAAAAACTGAAATGTGAATGGATGAATAGTTATTGGTGCCGAAGATGGATAGACAACTAGTTATGCTATCTAAGAAAACCATAATCAACATCTATTTTTTTTATATATATATGTTATCAATCTATTTACAAATTGTTTGTTATTGAAATAGTGCCACCCGGCGGCCATATTAATACACGTATTTACAGACAGGAAAAAAAGAGCGTGCGAGAGAGAGCTGTCATTCCAAATTTGCGGGGAAAATGGTGTAGGTGCACGGAAGCTGACTGTCTAGTTTGGTTAGTCGATGGTTTGCAAGTTGGACAATTAGTATTGATTAAGAGTGAACATATTCCGCCAGAATAGTAGTCGATGGGAAGAGTGTGCTAGATAATCAGAAGCAATGACAGTTTAGTCATATCAGTAATGATTCAAACAGAAAGTGGACAGCTAGCCAGACCAGTACAGAACATTTGTACCCTGCCAGCTAACACATTAGATGATGAATGCCAGAAGTAAGCAAGGCAACGCCAGAGTTTACCTGAGGGAACCTAGAGGAAAACGTTAGTTTTCGACGGCACTGTATTCTCAGTAGTTTGTTATCGCAAGTCAGCCAGTCAATAAAGCATGGGTTTTTTTCAGAGCTAGTCTCTTTTTCGCAGAAAAAAAATTCCTTTTTATTTTTCTTCGTTTCACAGAAGCTAATTGTACTTTTTAAAAATCAAGAAGTTTGGATCGGAAGTCGAAATTAGCTATTCTTGTTTTTAAGTTCACTTAAGCCGTTTAAGAAAATGCTTGTTGGACCAAGTCACATTTTATAAAATAGCTTAGCTAAATCCTTGAAATAGACACAACATCGTTTCAAATTTTGCTTTTAGCCACTCCGTTACAAGCTCTTAAAAAAAGAACATACCAATTAATGGGTTTTGTACATTGTAAATATCGCTATCTATTCTGAAAATAGATTTAATTTGCTTGTCACCAGTGCTTCTACCGAAAAAAAAAAATTAAATGCGCTTTAAGAATTAAAATGTGAAAAGAAAAATGGCAATAAACGACATAAGATACTTTAACATTACCACCGTTATTTGAAAACATTTTTGTAATTTCAAATAAAATTATATTATGTACTGATAAATATAGTATGCCTTTAGTAAAAGATTATAAATCGAACGGAAAAACTTCCATCTTTTGTTATTACTTCCTTCACCCACATTTTTTAAGACAAGCAAGGATGCTTGCTAACATGCATATTAAAAATGAAGATATGTAATGATTACAATTAAAAGAGGTATCTTCTGAATAGGAAGGACTTGAAATAAAAATAATGAAAATAAATAATGACTGCACTTAGGTGTGATCATGAGAGATCATGAGATCATTTTGAACTGTTTTTAGCAAATGTTCATCAATAGCAGTGATTTACGGACTTGTTTCAAATAATTCATTCATTTGTCATTTAGAGAAAAGCAAAAATCCGCTTGGAATTCCTCAGAATCTGACAGGTTTTAGTAAATTATTTGCTTAACATGAAGTAGGCGTTGCTTTTTCACCTTTCGCTTTCAAGTTGAGCTTGATGACGAACTGAAGTTAAGTGCGGTACAACGACATTCAAGTCAATTTAGTTGAAATAATTAACTTTGAAGTTTGAACTTCTGATTTTAGAACTCAACTACCATATTTAGAGGCAGTGTTAGTAACTCGTGGGAAATTTACCTTTTCGTGGGAATTTCGATGGTAAGAAACCGTCTTGTGGGAAAAAGGGAATAAAATAAGACGTCGGTACGATTTTGTGGGAAATTTGATCAACTTACAAAACAAAAATGTTCCATCAAACTTCAAGCTAATATCATATTTCTACTGCCTTATTCTGTGTTCACAAGCAAGCCTATCTAAATAACTTGTTATGAATTAAATCTAAGTACTAAATTACAAATTACAAAACACGTAGGGGGCTAAGAGTATCACATTTTTGGTTTCTCTTTCATACACATTTTGAATTTCTCCATCTAACTTCCACCGGTATTTTCATTGCTTATGTTTTCAACTGAGTTGCTGTTTTTATTCATTATCGAAAAGTTTCTTATTATAGAGATTATTTGCGCTGTACACAACCAATATGACATTATAATGAATTATAGTTGTTGTTTTTTTTCATGAATTGTACCAATGTGTTTTTTTATGTGTGTACCTATATCTAGTAATGAAATGACTGTTTTACTTATTCATCCAATTAAATTCCTTAGATAATATAGAATATTTTTTTTGCCCTCTTTTTTTTGTTAATAAAAACATTGAAAATAAACATTTTTTTCCTAAATTAACCAAGTGGGAAATTTGTGGGAATTTTGACTAGGTCCAAAAGGGAAAAATGGGGAAAAAATTAGCTTCCCGTGGAAAAAACCATCTCAATGAAATACCAACACTGTTTAGAGGGTCAATTAATTAATTAATAAAAAGATAAGTTCGTGTAGAAATACAATCGTTTTAGATATTTATTTTTGAAGGGTTTCAACTTAAGAAATTTGGTTTACAAATCAAAATTAATGTGGTTGCTTAAGTTCAATTTAATTTTAAATTGTTAATTTTAATGTTACAATTTTAATAATTTTTCAATAGAAAGCTGTGTGTAAAGGATTCAAGAAATCCTGTTTTTATTTAGAAGGTCCACGTATGTCGTTATGTATGGAACATTTATAGCATCGTTTAAATGTCCCCTGCGGCTTCTTTCGTTGGCTCGGTTCCGATTGTTCAAATTTTCATAGCTCGTCCTGTTAGATCTTACTTAATTAAAGGGGTGGCATTGGTTATATTGTTTTTAAAAGAATAGGTCGATTATAGCTTACTGGCATAGGTTTGCGCGTGGGTTGTCATTCATGCCATAATGCGCCTGCAAGCTAAAGATGATTTTTCGCCCAAAGTTGGGGTGGGGGCCTCTTCCAAACTCTCTGAATACCAGACAGCGAATAAACGGCTTTGTCTATGGTCAGTAACTTTTTGAGCTCCTGAGTCAAATAACTAGACCGGACAAGCTGGTGGGAACGTTGTTGCCTAATACTGATGGCGATTTGCCCATGGCTAAAATCCTCCTGTGTCACGTCGAGGGTAAACGGGGTGGTTTGTCCTTGGGTCGGGGTAAGGGTGCCGATACAGTCTATCCCTTGCCCGTGAACCTCGGACGACCCTGATTGGGCGATATGTCTTCGAATTATATGAGGGGTGACCGAAACAGTGTACCCTTCGTTTATGATTCTTCGACATATCGTCCGAAATGACGTATACCGTTTGATTCAGTATCGTTAGGGCTGCCCTTTCTTTGTGGGGCCCTTGGTAGGTTGGTCGAGGAGGAGTTGACCTGTCGATAGTTAGCCTTCAGATAGGCGGGTGGTAACCGTAACGGTTGGACCCTCGCCTGAATCCTCTGGTAACTGCTCGGAAAGGGCCGATGGGGCGAGGCGTAGTAGTAGAGGTGATTGGATCAATCGTTCTGACTACTGCGCAAATTGTGAGGTGTCTCAGATTGGTAACAGATTGGGTCTGACCGAGTGACGGGTTGTTTCGGATCAACAACGAGGGGTAACCGAAACAGTTTCCCCTCTATTGCAATCCATAAACAATCTGTCTAAATAGGGGCTAATGGGATCAACTACTGATAATGTAAGAGGGATCATTGCAGCCATTTGGTCTTGGTAATATATTTGCTGATGCAGCGTGTGTCTGTGAGGGACAATTCACTGAGATCTACGAAGAAGTATTTACCTAAGTATATTTTGCGCAAGTTTGCGAGAGCTGGGCAGGTGCACAGAAGATGGAGGACGGTTTCCTCTTCCTCCTCATCCATGCAGCTTCTGCAGAAGTCGTTGTAGGGTGCTCCTAGTCTGCGAGCGTGTCTACCTATTAAACAGTGCCCTGTTAATACTCCTACTACTGAGCTGATTCTATTTCTTCTGATAGAGAGAAGCTTCTGAGTCCTTTTGGCATCTATGTTTGGCCAGATTTGCTTCGATGTGGTGCAGGTATTAATACTGTTCCACCTATTGTTCGCGACCGTTATTGCCTTCTTAAGTAAGGAGAATTTAATCGATTGCATAGGAGCGTACGGTTCACTGTTGTTGTTCGAGTGAAGGCCGCTGCCTTGTCTGGCTAGCTCGTCCGCTTTGCAGTTGCCAGAAATGCCACTGTGCCCCGGAACCCAGCACATCTGTCCGCAATCTCGTTAAGAGATTCCCGGCATTGTTTTACCAACTTTGATCTAATTGTTGGTGTATTCAGGGCTTTTATTGCTGCCTGACTGTCTATGTATAATACGATAGCTTTTTTGTCTATCGCAAACAAGGCGAGTCTGCAGGCTGCCTCGCGTATAGCCATAATTTCAGCCTGAAAGACGCTACAGTGGTCTGGAAGACGTAAGGCAATACTAATTGCGGGTGATGGAGAATAGACTCCAGCTCCCGTGCCTGTTGCCATTTTAGATCCATCTGTATAGACTTCAAGTGCAAGATTGTTAACTATTGTGCCATTCTCCCATTCGGAACGATCTGGGATTAGTACTTTGTATTTAATGTTGAAGTCCTCAAAAGGTATGGTGTAATCCGTTATATCTGGGATTGCATTAGGGAGAATGCTCGTATGGCCTATTTGATAATTGGTCCATTTCTGCGATTCTCTAAGTCTTAAGGCTGCCATAGACGCGACTAGTTTCCCGTATATATCGACAGGAAGAAGGTGTAGTATTGTGTCTAAGGCGGCCGAAGGGGTGGATCTGAGTGCACCTGTGATGCAAATGCGGGCTGATCTTTGTATCCGTTCCAAAGAACTGGTGTTACACTTTGTCTTTAGTGCGGGCCACCAAACCAGGATTCCGTAGAACAGAATTGGTCTGACTACCGCTGTATAGAGCCAGTTTGTTACCCTAGGCTGGAGGCCCCATTTAGGGCCCAATACCTTCCTGCATGTGTGGATAGCAACCGCGGCTTTCCTAGTGCGGTCCTGAATATTAAGCTTCCAGTTTAGCTTGCTGTCTAAAATTAGACCTAGATATTTGGCATGATTGCTAAATTTCAGCTCCTTATTTTTGAGTTTTGGAGGAGTTAAATTGGGAATTTTGTATCTGTTTGTGAACAAGATTAGCTCTGTTTTGGATGGGTTAATATCAAGTCCGACTGTAGCCGTCCATTTAACTAACTTATGAAGGGCGGATTCCATAAGGTCTCTTATTATATTAGGGAATTTTCCAGTTACAGCAATAGCGATGTCATCCGCATAGGCTATAACTTTACAACCCATATTTCTCAGGATGGTGAGTGCTTCATCAACTACTAAGATCCAAAGTAGTGGCGACAACACTCCCCCCTGGGGTGTTCCCCTATACACTAACCGTTTGGTTTGACAGCTACCTATTTCAGATAGGATCACTCTGCTACTGAGCATGTTTTCAATCCAGACACGTATGCAGCTGTCAACATTCAGTCTGCGGAGTGCATTAGAAATGCCTTCTGTTTTGACGTTATTGAAGGCGCCTTCGATGTCTAGAAAAGATACCATCGCATACTCTTTGATTGAGAGAGATTTTTCAATGGTGCCTACTAGTGAGTGTAGAGCTGTCTCCACCGAGAAACCCTTGCGATAGGCATGTTGGGAATCTGACAGGGAGCTAGCGGATAAGTTCTTACGAATGTATGAATCAATGAGTCTCTCCAGTGTCTTCAGAAAGAAGGAGGAGAGACTGATTGGCCTGAGATCCTTAGGGGAAACGTGTGAGGCCTTGCCACACTTTGGTATGAAAATCACATTAACCCTTTTCCATGATGCAGGAGTGTATCCGAATTTGAGACAAGTTCGGAAGATCACTACGAGCCAGGGGGTCAGAGTATCTAGAGATTTCTGTATTTCTACTGCTGATCGGGCAGGCTCTATTAAAGGCCTCGTTCATTGATTTGGTGACTCTGTCAACCATATAATCAATATCCGATGGTGAATTTGGTTGATTAACTAAGTAACCTAGCTTCTGCTTTAGGAGAGAGTTATATACCTGCCAATTGGTTTTCCTGACATTCCGGAAGGTTTCAAGTGGAGGCTTAATGAGGTCAATGTTAAATTGAATATACCGGTGGTCCGAGAATGAAACCTCTCTTGAGACCATCCAGTTGCTAATTATTAGTTTAGGAGAGTTAGTAGCTAAAGTTATATCTATGACCTCCTGTCTAATACTGTTGATGAAGGTAGGTTCTGAACCTTTGTTGCATACTACGAGATTAGTTGTCATAATGTAATCAAAAAGACACTCACCCCTGTTATTTATGCCGCTGCTTCCCCAGAGGGTGTGGTGAGCGTTGGCATCCGCGCCCACCACAAGGGGAATGTTGTCACTCTCGGCTGCCTCTACCAATCTGCGCACATTTGCTGCTGGGATGGGCCCTGTGTCGTCGTAGGGCATGTAAGCGGCCGATAACCTTAGCTTGCTGCTGCACGTGTCTATCTCCACGCAGACAAAATCTGGATCACTGAAATTGGGTATAAGGCGAGCTTTTAAACTGTTCTTTGCCAATATACAGGATCTAGGTTTACCTTCATTTTTTGTGTAAAGAAGCGTGTAGTTTTTTGCCCTTAATCCAAGTATGGTATTCTTACCATCCACCCAGGGTTCTTGGATAAGGACAGCGTCTTCTCCGCCCGTTAGCAGGCGAAGCAATAAATTAGCTGATGCTATTTTAGAGTGATGGAGATTAATCTGTAACAGTCTTAGCATCATTGCTGACTGATACGGACGCCTCTATCACTGTCCTGTTGCTTTCCTCCGAATCAGAAGAAAGCTCGTCGCTGAGGTTTATCGTTGGTGTGTCGTCGCTGTTTTTGCTGCCATCCGTAGCAGCTGGCTGCATGAATACTAAAACATTTTTATTTTTTCAATATTTTTTATGGAAATGATTGAAAATAGTATTTATTAATTAAAAAAACAAAAACAAAACTTAAATACATATAACACTTCATTAAATAAACAAAAACGAAAAAAACACAAAATGAACACATTGAAAAAAGTGATCCTAATATGGACCACTAGTGACCCTAATATGGAATATCACTGATTTTTAAGATAATGTCCCGTCATGTTAAGCCGTAATACCGTTTTTCCATTCCAAGGACGTACTGGACAAGTTGCTTCTCTAAGCCTGTACTCAGAACCGTTTTTCTGCCAAGTGGTACGTTGATACCTTCATTGGAAGGCGAACTAAAAAGTCTGAAGAGTGTAGTACGAGGAACATTAAAAATGTGTGCTGCTTTCTTAAAGCCCATTTCTTTCGACTTGACGGCTGCGATAGCTTTCAGCATGCTCGATTTGTCCCAGACCTTGCGCTTATTCTGTTTTGGCGTCATCTGAAAATTTTACGATTACCTAAGTACACAAATTTTAACAAAATTTTTAGCTGGTTCCCAATATGGAATACTATTTCATATTAGGAACACACTGATATTCCATATTAGGAACAAGGTAGCACCAGATAAAGTTAAAATTACCTTCACTATCTTACACAGCTAACTTAAATATTCACAGTAGTTTAAAAGCTTAATGTTTTTTCTAATAATGAGTAAAATAACGATTGAATAAAATTAAATTAAACTTGAAATACACGAAAAAAAAACTTTTGAGAATATACTACGCACTTGTCAAATACACTTGGTTTTACGACTACTCACGTCTGCTGTTATCGCCATGCACAAGGGTTTTGACAGTTAATATGCGCCTAAAGGAAAAGCTATTCGTGAAATTTAAATACGCCTACGTTACTTTGGTTCTGAGATATTGCACTATTCCATATTAGGAGCGTATTCCATAATCGGTACACTTCCTCTATACCAAATGAAAATTTTCTTACACTGTATGAAGACTCTCATACAACATTAGGATCTACAATGGGCTCAACGCGATCCAGATACTAATGAAAAGGGTCTATAAAAGTGTTATTCAATATTTAAAATAGAAATAGAAATCATATTCGGCGAAAAGTATTTTTACCAGATACCGATACCGATACCGACTCTAATCTAAAATATGTAAATCTCGAACTACGATCAAACTACACATTAAAGCGTTTATTCAAATATTGAATGGGAAAGAAGCATACATACGAATATCGACAATAATTATAATACGCGTGGATCGTCGAATTCACATGGGAACCTTAAAGCAAGATGAAATCTTAATTGGTATTCATATTAATTTAAGCATAAATATTACGGCTTTATAGCACGTGACCCAAGACATTCATAGAAGAGTTGAAAATTTAATATGTGCTAGTTGAATTAGAGGGCGTGTGAAATACTTGATTTTAAATTTCACATGATAACCTTAATAAATTTTAGAACAGACACATTGGCTTGGTACGTAAAATGTACTTCTTGTTTCTGAATTTCTGAATTTGTTCAGAAGCATTGCAGACATTTCAGACAATCTTTGATATTGTGTAAATTCAGTAACGCATCACTGGCATGATGATGCTCACGATGCTTTTGGCATCACTTTCAACGTCAAGTGTTCATTATTGCAAATTTGATCAAACTGATGCGCAAACATAACGAAAAAAAGCATCGCAGAAATACCTGATGCGCTGTTGATTCGCCGGAAAAAAAATAAGAAAAATGTCGGAAGCGAAAGAAAGAAAGTAAACAAACATTTTTATCAATAGATACATATGCTTTTGACAGAAAATTTATACATTTTTGTTGAATTCTTTATTTTAATTTTTCTCACAAAATTTTTTTTTTTACATTGAGTATTTCAGCGCTGCGGAGATACAGCTTTTAATAACGAGAAGGCGAAATACGTGAATAGCAGAATAGGTCTGTAAGGCTTGAAAATAAATTTATCGTCTTTACGATCGTAGTAATCGAGTAAAACTTTTATTAGCAAAACTTCCATCTTTTCGTTAAAATGTTTGATGTAAACAATGCTTTCTAAAACTCAAACTTCATATTCAATCAGCAACGTAAAGCATAAACTGCGCATCGCATCAGCATCGCAAATAAGCAGTGGCATCACTGCGCAATTGTTTGACGTTTCTGAATTTACACATTGATACATTCAATAGCCCATGAAACACTAGTAAGATTTCGCTTAGTTTCGATATTTTAAATTTGTTCAGAAGAATTTTCTGACTGAAACGTACCTACAAACCTAAAAACGCACTCAAAATAAAATATCCAAATATATCTAGGTGAACGCCGCAAAGAATTTTGCTTGGGAGTTAAGAGCAGTTAAACAGAAAAATGTTACTACATACTCTTGAAAAGACAGATGACAGTATAATGACAGTTAGGTACCTCAAACTTAGGCTCCAGTCATCTGTAAAGGGGATACCTATAACAGTCATATACATATGAAGGATGGTGAGAAGATCTAAAGGCAAAAAGTGAATATAAAACTCTATCATCTATTTCAGCGATCGCTACAAAAATCAAGTCTGTACAACGACTTACATAACTTATTATGACGATGGTATTTAAATAATTAATACGTGAACGTCAAAAGTTTCGGTACTGTGGCATAGATCTACACAAACAAAACATTTTTGGCTAATGTCGCCGCTAAGACTGGTAAAATTAAGTTAACAGTTGCCCATACAAAATGCTTATCAGTTAAATGATTCGTGACATTCAATTTGTCGCCGCTATATTACCATAGTAACGTATTCATCTCTAGTCAGAACATCATTTTCGAAGTAACCCCTAAAAGTAAGCAATTGTATAATTCTGTTTTAATGATGTTACTATGGAAACGAACATTTTTCGACATTAAGTTTTTGCATTTGCATTTACATTTAGGTACATGTCGATTTTCGACCACAAGCGAGACTAGTTTAAAAATTTGGTGGAACATATTAAGTTTTACTCCAAACTCTAGCGTCAAAGAGGTGGAAAAGGTAGCTAACACAATTGAACGGTGATAAGCTGCAAAATGAAATTTGAGATTATAATGGTAGAATTGTTTGTCAAAAAATGTTTTGCAAATTGAAAATGAAACATTAACCGACGAAGAGTGAGACCTATGCGAGGGAAAAGTCTCACGAACGAATTGAAATATATCACTTAGCTTAAAAAAATAAAAATACAAAATACGGTACAGTTTATGCTGCGCACTTTCTGTTACTAAAGGATGTGAAGAAAAGCATATTTTGAAGAGTATCGCACGACACAGCTATAGCTATAACTTCTGAAAAATAAAGAGAACCTGTAAATATTATTTCATAAATCAAATCTTCGAGAAAATTAGAGTTCGAAGTTAAACATTCGCGAACATTTATACACTCAAGAAATAATTGTTACATTATTTAACAATAATTTTTACTGGAAGTCTTGCTTTCATTTGCACTATAGTCCAAAATTATTTACTAGAAATGATCGTTAGTTTCTGACGCACACTCGATTTGCGCCTGGTATGATGGCTTTTCCCGTTAAAGCAGTTCACAATTAGCCAGTCGAATAAAACAAAAAATAAAAAAAACAAACAAAAACTATACACATATTCTACCAATTAAAAAACTCTTGACCCATGCTGACATCTTCTTGAGAAAGTATGACATATTTAAAATTTTGCCAGAACACCACCACCTCATGAAAACAAATCTTAACTATAGGATCTCCATACCGAATAATAAGATGTGATCATAAGCATTATTATTTTTAGGCTGCATCGCCATAATATTTGAAACATATACCTATTTTATAAAGATGGTGGTCCTACTCCTACATCTACCACCAAGACAAAACAAGTTGCCAGTCATCATCGACAAATATTGACGTAAGTTTTAAACATTTAAATCAAATCATTAATTAGGTGGTGCCAGAAGTCCGCCAAACTATATCAACAAGTTGGGTAGATATTTGTTTTTTTTTGCAATAATTAGTCAAATATTTTATAATACAACCGCAAACAAAATAACAACAAAATTATAAATCAAGTAAATATATTTAAATAATCAAACAACAAAAAAAATGTATCATCAATTCAAGCTTGGGGAATTTTGGTAGTTTCTTGTTCGATGGAAAGCTTCCATAAGCCACACTGACAACTGTAAAGCTTTTACCATCCGCATTCCACCAAAAAACCAAAAACACCGATTCACTTGCCTGGGGGGTAAACAAGAACAGCTGATGACTGCTTCATTCGTATGGAATTTCGCAGGATTGCAAAGCTCTTTCGTTCGTTCGTAAGACCCTAATTTGCATATATACCGCGCGCCAAGGTGAACATCTTTGCGACGAGACAATTGACGTCATAACGACATTCTTCACATCGAGGGGGATTCTTCTGCGGAATTTCGTCGCCAATACCATTAGATGGTAGGTGGATCAATAATTTTATGGCGCCGAGACTTGTGAACTGCGAAAGTATTTAAAAGAGCTGCTCCGGATTGTTATCGATATAGTATCCCAAAGTCGCTTACTGAAGACGTTTCAATAAAACGCGAGTTGAGTCTCACTAAAAATATTAAAAAAAAATTGTATACAAAAGTTGTTGGTTTTTGCTTAACCGTGCTTAATATCTTTTTCAATACAAGTAATTATATTTTTGTACTTTTACATTTACTTTACATTTTTAAGTGGTTAGTTGTGTTAGCATTTCGTGTTATTTTTGGAGAACATGAGTTGTGGCCTTAAAGCTCAGATTCATTTCTAAAGTTAATTTCATATAAGAATAAACTTTCAAACTGACATTGTGAATGACGTGCTAAAGATTTTGTGACTTAATGTCAACTATTAGAACTGCCAAATATAAATAATCATTTCTAAAATCAGCATACGACTCAGAAACCAAAATAATCCTAGACGGATAATACTCAAACGGCAGTGACTTTCTCAAGTTGTAGCCAAATTTTGAACGAACGTTTTATAAATGTGCTCTCATTGCAATTCTGCATCGAAGGGTAGTTGTGTATCGACAGCATGTATCCCTATTCTAAGAGCTACTTAGAGCCATATACATTCTCAAAGAGTGGTTTCTTGGATTTTAATGCAGCAAAGAAGTCGACTTAGTTGTTGAAAATTTACTTTGTGTAGTCCAAAATTATATTGTTTTCTGGAATGCCTTACAACATTAACTGTCAACCTAAAAGGCTTATGTTAAATAAATTTAATATCTCATGAACCGCGCTCTACTTGCGAATCTGAGACTAAGAGCAACTGCAACGCATATATCAGCTTTCAAAACAGTTCTTTAAAAGCCGCCGTATCTTATACGCAAATTGCAGAAGACCTTCCTTAAATCAAAGATCAGAATCATTAAGATTACGATTTAGCAGGTGATAAATAAAAGCGGAAAGATGAAACCAGAAATGCATTGTCTTATTTTATGGTTATCTTTTTATTTTATGATACTATTTACGGCTATTCCACAATCAGTAACATAGTAAACAATGAAGAGGTGGAAAGTCATTATTATATTTGTATTGTTTTCAAAAAAAAAAATGTTTGCCTATCGTTTAGAATTTTAATATCTACAATATGAAACTCATAAAAATTACCAATCTGGAGCACAGTCTAAAGAAAACCTAAGCAAAGTAATGGCCGGTTCGTTTTAAAATGCCAAACATATTTTGCATGGTTCCGGTTTCGGAAAATTTCATTGATCTGCTATTTATCGGGAATAACAAGGTCAAACGCTTTTAGATGAATTTAAAATTTAAGCTCAGTTGACTTTTAAAGAGAGGATTTAGTATTTAATAAAGCCTGCAACGTGACGAAAGGTCATCGAATTGGTGAAATATTATCGGCGAATATTCTTCCTGGTTTTTTCCTTATTAACAATTGAAGGTTCTGGGAGGGAGCGTTTATGGATGTGGGTTTTACAACTTTTTATATAGTGGTTTTATTCTCACTTTTATTATGTTCCTAATTGGGGCTTAAGTGCTGTCCGTGTCGTCATGTTTCTTGATCGGTTTATTAATCAAGAAGCGCAAATATAATATGCAATATTATGAACTTTCTTATGAATACGCAAAAGCCTTGCCTTTAGTTACTGTTTCAAATGGCTTGACCCAATTTAGGAGCAGAAATCACTTTCAGTACTATCGTACCTACTGATGTGTAGCAAAACAAAAACATTGAATCCCCCGTCCTACTTACTCACTCTGGTATGGTGGTTTGCTAAAAACACACACTCAGACTTTGATAACATTTTGACTTGATTTTTTTTTTCTAATCTTAATATGAGGTAGCCAAACCTGCCATGGTCAAGGGTCAGATACTGATATCTCATCCTATATGTATGTCACATTGAATTTTCCACTTATAAATAAAGCGAATTCGTTTGTTTTCTTTTAGTCTCAACTAACATCTCAATCAGCAAACATGAAGTCTGTTATCCTTATTTCAATGATCTTGGCAGTTTTCTGCGCCACAGCTAATGCCAGCGTTTCAGGAGGCATGTTTAGGAATCCAAGTAAGTTGATTTTTTATTATTATTTAAAATAAAAAAACTTCCACTCAATATTTTTTTTTCACTTTATAGAATACCCTGGAATGTGCACACTTGACGATTCAATGATCCTAGCACCAGGCCAAGTTCAAAAGAATCCTCATGGCGAATGTGCGATGATTACGTGCTACGAGAACGGACATGCTTCGATAATGAGATGTATCAAACAAGGAATGAGGGAAGGATGCAAGGAGGGAGATGTTATAGCCCCTGAAGCAAATTACCCAGAATGCTGTAAACGAGAAATTAAATGCGATCAATTCTATTTCTCTCCTACCTATTAGTTGGGAACAAAATTTAAAAGAAAAAAGAAAGGAAGAAAATTATTTTATTATTTAAAATTTTAAGGATTTATTTAATTTGTGTGTTAAGAAAGAAACAAATAAACATGACTGATATATTTTTAACTCTATAATGAACGAACTTTTATTGTTTTCACTAAGGCAATAGTGCGGAAGTGCTTTCGATGTCGATACAGTCCGGGTGGCGAAAAGGTTTCATTACTGACAATCATGTGTCATAAAATGCAACGACTTAATCTGAAATGATTCAAGGGGATAATGCATTCTAAACGACCGACGTTGTAAAGTGTGAATTGCATGATCGCTGTTCAAATAAATCTTTAATTGTCATTGACCTTTTAAATGACAATGAACTCCCTTGTTGATTAGTTTAGTGTTAATAAAATTATGATTAATTTTTTTTATTAAGGAATTAGTTATTCTTCAACAATTTTTAATAATGCTCAATACGAGAGTAAGACTTTCTCATAAAATATTTTTAGCTTTGAATGTTAATTTACCTAATCCGTTCCCTTTATTATACTAGTATTTGTTTTCGAATATATCTCTCTAGGAAAGAAAAATTTAGTCACAGTAAAACGTCTTTTTAAGCATTATATGCAGTATGAAATATCAGGGACGTGTACATGACAATTGCTGCAGCAATACGGGATATCACTAAAAGGAGGTGGAAGTGCGGAAAGCAGTTGTACGTGAGGACTTGCCGATGTAACACATTTGGTCGCTAATGTGATATGTGAGATTGAAATATTCATGATAATAGGGTTGTAAGTTCTTTAAGAAGACTTCTTGAGCATACTCTATATTATACCCATCAAGAGTTAAGACTAAGCAAATACTTAAAGCCTAATCAATAAATTTGTTCGTACCCACTTCAAACGTCGGCGAAAATAACTCAACAAACGACGGTAAACAAAGCGAGCGCGAGGACTGTAAATCCGTATTAAGTCTTCTGTTTTTCTAGGAAACTCATATGGATACAGTTCTGATGCGATGAGTGTTCAACTCAACAAACTTTACTATTTAAATATTTGTATATTTATATAGAAGACATAAAAAAATATGTTCCCAAGAAACGAGTTCCTTCGCAAAGTTTGCAAGCGTGCTGTGAAAAAAGTTTTTAAAAAATATGCTGAAAACCCCATCAGCGATAGGACAAATCAGAGGCGCATTGCTGAATTTGATTTGATACATATTCTGTAAGTACCGCATATAGTACCGCATTCCAACAGAAATCAAGCATCTACAATTCGATCAAGAGTTTCAAAATAAACCAATAAGCTCTGGAACCGACAATTAAGTTTTATGGACGAATGAGTGTTCATATGTGTATCATGGATCACCGAAAAACCACTCGTTCAGATGGGCGGGGTGTCGGTTCTTTAATGTTCTGGGGGTGTTTCTTGTCCATATGCCGTGGATATTTAGTTCCAATTGATTGAAAAATGAACCAACCGAAATATTTGAGTACTTTAAATAATCACGAATTCCCATCTAGCGCAACGCTAATCGGGTAGTCACATATTTCCCCTTGTCACAAAAGCCGAATGGTGCTGCATTTTTTGAGAGTTATTGAACTTGAAACACTCAACTCGGAGCAGAGAGGGGAGCGTTTTCGAAATATGAAAGCTTTGGGGGGAAATTCCTACAGAAATGCTTTAAAAAATCAACGAATCGGCTTTTTAAGTAAAACTTATTTGGCAAAATAATTATGCCAAAGTAAAAAGTTAATTTGGTTTATGTATTTAAAAATTAGAGCTTTAATATGTTTATCCGTTAATTAATTAAGAAAACCATGTATTTATTATACGTACAAATGATTTTTATTTAATATCTTAATTTAAATTTACAAAATTACAAAAAAAATGGAGCATACAAATTTATATTATAATGGAGCTAACATGGGAATGGAACTATTTATGAAGAAGGCTGCATGGTTGGCGGCTCCAGGTGTGCAGAATTAGAATCATAAGTTAATTGCTGGCGATCCATCTTCTCCCACTGTAACCGAGATATTACCTATCACTGTCAATTATTATCTTTACTTACTTTCAAACAACTCCTTACAGCGGTAGGGCTTGCCTTTCATCTTGACTTAGAGCTAATTCGAAGCTAGGTTTTCGGTAAAATAATTTTATACGGAATAAAAAAAAAAGTTTTTGATTAAAACCTAGACTACAATTGACTTCCGTTAATCCCGAATAAATCTCGAGATTTATCATTCAAATTACGATATCAAAAAATAATCTCGAAAACCAGACAGGTGTTGAATTTCCGAATCCGTGATCGAGTAGGTACTACTTGACTGACTGAATTGTTTTGCTTGTATGTAGTATCTTAATCTTATTTTTTCCAGTGGAAACACTTCAATTCTATAATTTTAAACGACTTGCACTAAATCGCGTTGCCTTTTAGATCTCTCCTTTCCCAGGTAAAGGAGTCGACTAGATGATTTCTAACATTTTTTTGCATTTGAAAAAACCCAAAACTTCATGCGAATTCTAAAACATGATTCACGCCACTCTGATGTTTTATGGCACATTGTAGTTTAAACTGCACACTTTAAGGGTAAATTTCAGAGTTCAATAACCTTTGGGTTACCATGGAACGCCAGTGAATGAAATCGAAACAATGATAGCCTACAGTGAAAAATCAATGCTTTTAAAAATTAACACATGGACTAATAAACCAACTAATATACTTTTCGTTTTATTAATTAAATTTTTCATCAATATAATAAATGTATAGTAAAGTTTATTTTTGTTTCTTTTGTTTTGCTTGTTTTTTTTTAATAAAATCTTTCTTTTTCGTAATGTTTTCCACATGTTAACACATTGTAAATAAAAATTCTTAAATAGTAAATAAAAAAGGAATACAACTAAATTGTATATTGTGTATATAATAGTACATTTTTAGTCTCTATTGTTTATTTTAATAATGTATAATAATGTTAATATTTATTAATCGCAATAATAATGATAATAAATATATTCTTTTGCCAGTAGGCATTTGCTTTCTTCCATTTACATGGGATTTTTGATTTAAATTTATAGCTGTTTTCTTTTAGTCTATTTAATGCGTGGTTAGTTTTCTGTTTTCCATTTAATTTAAATGTATTTAGATATAGGCAATAAAAAATGAGTCACTATTTCGTTTTAGTAAGTTGTTGTGTATTTTATTCTGTGGGTGAGTGGGGTGTTTTTGTGAGTCGAAGAAGTGAATGCAATTTTCTATTTTCGAATATATTTAAAATGAAACAAAAAAAAAAAACAATTTAACAAAATTCACTAACATTAGCTATTTAACATAAACAAATGATAATAATTACTTTATATATAATGTGTTCCGTTTTATCTGTAAAAAAGCTATTACTTTGCTTTAGTATGTAAATTACTATAATTTCTTTTTCTAGTTCTAATTAATTTAATTTTTATTTTAATCTTCTTGTTTTCCTTGCTAAGTCTTAAATTATTATTTTTTTCTTGTTGATAAAATAGTTTATTTTCTGTTACTCTCTTCTTCTTACAACTTTTAATATATATTTTTTTATATGCATTTTTTAAGTTTTAGATTATGTATAATAAATGTAATTTTATGCCTAATTTTTGAATATACACTCATTTGAGAACACTGCACTTTCTTTTTACAGTACAATTTATTCTTTTACGTAATGCTTGTGTTATTAAGAAATTCAGTCAGATGCACTGTAATATTTTATGCATTATTTCAAGAACATTTCAAGAGCAATTATTTTAATAAATTTTCCACATTAAAACAATTCATAATAATGTCGATAAACTAGGAGCACCATTATTTTACAAGTAAAACATTTTTTTTAGTTATTTTTTATTATTTTATTTTTATTAATTAACTTAATGAAATTGAATTAACTATAGAGAGTTTTTTACCATCTAAAATTTGTGTAAGCTTAAGTTTTTTTCCTGTACAAGGTTTATTCGAGTTTTTACATTTGTTTCTTAACAATCGCCGACATTATATTGACACACATTTTTGGTGGATTTACACACGTAGATAATTTTATTTACATTTTTTTTCGTCTTAGTCTAGGAAGTAAATTATTAAATAAATTGGCTTTAAAATAGTTCAGAGTAGTGACTTCTGCAAAGTGGTAAAATTTCGAAATTAATTGGTTAATCAAAATAGGCAAATGGGCACGGTTTGGGATATGTTCAGCAGACGAAGTAATTCACATAAAACATAAACATTTCTACACTGCTCGAATGGAATGTGGGTTACAGGGAAGTACCAGGGTCCAAATAATATATCTGACTTGTGCTTAAAGCTTCAACAAAATGGAAATCGGAGATATGTGCAAAATTAAAGTCAATTATTCTTTGATTTAATCAAAGTCACTTTGTAAAATTGAAAACAATCGTCTTGCAATAGCAAATAAATTTTAAAATTCTGCATTTGAGCAAGACAAACAGATTGGCAACAACCGCTACAAACATTGTGAATACTTCGCAGATTCTTTTAGAAAGCGCCTATGATCATTCACCATGTGTAACTGATCAACCAAATTGAGTTGACAACTTTTCCGTACTAATAAAAACATTATTCGGTCGTAAAGAAAAAGAAAAAAAAAAGTTAATTTAAAAAAAACCAAAAAACCCGACTGACTGTAAAAAAAAACAGAATTAAAATTATATGAACAAGACGCATTTAAGTTCCTATACCTAACATATTGACAACCGGAGGCTATATACCTACACAGTCTAACAAATATATGTATGGGTGGTGAGTACCCCCCGATAGCCAGTTATAGGTACTTAAATGCGTCTTGTTCATTTTTTATTTATATCTTTTTATGACACTCCGGGGAAGAATACGAATATTATGATACCTCACTCTTCAAAATCGGTCAAGCCGTTTAGGCTACAGGGCGTCCCGTAGGAACGTACATAGGATACGCGCGAAACACATAACCCTCCCTGTCTCCAGTCGGGTAAAAAGAGGAAAATTAATGAATAAAACGCTTTAAAACAGGTCAACCTTTTAAACGAAGAACGCAAAGGTCACTAATTAGCAAAACTCAAAAGAAAGACTCTAAATAGTAATTTGTCCCAAATAAAACTTGATAAAGCAATATAAAATGTTGCTCCTTTCACTAAAAGCAAAACCAGTATACCATAGTTATTATTTGCCAAATGTTACGCCACCGACTCGATTTATAAACAAATCAAACGTCGATTAATCAAATTATCTTAAAAACACACACAGAAAAAAAGAACTACTAAATTAATATTAATGGTGCCTGACTACTGAAATTCTGTCCACAGTCCAAATACCCTACTTAATTATTCATTCATTCCTATTTGGTGCAAAAATATTTGATTTGTTCTTATAATAACATTTTTCTTAGTTTATGTTTGCATTAAAAGAAGAACACATTCGGCGCGTACGTTTTACTGTTTTTTATATACACATTTTTAAAAACATTTTCTTTTTATTATTATGTATTTTTTATTTTGTTTTGTAAACTCTTAATAGAACGCATTAAAATTAACTATCCATATATACACCACACCGTATTTACATTTTGGGTTATTTTATTTGAATTTTTTTGATTTTAGTAGTTTACCTGTGATATTTTATCTCTTTATTTAAGTGACATATTTCAATTTCAGTGGTTTTATTTATTCTTTTAAGATTACAATTCAAGGCATTTGATTTCAGACTTCGTAGTAAAAGAGAATTATCGATTTAATTTTATTTTAAAATTCTTCTTCTTCTCTGTAAATACTGGTTATTTTACCAAACGTTTTTTTTTTTTTTTCATAAATAATAAGAGTAAATAAGACAAGTGCAACAGAATTTTTTTTAATTTTAGCGTGCCCGTGCTTGTAGGTGAATTTAAGAGTTCCCTAAGCCACTGAAGTAGATGAAATATCATGCAAATTTAGCCATAAAGTTTGGAATTCCTGACATTAATTAAACTCTGAAATAACGCGGTATTGGAATTATAACGAGACGAGATTTTAAAGAGATATTTGAAGATGTGACAAGTGATTGAATATCCAGTATCTGATCAATTTTATTTCGTAGGAGGCTCAGGAAGACAGACGATCTGATTCTATTTTGATAGATTTTCTTTTTACTTTGAACATAAAAGAAACTGTGAACGAAGTACACATAAAAAATAGGCGAAAAGACGTACTATTTGGTTTAGGATATATACGAGTATACTTATCTGTATGCTAAAAAAATTCAAAGCTGTAGTATGTCTTGAGTTATCAACGACAGGCGTCGGGCAATAATCATTAAATTTATATATGTATATAAAAACGTACACATACAAATTAGTTTTATTATTATCCAAAGATTATTTCAGCAATTGATTGAGTTATTACCAAATCTGCATAATAAATTTGTAGAAA
Organism: Cheilosia variabilis; assembly: GCA_951230905.1. Lineage (NCBI taxonomy): Eukaryota > Metazoa > Arthropoda > Insecta > Diptera > Syrphidae > Cheilosia > Cheilosia variabilis. Next base: position 16,468,589 of record OX579677.1, on the reverse strand, counting down.
AAAGACTGGGTTGTCATGAGTTATATAAATTTTGACCAGATATGGATGGTGGTGAGAAGATATAGCCGAGTTGGGCGACTTTCACCTTTTGGGCTCAATTTAAAACTAAATTGGATTTTTTAAACTGGCACCAAACACCAATCGACTAATTAAAAAAGCATTTTACGACAGCTTTTAGATTTTGCTTAAATCCTAAGTAATGTTGTCGATTAAGTGTCAGATTGGTCGCACAGCTTGGGTTTTTTTTAAGCTTGCTTATTACAAATAAAAATTCTTAGAATGTTTCTTTTTTTCTTTTGTGGATCTCTTTTTTAATTAAATTTTGTTTATTTCTTACAAATGTTCCTGTTTCTGCTCATCCTTGATAACTTTTTTAGTCTTCCCTGAATTTGGCAACAAAAGAGTTGGCCGTCTAAAAAGGAAATTCTTTGTAATCTACTTTTGGTTAATAAACTAAGGATAATCCAAAAATATATATATGAACCCATTTAAGAATAACTTGCAGTAATGAAGAAAGTTTCGTGAAACCGAGTCGCGCACGAATTTTATTTTTTGAATTTCATCTTCAATAGTTCATGCCATAACTTATCACTAAATTCTTAGTCGATTTATTAAGTTAAGGCCAATTTTACACGATAATACAAAGAAGACACATTAGAGCCGATATGGCTATGCAAATGATTAAAAACATAAATATATTGTGTGCATATCCATTAGACAAAATGTTTTGTGACTGGAAATGATTATCGTTTCACAAAAGACACGGAGTCATTGGAATGAAAGAGATTTTGACAGATAGGAGATAAGTGAAATCGACTACATAAATTCTATAGTCAAGGCTGAGTAAATAAAAGTAAAAATGCGGCAGCACTGAAATTTTTGCGTTCATTAATGTAAAAAACCTGCATTATCTTTGCATGACAGCAGTTTTATTTGCGTTCATATAAGTAAAATGACAGTCAAATTGCGATCAACTCTGCATTGAATTTTATTTTGTTGCCGAGTTGCAGGAAGATGGTAGGAACAAATATGTAAGTAAAATAAATCAAAATTAAATAGATATATCCAAAATAAATGAAGGTTTTTTTTTATTAAAAAAGTTTAAATATATTATTTGTGTTTTATAGGAATGAAAGTGAACAAAAATTGTGGTCGGATGCTGACACCAAACTGCTGATTTCGATCGGTTTAGGCATAGAGTCGGAATTTGTAGCAGGCCGAAAAAAAAATCCTTGATGCCTTACAATAGTGAAGATATTGCAAGAAAATATCAAAATATCATTTTCTTTACTGCCTACTGCATATATGAACTCTTTTTAGGAAACGCAAAACTACTGCAAACTTGCAGCAGTGTTTCTGTTCATAATTGCATTGAATCAATATTGTTTGCATGGCATGTGCAACAATGTTGCAATTATGAACTCGCCCCAAGTCTAAGCGGACGCAAGCACCAAATAAATAAGTCTTGTACGAATGCAGTAATGTCCAAACGAACCTTCAGGTCCATGCAAGCATTTTAGATGTTTCTCTTTTGTACTTCTTTAAAATCTTCGTGTTTCGGTGGACACGATGTTCATGGATAGGACTGTGTGACCACACTCATTGAACTGCCATAGTCTAAGTTTTAATAATTTTACCAATGAAAGTGCTTTATCTCAATTCATTTAATAATCATGACAGTTTCTTTCATCGTCTCATGAGAGTGTTTACTTTACTTTTTAATTTGTGAAAGCAACGGACTGAAAAGTAGAAAATATTCTATATTGGTCAGTTGAATAACTTTCATGGAAGTTTTAAACGTTACACAGCAGAACGGCAAGGCGGCGTTCACAATGAGAACAGAAAACACTATGGACCGTGGAAAAAACCGATCTATAAATGTCCTGCTTAAATTTGTAAATGCCTCCGTAGGCTTCTCAGGTTCCCATAGTGCAGGGGTGGTAAATATTATACAAAATTACATGGAAAGTCATATGGCTTCTAAAATCGTATAAAATGAAACTTATACTATTCTAACTTATAATAAACTACAACAAATACGTATGTAATGCTTAATGAGTTGCACAGATGTTATACACCTATATAAATATAAATTAGGACTTGTCTTTTGGATCGGCAGAATTTGTTTATTGGATTTGCCAATTCGCCACTAGCCAACAATTGTGAATAAACAATAACCCACCATAAACAGTAAACCCACTTTTATAACGTTGACATTTATGTAATTTTCAATTATAAGTCGTATGAGTTGACCAGTTATTTTAGACAACCAATTACGCACATATAAACACTGACCAGAAAATCGTAAATAAATAAAATAATTCATTTTTAATTTCTCGGAGCAGGATTAATACCTCGTTGACCATTTACTCACCACGGTAGTGTCCGAATAATAAATATGACACAATTAAGACACAGCGACATTGTATTTAAAATCTTCGATAGGATAACTCAGTCGATGCTGAATGGATTAAGAAAAAGCAACCAAATGTAAAAAAAAACGAAAAAAATTACAAATAATAAACAAATTGCACGAATTTTTAATTAATAAGTTTTTATTTTTCATTGTTTTTTTGTTTTTTTTTTTTCTTTTAATAATTTTAAGAAAACTACAAATCAGTCATTTATATAATTTTTTTTTGTTTTGCTTTTGATGTGCTCATTAAAATTGTATACAAACATATAAAGGAAAATAATTAAAATAGTTTTAAAATAGCAAATAGGTATAGTAGTTGTAGTTGTGTGTGGTATTCCATAAATTGTAAATATAATAGTACTAAATTAATTTTGAATTCATATCTCCTATCAAAAGTCAAAACTAGAATAGTTTCTTTTTTATAGTAGGTAAATGTATATAGTAAAATGCAAAATAAAAAAATGTAAGATAATTTAAAGTTTCTTCTTTTTTTAAATGTTCGCGGTAGTAAATGGCTAATTGCATGTTTTTTTTGTTATTATTTTCTTAACTATAAATGGTTTCAGTTTTAGTATATGCTTACAAAATAAGAAACAACAACAAATAATAACTCTTTATAATTATGTGGTGTGTGTACAACTGTTAAGATATCTTAAATGTTATTACTTTTTTTTTCATTAAATATTTAACTAGTAGTTTAAGGTTTTTTCTTTTTTTACAATTAAAGTAATAAATTTTTGCTAAGTATATGTGGGACTCTACAAAAAAAAACCAAATATAATAAAACATTTTACTACAAGAAGCTACAAATGCAAACATAAATTTTAATTATTTTTAAAATCAAAAGTAATAGCACAAAATGGCAGTAGTTGAGTAAAATTATCATTAGGTTTGCAAATTTATTTTATTGAATTCGATGAAGTTAAAGTGAGAGATTTATGTGCCTAGCCTGTTGAGTTGCTTATGAGTTTATCTTTGGTAATCGGATCTAGCAGTGATTTTATATTAACTGAAAGTGCGCATCTTAGAATGTATTTTCTTTTGAAATTCAGATTTGTTCGTTCTCTTATATCCTTTTGAAATTGACACGGTAAGTCGCAATGTCAGACTTCAGCTATGTGGTATTTAGAGATAGGCGGCCAGCTAGAAAATATTATTTGCCATTATACAACATCGTAAAAATTATCAAAAAATTAACTTCCGTCATCAAAACTCAGAGAATAACAAGTTATTCAAGTTTAGAATTCACTCATTAGTTTTGTGTAAATAAGCTAATTTAAAAGAGTCAGCAAAGCTTATCTACATAAGTGTACTTAAGGCAAAGAAAAGCGATCGGGAAAACGCATATATAAAATTTGTTTATTGAATTTGTTTAACTTTAATCGGTCAACGTCAAACACAAACATATAAATGATAATATTTGCCAATCACATTGCACGATAATATCAAATAAATATTTTTAGTGTCCACGCTAGATTTTACAAACATAATGGTGACATTTTTCATATAAAATTACCAATTGTGAACTACGAAATGTTAAATGTGAAGGTTAAAAACGATTATAAGTATAAGGCCCATTGATTTTAGGCGGAAATTAAATGTTGTTTGTCTAGCGTGCTTGCATAAAATTTGGAATTTCTGACATTAATTAAACTCTGAAATAACGCGGTATTGGAATTATATCGAGACCAACATTTAAGATATTTGAAGATGTGACAAGTGACTGAATATCCAATATGTGATCAACTTTATTGCGTGGAGGCTCAGGAAGACAAGCGATCTGACTCTAGTTTGATTTTCTTTTTACTTTGAACATAGAAGAAACCGTTAATGAAGTACACATAAAAAACAGTTATCCCGAAAAGTTTTGGACTGCCGTCAGGCTATAATCATTAAATTTATATAAAAAAGGGGTAAATTAAAATGCAAAATTTCTTCTGTATATTTCTAAGAGAAATGATAAATGCATGGAATTCAATGTCAGAGTTCAACATTTTCAACAATCACTTAGAAGAGTTCGCTGATGAATAAATAAGTGGTGTAGTTAGAAATGAAAACTGTTGCGAGCTACACGACGCAATGGTAAGATGTTTTGTATTGTAAAGGTTGAAAGCAGAAAGCCCAAGTATCTGTCGGAACGGAAAATTCTCCTTAACGCATACTCCTTCGGAGGTGCATATTACATTCAAGGAGTCCGTGTTCGGGCAAACAAATATGTTTATTGCTTATTTTCACCAACACTTTTTTTCAAATCGTAAACAAATTCTGCCAACAATTTTTGTCGGAGGATATCGGGAAAAAATTCGTATAAAGTCGAAAATGTCACTTAAAAAAGCACTCGATCACACTACAATGATGATGTTCCTTACATAAATGTCGAAACAATTTTTCGAAAAACGGAAGAGTACATCGAAGCAAATGTCGCACTTCATATGCCATTCAAAAATTTCCTTCAGATTTACGAGGACGCACAGAATAGCTGGACTAACTACCAGAAGGACTGACACGAAACCATAATAATTAATACGGCTTATGTCTATTGAATCAGAACGGGTCAACAGAAAATTAGCATTTTCTGATCTATATAGTAGATATAATAAGTACAGATACCTATATAGACAAGTGGAATTTTGAATTGCTTTCGAAATTCTATGGCACAACGAGCAAAATGTCTAAGAGAACTATAAATATTCATGAATTAGTATAAATTCAACACTTAATTGGAATATAGAATCGAGTAAGGGAAATGTGCATTACTTATTTTCCCCGCCCTAAAAAATCTTGGACAATCTCAAGGCCGTTCTTAAGTAAAGCTTTAAGTATAACTAAACTCTGTAGAGTGAATTCAATTGCTAAATAGAAAAAACAGGAGCATTAAGGTCATGCCACGTAAAACTCAGACAACGTCATATGAGGTCTTATATAATTAAAAAACAGAGTGTTGCAAACATAACATAACTAGTCCTTTCATTGAAGGTTTTTGAACTATTTTAGTCTTTTGCTGATCAATAGAAAACTTCTAGCCTTAATGTAACCACGCTCTATCGAAATCGCGTTCAACATTTGGAGCTGCCAAATATAGAGGCCACGTTGGACATTCTGCATCAAAGATTGTAAAGTATGGTTATATCTCGCAGAGGCGATTTGGATTGGTCAGCAAGATCGTGTGATTTTACCCTACTACAATCTTTCATTCAGTGTTTCCTGAAGTCGACCGATGCCCTTAAAGCCAAAACAACCAATGCCATCGCTCAAATTCAGTCGTATCTATAAAAAATTGTACCACTCGAATCCGTGCCACCATGAGAAGCAGCGGCGAATATTTGAACGATGTTATAATCCATACATATGGCACCCATGGACTCACGGCTTGTTTTATTCCATTTCTATTTCATAGACACCGTTAAAATAGATCTTCAAGAAGTTACTGACTGTTAGGGGCATTGGATTTAATTTGCCATTGATCAAAGCAAATATAGCAACACAGGTCGGTTTTGCAGATTTAAGTTGAGCAAAAGAAGGAGTCTTGCATTTCGAGATCGGAAAATGTACATTAATTCCTTCAAAATCTGAAAGTTCACAACGGTTCATCACGCATGATGATACTAGCTTTATCAAGTCTACAACGGCCATAGTAAGGTTTAATTTTAAATATTGACTTGCCATATTTATAGGACTCGTTACCGACAAATATAGTCATTATAGTCATTAAGGCAACGTGACTTGAGAGGGGGGAAAACAAGAATAAATTCTAATTCATAAAGCACTTTTGTAAATATAAATGTAAACGATTCCGGAACCGGTCCATGTTAAACCCCCGAAAATGCTGTCAATAAATAGAAGCACTAAAATTGTATTTTCGTTTGTAGCGTGGAGCAGCGGTAACTTCTGCTTGTGGTGTGATGGATTTTTTTTTTAAAATGCATTGCAAGCATTTCCCCTCAATTGAAAATAGTTAAAATAAACTTAATTTAAATAATGCAGAATTTTACATTTTCCTTCTGATCGAGTTTATTTCAAGGACCAATGAGTCTACGATTTGTGGATTACAATTCACATTAGCTGCGTTTCCTTAGTCGTTAGCGTTTCTATCAAGGATTGCCGAAAAAAACCAACGTCGGCGAATGAAAAGAAAAGCTGGCAATGCAACAGCATGATATTGAAACTGATATTTGAAAATTCTATTTAAAACAAAAAAATGCTTATTTGGTAGGTATTATAACGAGATGCAAGTTTACCCGCTTTTTAATTCAAATTAAAAAAATCAACCCATCTTAATAACATAATGCATTGTTACAGATATTACATTCCTTGGTAGACGCTTCAGTGGGTGTTAAATCGAATGTCTTTTCTGAATATTCCATAATTTTTTTTTATGTCATACATTCTTCGTGCACTTGCAGCAAACCCCTAAAGTTATCCCGGTTAAGTCTTCGTTGTATTTAACAAGAAATTTGTAACGTTACGTACCCTATAGCCGTGACGGGGACGGAAAAATTCAGCAAATATAGCTGTTTAAGCGAACATGATTTTCATTGGTTCGCTATATCGAGACGCCACTGTCATTTGAACAAAAAATCGTGTTTTAGCAGCTATATTCCCATTACAATGAACCATAAAGAGAAAACAAACTTTGCTATACAGATAGAAGTGTCTTAAAAATATGTCTGCTTTGCTGCAGTACACTATTCTTAGAATTACTATATTCGATTAACATTTCAAAAACAGGCCTTTGTATTTTTCTTTTAACTCTCTCATGAATAAGTTTTTCTGTAATTTTTTTTTGTTTTTACTTTTTAATATGCATTTCAATGGTATTATTGTGTATATATGTATATATATAACTATATGTTTCTTTTTTCATTTCAATGATTACATTTGATCTTGAATTGTTTTTTTTTTTCGTTTTTCTATTTCTTTCCTAAAATTAATTTCTAAATCTTTGTTTTAGTTTATTTTTTTTTTTGTATATATTTAAGTTTTTTTTCTATATGTTTATGTTTATACACAGCAAATACGATTCCTTATTTAATATTTACATTATTAAATACAATAAAATATATATTTTACGTATAACTTACACACTTTATTTTTATTTTATACAATATTTAGTGTAAGCTTAGAGTTTTCTTTTGTATAATGTTTAAACAATGAAATAACAATTTGTTTTTTTTTAATTAACTCTCATTCGTCGATCATTAAAAAAATCAAAACAAAAAAAAATACACAAACACTTTTAAAAGCTAATAAATAAAATTATAGAAACAAAAATCTACAAAAAGTATCTACAAAAATCATACATATATATATATTTAAAACAATTATACTGCGTAAAAAAGTATCTATAGTATATATATATATATTTGTATAATGCAGTCCTACCAACAAAAAGGTAAGAATTAGGTACACTTTATTTTTCTTGCTCATTTTCGATCGAAAACATGATGAAGAAAGAAAAAATGAAGGAGTTTAAATTCGGGACAGCACACATACTCAAACTTATATATAAGTATGCGCGGACCCTTGTTATATATTAATTCAGTCATCAGGTAACATTGTTTTAAATACAACAACGGTAACAGCTTCATGATGATGAGAAGGAGGTCCGCGCCTCGATAATGCTCCACCAGCCACACTATTTACTGGTGCGGCGGAATTTAGGATGCCAGATCCTGTATTGCCGCCCCCACTACTGGATGGTATCATTTGCATGTGTGCACCGCTGCCAATGGTCCCCCCCACCGCCACATCGCTGGCGACACCACCCACCTCGTCAGTTTGAGTTTGCGTCGTTACAGTGGCAGTGGCTGTTACATGGCTGGTGGTCGGTGTCTGAACATGGTATGAGCTAGACGAACTCTTTGGACAGCTGTTAACGTTGATATTCTTATTACTACTACTTAGGCTATTATAGCTTAGACTATTACTTACATCGGTAATACAATTAGAGTTACTCTTGCTTAGGTTATTGTTGCTATTAATGTGATTACTACCGTTATTTGACGATGATGAAGATGATGATGTCGACATGACAAAATGTGGAAGCAACGTCGTCGTCATCGTCGATGATGTGGAGGCTTTACGCATTTGCTGTTGCGCAAGCCCCTGCATCTGTTGATGATGATTGAGCTGCTGTTGCTTCGTTGGCAGTGAAAATTGCTGGTTGTGCAGGCTCTGCAGGCAGTGCTGCTGTTGCTGTTGGTGGTGGCGTCCACTTACATTGGTGCTCATTAAATGTAATGTTTCAGATGGGGATGCTGATGATGTTGCTGTTGATGTTGAAATCGACGGGCTAGGCGTCGAAGATGCTAGTGCTGACGATGCTTGCTTGGACATTAAATGTGTATGTAAAATTGACTTATATTGTTGCATAGGCAATTCAGTTGGATTTATTTTTTGTTGTTGTTGTTGTTGGTCTTGCCGTTTAGTCTCTTGGTATTGCATTAATTTTGACGACAACGTTGTGGTCGACGAGGACGATGTAGAAGAAGATGATGCTGCTGATGATGATGTTGCTAAAAGCGAGGATTTCAGTAAAGACTGGGGTGGCAGTGTTGGCTTTGTATCTCTTGGTTGTTGTTGTTGCTGTAGACTAACTGCAGCTGTTGGCAGTGATATTTGGACATTTTTGTAACCGTGTTGCTGTTCCTGTTGCTGATGATGAGGTGATGGCGATGTCGACGTTGATGATGTGGATAATGTCCGATGTAACATGATTTTGTGTGGCAGCAGGGGCGGAGTCGCTAAGTGTGGATCGTCATCCCTTGAAATGAGTCCACGCTCCAGCATTTGCTACCTTATGCTAGCGGAATTAAGGACGAATGGTACGTAGAACATTTTGCTTTCGAGCAATAGACTAGCAGCTGCTTGAATCTAAATAATGAAAAGAAAGTCATGTTAAGCTGATGTATTACTTAAAATGAAACGAAAATGAGAAAATGAATTTTTATCCAAAGTTAAACTTACTCTTGCTCTCAATAATTTTTAAAACTTAGGCAGATAAAAGAACCAGAACAGATTCGATCAGATTCGATGGCCAATAAATGATTCCACTTGAAAACTCCTAATCTTGGCTTGAAGACGTGGAAAGCCCATTTACTTACTTGTTGCTATTGTGCCAATGAATATTTGAAATATAAATACAATTGAGTATGTATATTTTAACCATTCTCATAGTCACCGATTAACTAACTCTATAAGCCCTTGATCGTCACGATCCTAGTTAATGGCTTTGAAAATTTTACTCAATTTAAAGAAGATGAGGATATCCTCGGTCTTTTCAAGAAAAAGATCCTTTGTAGTGCTTTATTGTTTCGACGGACTTACGAGGAGAAGATTCAAACGACAAACTATACGAACTATGCTATTCGTGGATCCGTTTGTCCACAGTCAATGCGAATAAAGGCGCAAGAATGAGACGACTAATCAGACGCCTAAAGCGTCATGGATATTTTAAGAGCCCAGCCCATAGAATCCGTTGCATCCGTTGTGGCAACGTATTGGACTGACAGGTTGATAGAATACACAGCACCTTATGGAAGCTGACCCATAAGCACCGCACGTATTGCGAGCATGAGAGAAACTGTCATTGGCTGTCGCCATGTTTTCTTATATGGTGGGATTCCTCCTTTTTGTGGGAATTTCGATGTCCAAAAACCATTCCATGGCAAATAAAAAACTGCAAAAAACATTCAAACTATAAATTTTTACTGAAATTTCATCAAATTGGTATATACATTTCACCATGATTTAAAAGACACCGAATGTACATAAAAAAGAGCTTATGTAAATCGCATTTTAGCAAAATTTTGTAATAGGTACCACCATTTTCTAGTACAAAAAGATTATCATTATGTAATTAACAAACTGCGGTTTTTAAACCAAAGGTAATTTAATGTGATTTTATATCCTATCCTATCTATCTAAGCGCAACGAAACAACATATGTAGAAGCGAGACATTGGCCGCGCACAAATTTCTAAACAATTATCGGTGTATGAGCAACTGATCGTAGGCTACCCTTCCTCTCATCAATGGCATTCGATCAACTACAGCTGAAGGATACGGACATGTACAAGATAGCCGTTATTAATTATCTATTAATAAGTCTAAAAGCAGTGAAAAAAATGGACGTGTTTTATTTCCATAAGTTTACAGTCCACTAGCTAAATAAAAACCACAACTAAATTTATCTGAAATACAATTATAATATCAAATACACAAGAAACAGCATTCCACAGCAACAGAAACTACTATAACGACGTCTAGTGGCAAACAACAGAAACAGAATCTAATGCACTAGCAACAGAAACAGAGTTAACGAATGGATAAGAATCTGACAGCTGTAAAAATGCAAAACATTATTTTATAAATTATAATTACATCTTACCAGTTAGCAACTGACTAATGTCGTTTTCCATTGGGACAAAAAATCAATCTTTTTTTGATCTAAATAACTTTTCATGTTCCATTGGGCAAAAAAATCAATCTTTTTTTCGATTCGGATCACTTTTTGCAGGATGTCGATATTTTTTCAGATTTACACATACTACCACAAATACCAATATACTTTGCACAGCTGTTTTACGTCATCTTAAGAAGTTTGCTTTCAAAACAAATGCGCAAAGTTTCGGGAAAAGAAATAAAGATAAACATAAATAGCAATGGATGTAACTTTGGAGGAATTATTATCTTCATCGTCTTCCCCATCATCTGAAGACTACGAATCACCGAAACTACTCCATTTCTATCTAAAACAGTGGAAACATTTTTCAAGTCGATATCCATAGTTGATTTTTCCAAAAACGAGTGCAATTTGAACAGCTGATATTGCTGTCAAATAACGCACTAATCCATTTACAAAAGCAGATCAATTTCGTTGCATGTTCCATGAGCCGCGGCAAATCTGAGATCTGAAAAAGATTTTTGGTGGTCCCAATGGAAAACGACATAAGATTGAATTGTTCAATTTCCAAAATAACTTTTTCAATTTAATAGAAAACTAGTTGACCCGGCGAACTTCGCTCCGCCTTGTCCGAGTGTCGGCAAATATAATAAAACGAATATCAAATCGTACGGAATAAGCGGAATCCTCGTCTCTGAATTTTGCCCTCAAAATCGTCGCTTGAATGACATTTGATTTAAGACTCTTCACATTCAAACGCGTTCCGTTACAAAGTTTCGGTGCATTGAGGTTGCGCAACAACATTAGCTCTGTTCCTTTACTTTTGTAGTAATAATGGAAAAGACTATCAAAATGGCAGTGGTGGGGATAAATTCTCTCACAGAGAGGGACACTTACGAAAAAGTTAGGGAACGCTTTTGTAGTAATGTATGAAAATGACTGATACATAATTCAAAAATTCAAAAAAGTTGTACGAAAACTCGTTAAAATATCGCATAAATTCGAAGAATTTCCTAATTTACTAACAAAATTAGTTGACTCATCTACCTAGCGATGAAAGTGATTCGGAATTAATCGAACTTCTTTTTGATTTGGAAGAGTTTGTACTGATTGAACTAAAAGCATTCGATGAGAGGAAAAACCGACACTGCATTAAAAACTAAGTGGAGGAGACTGCCCTTTTTCGTCGCAACTTTCGAAAAGAATTTAAGGAGAAAGGTGACTGACAGCTTTTTCAATTCTTACACCAAGAAATTTGATGAGTAAAAATTCGTAAGATTCTCAGTCGAGGAGTAATATCTTGCTCTCTCGATGACGCTCTCTTTTACGAATTTTTCGATTTAAGGAACGGCATTGAGTAAAAGTTCGTAAAAATTCGTAAGATTTAAAAGTAAAGGAACAGACCTATTATAACTGAGCCGACTTTCAATTTCAAATTTGTGGCAAATTAACCATATCCAATTGTACCGGAACGGAATCATATATGCAGTTTCGATATACCTATATCTGACGTCACGCAAAAGCAACTCCGTCCAATTCAATTGGAATGACGAAACGAAATGCACACCTGTTTTGCGTCACATACGGACGTCATTCTTTATTCATTTATTATATAGATGCTGACGCATTTTATATTTCCTATTTAGTTTCTTAATTTGCAGTCAATTTGCAATTTGTCGTAAGTAATCAACAGAATTTTTGTTGAGCAGGGAACAAGTCCAAAATAGGCATTTGTTTATTGCAAGAACAAAAATACATACCTATTTTAAGGTGACAGCTGTATACTTAAAATGGGGCGGACGCTTAAAAATCAGAAGTTGATCTTGAAAGTCGTTTTTATAAAAGGTAGTACAAATGTGAAAGTCAAACTACTCTCCTTCTACGTAGGAGAATCGTAAAATGACTAGTAACTTGACGAAATCCATCCTGAAAAGACGACTACAGAGTAACTGCTACCGTTTACCAGAATTGTAACGAAATTCATTTATGTACCATGCTGTATGATGATGATATTAAACAGTGTGAAATCATTCTCACCTCTGGTATATGTGACAGCAGTTCACCCAATCTCGCCTGCGGATTCTGTGGTGACGAATGCTGTAAATACGTTCGCAGGACTTGTATATAACGCTCCTGTATACTCTCCAGTTCCACTTCTGCAAGTTATAGAAAAATATGAATTCCCACCATCAGCAAACCTAGATCAACTGATCTACCTACCTTTATTGAGTAAAATATAAACCTTCAAGCATACGTATTCCTCCATCTTAAGCTTGATACGCCGAAACATTATAGTTATCTGAGTCATCTTATCCACCATATGGCCGACATCCATTTTCAGCTGTTCCATGGCAATCGGTTGACCCATCAGCGTTGTTAAACACGTTTGCAACGTACTCAAGTGCGCGTTCACCTCCTGAACAAACTCAGGATCATCTTTGTGCAAGGGCATGCCCATTGTCGGTGACCTGGGATTCGTTGAAGTCGCAGATGCACCACTTCCACCGACACCAGCCGTCGTCGAGCTGTTCGATGAACTTGACATTCTCTTGCCATGTAACGCTTGGTACGCCGCCGTTGTCAGTATTAGTATCTCATGCCATTTGTCAGTCAACAGTTTTGTATGTATCTCTACTGGGATCTCCAAGTAGAACGGCAGCTTCTTAGTCCACGACACCAGCTTGTGTACAATTGAGTCACCAATATTACACAACTTCTCGCTTATCTCAGACTTATCCTCAAGGAATTCGGAGAAATGTGGCAGCGTTGCAATGTCTTCCATGGCGTCGCAGTCGATCAGAGTCTGAATCATGTTTACCGAGTGCTCGTACGAGATCTGGCGATCCTTTGACGAGCTCACAGCATTGTCTAGACGGTGGCGTAAATGCACTATTTCGCTGGGATTCGTTAGGGCAGTCTTAAGTATTGTTCCGTTAACCAAATGCGAGGGTAGCTTGATGTCTTGCGCCTCATCGTCTTGCTTCAAAACCGAAGGACATAGGAACACATTTTTAATATCAGTGCCGCCCGATGAGGCAGCGGCAATGCTGATCTTCGTCTGTTGTTGTTGCTGCTGTGTTAATTGCATGGTATGATGGTGGTGGGGCGACTGATTCGATTGATGGTGCGCATGATGGTGACTTGACGGTGTTTGACTGCCAACATGATGTGGTGACAGCGGATGCTGTTGGTTTTGCGAATGCGGTTGCTGATTTGGCAGGTGCGATTGTTGATGTTGTTGTTGCTGTTGCGAGTGTTGTTGTTGGCTTGACATTCCTCCCTGTGGCGGTGGCTGATGGTGATGTGAATGCTGATGGTGATGGGGATGCTGAAGATGGTGTGACTGCTGCGGGTGGTGCTGTTGTTGCTGCTGCTGTTGGTGGTGGTGCTGTTGTAGCTGCTGCTGCTGTTGCTGTTGAATTTGTTTTTGGGCGGATTTTTTATGTTTTTTGTATTTGACTTTGTAGAGATTGTAAACGGCACCACTGTTACGACCACCTGGCATGCGATCCTCTCGTACAGCTAAAAAGATTTTTTTTAAAGATTTAAAGAAACGTCTGCAAACAGACTTACCCTGCAACACCATTCCTTGTTCGATGCATTTCTTAAAACGACAATACTGACATCTATTCCTCTGTGATTTGGTGATTTCGCAGGTCCCATCGGCTACACAGGTGTAAACTCGACGATTTTGAACGGTTCGCTTGAAGAAGCCCTTGCAGCTGAAATAGAAAATAAAAACAGTTATTGGTGTTCTTTGAGAAAAATACTCGTATTTACTTCGGATGGTTTGGGGATTGAGGTTACTTGTCAAATGTCAACCAATCCTTAGAACAATACTTTGTAAAATTCAAGGAATTCTGAGTATTCCAAAATTACTAAACTTTCTAATGACTGTTGCAGGACAGTCGACGGGTGTTTTCACTACCTGTTTATAAGAAGTCGTTTCACATACTCGTAGCTTGGAGCATGACGCAGGGATGTAAATGGCTAGGTATATACTTCCACCTACTTAAATTCATTTTAGTAGAATTTTCGCCTTAACGGGAGGGTAAGCGAAGATATTGAAATTACTCTTTTTAAAAAATGAAACCTATAATGTAAATTACGCCACGTTAATAGTGCCCTCAGGCTAACTAACCCAGGTCTGTTCAAAGGCAACTATATTTAAAGGACAGAGCGGTGTTCTCAAGGAAGCATTCAGCAGCATCCCTGCCAAAACGGATAAAAGTCTTGATACTCTTATACGAAATACTTCATCCTAATAGGAATGATTGGCAAATGAGTACATTTATTACAATTGTGTCAGTCCTGTGTAGCTTATTTAAAAAAAAAAACTAATCAACCAGTTCCACTGATTTTAGCAAAACATGCGTCCTAACATCAGTCTTTTCAAACGCAATAGGATGTAATTTGAATTGCATGAAGACAAATAGGAAGAGTGAATCTCTCAAGGGTCAAATTGGTTTTCAAATCATAGGCTTAGGGCTCGACGGACCGTTGATATCGCTTCAGCCGACATTTTTGTACATTTTGTTTGCTACTGATTTCAAAGCTTTCTTTGAAGAAAAACCAAAGACGGATACAATTTACGCATGTAGGTATAGATGACTTATCGTTTATTTTTTATTTTTTACAAAACACTTTTTTAATATTAAACGAGCCTTAAGCCCCAAAGAAGTGCAATTTTCACAAGCTGACTTGATTAAGGAAAAACATCCCCCCAATAAGTACTTCAGGAAAATGTTTTTCATTCGTTGCCAGCCTCGGATAGGAACACAGAAGTATTCAAATTGAAAGCAGACCCATTGACAATCATAATTGTGTAAACTCTAAACTTGAACATTCTTGTTTCCAGTGAACATAATAATTATACATAACGAGTGGGGGGTCAATGGTTTGTGTCCTGACTAAGCGACAAATGCCGGACGTGATGAGTTTTCTTCCATCACAAACCCTTTCGTATTCTAACCTTAAATAATATTGCAAAACAATGAGTTAGCCCAGTGTGACAAATACTTACAATAAAAAGTTTATTTGACATTTGTGCACCTTCCTTGCTACTCCATACGCAAACTGTCTTTCCGGTTTCTGAACTCTGCAGTCATACGTTAAAGTCCGCAATATAAAAAGGTCTTAGCACATTTTAATAACAAAAGATGATCGTTAATTAAAAGTTGTGGGACCATAAGCGCATGTACTTGTAAGTTCGCTCCTCGGCGACATAGCCCGACCAACGTCTAAACGTGGTCTTAAATCGGTGAATGTCCAACCAAACATTATTGATACTAAGCAAATCGAACTTCAGTAGTTAAAAATTCGACACCTTCTTTAACCCATCGTAGTTTCACAAAATGTTGAAAAAGAAAAAAAAAACAAATTTACTTACCCCTCACACGTAATAATTCCATAGTGCAGACCAGTTGCCTTGTCCTCGCAAATCATGCACACCAGAGGCTGTTCATCCTCGTCCGTGGGATCGTGGGGAGCGTCGGCTGGACGGCTGTGGGCAAGGCCGCCACTGCCACCGACCGAATTCGATGCACCCCATTGCTGTTGGGCGCTCAAGTTCAGTGCTTGTAATTGACCAGGAGGCAGCTGACTGTAGTCTCCGGCCCACAGTCGCTCCATGTTGAGAGCATGCGGTGGTCGAAATGGCTGCGGTCGTGGTCGGTTGTCCTGGATTCGTGTCTGGCCGAGACTCAGTAACAGCTGAGCAGCTTCCTCGGTGTTTTGCGATGGCCCCGGCGTTTGAGTTGGTGTAGTCGATGCGGCAGGTGGCGACTGCATCGACTGCGGCGATGGCTCATAGCCCCAGACCATTGTTCGAACACCGCAGCTTTCGCCCATTATGACAGTGGGTGTGCCGCGGGGTGGCGTCTGTGACGGTGTTTGTGGTGACAGCTGCGATGATGACGAGGAGGATGAGTGATGCGGGGAGGGTGACTGAACAGGCGCATTTGGACGCAGCGTTCCGATCGGACCTCCAATCACTTCAGGTTTGACGCCATTGATTCGCGAATTGTTGGATACCCAGACCATCCGCTGGGCTGGAGATGACTGCATCAGGTTCGGCAGCTGTTGGTGTACTTCGTTCTTAACGCGGAAGAGAATTGAAGATGCATCCCGATTGGCAGGATGACGCAACTGCAAGCTTGGATGCATGAGCGCTTGAGCCGCCAGATTACTCATAGACTGTGTTGGCAGCTGAGGAGGTTGCGACTGCTGTACCTGTTGCTGTCTGTGATGTGTTGTTGGTGAGAGATTCAACATCGGTGAGGATTCCTTCTTTATTCGAATATGCTGCTGCTGCTGTTGTTGTTGTTGTTGTTGTTGTTGTTGTTGTTGTTGTTGTTGTTGTTGTTGTTGTTGTTGTTGTTGTTGTTGTTGTTGTTGTTGTTGTTGCTGCTGTTGTTGCTGTTGCTGCTGCTGTTGTTGCTGCAGCAGATGATGTTGTGGAGATTGTGACGAGTGCACTTGGGGCATGGGTGGACCCTGCCGCGACGACGGAGACATTGAGTTCGGGGACATTTGCTGTCGAGAGATCATAGCTTGTGTGGATGCAGCCGCCTGTAAGATCTGCAGCTGTTGCGACTGCGTCAAATGCATTGGTGAAGTCGATGTTGTGGTTATCGTCATGTTGTGACTATTGTCACCTCGACCGTGACTGTAGAACTGATGCTGCTGCTGATGGGATGGTGGGCTGGACTTTCGCGAGGAGATGTGGGGACTTTGTTGCAAATGCTGTTGATGTTGATGCGACGGGTGATGTGGATGGTGCTGCTGCTGTTGTTGCTGCTGCTGTTGCTGCATTAACTGGTGTTGCGTTGATGTATGGGGCGAGTGGATGCTGCTGCTGCTTTGCTGTTGATAGGGTGAATGTTGTTGTGGTTCAGACTTTACTCTTGAGGGGGTCACCAGAACAGTTACGTGTTGTTGGGACTGCGTTAGCCCCTTTGGTGATGGCTGCCGTTGATGGTGTTGTAGCTGTTGATGTTGTTGCTGCTGTTGTTGCTGTTGCTGTTGTTGTTGCTGTTGCTGTTGCTGCTGGTGCTGCTGTTGGTGTAATTGCTGTTGCAGATGCTGTTGCTGCTGCTGATGATGATGGTAGGCCATCATCTTTGTTGGTGAGGCCAGTATACGTTCCTCCTTAACGGATCGTATCACACTCAAATTAATACTACCACCTCCACCACCGCCCGGTCCACTCCCACTGCCAGTACTCACACCACCACTGTTGCTATTCACCTCGCTGTGACCGAACCCCGTAGACGAACTATGTATCCCATTCGTTGGATTTGTCGTTGTCGACGGCTTATCATCCAACGAGTCTGGTGAAGCTCGACTGCTGCCACCACCATTGCTCGTGCCGCAGCTGGTACTACTCGCCATTCCATTGCCATGAGGCGGCGTTGGTGTCGTTGGTGGAACAGAAGGTGGTGGTGTGCGGGCGTTAGTTGTCTCCGGTAACGGCGGCGATCGTACGCTGGGCGGAGGCGGTGACATTACCGATGATGCTGCCGCCGCCGACACCGTGCAATTCGATGATGAGTGAATTTGTTGCGCTTGTGGCTCATGTTTTACCGTGCAACTCGATGAATGCGCTGGCGTTTCTTGTTTGATATTGTTGCTGGTACTATTGTGATTATTATTATTGCTGGTGCTGCTGCTTTGTTGCTGCTGTTGATTGGCAGCAACTCCAGCGGCTGCTGCAGCTGCCTTTGCGGCAACAACAACAGCTGATGCGGTTGTCGTTGTTGTTGTGACCGCCGCTGATGTTAACAATGAGGACGATATGGTAACAATTGGTCCTGGATCGCACATTTTCGGCGATATTGGCGCTAATAGATCCGGCGATGAAGTGCTTGTATCGGCTACTGATTCCCCATCGCTACTGCATCTTGAATCGATTTTCCTTCGTTTCAGCTTTAGATCCTGAAATAGGCTCATTTTATCGAGCTCGCTGTACGGGCCACGGCTCAGTGTCATAATTCCTGTGAAACAAAAAGAAAACAAATAGTAAATTAGAAACGAAACGAGAATAGCAACAACTTTGAATGGATATCAACTGATCAAGATGAATTAATGTGTTAATGTAAGTAAAGCAAATGAAGTACCTTAATACCTACAAACTCAGATTAGCGGTAGTTTAAATTAAATTTTATTGGAAGCAAAGCCTCCATTTATTAGGGAAACGACTATGCTATGATATTGGGTTTCATGCAAGGCAGCTGGAAAAAAGTGAAAGTTGTCTTCATCCCCAAAACTGGGAAACCCAGTCAATGTTAAGCGAGGGATTATAGGCCAATAAGTCTCACAACCTTTCTTGTGAAAAAATTAGAAAGACTATTGGACTTGCACGTAAGGAACAATCTAGAGGTAAACGGCTCCTTATGTGGTGTACAACAGGCTTATGCAAAAGAAAGATCTGTGAAGACAGCACTTCATGAGGTCACTAGAGCCAATGAGAAGTCCTTAAACCTCAAAGTGTTTACGTTACCCACATGATCTATATCGATCATTTTGCGTATTGCATTTTTATCGGAAGCGGGGAGATTATAACAAAAATATAGCGTAGATATGTGAAAATAGATCAGGAAATATAAATAATTAAAAAAACTGAATTGCTTAACTATTTAGCTAAAAACCGAGTACAAGATATTGTTCGGGATGTAAGCAGTACTTGGTTTTTAAAGACTTTTCGAAATCGAAAACGGGGTTAACGAGATATGAGCAGTTTTTAAAATTAGCGTTTTCGGTGATTCGAATTGAAAATTAAGGACGCAATAATTTTGAATACGTCAATTTTACTCTAAGTTTACATTTTGGTCAAAATTGTTATTGCCGTTTTCAGGTAAACTAAAGAAAACTAAATTTTTAAAAAATTACCTTTTTCAAAACTGAGTTTGCCGTTAAGATATAAATGACCATATTATCTTAAAAATGAACTTTTGTAATAATAGCATGGACCGCCTTAGAGATTTATGTGCAAATTTCATTAGTACCGTTATACGATTTTTTAGCGGAAAACTGCGTATGCAGTCATGTCATATTAACCTCATCTACTTAAGCTTTAATAAATTTGCTTGCAATCGTTAGAGCCGTTTTTGAACAAATGAAACTGGTATGCTCTCGAGTTTGATAAAGAAGAAAGTCCTAAACACTTTTTACGCCTGCGCAAAAGCTTTAGAGAAAAAGTGAGGATCATAACCGCACATTAGCGCGATTGTAAGACCAATTCTGAACTATGGCTCGAGCTTTTGGTCTGAATCCTATCTCAAAAATTCGAACAAGGTACAGAGGATTGCTTGTATATAGGTATAACCAAAGTATGATCTCGACAAGAAATTTAAAGTTTGTATACCGAACAGGAACGATCCGAGTACTGTCATAAAAGGTATACCCATCTAAGCACATCGCTAAAAGACAGAGAATGGAACGGGAACAGGAGTCTTTTCGGAAGAACTAGGTATCAGCCAGTCATACCGACTGGGAAATCACTGCAGCATTTTCAATGCAGAGATTTACTACCAGCAAATGGGAATCACCCTCTGCGTGGACAGCCAGGCAGCACTTAAAGCGATCAACTCCAATCTGGTATACCAAAAATCTGTAAGTCAGTGCCTTTCGGCAATGTAAGAGCGATAAACCAGCACTAAAAACTGCTAAGCTGGATTTCTGGACATGTTGGTATGGAAGGAACCGAGGCAGCGGATAATATGGCCAGATGTTGCTGTGAAATGGCAATACTATTAGCTGACAGCAAGTAGACAGCTGACAGCAAGTAGACAGCTTTCAACGCAGCTTTCACATTAAATTTGGCAAAAGAACGATGTAGCAACACTAACGGTTGCTTCATAAGTCGTAGTTTGTGATCCACAATTGACACTAAGAGGTCAAAGACCTAACATCTCGTGATAGAAACCAAATCCGAATTCTCGTCGGGGTAATTACTGGACACTTAATCATTAGAAACATGGCTAAAAGGCATATTTACAAATGACTTTTGCAAAAGTTGTGGAGACGAAGAAGAAATAGGGCCTGTGGAACATGCCCTGTGTCGCTTTCCAGCCCACCAAGAATGCGACTACTCTTGTTTGAGAAAACGGTTCTTTGAAGGCTTGGAAGATCTATCTATCAGATCTAGGAAGACTCATCAAAAGATCCGAATGGTTTTGTTAGTTTTATGTTCTACCAGGAACTTATTTCTCCTTGTATGCCACGACCTAAGAACTATGTCCCGCAAGTAGCTATGTAAATATAACAAACAACTCTTAACTTCACCCTTCATTTGCATTACTTAAATGTAGACAACTGAGAAATACTTTAAAAAAAATAGAATGGCATTTGCACTTCAAAGTCAGGCAAAAATTGACAACTAAATTTTGTACAACGTTGACAGACCTGAACTTACTTAAAATATGTTGCTCGAAATCGACCGACGATGTCTATCTATCTCCTCGCGTTCTTAGGATGGCGCGTCATTATATGTATAAGTGAATCACGCAAAAGAACCGGAACTTCATACTTTGGTCAATCCTAGCGGTAGCACACAAGTTCTATCTCTGCATGACCACAAAAAGTAGGTCAAATATTTTCATCCAACCAGTTTTTAGATTATTTTTGTACACGTTCTCACCTACACAAATTCTAATGCCACAAGAACCCTCTCGCATCAGGTGTAAAGCGCCATCCGATACACCATTACACCAGTGCAGAGAAAAACGTGAACCCATAAACGACCGACCGCTGACGACTAGATATATCGAATAGCAAGCGCACCCCTCCACAGTGAGTTCTTAATTAACTTCTTAAGAACATGCATGGAAAATCCTTGTACTTGCGCATACGTAATTACGACCTTAAACCTGCACGTAAGACAGTCGTCGGTATTGGTGTCGGACAACTTATGTTGAGCTCGATATTAGCCAACACTCCAATCATATAGACCATATTGGACTAACCTGAAATAAAGTCGACGACATCGATGACGAGGTGACTTTTTGGTGCGCAATGTGTTGCACATCGAAAGCTGTATTGGAAACCTTTCAAGAAATCGCTTCGAATAACCACTCAACCGGAAAAGGCCGACTCCGGACATTTTTGCATATTTTATGAGCGCAAGTTCAGTAATCGCATTTTTTTCGACGACCACGAACAGCTTACCGAAGTCACACCAAAAGAAGAACAAGAAAAGTGAATTGAATGAAATTGAGTGTTGTTTTTTTTGCTTTTTAACTTTCCATTTCTCGCGTCACGCATTCTGCCCGTTGAAGAACTGTCAAGAATGACAGATGGTAATATTAATTGTAATGCGATCAAGATAACATTGCCGATGGCTTGCAATTTTTGCATTCCTACAGTAGGTTCTTTCGGGCCTTATAGATGCGAATCTAGGCACTTTGAAGCTATTGACCGAATAACAGCCTCATCAGAGTCGCACCACAGCTCAGAGGCGAGGCTTCTCTGAACAACACTCTTGTATGGCTTTCAAAAAATAAAAATGAAGCTGGTTACGGTTCGGCACTAGTGAGTAGTTTTGTATATCGTTGAATTCATTTTGGGTTCGTTGCTTTTGTTTTCTTAGTGAAATTTCCCAAAAACAAAAAACTTTCCCTGCCGAATTTTTTTCAAGTTTTGATGGGACTAACACATAGTTTGTTGAACTTAGAAGCGCAAAAGATTAATCACAAATGGAAGATGATTTTAATGATGAATATTTTTTTTTCATGTGAATTGTTAGCGGCCATATTTTTTTGTAATTTTAGTTTTCTAGGTCGGGTGAAAGGAAAGCATATTTTCGGGAGAAATGCAGTAATTTGCGATACGATTTTTTTCTTTTGTTGATGAAGTTTGACTGCTTTAGAGTGTCCGCTGAAGGGCATACTGCATGAAGGAGATTGATTGTATGAATTAACGATGGTCAGAGAATAGTGAAGTGCATGTAACGGTTTGTACGATATTCTTAGGACATGTGATTTTAAAGAAATACAATACTTTGAAATGAATTCTCAAATATTTTGCATTCCCCACAGCCTTGTAAGCATAGATCATGGGGAAAAACACAACAGTGATTGTTGTCGAAAATGATTCGTCAAATCTTTCGTTATTTTTCAAATAATACATCTTTATCACTACAATAATACAATACAAATTAAATCTCACTAACCGCCTCACAAACCAAACCCCAAGTACAAATTAATTGAAAATATAAAAGTTCGTTCAAATAAAAATATCCCCTAAGTTGATGGGCAACTGTAAGTGTTGCCACTCTAGGATTTCAAAGATGTGGTTGTCGATTTAAAGTTAATCTGCACCGCCTGTTTAAATTATAGAAATAATTCAATTCAAAGCCATGGCAAGTAGTTACGCCCACAAACCACGCAAAAATATGTGATCCCAGCAAACCACTGACCGAATGATATCTCCTAGATAAATATATCGCAAATGTCGTTACATTTTATTTGAAAACAGAAAGAGACAAAACGTGATATTTTTTGAACCCCTCGAGCGCGACACGAAGAAACATGATAATTGCATACGCCATCTTACTCTTACTTGAAATATGATATCTGACAGAAGGGAGAAAGAAAGGATCAGTATTTAAAAATTTAAGAATAATGGTAAACCCATTATTTTTAAATTTTTAAACACATTTTTGTATACCCCCCACGTCCACAGGAAGGTATATTCATTTTGTCATTACATTTATAACGCCAAGAAGGAGTCATCGGAGACCTCATAAAGTATAAATATTCTGAATCAGGATCAAATTCTGAATCGATTTAGCCATGTCCGTCTGTCTGTCTGTTGAAAGCACGATAGCGCCCAAAGGAATTGACATAGACGAATGAAATTTGGTGAAAGGATTTCTTTTTACCGTCGTGAGGTTGGTATTGAAAATGGGCTATGTCGGTCAAGTAGTTCTGGTACCTCTCATACAAAACCAATATTAGAAAACACATATGTTGAAAACACGATAGCGTCGAAAAGTATCTACCTACCTAGGCAAGTGAAATTCTGTGAGAGGACTTATTTTTATTGTCGTCAAGTTGGTATTAAAAATGCGCTATGTCGGTCAATTAGTTCTGGTACCTTCCATACAAAATCAATATTAGGCCCATGTGTCTCTCTGTCTGTTGTTCCATGTAATTACGTACTACCTCACATGCCTTAAATTTTGCATGACTTATATGCAGTGGAGGGTATCAAAACATCGGTCAGGTCGATGATAACACTTTTACTTGTTACTTAGTTGAACAGTTACTAGAACTAAAATTGATATATAAACTAGCTGACCCTTCTGACTAAATTTGTTCAGTAGTAAATTTAAAAAAATTTTAAATAATTGTTGTCGTATTGGAAGTTTTTCAAAGTGCGGTTCCCCACACAATATTCGATAAAGAGGCAATAGCTGTTTAACAGTACAACAGTATACACTGTTTTTTTTTGTGGTAGTTTTGGAAAAAAAAATCGGAAATTATGGTAGAAGTAAAAACACTTTTATTGATTGTTATCGATTCTAACTTTACGCAGCAGAGGAAGTAGAAAAGGACCTCATCCAGATTGCTGAGTCCTTAGTTCACCCCGAATATTGGTGCTGGCTAAAGTTCATATGTATATCCGCTAATAACATAATTTTTAGAGCAAACTGATTCATAATTGTCGACAACAATTTTACCAGCTCTTGTGAAATGCGACATCATACTTTCGAAAATTTTAAGTAATTGCCAAGCCAACACCAAGAGTAACATTTCCGAGAAGTGTGAAAAACATTCACAGAATGCGTTGGTGAATATTAAAAATACTCGAAGTAAATTGTGAATGAGGGTAATTTA
The DNA here is from genome assembly GCA_951230905.1 of Cheilosia variabilis. Taxonomy (NCBI): domain Eukaryota; kingdom Metazoa; phylum Arthropoda; class Insecta; order Diptera; family Syrphidae; genus Cheilosia; species Cheilosia variabilis. The sequence goes on along the minus strand of OX579677.1, from coordinate 16,443,932 downwards.
AACGTAGTTAGCGACTCTACTCTACTTCGTCTCTGACAACAACATCAATTTATGAATTATATACCATTATAAGACTCTAATTATTTCAAACTTACTATATAAAAGAACACAGATAAATCAACTTCCTAGAATGGTTTAGCTATGACAATCAGCCTTGCATATTTCAAGCTACGATGTCAAGGTAAATGGTCATATTTATATAACTGTCTTTGTTGCAAAACGTTACAGTATTTGAGGAAACTTAATAAGACGCTCTCGTCAATCCATTTCGGGACAGGTAGAGTTCCCATTACTAACTGATTAGCAAAGATGGATACAAAGTCTAGAAGTCTATAACAACAAAATTAGAACATTTTAGATCGTATGATGGCCTTTGAAGTATATCAAGTTGACCTTCAAACAGAAGGCTTTTAGTATAAAGCAGCACTATCATTTTATTGCTTGCCAAAGACGTAAAATTAAGTAACTTTCTTTAAGCATTCTGTGTTTGCCTTTATATTCAGTTTCAATATTCAATATTCTCATTACAGATTAAGTAAAACAAAGTGAATGAAATAGTGAATAGTGAATGAATCAAAAAGACACAAGAAGGTTGGAAAAGGTCTATAGCGTGGAAACTGCACTTCGACGTGGATAGGTTTGATTTCGGTCCAACCCCACCAAAAACGACATAAAATACGGGAAATCAAATCAAAAACCGCCGGTTTAAAGTTTAAGACCGATAGGAATAGGAATAGGAAAAAACCAAGAAGATATCATTCTCAATAGTAGCCCTTGTATTGATATGTAATAGTTATAGACCAGTTACACAGTAGTAACGTTTAATTGTGTATGCCAATTTGAAATTATTAATACAAGCAAAAATAAAAGAAAACTTAAGACTTAGTAAGTCGATGTTGTACTACCTTTCATCTTAGTTCTATGTACCTTCATAAAATAAGATATAACAACTCGATTACAGAAACCCACAACTCTGTGGTAAGTGCATGATATAGTTTGCCTTTCTACCCTAGAAGAAGAACTACTTAGGGTCTAATTTAAGCTTCCTGGACCCTAAGGATACGAATAATTTTTATTTTGAGATCGGATTGCATACAAAGGAAAGGACTGAGGTAATAGATGGCATATTATTTTTATTTAAAAAATTTGAATTGTGACCGACAAACCCTTTCAAATGAAATAGGTTGCAATTCTAAGCACTGATGACAACATTTAATACTGACAGATTATGTAATTGTGTAGCCATACATAAAACTCTGTTAGGCGGCAACAGAAAATGCTGAACACGTTTAAGGAAAAACGTCACTAGATGAAGGGGAGCAAATAACTCCCGGCTATATTTCGAAATCCTTTTTAAATTGCTTTAAAAAAAATGCATTTAATATTTTTATTTTATTTAAAAGAGTAACACTTTGCAGTTGATATAATTCTTGAAAAAAATTTAAAGCGATTTTTCTTAAAGACTTTGTTGTAGAAGTGTTCTAATAAACATTGGGCTCATTTGTTTTTGGATTTCCAGCATAATATCGACCTTTTATTGAACCCAACAAAAAAGTACATCGGCCTTAAATTAATGCAGGACTACTTATATAGATTTTAACATTTTTACTGTCATTATATTATAATTTGGAAGGTGATACTAATTTGATTGGGTACGAGGTACAATTACACCCACCATATAAGATGAGTAGATGTTTGTAACGAAGTCAGTAACACTAGCGGCAATCACAATCGGAAGCAGCTAGCGGCGTAAAAGAAAAAAACAATGAAAGAGCTTCAAAACATGAAAAGATATCGATGAGTAGAAAAGCAAAGTTTCAAAGCTAACCAGTTCCGCGAAATAATGCCAAGCGGCGGGAGGCGAGTAATTGAAGAGGGCCAGGGTTGTGAATCACGTATATCAGCAGAGCTACGGGCAAAGGTTGGCGCAACAGAAGAAAAAATATATCAAGCATTCAACTGCTCTGCAGAACCAGAAAATCTTCATTCAGTATCAGTTAGTCCACTATTTCTGTATATGAGTACCAAACATGCACTTAAAGTAAGGATTTAAGATATGTTATCGATAAATACTGAGAGTAGTATTTAGTACACATGTAATAAAGTAAGGATGATATGTTATCACATAAATACTGCGAGTAGTATTTAAAAATGAATGCGCTAATCGTTGCAAACATTAAACATTACATTAGAATGTTTAAGGGACCACTTAGTCATCATCAGAACATAAATCAAGCCTGGACTTCTCTACGCAACGAACATTTGCCTACAATAAATCATATCTGGCATTAATTCTTATTTATTTTAACCATAATTGTATTTCTCTTGGCTCAGACAACATGTCTGGCTCAACACAAATGAAAATATATGCAAATTGATAGAACTTCCACATACTGATGATTACAATACGTCTAGTAACAAAATCAAATCAAGTGCATCACCTCGTCCATGACAAAGATCCATAAAAGTGCTACTAATGTCTGTAAAGGCTTTAAAAAATATACTCACATCATAAAAAAAATGAGACCGACAAATATTTCACAACATAAACTAGAAAAAAAATATTCAGTATTTGTAATAAGAAAACAACGCTACACCCGGAAGCCGGGTGTCGAGCTGCCTGCCTATTAGTTGTAGTTGTTATTATTGTCGGGGACCCATTTAAGTTTTTCCCATCTTGCGTACAACCACCACCATCGTCGTCGACTGCCTGATTTGTTGCTGCCACCGTCATCGTTACCCCACTTGTCGTCATCCTTGAATTTGGCGCGCGCGATCTATACCTACCCGAATTCATCACAGTATACTAGTGCACATTTGCAAGCATAGTTTTATTAGACTACTTAAGAATACACCATCCCCTCCCTGTATGCTGTACTGTACAGATACGATTACAGTGCATGCCAGTGTGTGGAGTAGAACCACAAACACAGCTCCGTTCATTGCATTTGAAAAATAATTCGCCCGACAGAGGGAAATACAACAAAAACTCAACCCACAAGAGGGAAGCAAATAAATTACAGTTTATTGGGTCAGAGTGAATACTTATAAATAATAGCATAGCGATGGTGCAACATAAAAAATTAAGAAAAAAAAAACCCCGATTGATAGGAATAGTAGTAAAATGCAGTGGTGCCAAATAAAGAGAAAGTGAATCACAATGCTTTTGTACGACAGTGGTTTCTAGGATTTCAAAAATTCTGGTATTTTGCAGTGAAATTTTCTTTACGAGTTTTTTATTATCAATACAAATAAAAAGCTAGTGTTTTGTTTCTAGCCAAAACGTTAATTGTTTCCAAAAAAAAAAAAAAACAAATCAACTTATTAAACTACAAAATACAAATTCTTATTGAAAGAACACGTTCTGATAAAATAAAAACTCAGTCAGCTAAATGAAATTAATAATAAATACCAGTGTGAATTATTGTTTTATTTCGAACAAAAAAAAAAAACGACAGACTGTAATGTGCTTTAATTTTTTTAATCAGGCGCGAACAATTCGTGCAACAAATTCGAGCAGATACAAGTTTTAAATTTTATATTATCTTATTAATATACATTTGATCAAAATTAGTTTAACAACTTGGATTTTATTTAAAACTGTCTCCTTTTTATCTTCTAAAGTATATATATCTTTTTCAGAGATCCGTTTTTCAGATCGGCAACCCATTTTTTTTTGGCGACAACCAATCTGACAGCTGACGTCTGATACAAAATTAGCCGAGCATTAATAATAATAAATTTTAGTCTCCGCTTTAAATTGATAGGAGCGCCCTAAATATTGTCTATTAGCAGGGCCCGAGAGGACCTGGGGTTTGATCATCATGTTAAATAATTTGATTGAAACAATTAATATGCAGCTGAGGACACATAATATATTTACTTTGTATTCGAATATTATTAATGCAAATATGTTTTTAAATATTTTAGTTTACACATATTTCTCATTTTATTGAAACGTAAAGCTAGATCACATTTACTGTAAAGCACACTAGTAATTACTAAACATTTTTTAGATATTTTTATAAGTATACCTTAAATATATTAGAAGTTTAGGAAGGTATTTCCTATTAGTTGGAAAATGAGGTATTCAAATCCGAGTCAATTCAACAAAAATAAAAAATATTAAATAAACATAGATATAGATAAACATAAACATAGGAAGCAACAAAAAGAAATTCAAAATAAAGTTTTGGAAATTATGAGCAATTGGTAAATATACCAACAAAATCTGTTATAGTTAGTAGGAGAAATGAAAGCAGAAAGAGAAAGCGCCTCAACAATAGTTTTCTTTCTTTTTCTTAACCGCTTTTTTCTAAGTTCAGAATGACAATGTTTTCCTAATATGAAAAAAAATTCACTAAATAGGCACAATAGGCGATAGAATCGAGCGCCGCCTTGTGATTGCTTTTTGTGTTTTAAACTCTAAAACGTTTTTATTAACTCTCTTTGCCGGTTCGTTTGTCTGTTCGGTGCAAATTTAGCAAAACCTCATCAAGATTTTTAAAATCGGTTAAGAAATTCACTGAAAAACATAACAGTTTAAATAAAAAAAATATTTATTTAAACCCTACACGAATTTTTATAGCTATTAAAAATATTCAAGAGAAATTATTTCATACTTCTAAAATATTTTATCAACACTCCATTTTGTTAACTAAAAATTAACAATTTTTTAATGGAAAATTTGTCACACTTTAAAATAATCAAATACATATTGCTTTTGTTTTGTCGAAGTTAAAGTTAAGTTACTTATCATTAAAATTTACTTCTATCAACCTCAAACTAAAAACACATGCATAACGGTTTTTTGTTAATACCCGTATTTAAATTGACATTAAAAAAAAAAATAAGAACAAAATCTAGGGTCAAAGTTGCGAGACGGTTATAAAAAATGGCTTAAAAAACCTTACCCCTTTTTTGATTGACCAACCCCCACTGTTCACTATGCATATTTCCTAATTCATTCAATTGTAATATTGTACTCGAGCATAACACCCCCATACCGCATTTGAGGGTAGCTACTGCCGGATTGCATGCCATCATAATGTCAGAGCGTAACAGGGTGGCAGCAATACGTGATTGTTAAAATCCATCCTAAGCCAACCAAGCCAAGCAAAGCAAAATAAATGAATTTAAACAAGAGAAGTAGCGTAATGAAAAAGAGAATACTACAGCAACCAACCAACCAACAGCACCAGCACTATAAAGGAGATTGCACTACTAAATTATATGGAGCACATGCCTGCACAAATACACAATCGGAGTGGGGGACGAAATATATACCAACAACCCCACATAATAGAACAGAAGATACAAGAAGGAAGCAAAACCTGACCTATGGCAACTTTTAACCTATTTATTTTGAATCCTTTCAACAACAGCAAAAAAACGCAAAAAAAATACCAACAGTTCGTGTACATGACGCTGACGATAGTGATGATGATTATGATGTTGATGGTGTCACACAAGACACACAAGGCCTCCGCCTCATCTAAAGAAAAGCCAAACTGCACTTGCACCAGCCAAGCCAGATAAACTGAAGGGGTGTAGGTAGGAGTAGCGTATCAGTGGATGTCATGTTTCCTTCACCCGATTCTATAGTTTTGTTTGTTTGCCCCTTCTCGGTGAGAATGAGGCTATTTATACATACATACATAGATATGGTTTTCTTTGTTTTTTGTGAATTGAAATGAACTTCTCTTTGCGCTAATGGGACCTATATTTGAAATTCAACTGGCAGACTGTAACGGGGGTGTGCGCCGGTATAAAGCACCAGACAACTTCCTGCACGCATGCAATTTGTATGTGTTACACACAATTAGTAGTTAGCATGTCATCGTCCCTTTGTGCTCTTCTTGCAGCAGTAGAACGAATCCATTTAAAGTTCAAGCTAAAAGCGTGAACGGATTTGGTTTAGATACTGGTATAACTAAGCTGGAGGGCATCTACCGATGGGGATATGTATGTATGAATGACGTAGAAATGTTTAGGGGTGCTGTGGCCGACCAGGAAGAGATTAGAAAGTAATGCAAATAATAAATAGTGCATGAAAAGATGTGGTACCGGAACTCTCTGTCTATGTGTGTTTGACTGAGAAAATAGGTTTGGATTAAGGAAATCATGGGACTGAATGATTTAAGTCAACAAGATAATGATCAGCGGATTATTTTAATTTAAGACTTTGATCTAAATAATATAAATGTTATGGAAAGCTATTGTTAATATGCTTACTAATTTTGTTTAGAACAATATAAGCTTTAAATATTATGCTACTGCGGTTTTTGATTTCATTCGCTTTATTAAAACTATTACCCCTGAACAAATGGGAAACTATGAATGGAAATTTATGTCCTAGATTCATCAAGTCATAAGGTAAAAAGTAAAAACTGTAGTTGGACGGGAAGAGGCCTTTAAAGTGTGACAGTTTTTCAAATGACCACATACTCGAAAGAGTTCGTTGACTTGAAGTTCGTTATAACGCTTCATAGATACTGCTTTATTTGGCATACCTTCGCTTCGCTTCTCCCATTGCACCTACCACATATTTTTTATATTTTAGAAGACCTGTTTAGTGGTTTGTGTGCTGTAGTAATGAGCGAGTGCTCTAAGGATCGATCCCCGTAAAAACTAAATCGAACTTGGCATGATATTGTAGGTTGTAGGTTCCATTCGATCCAAAAGAAATTAAACCTCATACTAACAAACGGTTGTACTTCGTTGTGCAGAAGTTTGTTATATAGAAGTTCGACAGTATACTGCCCCTTAAAATGCTTAGTAAAGCTTTTTTCCTTTCTGCTTTTCTCACGTCATAACAGCTGACGAGGGCTCAATAGTTATGTGTGCTGGACTAGTAACCGAGGGATCTCTGGTTCAACCCCCACCTCACGCGAACGTCAAAAAACCCCCGAGAGTCTTAACTGAAAAAGCTTCTCGTTCCGTTCAGATTCGGAATAAAACTGCTCCCTTCCATTTGTCCGAAAAATTATTACTCACACAACCGAATAGTTGTGAGAAGCTTGGCATATATGAACATTTTGCGCCAACTCTGAAGTACATATAATTCCGCAGATAACGAATGCTTTAAAGAAAAATATTTTTGAACACTCGAAAAGTAAGAAGAATATTAGCAAAAAAAACGGAAGCTATTCCTTTCCTATTCACCGGACGGAACTTCCGCTGTAAATCATTGATTCGATTAATTGATTAAATCACATTTGCAAGCATTAACAATAATTACACGCATACAAAATAGCGTGTTCTGTTACATTCATCCAGCGACCTCAGTAGCAAACTCATTTTAAAATATTCGATTATTTGAATAAACATTTTTCAAAAAGTATTGTGTTAAAGCTACTTTTTAGAACCAAAATATTTAGTAATTGTGACAAAAGCACATCCAATTTGTTGCTGCTTATCCATACAAATTAACACTTAAGTCCAACAATCAAAGCTGCATTGCATTGCAACTCAATTATGTAAAATGTGTGATTCATGTCGACCTATTAATCTAAACCGCAAAACATTTCTAGAATAACCATTCATTGCAAAACTCTAAATACAAACCAAGTATTCAGCAAAATACTCTAGTAGTAAAAATTATTACCCAATACCTCCTGACATAGTTTAAATAAAGTAAAATTTGCTGACGGAAAACTTTTGACATTCAGTGTCGTTGTGTCAAGTTGCAGACACTACGTACATTGAGAACAATTACCCCGTAATCCACAAGCAAAGCGGTCTTCACCACCCACCATACGTAAATCGTTCTACTACTAAGTTAAGGTAGGGTAGTGTGCCCACATTGTGAAAAACATTTTGCACTCGTGCATTTTTCATTTCATGATTTCATCCACCCAAGACAGAATGGGGGCTAAATTTGTCTCAAAGCTCCAAGAAGAGCTTTTTATCTGTCTGACAAGACGAGGTCTTTTCCACAAGAGGCACACTCGTATCTATTGAACGGTTTCGCCGCTAAATTGGCACTGACTGTGAGCCGAAGCCGATGACAGCGCGCAAAATGTCTACATTCTATTATTAAGTATTTTTTTTATTTTTATTTGTTCTTCGTGAAGTGTAGCGACTCGTATATTAATCGGAAAAATGTTAGTGTAGGTCAGAGTAGTGCAAAAAATAAAACTCATCATCGTTGTGCATATTAAAATTGCATGTGCTAGCATAAATCGACTGTGGGGCACGTTTTGTGTGGACAGAGATTTAAAGACAGAATGAATATACATTATAATTTAAATGTTCTTGGCATAGTGTAGAGTGCGAGTATAGTATCCTAGGAGGTGAGGGAGAAGATTATAAACATAGTATTGAAAAACGGGGGCGTTCTGTTGGTTAGATAGACTGTTAGTAAGCATACATGCTGTGAGTGACGGTTTTGGCATAGATTTCGATGTGCGATGATATAAATGGTTTTTCATTTATATTTACTTATTTTAATATTTTGATTTTTTTTTATTGTTCCTGAAGGGGTTTAACATGGTGTTCTTGGAAGGGGCTTACGAGTCCAAGTTGTGGGCAGTAGTGGTAGTAGTTGAATGGAAATTGTTTACAAACATTCGATGAGAAAATGCATCGATCTAAATAAAAATTGAAGAATCGAAGGCCAATTCCGAACAAGGTGATACTTAAGTCATTCATATTGCGCGATATGAGAAATATGATGTTTTGAGGTTTATTCACATTAGTGGCGATGGCGATGGCGAATGGTATGGCTACACTGCTGAGACTTTGTAATTATGCCTAATGGGTAAATTTGCGCACAATTGAGACTTTCTTTTAAAGTTTACCTAATCGGCAGAAAATTTGAATTTTGAAAATTAAATAATAATGTGAATCATACAACTAAAATCAATCTTGTTTATTTTGTTCCCCTTCCCCTTCAAAAATATCCCATATGAATTAGGTTCTTTATAGCGAAATTCTCTAGAAATTCTCTTTATAAGGAACTAAATTGTTTCGCCCAAAATCAAAAATGTTTCTTTATAACGAAATGTCAAATTTGAAAAAAAGAACTTCCTATGATTTTTTGTTCCTAATTTTAAAAGGGAACTCCCAGTTTTGCCAAGAATTTTCTTAAAAGGAATGTACTATGTATCGATGTATGAACAAGTGTACATGTGTAGAAGAAATTTTACACATATCAACAGGTCAATCGGTTGAGTTTTCATTCTAAGTTCGTGAAACGTTTATACGAAAATGTCGAACGACAAGGCTATTTAACTTTCAGAGAAATTATCGAATATTGAAAAAGTTGTTGCAGACATATTTTAGTGTTTCATTTAGAACATTGTCGACAATTTTTAAGAAAGAAGTAAAAAATGTAAAATTTGCCGAAATAAGTTCAAACAAAAGCTAAAAAAAACTAACTAACAAAACTGTTCAAGTACAATCGAAAATTGATATGTTTGTAACGAAAAACCTTATAGTTTCCTTATAAAGAAGTTTGACAGTATTCAGATTTTCTTTGTGGAGACGATATTGATAAAAATATTTGTAAATAGAATTGCATTAGGCGATTGAAAGAACTGGAAACCGATAACACCGACCAAAAAATTATGAAGTTTTTGAAGAATTTTTGGATCAAATAATTCGTTCCATTCGTCGCAAAAATAAAAACTTTTAGATGGACATTTTGCAGTAAGTATTAATTTCTTATAATAAAAATGTTTACTCATTCAACATATGTTTACTTATTTATTTTTAGTATCATATTTATTTATTAATCAATTTATTTATTTATCTTTTTACTTATTTAATTATTTATTGAATAATGTATTTATTTAGGATATTTAATAATTTATTGAATTATTAACATAAATACATACAAGTTTATTTATTAGTTAATACAAATCTATTTTTTGTCTTATCTTATCTTTTTTTTTTTTATTGAAGGTTTTTTATTTATACCTATCCTATATACAAAATAGTATTTCTCTAGAATGATAAAATTCGAGTTATAAAAAATCTCTGTAAAATGAGCAATAGCAAAAATCTTGTAACGTTCTTTTTTATGCGAAATAAAAAACTAAACCAACATGTGAGCATTTATTGCATGATCGATTTGATAAGGAGCTCTAGAGCGTAGAAACACGAAAATGCCTCAAGACTTGTCTTCTATATAATATATAAAACAAAATTGCATGTGTAAAACCGCTCATAACTCGAAAACGGATCGTCCGATTTGAATTATATTTTCTTGTTCTGTTTGTCCTATGCCAAAAACCTACATACAGCAATAAAATTTTAAAGCGAATTGATTTTTTTTTAATTTTGAGATTGTATTTTGGAGAAATGATTTCGAAAAAATCTTATCTTTCTTTTTTCCCCAGAATGCACACAACATTGAACGATGAGTTCTCATACAGTTCTTATTCATTGGACCTATTTGGTACGAGGTTCCAGGTGTTCGGTTATATAGACAATTCAGGAGTTTTATGTTCGGTGTCCAAAAAACACAAATTATAAGAAGGAAAGTGAAATATTGAATATCATACCGCACACTCGATCGAATTAGGGGTGGTGAGTAAACAAGGTATAGGAATAACTTTGAGCCCTATCCGCAGTAAGTGAAGTAAGTTACCCAGGAAGTTACATAGGGTCAGAAAGAAGACTGTGAGGAGACCACGGCCATAGTCGTCGGAGAGCCCTTACGACTCTTGATCGGTATCGAAAATAATATTCAGTGTAAAAAAAGGATATACTGCCTCGACTACTGAACCGCTCAAAAAATGGTTAATCTTAGTATCGATGAATTTGTTAATTATGACATTGAACCGAATTCCCATAACGAAAAAATCTCCCAATTTATATTGGATTTTGTAAAAAAAAGTTGTTGTTTGGTTTTTGTCTCAAGTATGTATGAGTACATTTTTATTTTTATTTTTTTTTCAACATTTTCATGAAAATATTAGTACAATAAGCTGGCTCTTACTTTTGCTTTTGATGGCGCTACAGTCCGGGGTGGACCAGGACCGCTGCCTCTCTAGACTGGATAAAGAAATTGGTTCTTAACACAGAAAACACTAACTTATCTCAAAAGCGGCTTGGTTCGGCATATTTTCTGTGTGAATACTGGAGGAATCTAAATATGTAAACGAGTATAACAGAACACACAGCGAATCGCAGTTGTAAGGACCTTACAACTCAAAGAACATAAAACAGAAAATTACTCTTATGATTAAAATGCGATACACTTATGTATCCATAGTTAAATCTTAAACAACTTTTGAGCCTGGAACCCCTGTTAAGCTCAAAAACGAGTTAGCCAAAACTATTCTTATACCAAGAGAAAGCAGCACGTTTAAGCCTGGTTCTTTTGACAATCGAACATTCTTGAGTTCTATAATAAAATGGATAACAAATAGGCCCAGCATCTCACAACCTGCTATTGTGTGGGTTTTTATTTTTGGAAAAAATGGAAGGGACCTACAACCTAAACGGCTAAATGAAAAGCTCTCTTAGGACAGTTATGTTTTTGAATGTTTGCCAGCTTAGTAACACTGGATTAGGTCCTACTTAAATTAAAAGCTTTTTCTTTTTTCCAAATGTAGTTGCTATCTAACGATAGCAAGTTTACCGCGATAACATGAATGTCGATAAAAAAAACTCTGCGAAAGCAGCCAAAAACCTATTCTTAAGTGGAGGCCAAATTGAGGTCAGAAAGCTAAGTCCATTATCAGTTCTTAGAAAAATCACTTTCATACACTAAACAAATTGTAAAACAATTTCTTGAAGACCTGTCAACATGTATAAACATAATTCCGACGAACCCTTCCCACCCAAATTAGGCAGCATTATGTTGCAACAATGACATACCCCCCCGTAAAAATTCGTCCAATGTTCCCTTCAAACTAATTTCTTTATATGGTTATTCACCTACGCATATCTTAATTGTTACAACAAAGCCAGACACACAACAAATTAGCTGCAACAGCACATACTTAAGGAGTGTACCACCTCGTCTATAATATAGTTGGCATGTATTGTTATCTTGTCATATGTCCGCTTAGATGTCAGCTGTATTTTTATATACGTTCTATGACTCCCGATCGTCAAGCACGTATATCTGTGTACAAATAGATAAATGTATATGTAGACACACAATTAAAAAAAAAAAAAACACAAAACAAGAAACAATATTCATATCGTACGTCTGCCAACATGCGGGGGTACGCACATCCATATAGAAGCTCCGCGCCACATGCGTGTGTAGATACTTTTTTTTGTTTCTATTTCAAATTTGACCTATTTTCATTATCAAGCGCAAGATTATTCTAAACAATGATAGGCGATATATATTCACTTAGTTTTATTACTTCTAATTGTCTATATAGCTCTGGCCATACTAATGCAGTGAGTAGCTATGTGCAATTGTATCTACTTGTATACGATGATGATAGAGATAATTTCGATTTGGTAAGAACAACAAGAAAATGTTAAACATTTCTTTTTGGGGTGAAAAATCGCACTTGATTGTAATAAAAGTATTCCTGAAGTGAGCAACAGATCGATTTGAAAATGCAGTTAAATAATATGGTGGAGTCGGGTAGGTGTTTGTGCTGGTTAAGTAAAGGCGATGACCTATGGGTGTGAAAGTAGAACAGTACTTTTGTTATCACCCTTGATGTAACGATGTGACAAGTAGATACTGTATATGTTTTAACATGGAAATTGGAGAAATGTAATTTGCTTGTCACCTCCGTAATTATTGTTTTTATTGATGGTGGTCTTTTGTTTTGCCATGATATACTGCGATTAATAATCAAAAGATTAAAATTTGAACGAGATAAGGAAATTAAATGACCTAAATTTGGGCAGTTTTTTTTTTTTGAGGGCATATGAGTCGGGTAATTATTTTATTTACATAAGCAGCATTGATACCAATAGGAGCTGTTAAATTTTAACATGAATAAAAGCAGATGATGTTTTATTGTTGCAAGCATGTATATTTTCCGGAAAATTGCTGATATTAATCAGGTGCACCCATATTAACAAAAATATTGACTGAATCTAAACTGAATGTTAACCAGAACAGAGTGACTGAGTGATAAATTTATAGTGCACTCGGGAAAACGTCAACGCTCGTTTACGTCAACATCCCAAAACGTCAACCCTCTTTTTTTTACATTGCCTACTCTAAAACGTCAACCCAACCACAAAGCTCTAAAACGTCAACTCTGAATAAAACAAAAATTTTGAATTTAGCAGCAGTTAAAATACACAAATTTGTACACACAAACATTTATTTTATGAAATCATTTCTGAAATTGGTGATTCCCCTTATAAGTAGAGTAGAAAAGTAGTTGCAACTTGAAATTGAGGAGTTAGAAGTGCTCGATGATGAGGAGAACGATTTAGATACAAATGTGCAGACAATAAAACCAAGCGAAGCCGTCGAAATATTAAACAGGGCTTTGGATTGGGCTCAATGCGAGAATGTTGAGCAAAATGACTTAAATGTATTAAGACGTTTAAGAGAGAAGGCTCTCTTCCAAGTGTTGGAAAGAAAAAAGCAGCAGAAAAAAATAACCGATTTTTTTTAAATGCATATGTGTGCATGTACAATTAAAAATATGATCTCATTTAAAATGTATTCTTTTGGTTCTAGTTGTGTTCTATGTTTCTAGTCAGGTTGAATGCCTTTTTTGTTTCCTTTTTGAATTTGTTTATGTTTGATTTTAGTGTATAATTAATAAAAACTTTTAAAAGCAGATGTTTTTTATTTAAAAATTTTACATTCGTAAACGTGAACAATTTTTTAAACGTCAACACCCGCGGTTTTAATTAGTTGACGTTTTCCCGAGTGCACTGTACATATATAAGGTCCAGGAAGCTTTGAAATTTGTACCCCTGTTAGCAAACAAGTTCAGGAAGATTATTTCCAAAGCAGGAATGCTATAAATATAAGATATTTTCCACTTGCCAGAACCTTGTTTCTAAACACCTAATGTGAATTGTTAGACACTTTGCTTCCATTTTCAGAAAGGAAATGTTGGCATTCAGTAACAGCATTAAAATGACGCTAATTCACTTTCGGTTTTTTCATGAAATAAATTTTGTATACAATGGCGAAGCGCTCATAAATTTACTGGAATGCAAGACTTGGCATACGTTTAACATCAATTTAAATAGACTTACTTAATTAGCACTGCAAGCTGCAGCGATTTCTGTAGCTTTGGCTTAATCTTAGTATTTAAATCAAGTGATTTTTTATACCGCAATCTGGAACAATGAAAGCTTTTTATTTCATTCCTTATCTATTGTTATTCTTTTACTACCGACTTTAAATCATTATGAGCAATCTCTAATTTCCGCATAGGTAAAAGAATTGTCGGACTTCTTGCAACTACTTCGGACTGGACTCAGGGAACGGCTAGTATTATAATAAATAATGTTAATTGTTTTTTCTCTCTAACAATCTTCATTATTGATTTCTATTGTTAAATTTATACAAGGAGCTGGAATTAAGCACGCTACGGAGCAATCAAGCAACTTCTTTTTTATCACAGTTAAGCACCTGAAAAAAAATTTCCCAACGCCTGGGAGTACTTGCCAAACATCTGATTATAACTGTCCTAAGAAAGCATTCGTCCTTAAAATTAAACTCACAAAACCGAATTGTTGCAAGATAGTTTGCCTACGACACGTTGTTCCGAATACATGTTAATTTTTAAACACAAATTTTTTAAAGTCAATTAAAGAATGACAAACGTTGTAAAATAAATAAATATCTATGTTCATTTAAATAAAACTTAATTAACAAAAAAAGGATTTTGAAAATTTAACTGCCGACATATTTAATATTAGTGAGGTACACCGGTGGCGTATACTTGTTTTTTTTTTTGTCTTTAAAAATCTTTTTTTTTTTTGGTAAAAAGTACATTTGGGACTTATTACCATGGAACAGAGATCTATCAGATTCGCTTCGGATGTATAAACTATCAACTCTGAATCAGGTTTGACCGGAAAATGGTTATCTGTATAGGGTGCATTTTCCGAATTCTTTCTTCGTCCAACAATGATTTTAGCTATATGCTATATGATTAAACTTAACTTCTGACGACAGAAAAGCGTAGTTCTGTCTATCTAAATGTTACCACTGGTTACAGTTTAAACGGCAGATTGTATTAAAAGTTGAGATCTATGGCCAATTTTTGCACAAATAAGGAATATCAGTACCCATGTTCTCCAATTATCACATTGATATATTTACCACTAAAACGATTTAGCTTCTGACAACCATCCGTTTTTGGGGATATTTTTTTTATATATTTTGGGATAGGAGAGGAAAGTACCTTAAATTGTATGCCGAATTTAAACGGCAGAATTGGGGAGCTTTCTTTTGCCAATTATACTCTCGGATCCTTGTCATATCCTTTTACATTTAGTACAATATCTGATTAATGAGGGACCAAGCTCATGAGCCTTCAATTTCAATAATACATAATTATGCACTCAAAAATTGTATTTGTTTTGCAACATTGAAGTTTTGGGTAATTATTTCTTGAAAATATAAATATATTCGACCATTTAAAACGACTTTGCTTTGAGGAAATAGGGAGCCAGTCTAACCCAGGGAAAACCTTAATATCATGTTATCATTTTGTTCCGTGCATGTCCTATTTTCAGTCAGTTTGTCAAGAGTATATTTAGCAAACCAACTGAAAATTAATTTTGAAACGAAAACGTATATAAATTGTTGCTAAAACTCAAAAAAGTAAAGTTTGTGGGTTACCAATAATTATTTGACTACTGAAAAAGGTACATATAAGAAAATACACATAGTACAAAATAAAATCAATTTTGGATGAGTAATGTTGTAGTATACCTACAAAAATGATGTTGAAATGCATAATGAAGAAGGATGAGTGTTAGGAAATATTTCAATTAAAAGTAATTTACCTATGGAAGTCATGTTTGTAATTTTTTTGCTTTTTAGTTCAAAATTTTGTTCAATTTATGAGGAATTTTGAAATTTTGTTTGCCAATTTGTTTTGTAAATTTTCTGTGTTGAATTTCGAATCTTTCTATTTTTTTAAGAAATTTAGTCCGAATTGTTGAGCCAATTTATTGAATTGTATCAACCAAAGTTCATTATTGCCAATTCATATTTAAATTTCCATTTAAATTTGAAGTAGAAAAATATTTATTTAATTAGATAAATTTGTATACTAACGGCATATGGGCATACGCGATTTTTTTCTATAATAACAATTAAAATTATTATAGTGTATATTATTATTATTATTGCATTTTGTACATTTGCTAATCAGCTTTGCGTCACTGTTATTACATTTCTTCAGTAATGTTTTATTCAATGGGCTTTTTATGATTGACGTTGCTGTGGCTGGTTCATCAATTTCGGTGGAGTCTTGATAAATATGTGAATTTGTATCTGTTGTTGATAAAAATGTATCGGAATTATTGCAATTGTCGAAAGTGAAATTTATATTGTTTGTGCCATTTTTTGTTGGTGAATGATTATTATCAACTGCTGGTTGTTGATCATTGTGGTTTTGTTGAAAGTTATCATCGCAATCATTGATTAATGAATTGTTGTAACATGTATTAGTCGTATTTAATCCTACGGCTTCCGATGGATTTGTCTTTATATCGGCCAATTGGTTGGCTGACATTTGAGAGAATTTTTGGTGTTTGTTTGATTTTCTCTCGAGGTTTTTGATGGATAAATATATTTCAAAACACTCCAAAGTTGCTTGTGGTTGTTACATTTTTTTTTTGGTTAAGAAAAAAAATGTATATCTCACAAAAATAGAAAAAAATGCGATCAGTCTTTAATTTTTTTTATTTTTTTTTAATGCACATGAATTAAGGCGGATAAATCAGAAATGCGGAAATGTTTATTTAAACACATTTTTTTGTTATTTCACTTAAGTCACTTCTCATTAAGTCTTTTCGTTAGGACGGAATATATATTTTATTTTGTGTGTAATTGGATCAGTCGTAGACACTTTGTTTTTCTGGTTTTAATGAACTTTCAGTCAAATATCCTCTCGTAGGTATGATAGATCGTAGGTATATCCACTTGGTTCACAAACTAAATATCCATTGACGCAGTCTAATAATCATCTTTCACTTAATTACAACGCAATTGTAATTATTTAACTAAAAATAAAACCGAAAAGGAACACAAACTCATAGAAATTTGGCAGCACTTTACACTATTTAGAATTCGAAAACGATGACAGAAAGTAACCCCGTTCTGTTCGCTTTTAGTTCGAACGTCGACACTATTCTATTTGTCAGATTTATTTTTCGGCAAAACAAATTAACAGGAAATCCACTTCTAACTGATGTGTCAGTTGGAAATTCAAATCGCAAAAATCCACTGGCTCGCGATTCAATTCTCTTGGGAATGGTGTATCCAAATAAAAACGCAAAATCAACCGTTATTAAGAGCAAATCTCAAGAAATCGGTGCATAAACGTTATGCAATATTTGCACTGTATTGTCGGTAAACATTTTTCGAACGAAGACCGTGAAACATACTATTATCTTTGTTTAATGAATTTCTTATAGATTTGAATGCAAAATATTTTTTTTTCTAAATGAAAGGAAAACTGTTAGTTTACTCCGCGCCCAACGTGCGTACATACGAACGGAATAAAGTGAAATGAAAGGAGTACATAATGTGCACAGAAGAAAGCACACACAACAAGTCACTCACTCTCTCACTCTCCGTGTGTCTTCCGTGGTATTTCTATGAACTAAACTAACTTTGTGCCGCTGCCGCACTATGTTTTGGCCTGGCTGTTTGGCTAGCTAGCCCCTGTCTCTCTGTTTTGTGAGCCGTTTCGGTGCCCCCCTGTTGAGGAATCTATGATAGTTCGATTACAAACGAACCTAAGAAGCAACACACAAAAAAGAAAACTAAAACAAAAGTGGAAAAAATAAAAAATAAAAATTTTAATTATACAATTTTCCATAGATACATGTTTGTATATGTACGATACAGTGTATGCACATTTATTTGTTGCAGTTTCTTGTGTTGCAGATACACACAACCCCGTCGTCAGAATACCCATTTTCTGTTCCATACAAGAGTGATAGCTAACCAGAAAACCGACAAACCTACCCGCCATGCCGAAGAAATGAGGAAAAGCTAGCAACATCAGGAAAAAAGTAACCGCGCGGCAGCATAAGCATAACATTTCCCCGCTGCCAACAATGACAGCCAACTGCATAATACTTCACTTCCTATATTTGTTGTTTCGTTTCTTTCCTTTTACAGTTTTAATGTTCAATCGTAACGAAAGCGAAGCACAAATAAAAGAGAAACACCAAACGACAAAAGCAAAATAAAAGTATAAAAAAGTTCAATCTATTGCTAGCAGTTTTGTTGTCTATATGTACAAGTTGACACAGTTATTCAATTGATAGAGCGAACGACCGCTACCGAGTGAGAGTGTTAGTGCAAAACTACACCAATACCTATTAACAATTAAGTATATATATCTTTTGTACTGCCGACGGGCAAAAGCTTTCTCGCGTCTAGGGTGTATCTATACAATTGTATCTATGCACACGGTATTGGAGCATTGGGTGGGAGAAGGAAGAAATTAGTGATCGCTGGCAACATGTCTAGTGTTGCGAAGGGTGGAGACTTGTTTTCTTTCCTTTTTTTGGTGGAACTGTAGTGGTGAGTGGTAAGTGGAAATGGGTGGTTGGTTAGATGGTCAGAGCATTGGGGGATGACGGTTAGGTTAGTGTTTCAAACCAGGAAGAGACCTACTTTGGAAAGTATATCGAATTTTTAAGCGGGGGGTTGTTTAACCTGTCGGCTTTACTTGGAGTATTAACCGAACATGGGCATAATATTTTGCTGCGTTGGCTCTCTCACTGATAAGCTCAATCAGTAAAGCTTACCAAGCCAATAAGATAAACGCACTTTGAGTGCGTGGTTGGATTTTATTTTTCATTGCTGCAGATTAAAGATTTTCAGATATATAAAAGGTTTACAAATGGGAAGCTTTAATCAAATTGAACTGCAAATACAATAATAATAATATGATGCTACACAAAGCTACACCAGATTTATAATCCCCTCAAAGTATAGCACGCACTATTCGTGTATGATAATTACGAAGCCTGTCATATAAAACATAAACGTTACCTGGATTTGTTTTTAAATGGCAGTTTATTGATAAAAACTAAATGACGCTTCTTACGATATAGAATTACTGACTTAATAACATATTTTTGACAGCTAATTCGGTTCACCGGATTAAATTATCTGACCCCTCTTGAAAACTAAGTCTGGCCTTGTGTCATCGCTTATGAATAAGTATCCGAGATACCTAAACTTCTTCACCCGTTTCAATAGAAGAGATTTGTTCGCGTTCGTGTTCTGTTTCAAGTAAGCCAGGATTGTCCTACTGCAGATGGACACTAAATTTGCAGCAAATAAAATGAAAACATTATCACTACAACAGTTCGTTTCCGTAAAACATCTCTCGCCTTAAATAACTTGAAATTGAATCGCAAATCGCTTCTATTTGAAGCCATTTTGAACCGCAGGTCTAGCTCTGTTACATATCCCAGTTTTGTAACAGAATTACAGAAAATACTATTTATAACTTAAAAGAATGTGGGAATCTTGGGGATGCCACCAAACTGAAGATTCATGGTTCGGGAGGCTAAATGTAAGATGTATTATATTATTTGTCGAACCTTGGATATTACACCCTGGCCTAAAGTGTACAATTTGCCGACGACTTTTTTAATGCTGGCTCTAGGTGATTTTGAAACAGTAACGAGCCTCAAAATCTACTTTAAGCTCATATGACATCCGACTGTACACGATACATGTATATAGTTTCGTGAACTCTTGGACTTTTAAAAAGCACCGCTTCAATTTAAAGAAAGCTAAGTTGCTAGCTGACAACAGCTGGCCTTCGAATTATTTTATGAGTTTTCTACCGGCGATAATTGACACTAATTCTGTTGAAAGAGGCAATGTGCATTCCGCAGCAGCCATACTGTATGGCGTTGTCAGTTGCTTCATGGCCATCAATTGTTTGGTCAGAATCGTAAACGTAGAATCTAAAATTAGACAGTCGAACTATCATTTTTTGGGGAAAATCCGGCTCCGATTCCGGTTGCGCAAAAACAAATATCTTTTTAGTTTGGTATTTCGATCCAATAAACCAGCATGTTCAATATTGCTCATAATTTAATACATACACCTGCACCTGATGGTGGCCTTCGTGTAGTGGTTTCAGACATTACCTGTTATTTAGATTTGAGCTCCAGGAGACAGCAATACTCCGCTACCGATCTTAAACGTTCAGCTTGAATAGGAATCGGAGTCTGTGTACCTACCCCGGATCGCCTTTTTAATTACAAACGGGTGTCGAGACACTCGTTGAACATTCCGGCAACCAATTGTGTGCTAGTGTTTTAGTAGTCCCTAAAGGCTTTATTTCGGATACCATCCAGTTCTGGAGAAAATTTCTTACATTACAATACTTCAAGTAACTAAATCCTCAGAAAATGCAGTCCCGAGACGAAAAAAATGCCGGACCCGTGTACGTGTAGTGAAGGCATTCAAAAGCGCCATAATGCGAGTTTAATAATGATTAATGAATATCATTGGATAATTTGTGTGTAGATCTTTTTTTTCATTTTGCAGGGAGGGCAAAACGAGTTTTAACCCATAAAATGTTGATAGATTCTTATTCATATAAATTAGATTGTGGTTTTGGGTGACCTGTATAGAATGAGAATAACATTTTTCTTTCATAAATAAGTGTCAGTTGATCTTTATTTCATATAATATTTTCAGCTATAAAACATTTTGTTTCATAAAATAATAACTACAAAACTGTTATTGGCGTTTTTTTTTTTGTACTAACTAAATGCTCTCTTTTATATACGAACTCTTCTAATTCTCTGGGCAGAAAAACACCTGCAATTATGTACATGGAAATCTTATTTCTTCGCTAAAGGTGCTTCGGTACAAAGAGTAGCAAGTCCTGAAACACAAACTTGTGAAGATCGCGAGCGATGAAAATTTTGTATTCTTGTATTGACGCTAAAGGAACGTTCAGCACTTACTATAGTGACAGGTATGGTGCAAAATAGACGCAGACATTTGGGAACTGGGATATTCATTATTAAGTTGTCTAAAAATATCCAGCAAGCAAAGATACATGAGTCTCAAACTAATATACGCATTTGCAACTACTGTTGCAAAATAATATTAATTTAATATATATGTACTTCTGTTTCAAGATTTTTATATTTTAATTCCATATATTTCTCGAGCTCACTTTTCAGAATTAGGGACTTCCACTGGTCTCGAGGAGCCCTATCGAACGCACTTATTAAAAGATTTGACTACAACTTTGTAACTGCTCGCAAGTTCTTTGACGGTAAATACATACCCACCCACTTTTATTGTAAGAAGTTCTATTTTCGGTTTTGTGGATTTTCCAAAATATTCTCTTAAAATCATCACTAGCTTACAGTTACACTATTGCTACTGTAATACATCCGATATCCACGATATGCCAATTGCTAATCAATCAAAATCAAATTCCATCGACCATAACCCCCGCAAAAACATTTAAACTGCCCAATGTATCTAAACATGTTTATCTATACGCAAAACGCTTGAAACATTATCTGCCTATAAAGTTACCTATTCAAAAGCGCATTACATAAGCCATGTGGGTACGCACGACCCAAGACAAAAAAAAACTTCTCACCCAACGACTAGAAATAATTTGAATAACGCACAGCCCCAGCAGATGAAAGCACAGACTCAGTCACAGAGCTAGAGGAAAGAAAAAGCTTCAAAACAGCAACCCAACAGCACAGTATTGGGCATGCACAAGCACATACAGCATATGCCGGGAATATTTAATGCCCCCCACTGAGTACACCAGAGGAGTGCGTGTATTGGTACATTTCACTTTTATTTGCCGCATTAGTAAATGTAGGTATCCGTATAAAATGCTGCCGCCTGTATGCACTTACCACACACTGCCGTTGAGCTAGCTGGTGTAGGTAGGGAGAAAGTTTTTTTCTCTTCCTCATGTGCTTTCTTGTGTGTGTATGGATTTGGCATATATACTACGGGTTGGATCATTTGCTTAGATGCACACGGATAGCTGTGGGGATACTTATTTTTATCGCATGCAATATGAATTCGTTTAATAACCAAAATGTGTTATGCTATTTTTTTTCTTCCTTTTCTTTGGCTGTGTGTCTTTTTTTTGTAGGAAGCGATCCCAAATGCCTTTCAGGTTAAAGTAGTTGTTACACATTTTTGTTTTCCGCCTTTTTTGTGCAAAAGCAGAACTTTCACTTACATTTTGTTACGATAGCCAGTTTATTGGCGTTGCTGGCTGTTTTTAGTTATTCTTGTGGGGATGGTTGGTAGATTGGTGGTACCCCTTTCTTTTAGTTTTCTCATGTGAATGGTGCAATGATGATGGTGATGATGACAATGATGGGAGTCCATCGATACGAAGAAGGAAGTGAAACATAAATTGGTAACACAACAAGGTTCTTCTTTTTCGTTTACCGCTTTATTGCATTACGATTTAAATGCTACGATGAAATCGAAACAAGTTTGTTGGCCCTAATGAACAGCGACTTTGGCATGATTTTGTACAGTCGGCAGCAGAATACCGTTACTTGACATACCGAGAAAAGAAGATTGGTCACTGGCAACGGCAACGGCAATTCATAAAACGAAACTAAAAGTTCATTTTATAGCTTAGCACCTAGACGTGGACTGAACTGGTTTTTGTTCATTTGTTAGATTGGTTTGCAGTGACGGTCGGTGGCGGCGACTTGATTGGCTAATGACGGCAATGATGATGACGCTGCTGAGTGAAAATCCCTTTTGCTTTCGTTAGTATGGATAACACTTTTCGAAATGGTTTTCGGTGAATTGGCTACGCTAGTTTATTGAACTCGAAGAAGAGCTCGAATACGAGGTGGCTGCCAGAATGGAATGGAAATCATGGAGCGGGAGTAGGCTTTGTGCCTCTTTGCAGAAGAGATGTTTGTAGACGGAAATAGGAAATCGGTGGGATATTTTTTTGTATAATAATTCGTGTTATTCACATATTTTGCAAATTGCTAGATATTCTGCACGCGAAAAAAATTAGGGATGCTGAATTAGATTGTATTACGACAGGGATTGGCTTAGTTACTTCACATTCTGAAAGCGAAGAACTTAATATATATATACATATGTTTAAAAGTACAGTAGCAGGTATTACGTTTTTAACTTTTACGATTACATTTAAGATGTGGACATGAACTTATGCATACTCGAAAATTCCAGCTGTCGCAACTCGCAACTAAAACGCATTCCACAAAAAAAGTTGAATAGTTATACTTTTACACCTTCGCCAGTCTTTTGGTGATTCAACATTTAATCGAGAAATCAATTAATGTGTGCAACGCTGCTTCTCTGTTCATACCTTCCCTTTCACATGAAATTAACCTTCTGGTATTTCGGAGTAAAAAAAATTAATTAATATTTTTTTTTTGGGGTTAAATAGCGCAGCTCCCGCGTGCTCAGACCCCTTTTAAGTAAAGATGTCGTTGACTAAGGCAAATGAAGCTAGTCGATCTATTGTGTGCTATATAAAAAACTCTCACAATGACATAGGGCTTCAGTTGCACATCCATAACAGTGCTTTAAATTTAATCAATCTGTAATTATTAGGAACTAGGTGCTACTTCCAATTATAAAGACATAATCAGAGCGTTTTTCTCGGGGTCCCATGTTAAAAAAATTGTTAATATTGATAATATTTTATCATCTGTGATGAAATTTTTGGAAAAACAAACACAGTCTTCGCTTTAATGAAGCTTTGTCATTCATTTGGTCTGTATTTTATAAAATTAAGTTTTAAAATAAAACTATTTTTGGTTCGACAAAAAGCGTCTAAACAGCCTTTTACTTAGTTATCAACAAAATTGAGAATATATATCTATTCGTAACTTTTTTTTACTGAGAACGCAAAAGAGAGACTATAAATTGAAAAACAAAATCTTATTTGTAAGCTGTATCCCTATACACATTATCTGCCACTGAAGGAAACACCCTTATGGTGAATTCCCATGGTCCCATTTTGACAAACTAAATTTAACCAACTTCAATGTACGTGATGCATGATAAGTGAGAATACTTCCTATTAAAATTCCGTATAGTAATGGCTGCAAATATTTAAAACAAGTTGAAAACCGATTTAAAGGTGTTCTACACATAAAAGGGTCAACTGCGCAAAAAATGTGTATATCTAACTACATAAAAATAGTGTGCGATAGCCACAAAAGGATTTTAAATACTTGCGAGAAGCTTCAAGAAGCAGATTAGGTGCAAATAAAGGGACAGGGCTGATGAAGTGGCCATATGAATCTCCATTGAATGAGGATGGGTTGTCAGTATCATACCAAAGTGAATTTTTTTCTGCTTAACCAATTCTGGTGTTCTTATACATTTTTAGAGATCTCTGATTCGACATAAAAATATAAGTCTCAGAGAAATCTTAAATTTTGTAGGTAACTTTATGCACAAAAAGGATAAAAGGATTAAAAATTAATAAAACTTGTTATACGAGTACACCATAAAATGAAACAAAAGAAAGAAGGCATTTGAAATTTATTTTAACCTGACGAAATGTTATTGCAGTAAGGTAATTGTTATGTGATTAAAGAATAATCTTTGTCATTCCAAAAAAGCTTTCTCATTTCTGTAAAAATGGTTCAATACGGATGAATTAAAATTATTTAACAAAAGAAAATCCATACCGCGTGTTGACACTTTTACGGGTAAAGTAAGAGTACAAGGGCGATCCTAGCTTCTCACAGCCATTAGTTTTGTGTGAAAAAATAGCATGTAATGCTTTTCCGTGGATCGAACCTGAGACCCCCGTCTCTGTAGACAAGCAAACTAACTGCTCAGCTCATAACGATTCAAATAGAAATTAAATAATTTTGGCCAATCAGAAAAAATCGGTGATTTGATTTTTATTTTCATACAATGTTCTTTATTTATAGCAATTTTTCTATCGTTTTTTGCAGTTTTTTTTTGACAACCTGCAACATCCTTATACATCAAAATTAAAGATCGTTACGAAGTGAAGAATACGTTGCTACTCCCAAGTAAATACTCAAATTCTGCTTTCGGCGTCAGTAAGAAAGTTAATTTGACCAGCTTGAAACTTTGTTGTATGCTTTTGGTGTTCCCGCTCGCAGTTCCGTGTTTTACTGCAAGCATGATTTTCTGCATTAAGTAATATAAACATGTTGGTCTGAGTTCCCTAATTATTTTTATTGTGCCATTTGTGTGTTATTCAAATTGTCTAATGTTTCTTCTAACTCCGTTGGCTTTCTGCATTTATATTACCCACTTCACAAAGACATGTTGCGGTGGTGATTATCACAGATCAGGAAAACATGATTGAGGGAAGATTAAGCTCGAGAACTAAAGTCGGATAGTAGGGGTTTGAAGAAAATGCACAACAGCATGTTATAATATCCGTGGGTTAAAAAAAAGTTATTAAAAGATGCCACAAAGTCTATACATTTTACCTCTTAATTAAGAAGTTGCTGAGGTAAACAACATCGCTAGTCAATATTACCCATATCAGGGGTCAAGTAAAGTAATAGGGAGCTTTCAAATACTAGACAACGATAAACGATTGTGTGAACTCCGTATCAAGGTGGGTGTTCAGATGCCCGATTTGCATGGGATTCTATTTCCTATAAGGAACTTTTTATCTGAAGATAATCCTTTTGCATACAATCTTGCATTATTGGCGTGGATAATATTTTTGGTACATCCGAACAGAACAAATGTGAAATGCTTCACCAAACACGGATTTCCCTCCATTTTCAATGTAATAGTGCTCGTTTCCTTTTTTTGTGATTGTTTTGTTCCATTTTTGCAATTATTTCTTAAAATATAGTCCCAGTAGAATCCAAAATCATATTTATAACTATGCGGCTGGTTCACGTATATAAGTACTTAGAAACAATTTATAAAAGATCCTTCTCTGTCATAAGTATTCACAAAATTCCTTATCTGATGTTTTTTTATTACTTTAAGTGTAGTGCTTAGAAAAGAATTGAACATCGAATTTGTTGGTACCTAACTTTAAATCCGTACGAACTTTTGTAAAATTATTTTCTACACTTCAACATAAACGTCCAATCTTTAACTGCGATAACTTTGTAATGAATACAGTGCACTGAAGATCAATGGAATACAAAATCACGACATCTAAAATTGAAAGTGTCAAAATTACAAGAATATAAGTGCAGCTTATCTTGAAATGAAAAAAACAGAAACAAACTCATTTACAGGTCAAAGTGCCCACATTCCGCAACTTCATTTCGCCCAACTGCATTCGGTTTAAATTAAAAGTCCAAATCTGAGGTGATCACTGATCAGAGAAGGGCTAGCAGAAGCTACCGAAAACGGTATAGGTATTCTTTTAACAAAATTTTCATCGCATACACCGCTTTTACCGTGAACCTCAGATGTTTTATGATCACCTTTGCATTAATAAGGTTCGCTGACACTGAAGACCTTAAACTTAAATTTAATTTGCTCATACATAAATAATGCCCATCATCTCTGCATTTCTATGGCGTGTTATTGCCTGTGGCGGAAGTTGACAATGAAATGAACAAACTAAATATTTATGCTGACTAAATTATAAAAAAAAATTTACATGAAACAATAATAAAACTATGAAAGCCAAAATGATTCACAATAACAACCAAAGAGATGCAAAATTTACATACCCGACCACACAGCTGGGCCTGGCATAGTATGTGATTCCCGTGGCACCTTAATAGACGTATTTTTAATGGCTTCCTCACTCGCGATTGACATAAATTTCGCGTATTAATCGGGAGATGTTTTGCACATTCACTTTTCTCGAACGTTCCTTTCAATCTTCCTCAATGACTTCTGCAATATATTTTCTTTCCTTTTGTCATAAAATCATTGTTGCATCGTTATGCACTAGCTCCAATTATAATTGAACAAAATTTTCACATTTGGCTCCTCTAAGTTTTGTACATCATTTCGAAAAACACATTTCACTTAAAAGTGCACTTTTCACTTTCAGTTTGAAATATATCCTTTAAAATTGAATCATATCCGCGGCGCACTTTATCAATTTCGGAGAGTTTCAGCGAAAGGATCACACACATTCATCCTGATACAATGTGAATATCAACACAAGAAGTAATCCAGAAAGGAAAATATTTTTTATTTGAGACACTTTTTTCTGAAAAACAAATTTAAACGTCACTTTAGGAGATATGCGACTTAACAATCAATCTTGGTACGACGAAGACGATGGTTGTTGTTGGTACTCTTGTTGTTGTTCCTGTTGCAACACAACTAGTATACTAGTGAATATCAGTTACTAGTGCTGTGTGCTTTTCTCCTTCGCCATTTCTTTTCATTTCGACTTTTTTATATCATTTTCTTGATTTTACTATATTTTTTTATTATTCGATACCGAACGAATACCGCACATAAGGAGCACGGGGAAAAAACATACGAAAAATGCCGTTATACGTTACTACATTCAGTGCACATTATACAAAACACACTGTCATAATGTTGGGAACCATAGAGTGCCAACAACCCGTAAACTTGCAATTTTTTTTTCGTATTTCTTCCATCACTGGTAGAGCTGGTGTATTTGCTGAGATACAATATTTCTTGTTTTTTTTTTTTAGTCGTTTGTGCATTGGCAGATACTCGACGTAAACTTTTGAGAAAAGCCTGCAAAATGATGTTAAATTGGTGAATACAGCTCGGTGAGAGAGTAAAGTGAGCGTCGTCATGGCATGATGGTATGGGTACTTGCTACATAAATCTGAAAGCTTTTGCAGCAGCAGCCAACTTTTGCAAAAAAGCACATCAGCAGCAGTACCAAATGCAATCCGTGTTATACAGGTGCAATCTGCAATCCTATGTTGGTAGATTGGTTGATGGTGTCAGTGAGTAGGCGTGAGAGAGAATGTTGTCCCTCAATGGTATAGTTGTTAACCGTCCAGAATGAGGATGCATCGGAATTTTGGTGAGTGCTGGTTAAGGATTTCCATGGATTTATTTTTAAGATTTATACCTTTGATTTCAGCTAGGTTAGTTGAAGTTGTCTCGGCGAAGGAGTTTATTTTCGTATTCTTGAAGAGAAATGGGTGTAGGTACTTGCTCAAAATTTGTTCAACATAATGTTGACCAATGCGAGCAATTTTGTTTGTTTTTACAAAACAATGTATACAGATTGCTTTATTGGATTGGAGACGTTTTAAATAAAATACTATACTTTCTACGCCAAATGTTTGGTAGAAGACCAACTGCAATAGCAATTGGATGCGTCTTAACACTAATTCGAGGCAACGCATATGCATTAAATCCATCCCTAATATTATAAAACTCTGTCACATTTTTATGAAATAAAGGGTTTTTCAACAGGGACGCTACAAAAGTAGAGCGACAGGGACAGCAAACGCCGCCGAATTTCTTGCTCTTTTGACATTTGTCTTCAGTAAGGTTTGCCATTTCATGATGAAAAAATATATGAGCCAACATCGAGTCGAAATTATTAAAATTTACTACCGAAATTCGGAGTCAGTGGCCTCAACGTTAAGAGCGCTACGTCCAATTTATGGTCGTCATAATCGTCCTAGCAGATCAACAATTGAGCATCTAGTGGAAAAATTTGAATCCACAGGCACAGTACAAAATGTTCCCGTGCCAGTGAGACAAAGAAGTGCCCGTAGTGTCGAGAATATTGCTGCCGCTGAGGCTTCAGTTGAAGAAAGCCCAAATGTGTCTCTTACACGTCGTTCTCAAGCGTTGGGCATCTCTGTGACGTCGTTGTGGCGAATTTTTCGAAAAGCTCTTGGCCTACATCCTTACAAGATTAAATTGACGCAAGAACTGATGCCGCTTGACCACCAGAAGCGTCGTATGTTCGTGAATTGGGCTGAGCAACAACTTGAAAATTATTCGGATTTTCATCGAAAAATCATCTTCAGCGATGAGGCTCATTTCTGAATGGCTTCGTCAATAAACAAAATATGCGGTATTGGTCAGGCAGCAATCCACACGTACTCCATGAGTCATCATTGCATCCTGAAAAAATTACGGTTTGGTGTGGTTTATGGGCCGGCGGCGTCATTGGGCCGTACTTCTTCCGTGATGATCAAGACCGGCACGTTACTGTGAATGGGAATCGCTACCGTTCAATGATAGCCAAATATTTTTGGCCCCAATTGGATGATATGGACTTGGAGGACATGTGGTTCCAACAGGACGGCGTCACAAGCCACACAGCGAATGTCACAATCAATTTATTGGAAACCAAGTTTGGAGAACGTGTTATCTCACGAAATGGTCCAGTCGCTTGGCCGCCTGGGTCGTGCGATTTGATGCCGTTAGACTATTTCCTGTGGGGCTACGTCAAGTCTATGGTCTATGCCAACAAGCCAGCGACGATTGATGAACTTCATACGAATATCGAACGTGAAATTACAGCAGTATCGACCGATTTATGCTTGAAAACCGTCGAAAATTGGGTTCAGCGTCTGGACTAATGCAAGCGTGCCCGTGGTGGCCATGCAAAAGAAATCGAGTTCCATACATAATGGCATCGAACGTACTTTCACAGGAATAAAGAGTTTAATTGATATCCAAAATCCTTTTTGTTTTATTTAAAAAAACTGTAGCGCTCTTATTGAAAAACCCTTTATATTGTCCAAAATGGCTGAGTCGTCTTAAGTAAGATGTTTCGTAATTTGAGTTCAAAAATACGTTCAAAGAAGGACGGAAGAACTTACGTTTCTTAAAATAATAGCCAATTGGGACGTGTCTTTAAATAGAATAAATCAAATATGATGAGTTTTGATGTTTTTGAAAGTTGTTTGGCCTCTTATGTTTTAAGAGTTTGGACAAATATCGGTGGGAAATACAATTTTGCAACATCTTTGAATTATATCTTAGCATCCTGCTCGGGCGGACATTAGCCCCATACAAATTGTGACAAAATTGACAAAGAAAGTTCAGCAAAATACGCTGAATTCATAGCTGAATATAAATGGGACCCTCTGAACGTCAGCCGGGTATTATGTTTCAGGTGTATTTTGTAATATGTTCTTGTCCCATGAAAATTCTGAATCATTTCAGCTCGCGAAATAACTGTCTGATATCGGCAGTATATTTTGACATTTAAAACAAATGTTTTTACAATAAAAAAAATTTATTGATTTACAATTAACTTGGGTCTTCTATCTATACCTAAATTAATGAGCGGAAAGGCCTTAGGCTAAATTAATGCAAATTTTCCCTATATTTATTAACTAGATACTTTTTTCTGTGAAACTTCTTACTGGTCGTTGGGCTGTAGTTCAGAACTACTATGAAACGGACACGATGAAAGGACAGGTTGAAGTAAAAAGTATTATTGTTCATTGATAGAAGGCGGTAGGGGGTAGGGGTCGTTGTAAGAGTCAAAATAAGAGATCGGAGAGGAACGAAATACAACAGACTCGGAGTAGAAAGTAAAAATACGAAGGGGTAATGATCGCGATAGCGACTATGCTATCGTCTCCGTAGTCCGAACTATAGACCCAAATATAGGAATAAATAAATCATGTCTTAATCAAATGCTCAGTCGTGTAAAAGATATAAAGATCGAGTGCGTGCTAAAGACGCACTTATCAATGTAAAAAAAATAAAGTATTTTTTTTTTTAAATACATGTGATCTATGGTGAGTGCAGTTTGACTTTCAAGCCTCGAGAAGTCAGGTCAGCTCTTCTATGCTGACCAATTCCTTTTTTCTATATTTTACACGCGCTCAAGAGTTATAATAAAAGAGTTAGAATAATATCAATATAAATTTATTTATATTAAAATTCAAGGTCCACTTTTATTGGTTTTCTTGACCATTAGCAACGCTTCTCCAAGATCTAAGCAAAGCATTTCGTCGGAAGACCTGAAATAATTGGGGAAATCTTTTTTATCCCCTTCTTGAAAGGGGACAAATTGATGCCCGGCTGGTCTGCCGAAGAAGTCCTAGTTAAAGTGATTATCAGACTACCGTCTTGATTGGCTTGTCATCTCCTCAATCTTTCGATTTAGTGTTGAATATCCTTCGCAATAAGACCAAAACTTAACATTTGATGTATTCGCAACCCTTGTATACATTTAAAACTTCTCTTATCCTGGTTTCAGTAAAAAACTCCAGTAGATTCTATCAACAGGGGATACGATTTCTGTTTCGGATACATAGAACTATGAAGTCACTCGTATAACATTACAATCACGTCATTCTATGGCGCAAATAAAAAAAATGTCTGCCAACACATTCCATATCCTTGCCTTTAGTTGTTCGGAATCAAATGCACAACGTATAGATTATTTTCGACGACGTTTGGTGGTAGTGTTAACTGAAATCCTGTTCAAAACGTATGCCATGCCAAATAACAACACTTCAAAATGCAGCTTCCTCCCAATAGAAACAGAGCAGCACTTGGCGGAGTACAATGACCAATGTATGAGTTTGACCCAGAAAATTCCTCCAACACTTACTCACACATCCACGCACATCAACAGCGCGTATATAAAATGCACCATAGCATCGAATTCACTTGGTGCACTATACGTATACATATATATTATATGAGTTTGCAAAGGGAATCCAAGTGTTAGTGAGTGTTGTTTGAGAAGGGCCATGGGGATATGCAAAGGCGATAGGGGTAGAATAGAGCGCAATATATTTATAATAATGAAGCGGTAGAGCTAGTGATACTGATAATTCTTGTAGAGCGTACAAGAGTAGAGAGACAATCGATGAGTACTTCTTTTTAGGTTCCTTTTCTTGTTCGTATTCGATTGTGGCCC
Organism: Cheilosia variabilis; assembly: GCA_951230905.1. Lineage (NCBI taxonomy): Eukaryota > Metazoa > Arthropoda > Insecta > Diptera > Syrphidae > Cheilosia > Cheilosia variabilis. Next base: position 16,411,998 of record OX579677.1, on the reverse strand, counting down.
TCATAGCGGGTAGACGCATTTGCTAAATTGTGAGCTCAAGTTATTGACCCAATGAACGAAGGAAATCCTTTGTTGATGAGGCTTATCATGCTAACGGGGCAAGTGCAAGTAACTTGTATTATTATGCCATGGGGATTTACTAACAAAAGCGACTTAGGGAGGTGATTTCGGTAGGCATGTCACGCTGGAGCTAGGAAAGAGATAATTAGACAGGAAGAAGGGGGTTTTATCAATCAAATGTAATTCAGGTTACTTCAAGCGGTTTCTTGGTGCTGAGCGTGATATTGTAGGTCAATAGGGCGACATAAAGGGTTGTTTTTAACTTGAAGAATATGCAAGAGGATGTCATTAAGAAGGGTTGGGAGGATTTTGGAATGTTTTGCTGAATTTCCAGTTATAAGCAGTGATTTTGTTCCCGATGTTTGTTTATGGGAAAATGTGCATTTTGGGAAGTTTCGAAATACGACCTCGGTTTTGGAAAAGGGTCGACTTTATGCAAGAGGTCATATGGAAAATTTGTCATATCTGACAAATACATAAGTACATAAAGTAGAAGTCCTGAAAATGTTAGCTTTATGTTTTAGCTATCTTAAGAAATAAAAATATGTCGAATTTAGAGAAGTTGTCAAATTGATTGAATTGCTTTGTTAAAGTGTACTTCTGAGGTGAGTTCATCCAAAATCTTATCAAAGGGGATGACGGGACAACTAGAGGATATCGATTGAATAATTGAGCTAAAAATCTATTAGGCAAAAATCCTGAATGAAGTGGAGTGTTTAATTAAACTCGCAAATATGTGCTTACATCTAATGCGAACTCAGTATATAAGCGAAAATGACTCAACCATTTAAACATATGTAACAGAATTGTCAAGTTGGTGTTGCAAGCCTTCAGCTGTGCACTTTCAATTGCATTTTATTCCGAATCTGATAATGAATGTCTTAGTAATCTAAAAAAAATAAGGCTCTGGAGTTGCGCTCAATGAAGGGGATCACATCACAGGCTTTCACTGTGAATTACCTAAGGTATTACGGACCAACTTTGATAACATATTCAACAGTCCTAAAATATTGTTTATTAGACATACCCTGAAATACAACGATGTATGTGTTGTGATGGTAGTGGAGTTCCTATGTGATTCTTAAATTTGTGAAGCGACTGGTAATGTTTTGTTGGTAATTAAATTAGCAGATCTAGAAGGGTTTTCCCGAGTCCAATATTTTCATACAAATGCATTTTTAGAACACAAAGTTAAGGAAAATTCTGAAATAGTTTATTTTTTAGTGTCTATATTTTCGATTCTTAAATTAATTCATATGCAATTAAATCTCGGAAATTATAGGCTGAAGAGTCCGCAAAGATGAAAACAATATTTACACCATTACAGTGTCCCAAACAGATGAACGGGTTAAAATGTTCGTACTCGAACAATTTGTTCCCGTTTCTTAAACTTTAAACAAAAATGTGAAGATCTAAGGCACTAGTTTTGTTTTAGTACAAAATTATTATGCAACGTTCTTTAGTAACTAGTCTTTATTTAATCGGTATTTGTTTTATATATATTTGAATTATATTTTGTTATAATAATAATATTAATAGTATTTATAGCAAAAAAAAATGGTTAGGTTCCAACATTTGATCAAACCTGTTACATGTCATCAAACTTACGACCAAAAAAAGTATGACTAAATATATATGCGTACGTTTTTTTTATATTTGATGGTTCTTGCTACTAAAGTACTTCATAGCATTTTAAGGAATTCTTATTTAAATGATTTCATTGTAAAGAATACTAGGCAGTCCGCAAACAATTTCTTTTAATATTTGTCAGACCCTTTCCGACTTGTCAAATTATTTTCAAAGGGTGGGCAGGAACTTGACTTGTAATGGCAACCAATATTAATATGTACTAGTATCGCTTGTGGTCGAAAATCGAACATACATTTTATAAGTATGATACTAAAAAATGTACCACAATTATTTCCGGTATTTATGTTTTTTTTTATTAACGAAAAGAGCGACATCTTGATATCGAAAAAAATACGTAAATGAGCTGCTCCATCGAAAACAGGTTCTTATCTAAGATGATTTATATTTGAATACATGGTAATATGGCGACGACAAATTAAATGTCACCAAAATCCTTTCAATTACCTGTTTTATATGGGGAATTTATAACTTATTTTTACCAGCCTTAATGGCGACATATCCCCACAATTTTCTATTTGTGCACATCTATGGCGCAGTACCTTTCGAATGATATATGTTTCATTATACTCATTTCATTATAAATACTTAAAAAGTGTACCGAAACTTTGGATGTTCACGTATTAATATAATGATTTGTCAGAGAAATTTGTACAAAAAAAAAATTAATTGAAAAAGTACCTAAGTAAGAATTGAAAAAACACGCAGCTTACTTTATACAAAGGAATTCCAACGCTGCAAAGGAAATGCTCGCGTCATTACCCAAATGCCCTGGAAAAAAAAATTTCGATTATTGGAGCATAAATATTGCAATAGAATTTATTTTAATATTATTGCTCATGTGATTTTAATACATAAAAAAGGACGAAGTGGAAAATTATATACAGCAAACTAGCGGACCCCACCTGCTTTGCTATACCAAAGCTTGTGACCACACACCAGACGTGAACTTCTCTCGCTAAATGAGGATGTTAAATTGGATTGTGTTGTAGTTGGTTTGTATTTTGAAAAAAAAATAATTTAAAAATCAAAACTTTATAATATAATAATCTTAATACAGTGCAGTAGATAAGTGTATTCGTTCATTTAAAAAGCTTTGATAACGCATTCCAATCCAACCCTTTTTCTTTTTTCAGAGTCTTTGTTTGCATTTTGTTTTATGTGGTACTTATATTTAATATGAACTGATTCAGTGGTCTAGTGTCTGTGTAAGACGTAGTTTCCGAATCTCAGCCTCAGGTTGAGGTTTTGATTGAAACCAGCGTTGCCAGACGGTTAAAATATTTCCCACAAAAAAATCTAAAAAACACCCAGATTTGGCTATTTAAAAGAAAAAAAAAAGCCCCCCAGCCTTTTGTCATTACATTTTTTGACATGTTTTTGTACAACTTAAAAGAAGGAATTTCGAATGTGAAACGAAAACATATAAGTTTGGTTTTCCGAATGCAAAAGTGTGCGAAAGTGTGCGCAAAAGTAAATACAACGCATGCTGCATTTAAAAAAAAACCTTACGCAACTTTCTGTTTGTTGCTTAGATCCGGAACTATTATTAAAAAATCTAGAAATTTATTCCTAATGAAACTGGTATGAGATTTTTAAAAAGACTTGTTTTGTAAACTAAAAAAGTTCATAGATATTAGCACAAATAATTTCCATTGTCGAATATTGCCTTGGAGGATTATATATATGTAACTACATAACAAAATACAAATAAAATAGTATTAAACAAAATTCAAATTTCTCCCTAAAGAAGTTTCTCCCGTCGACCAAAAAAACAACTAAATCTGGGGGAAAACCCCCAAACTGGCAGCACTGGTTGAAACTGAAGTTTATTTAATTTTAGAAAAACAAATACCTCTCCAGATCACAATTTTCGTCAAACATTTACCAGTTCACTCCCGAGGTCCAACGTGCCCATAAAAGTATTCTCTTCAAAAATTAGGTTAAAAGAATAAAAAAATGTTTGTATCTTGACAACAGCTTCACCTATTCGAACCAAAACCGGTTAAGTGGTTTCGGAGATCGGCAACGCCGTATACACCATTCCATATAAGCACAAATTCAGGTATGTTCACTAAAATGTTTATACATCATGAACAAATACACGTACAAAGTCCGCATATATATAGGAACCTACAATTTCGAAAATGATTTTCTTAAAAATAATTATTTAAAGTCGACAACATGATCATGAACAGTAAGAAAATAATAGTGTTACGATAAGTTAAAGCAAGTCGAGCTCAGCTTTCGCAACATATAATTATAATTATTGATAGGTTGGGGGACCACTTAATCATGGAATAAGAATTGAGAATTGAACGATTGAATTCTACTTACTTTTGAACAGCTAAAGCTGCATTTTGGCCACCTTTTTCCTTTCTCTGCACTCTGCCCAATGTATTTTATAGTTAACACGATCATTTGATATACATATATTCATATTGAGTGAACTATTTGTAATTTGAGTTTTTGCCTAATGACAAAAATACAATCACTTTCATCAACGTGTTGTCTATTATCTACTGACCATTTTTTGTTCAGTTTCCCGATCAGCTACGCCTACAGATTTATCCCCACCTCCACCAAAATTTCTAGCACTCCTAACCCTAACTATGTAAAAATAAATAGTTGGCGCAACAGGTCTGTAGAGACCCAGGGCCTAGCTTCTCACAACCATTCGTTTGTGTGCGTTTTTCATTTTTGGGACGAATGGAAGGGATCTACAATTTTATGCCGGGTCCAAACGGCTAATTAAGAAGCTCCTTCATGACAGTTATACTCTCGGATGTTTGTCAGACGTTCGCGAGAGGTGGCGCAGCGGAAAAAACCATTAGTTGGAATTTTTGGGCTTTTTCGGGATTCGAACCTGGGACCCCTCGCTTAGTAGTCCAACACACTAACCACTAAGCTAAAAACTAAACCCTAACTATGTACATTCTGAAATAAGCTGATAGTAGCAGAAATGGTCTATCATCGTCGCCGCTAAATCTATTGGCAAGTTTTAGTTCACAGCAGGATGCTATTGGTTGTGAGAGTTAACCGTATAACCGAAATGTATAACACTTTAAAACTTAAATAGCCCACAAGACGTTGTGAAAATAAATATTTTCTGTGTTTTCAAAAAATATAACTCGAAACATCTAAATATCGACATAATGATCTTTTTTTTATAAATTGCAACTAATACTGACGATGGCATACCCAAAATCTGACCATTCCAGCAAACCAGGATTCTTTCTGCCTCTCTATTTTTAATTTACGAATCTTGTGTATTATTGAAACAAAAAAAAAGTCCTCAAAACACTTAACAAAATGTATGAGCTTCTTAACGATTCGTCGATACAACGTTTTCCTCTAGCCCATTTGTTGGGGTAGTATTTTGCGATAAGTAATTTTTATTCGATGCATGCTCAATGGGCAATGAATATACTTATAATATGGACCACAGCGGAAGTATTGTTTTGTGTTGGCAAAAAAACAAGCTAGAAACAACAACGGCTACATCTTTATAATAATGAAGGAATTTTTAGTGATTTTAGTGTACGCTTATAATTCCAAGTATTTATTTTACACCGTCGACATCTGTTCTTAGCTTCATCTGAAGTTGCCTGCTCTTAATAAGCACACATAAAAAAGTGAACTTATTGATAAAACCTTTGCAAAAAAGCAGTTCATATAAAATTGGAAAAAGCACCCCAACAAGTGCGAGTAGATATTGTTGGGGGAGCTTTTCATTCAATCACTTGAGACACGTTTTATTTTGGACCTATCCTGGACATAAGCATTGCATTTATTTGTTCCGTTGTTACAAAACCAAAAATTATATTCAAAAATGGATACGAGAAGTACAAAAGTCGCAAACAGGATATATTGATACAAACTATTTTTCAAGCCCACCTACCTGATCTGGAAGACTATTCAATAATATCCGAAGTGACCGCAGTACAAATATTACTGGACCATAGTAATAATCGAATCACATATATGAAAGAAGTTAAATAATTTAAAATAGGTTTCCACAAAGAATGATGTTAGCCGAAAGATCCATTTGTTTGGAAAGCACCTGCTATAGTTAGGCTGTTGCGCGGATCGTTAAGAAATCGATTGCACAAATTTGGGCGGCAATTTTTTTTAAATCGAAATTCAAATTTAACATCTCTTTCTACGCGCACTTGACACTAGCATCGGATATTATTTTCTTTTGACTCGATGACAAAGCCCGCCCATATGATACTGAGTTAGTTGACACAACGCATTTTCAGGCGGCTACTACTGAAGGTCACACACCTAGCGGTAATTCAAATGACAAGTCCAAGGATTATAACCACATTGGTTTTGTTGTTGACGAAGTATGATGCGGTTGCTGTGTATTTCTTTATTTATTTATGTGAGAATTAATTAATTTGCTGTTTTTATTTTTTTTTTCCATTGTAGTATCTGTTAGGTATAGAAGATGCATGACAACTTTATGCATTTGCCGGCAATTTAATGACCATAAACACTAAAAGTGAATAAAAATCAATAAATATTTATGAGAGAGAAAATAATAGATACAACTGATGATGAAAATACAACGAAATACCGACAAGAATACACAAAATGAAACGTTTTAGATACGCTATTGGGTTTCGCTTTGACATTGAATTTATAAACAACGCACACGAGTCAGCGAGTTATGAGGAAGTCATTTTGAACTCTACATTATATTCATATATAACTGTTCGTATGCTTGTTAGTTGGAGAAACATATAAAAAATGTGAAATATAGACTACGTGCTGATATCTATGGTGTTAGAATTGATTAAACAAAGCTAATTGCCCCTTGGTATCCGTTTGTAAAAATTATAAAAATAGAACTGCATATCCGATCCAAAAGAGATTCATGGTCAAAGTTATAACAGTTCAGATCAGACAACTAAGCCAGCCAGTAGTGTAACATGATCTTTATCTTACTCATTTCAACATCTAGATACGAACTTTTCAATAACAAGTTTGTTAGCCCATATTTAAGGATGGATTAGTTTAGAGAAAAAAAAACAAAAACCAAGCGTCGAACACGATCAGCTCACGGAAAAGGTTTAAAGTCATGGTCAGTCTCAGTATTAAGAAATCATAATGCAACATAAAGTGCATAAATCGATTACTAGATACTTTTTTTAATTTTATCGGTGGGTCGTGTTTGTGTCTTGAAAATTTTAAACCGAAGTAGAAGTGATAAAATACTTTGATGGTGGTGTGTATCGTAGCTGAAACATATCCCCAACCTGGGGTGTTGTCACGGCAGTTGAAATGTGGCCTTAAGGCACATTGTTTAAATTTGGGTTTAGAGAAATACCTACTAACGAAAATGATTTAAATTACTTAGTTAGTATTGTCTATAAAAAAGGAGAGAGATTTACAGATTCGATTTAATAGTACCTAATAAGGCTTTAGTAGGCGCAGTGGCTTAGTGGTTAGTGTGTTGGACTACTAAGCGAGGGGTCCCAGGTTCGAATCCCGAAAAAACCCAAATTCCAACTAATGGTTTTTTCCGCTGCGCCACCTCTCGCGAACGTCTGACAAACATCCGAGAGTATAACTGTCATGAAGGAGCTTCTCAATTAGCCGTTTGGACCCGGCATAAAATTGTAGATCCCTTCCATTCGTCCCAAAAATGAAAAACGCACACAAACGTATGGTTGTGAGAAGCTAGGCCTTGGGTCTCTACAGACCTGTTGCGCCAACTATTTATTTATTTATTTATTTAATAAGGCTTTAGACACCCGTGACTTATGTTCTTCATCCGATTTAAAAAAAATAGATCAAGCCCATAGAATAACTTAAAGAATAGACAAAAAAACAATAGTAGTCTATTAGTACCTGTGCCATTTCTCATACACATCAACGATCTACCAGACACCACTGTTGCCATATTTGCAGGCACTTACTGCTCTACATGACGTCGATTATTCAAAATACTTAATAATAGTAATTTAGTTTGAAGGTTAAAAAAAGGATGCTTCCTTATAAAATATTTTTACAAATGTTTCAAAAAAGAAGATTTGATTCAGCTATGATTATTAATGGAACGCTACTAATTTTTGTCGTTTATGCCAAACTCGTATAATGTGGGAATTAACCTAAGGAAATCGAACATTCATTCATTTGAAATAAATTCACAATTGACACGACCAAAAAACTGTAGCATATTAGTAAAATGCGCAGATGGTTGGTATAATAAAGAATCTGTAAAATTATCGACATTGAAAAAGCTTCATAACTTTACAAAAAACGTGCTTCTAGTATCGACAGAATTCAACCTTTAGGACTTGTTTTATTATTAAAATTCTTCATTATTTAGTGCTTAAGAGAACATAATGAATATATAAATGCATATATAAAATTTTCATTTTCATTTTGAAACATGAAATAAATAAAAAAAAAAAAAAAAAATGTAAACATTGTGTTACAATAATTATTGTATAGTTGTTATAGTTCTAGTTATAATATAATTTTAACTAGGTGTAACAATTCTGTTCCGGTAGTATTGTATAAATCCCGTTTTCGGGTCTCACAATCAATAGCAAGTAACATTAAATTGTAGAGAAAGCGGAAAAGTGTGCGGTGCAGGTTTTAAACTAAAATGTTCTACAAAGGGTCATTATTTCGAAATATTAAAAAAAAAAAATGCTTACAATTCTACTTCTCCGTCTTAGCATGGAACAAGTAATCAAACAATATTTTCCAAATTTTAATTTTTATATGTGCACAGTAAATTTAGAATCAACTGCTGCAACCACACTTCTTTTAAAACATCCAACATATAACATAATCGTATTCTTTAAATACTGTTCCGACAACTGTACCTATAACAGCGGTAAAAGTATGCACCTGCCAGAAGGCATACCGCAACAAGTTATAATTAATTATATTTAATATATCAATAGTCTATGATTGACATCCGTCATTCCTATAACCAATTATAAACAGTCTCTCTACGTTGTTTGGGAATATTATCCATTTATTGTTTTTGGTTCATTATTGTTGTACTTCAAATTTACTTTTCATTCATTTTTTATTGTTAAAATCTTCAATTAATTTGTCTCGTATACTTCTGTGACTCACTGTACTTAATCCAGAGAAAGCGTTTAGTGCCGGTTTATCACAGCAACAATTCACCATCTATCGTGTTATGCTCTGAGTGCAGAGATAACAATAGATGGGTTTGTTGTTGTGATTAACGTCGTTTTTCCTTGCACATTTCCCTCTATGCGATACTTGGGAAATCGAATTCTACCTCTCGTCCACTTGGATTAGAGACCTAGCTGACTCAACACACAATCTTGGTAAACGTATCAAATAAATAAATTTTGTAATTTTGTTCCTGGGAATTGCTATTTTGTTTGCCGCTTTTCTTTTTTCTTGGGTTTTGTCGTCGATACTACAACATATTGTTTGGTCCTTCTTCGTCGGATTATTTCCATTAATTGAGTGATTGAATTCATTGATTTGTATAGACAATTAGACGGGTTAGACAATTTTCGGGAATATATTGTGGTGTGTGCTACTGCTACTAACACGTGTCGGGAATCATATTGGCATCGATAGTGTTTGAACTCGAAGATTACTAAAAAATCAAATCAAATCAAATTATGAGTTCTGCAAAACGTATTCGCGGAAATGCAAAAGGTCGTTTAACACGCGCGGCGTCATTTGTTGATACAATTTGACCTGATACGTCATTAGAATTGTTAGAGATAAAACTAACCAAATTAAACGAAACGTGGACAGAATTTTCATTATTGCATCAGGAGGTTTTACAGTCCACGGCTGATGATGACGAGGTAGTTGAACTCGAAAACGAATTCGTTGACTATGAAGATAGGTTTTTCATTGCGCATGCAAAGTTGATCAATTCCATTCGGGAAAGACGTCGGTTGATCCAGAAAGTGAAATTTCCGCTGTAAAACAGCTCGCTGACCAGCAATCGTCGTTTCTAGAAAAATTTAACTCAAATTCGGAAGGTTCCTCGGGCATTCAATTACCAAAACTAACCGTATCGCCGTTCTCGGGGAACTATAAGGACTGGCCTTCGTTTCGGGATTCATTTATGGGTACGATAGATAGTCAGAAAAAACTCTCAGCGACACAAAAGTTTCACTATTTGCGATCTTTTTTACGCGATGATGCTGAAAATTTAATTAAGCATCTACCCATCTGGATCACGGAGTGATTGCACCTTTGACGAACTATTGAAATTTTTACAATCAAGGTGCGATGCGCTTGAAACTTGTCAAACCTTATCTCGTCCCATTTCATCGCGTAATAAATCTGCAGGTCAATTTCGAGCCCATTTCGTAGAATCACAGCATCCAACTTCACAGTGTCCTAAGTGTGAAAATACCCATATTTTGTCTCAGTGTGAACAATTCATCGCACTTGATATCGAATCGCGTCGTAAACTTGTTAAATCCAAATCTTTGTGCTTCAATTGTCTCCGCGTTGGGCATACATCAAACAAATGCCGTTCTTCATTTCGTTGTCGCGTATGCAAGTCACGTCACCACTCGTTAGTTTACCCGCCGAACGCTGACAACCCTTCGTCCTCTCGCTCATCAAACTCCTCGTCACTCCATTCAAACTCTTCTTTGCTCCATTCCAACTCCTCGTCGATTCATGCAAACCAACCTGAACCTCAACCTTCAACATCTGCGCAAGTACCAGCAATCGTCAATAACCATTCGATCGATGTTTGCATTTCGAAGCAAACGATACTACCCACCATATTGGCTAAGGTTCTGGATAATCAAGGCAATGCGATAAACTGCAGGATATTACTCGACTCGGGGTCTCAAGTTTCCTTTGTGGTTGAATCGTTTGCTCAGAGATTGTGACTACCTCGCAGACATGCGCGAATACCTATTCTCGGGGTATCATCCATAGAAGCGGGTCACACTAAGGGCTGCATTACGCTGAAGCTCTGCTCTCGTAATAACCAAACCCATTTATTCGTGGATGCCTTCATTCTTAACAAATTAACTTCCAATCTTCCATTCCGACCTTTCGATACTTCTGATTGGTCACATATACAAAAGTTGGAGCTAGCTGATCCGGACTTCAATGTTCCTGGTCCAGTTGACATACTTCTCGGAGCAGATAAACTGTGGTGCATCCTGAAAGGTGAACAAATTCGGGGTTCCGAAGGAATGCCAGTTGCTCAAAAAACTTCATTTGGATGGGTGGTAACTGGGGAATTACTGGATTCCAGCCAATCTCATTTTTCCTCCATTTCATCTCTTCACTCTCTTCTGGATGTTGACGTTCTGTTGCAACGATTTTGGGAACTAGACAACGTCACTCCACAGCAAGATGACTCATACAGTGACAACGAAGCGGAACTGCATTTCCGCAAGACATTCTCGCGCTCACCCGATGGTAGATATTTCGTTCAGTTACCCTTCAATACTCCGTCTCCTGTCTTCGGTACTTCGCTCAATTCCGCGGTTAGCCGGTTACACGCAATGGAGCGTCGATTCCATAGTGATCCAAACCTTCGTGACATGTATCGTAACTTCATGGACGAATATATTCGTCTTGGCCACATGGTTCGCATACCCGCATATGAAGTTCATTCTAGCCCCGGCAACCATTTCTACTTGCCTCACCACGCCATTTTGAAGCCCGAAAGCTCTTCAACGAAACTCCGCGTAGTATTCGATGGCTCAGCCAAGGATTCTTTGGGGAGTTCACTAAATGGCAAGTTACTTGTTGGACCTCCAATTCAACGTGATTTAGTTGGAGTGTCGTTGCGTTTTCGCCAGCACATGTATGTTTTTACGGCTGATGTAGTTAAAATGTTCCGTCAGATTTGGGTTCACGATAACCATACAAACTTTCAGCGTATCGTTTGGCGGGATAATCCCTCAGATGACATTGCACATTATAAATTACGCACTGTAACCTACGGAACTGCATCGGCCCCTTTTCTATGGGTTCGGGTTTTGAAACAAATCGCACTCGATTACCAAACGCAGTATCCGAATGCATCACGAGTCCTCTTAAGCGATGTTTATGTCGACGACATCATGACGGGAGCAAGCTCACCTGACGAGCTAATCAAGTTGCAGTCGGAATTGGTAGCATTACTGTCGCATGGCAAACTCGAACTACGGAAATGGAACTCAAATTGTTGGCCTTTGCTGGTTCGACTACCCAAAGAAGACAGCGAATTTTCTTGGTTCGATCCCGAACACTCCAATTCTATGACAAAGGTGCTCGGGATGCACTGGAGTCCCACCTCCGACGAATTCTCTTTTCGTATGTGTATGTCTGACTCTCGCCTCTGTACCTCATCAACCAGACGGTCGCTGCTATCTGAGATTGCTCGTATATTTGACCCCTTAGGATTTTTAGCTCCATCGTTCATTTTGTTCAAAATCCTATTTCAGGAGTTATGGTCATCGGCACTCAACCTCGACTGGGACGATCCACTACCATCGCAACTGGCAACAAAATGGACAAGCTATCAACTGGAGCTTCATTCTTTCGAGGAGTTGCGGATTCCGTGAAACGTGTTTTCTTCGGTTGGGGAAGAAATTGAGCTTCACGGGTTCTCAGATGCGTCAACGTCGGCATACGGAGCTGTCGTTTACACTCGCTGTAAACTCGCTGCAAATCGATTTAAAATCACCATCGTTGCGGCTAAGACTAAGGTAGCGCCGCTTAAACCCGTATCTATTCCCCACCACATGAAGCAAGAATCCTTCGGGAGTAAAATTCGTAATCTTACTCAAAATCGTCAACTTCCAAACAAGTGCAAGCTCCTACGATATTCGCCATTCGTCGATAGAGATGGACTTTTGCGAGTTGGGGGTCGCATAAAACATGCCAATATTTCATTCAATTTGAAACATCCCATTCTTCTGCCTAATAACCATGTTTCCTTTCTTATAGCCACTGACATATATAACCAATATTTCCATACAGGGGTATCAGAAACATTTGCCATAGTCCGCCAACAATATTGGATATTGGGAAGCCGAAACCTCATCAGGAAACTCGTTCATAAATGCCGAGAGTGTTTCCTGCAGCGGAAGATCACAAGTACGCAACTTATGGGGAATTTGCCGCTACAACGTGTCCAACAAAGTCGACCCTTTACCAACACAGGATGTGACTACGCTGGTCCGTCCACCATCAACGAATTTCAAAAGCTGGTAATGTCGCAGACACAAAATGAGGACATCGCTGCTAAGCTGACTATGGATGGGATCGACTGGCACTTTATACCACCGTCAGCTCCGCACTTTGGAGGCCTCTGGGAGGCTGGGTTGAAGTCCGTAAAACTGCACTTACGCCGGGTTATTGGGTCCATCATCCTTACCTTCGAAGAACTATACACAGTTCTCAGTCAAATCGAAGCCATTTTAAACTCTCGTCCCCTTTGTGTTTTGTCCGAAGATTTGAACCCGCTAACACCAGCTCACTTTCTTATAGGTGAACCATATACAGCAGTTTCAGAGCCTAGTTATTTGACGACAGCACCGAACCGTCTATCGCACTGGCAACACATCAAAGCCATGGTCCAAGGGTTTTGGAAACGCTGGCATGCTGAGTACATAACGACCCTTCAGGAGCGTCCTAAATGGCAGAAGCCGGAACTTGATCTGAAGGTTGGCGACGTTGTGATCATCAAAGAGCCGAATCTCCCGCCTACCAAGTGGCTCCTGGGCAGAATCGAAACCGTGCATCCAGGTCCTGATAATCGCATTCGAGTGGCTACAGTTAAAACAAACCGTGGAAGCTTCGTTCGTCCCATAACAAAATTGGCAGTTTTACCATCGTCCTGAAACTCGTTCCAGGGGGGCCGGGATGTTTGGGAATATTATCCATTTATTGTCTTTGGTTCATTATTGTTGTTCTTCAAATTTACTATCTATCGTGTTATGCTCTGAGTGCAGAGATAACAATAGACGGGTTTGTTGTTGTGATTAACGTCGTTTTTCCTTGCACATTTTCTCTGTATGCGGTACTTGGAAAATCGAATTCTACCTCTCGTCCACTTGGATTAGAGACGTAGCTGACTCAACACGCAATCTTGGTAAACGTATCAAATAAATAAATTTTGTAATTTTGTTCCTGGGAATTGCTATTTTGTTTGTCGCTTTTCTTTTTTCTTGGTCTACAACGCTTGGATTATGTCGTCGATACTACAACATACGTAAAAAGGAAAAAAAAGTAATTTAAATGTTGCACATTAATTACGCTTCCGTAAGTTTACAAAGCCTGCTCTCCCACATATAAATTATTCACCCTACGCTGCGATTAAAATGTCCAATTCGGTCTTTTATGACACTTTGCTCACATATACTTACAACTTATGCACACAAGACGATCATCTGCAATTCAAATGACCCGATTGACATTGAAAACCACAGCTTCGTCAGGAGACGGTTACAACGCCATCTCCGCTCTGTTAATTAAAATCTAACAATTTTTACACCTTTATAGAGTCTATTCCACCTCTTGTACAATTTGTGTGTAAAATGTCATCGACAATTTACCACATAGATCGACGACGACGATGACGACCACCCACTAACCATCATCACCCACAATGCTGCTATAAAAGCCTATTCATTGTTAGAATATCCCCCCGGCCATTGTGTATCAGAATTTTCAATTGACTCGGCCGGTTGCAGCCAGAGCGGTTTGCTATAAGAAAAGCGCAACAAAACTGATTTGCGGTAAAGTTGTCTCGATTGTTGAACACCTTGAGAGCGTACGTGTATTAGAGTTGTTAAGCTGCCACTTGGCCAGTTCTTAGTACTCCATTGGTAATGGCGATGAGATACATGAGTGAAATGACTGAATTAAAGATCAAATGCACGCGGGAACAATGGTTGTTTGGTTCAGGTTCTGTGTGCGGATTTTTGATCCGCTGTAATCTCTGTAACGTACAAGGCCAGAACAAGTGTTGTTGTTTTTTGCAGCATGTTATCTATAAAGCAGCTGCAATTTATGTTGTAAATCACACTTCTAATTCAACTACAATTTGTTTGAATTTATAATATTTTAAGTTGTGAAATACATCGAAGCAAACTCCGTAATTCTGTTTAAATATTGCTATGCAACACGTGGTGTAGCTGATCAAAGCTGATCTTGTGGTTTTATCTGCACAATTTTGTTTAAAAGCGTTTAAAAATTCTTTCTTTGAATGGCCACAGGTTTTAAGATAAAAATAGTGTCGAATAAGACGAGATAGTCCCAAACGCATAAATTTCAAACTCAAACAGCTTATATGCATACAAAGCATCTGAAATAGAGAAGACCTTCTCATATCCATTGGATTAATAATTTCATATGGGGAAAAAGCCACCATTGAAATGACGTGCCACTTCGATGAAGGAATGATGACGAAATAATGTTGGAGTTCGAAATATCCTAGATTCCAAGTGAAGTGTCGTGCTCGTGTACCTTCTTTTTCAAATATTTGGAAAGCAAACATATACTGACGACGAGAGAAAATGAAAACATTTAATACCCTTATGACGTTGTATAGCTCTCCCCAAATACATTTCTGATCTATAATTCATTAATGTTATTGTATAATGATTGTGCGTCTTTAATTGACATTAATATGACAATACCATTAATAAAATGCATCTTGTTCAATTATTTCCAGTTGTAATTGTATTGCTCAAATTTGAATTAGTTTTGTACTTGAATTTTTTTTTTTCTGTATTATCTTTATTCAAATAATTTTTTCTCAATTTAAGTCTCTTTTGTCTTTGTATTATGCTACTAATTTTAAATTCAAATGCCTCATGTCTAAGAAAGGCCAAGTACCTTTATGACAAAAAAAAAAAAAATAATTCTTACTCTTAATATTAATCATCTTATAAATGTATCTATGCTCAGTCATAACATTTTCCCGCTGTAAATCACTCATGGCGTTGTCCATTCCCCGTGTTTCGGTAATCAAAGATTGGGGTGTGTTTTTACACTAAGCTACCGTTTAACTACCATTTTGATTCTATTACAAACAAGACTTTATGCTTGTATTTTCCTATTTCTTCTATTTAATTTGTTATGTATGACCTTATGTCTATGAAAGATTTTGTTCTTCGGTGACAAGAAATAAATATAAAAAAGGAAACATTTATACGAGTAGTTTTAATTCAATAAACGAATATCTTTATTTCAGCCATTACACAATAAATCGCACATAGCTATTAATGAACTAGAACCTGCCACATTCTTCATAATAAATATTACCGGACAACAACAAAATCGTCCGATTACCAAGAGGCCGGCGATCTGTCTAAAGATTTCGTTATTGCTCTCTTCCAGCTCTCGCTTTAAGACTTTTTTTTCTTTATTTACAAATCTATATGTAGGTATTTCCAATTCTCACAGCATAAAATCTGAAAATATGAAACGTGTGTTCTACAACTGAGTAATCACCAACAAAATAATATCTGACCTACATTTGAGGTGGGTGCACACAAAAAAATAAAAACGCTTGCGAGTAACAAACAAAAAAAGCACGAGATAAGATTAAAAATAAAAATTTTTCTGTAAACAAAAATAAACCTTAAACTTGGTAAGTATCCAGGGATATGTCGACATTGGATAGAGAGCAACGAATATAAAAAAAGTATAAAAAATAATCTACCACTACATTTGAAAAAAACAGTAAATACGTTTTTTTTTTTTTAATATTTGATAATGATTTCAACATCAGAAACGCATGTAGTCGGAGAGATTGTGTGAGTATCAATATTTACTTTTGCCCTACATTTGAAGAAATAAGTTTTGTATAAGGTGATGACTTAGTCAAATTTGGAAAACTTGGTGTAGTTTTTTGTATACAGAATTGAGAGAGGCTATTTTCATATTATATAAACAATACCCTTAAAGAAAAACTTAAAAGTAATTTTAAACAATTTGTTTTTACAATTTGCACAGTGTCTTTAAAAGCTCGCACGATTTATAGGGTCTAAAATATTTAGGAAAAAATAATTTAATAAATAGTTGGAGCAACAGGTCCGTAGGACCCTGGGCCTGGCTTCTCACAACCATTCGTTTTGTGTGAGTTTTTCATTTTTGGGAAGAACGGAATCATAATGCCGAGTCCAAACAGCTAATTGAGAAGCTTTTTTATGACAGTAATACTCTCGGTTGTTTGTCAGACCTTCGCGAGAGGGTACGCAGTGGAAATAAAACCTTCGGTTGGAATTTTTTTTTTTCTGGATTCGAACCTGAGACACCTCGCATAGTAGTCCAGCACACTAAGCCACTGCGCCGACGAAGTATATAATACCAATTTGAATTAATTTCATTATTAAAATTTATTATTCTAATAAAATAAAAATTTTCAAAATCATCAATCAGACGGCAATGCCCTGAATGCACTTACCTGAATTTTGCATAATTCCTTTTCGTTCCGCTCCAACAGAAAAACGACCATCAGTGTGAAAACAACGATCAAGAATAATTGTTGCTGATATTTTTTGATTTTCCGATATACCTAAGTTAAATTTGATCATGCAAGATTCTGGACTGTAGCATAGCTTCTACGAGTATATTAAACAGAAAGCTGTTTGGTTAATTTAAATACTTGTGGAAGCGTTGGCTCCCTGATTATTTTATATAGATAAAGATTTATTTATGTAAGGACAATTTGAAGAATAAAAAGTCAGAAAAATATATATATTTCGTAAAAAAAAAAACTATTCCAAAAAACTGGCTTGGCAATGAACGGCATATTCTATAGCATTTCCGTAACTAGGAGACACTTTAAAAATGTCTCATCAAAATTTGGCAAGGAGTTTTCATGACAACCGCGAATAGACATGACATAGACATACCGTTTATCATTGGCATATTAATGAAAATTGTGAACTAAGGACAAATTTAGTCTTGCTTACTTTTATTTATGTGTATAAAAACAATTACACATTGCATTAGAGAAAAACATCTTAAACAAAAAATTAAATCTAAAATTGTGAAGCATTTACAATATACCTATTGATGATATGAAATAATAAAATTCATATTTTTTATTTATAGTAATAAATATATGCTTCATCAAAATCCCTTACATTTAACACCTCATTTAAGGTTGAGTATATGAACTAAACTTGTTCTAGGTTTATTACACCTGCAGGTATAATAGAATAATTGTTGCTACCAGCTTCTCTAAAGTATCTTGTTTAAACACCCTGTAGATCACTGACTTTTAAAATTAAATGTTGTTCATAAAAAGAACCAATAAATTACACCAGATCACCCTATATCAATATTAGTAGCTACAAAAAATCATAGAACTCCAATGAAAGCAAATTCCATGTAGATTTGCTTCCTTAAATTATTGCCCAATAAATAAAAATATAATAAAAAACGAAAAATTGCTAAATAACTAACACCAAATAATGGACACCTCTGCCAGTTGCCACAAACATATGCACATAAATCAAAGCCATACACCTATATTCTTCCGAAAAAAATAAAAAAAATACTAAAACAATTCGTCAATTAAGAGCATCCACCTGTCAACTGTCAAATCGAATTTCATTCCAAAACACACTGAAATGAAAGCTCATCATCGCCACCACGCATTACAAATGTCAAAAATCTAGATCACTTCAAAGTTCTGTTGCAAACAATATCACCGGGGAATTAAGTATAAGCATAGTTTTCTGTGTATAAAAACTCGTCGTTCACATACAGAATTTCGAAATTTTCTATTTATTTATATATTCCTTCTCCCGGTAGAGAGAATTCTGGGTCAGAAACATTCGGTTGGGTTTTTTTTATAATTTCTTTCTAATTTTTGTGTTCTTAATCGAGGAAGACATGTTGCGTCACAAATTGGTGTTCTGTTGCAGCATAGGGATTTTGTGTATGATATTTTTAGAGGTGAAGTGTAGGAAGAACATGAGGAACTCTTGACTTTAGATACACTTTTTTATTTATTTTCTTAAGTGTCGAAAAATCACGTTGATCTACTTTAGAGGACCATTCAATGGTTGTTTCATATTTTGACAATGTCTTTTGTAAAGAAGATGAAAATGACCTACATTTTGGATCAGCTTCATATGCTTCCGGCAGTTTTGATTTTGTATTTGGTCGACGAAAAATGATTGGCACTAGTGGTCGAAAATCGACTATATGTAATTCGAAAAAACGCACCGCAATATATTTGTGTTGTTTTTTTTACAATCGAAAAGCGACATGTAGATATGGAAAAAATATTCACATTTGAAAATAAGTTTTAC
The DNA here is from genome assembly GCA_951230905.1 of Cheilosia variabilis. NCBI lineage: Eukaryota > Metazoa > Arthropoda > Insecta > Diptera > Syrphidae > Cheilosia > Cheilosia variabilis. Next base: position 16,393,030 of record OX579677.1, on the reverse strand, counting down.
TCATGATTTACATTTGAATACTTCACTATGAAAATTTATGTTGAAAAATGTTCGTTCCCACAGCAACATCATTGAAATGAAAGCGGTTAGTCATTACCTCGCAGACATATGCTCCTGAACTATAGGAAGGTAAATTGCATTAATTCGAAAATAGGTTCTGGTTGGTTTGTTTAAGTGGCTGTATTCCCTGTCTTCTGACTAGGGAAAAACACAAATAACGCATTGAGACCACAACTAACGAAAGCTGAAGATAAAAATGGAGAAGGAAGTTAAGGGAGCTCAAAACCAGCCTGTGTAGTTGAGAAATTTGATGATCTTGTTGAAATGGATACTTTGGATGGCCGAAAGGTCATCATAAAAGGGATGACCTAGTGCAAAAGAGGTTCTAACCCAAGAAGATTTATATTTGAATACGTTTCAAGGGTAATATGGCGGCGACAAATTGAATGTCATTCAACTTATTTCATAATAAATACTAAAAAATTGTTCGGAAACTTTGGATGTTCAGGTTAAAAATAAAATGATGATCTTGGGCGTAACCAATATATAAAAATACTTTTCATTGCGCGCGATTTTTTTTAGTTATTCACAAATAAAAAAAAAGGGAAATTATTTCCCACTCGGACTGGGAAAAATTGATGATCAAATATTTACCTTCCTCCAAATTCTGAATAGGAACCGAGAATTCCAGATTGATCCATAATAATGCCCCATGCCGAGTTTTGCAATATGTATAAGAGAAGCACATTCAATCTAAACGGAAATCCTGGAGAAAGCAGGAACACTTTTTGTGTCAAGGATTCAGAAACTTAAAAAGCCGTAAAGTTTAATATTGTGAATCAAAATTTCCCAAAAATAATCTTAATGTAATACACAACCTTCTTCTTTTGCAAGGCGCATACTTTATTATCTTACTATACAAGTTTGACATTCAACTAGCCCAAATAGAATGCGTTTAGTTAATATAAAATATTAATATGATATGGATATGACTTATATCTTTTAATTAAACAAAAAGCAAGTAACGCTCAGTGACTTAACTTGTAAATTGTTTTTCTTAATATCGTAAATACTTCAATAGAAAATATTGATGTGAATGAGGTTAGCCTTTTACTTACTTTTCCAAAACGAAAAATATTTTTTTTTAAACTGTTTGGGTTATGGTTGTAGCAATTGTTAAAATCAGCGTTAAGTTCGATTTTTTTTTAAATAAAAAAAATTTATTGTTTCGGAGTCATGTTTATTGTAATTGATTTCTTGGGCTAAGTTATGCTATTTTAATCCTAATTGCGCTATCTTACAAATTGTAGATTTTATGACTGATACAAATTTATTTTTTAAATAAGACAAGTATACGTTTTAAACAATTAAAAAAAACCGAGCAAAAGAGCGTGGCACGTCCCATAATAGAAAAGTTCAAATTCTAATTATTGATCGGTATCGATGGAACCTAATGTCGTACAATTTCAAGCTTGGTTGTGCATTGTCCGAACGAAACAAGAACTTTTTTTAGCAACTTAGTTTCTGGACACGGGCAAAACCTCGAGTGTAGATATAGCTAGTTGTAAGTAAAAAACAATTCATAATAAAAAGAACTTCATTAGTCCACCGCCGCCCTGCAACCACTGAACTTATGCGCGGTGTTATGGAATATAATACTAATTTTTTACTCAATTATGAACAAAATTACCTTATTTAGTAAAAATCCATACTATTTCGTAGCATGTCCCTATTCAAAGGTAAAAGGCGTTCTTTATGAATTATATTTTAATTTAATTGAGCATCCCTGTTGATATCTGAAAAGGGCAACCAAATAAACTTACTTATAGCCAAAAGTAAAATAAAACCGATTTTCGTTGTATCGAATCATTATAACCAGTAAGACAGGATATATTTTTTCCGTCCGCTGGCCCGAGTAACTCTCTGAACATTACTTATTACGTTGTATCTCATTGCTACCGTAAAATAATCGGCGCTTTAAATTTTGAATTAAATAACATCGAAATATTACATACACGCCATCATATGCCTATATCGGTTGACCCATGTACTCGCAGCGTATGTCACTGTGCTAACAAATAGTAGCCAAAACAAAACAAAATGCAAAAAAGAAATAGAAACTCACACGGCAACGCACAAATTTCATCTACTTCAGAAGTCGTAGATATGACTACATACGATAAGAGGAGCACTGTACATCAATTTACTGCACAACATCTCTGCGTGACCTATGATGGAAAATTCAAGGGTTTTCACACCCAAATCCCCTGCCTTATGTACACATAGGCAAATGTCATAGAAAACCGAATTTTGGCAATGACATTACCCAAAAAGCAAACACAGAAAGCATTCCTCTCCCTCTATCTCTAAATCTCGTCTGCCATTATCCCATTGTGAGTAGAAGCACCACACTGACGTCAAAATTGTTGGGATAGTCCCAGCAGCACACACCAACACATTCAGACGCAGATACAATATTTATAATAGATTGCCAATACTCGACGGATGGACTGTAGGAGGGACGTGGTTTCATATAAGCTTTCACCTAAAGTCACAGTCATTACAAACTTACCTACCTCACAGGCTATGTATGTATATACAATATAATCGACTTTAGGAGAACTCATCCTCATCCTCAACCACCTTAAACTCTCACATTCTCTGGTGCTATTGTATCTACACTTTTCGAGGCTATCAAGCTTTTCTATTGCACTCGCAGTTCAATAACCTAACATGAAACTGTGCGCGAGTCCAAGGACGTTAATTGCAAGGGATGTACGCCACATCTATACACGCATTTTCATTATGACTGTTGTTGCCGAGTCGTCGTCGTCGTTCTCGTCGGCTTTGTGTACAGTTGTTTTGTGCGCTTTTTATTTTGCTGCGCTTGGTGTTTGGATTTCGATTTTTCCCTACGCGAAAAAGTTTATCTAGGTCAGGAAATATCGGTGTTTGCCGAGCGGTATGTAACAGTAATGCTGCTACATGGCTAGTGTATGGTGGTGGTAGTAAAGCGCAAACACACATACTCGTACATTACTTCTTGGAAATTGTGTGCAATAACCGGGAAAGGACCTTTGTCCTTCAGATTAAATCGGTGGGAATTTTTTGTTGTCGTCGTTTTTTTTTTGTGATATTCTTTACTTGCTAGTGTGCCTTAACCTATTTTTGTTAAGCTGATTTTCAGGAGTCGTGGCTTGTCTTTTGTGAATTAAATGCACTTGAGTGTGTTTTGCTGGGCACTTGTGAGGCAAGAATGTAGGTACGCACATGAAGGGAATCAGTGTTTCGGTACTTGGAAGGTTGACTGAGAATGACAAAGGTTAGTGCGGGTATATACGAGAATATGTCGACTTATTTTCACCGACCGGCTGACATTTTGCTCATCAAACAAATATTTTCTATTAAAAATATGAAACAACAAGAGAGAATGCAATGAATCGATCCCTAGAGCATTGCTTTGATTTTGAGCAATTCATCGTTTGAAACAAAACCTTTGCTAGCTTGACTATGTAGTGGTCAGTGGTCAGTGGCCACCAGAGCGATTTCTTATCATGAGTTAAAAACGAGAAACTTGTCTTGAAATGAAATTAGAAATCGAATTTGGAAAAAGGACTCGCCCAATTAATATAGATTCTGCGACATAAAAAAAGGGCTTAATGGAGCAGCATTTAAATTTAATTGCATCGAACTTTTTCATTAGAGAAACAGTTTTAACATTGTCTGCACATACATTTTAGAAATTTTAAAAATTTTATTAAATTTTCCTCCACAATTTTCCATCGTTGGAGACTGAAGCTAAAACAGGTGCCCCTGCATGAATTTTCGCCCGATAGATAAACAAATTGAAGAAAATTCTATTTGAATGACGAAAATCGGCTTCCGTTCAGTTTCATAAAGTTATGTGTATAATCGAAATTTACCGTCATAAGGTCCAGTAAATAGTAAGGCCTGAAATTTGAACAGGATTTTTTTATATTACGGAACTTCTCTCAAAATTAATGAGTATTCGGTCTTGCCACAAACAACATTTTTATGTTGAAAGTCAGTTCATCAGGTGGCCAATAAAAGCAATGGGCAAAGCTAAGCGGGTACAGTTAGTAAAAAATAAAATATGAATAATTATTTTGATTGCCTTTTATAGTTTTCAAACGCAGCTTTTTTAGTCCATAAACGAGTTTTCTTCTTTAGGGTTCATTTTAATTTTTTGGTCTGTTGGTAAGACCATAACTACGATAAATTATTGAGATTGTAGATTGTTGTCAAATTTATCAACACTTGAGTAAGGTATATCACAATATTAAAATAAAAAACTCTGATGCTCTGGTTTCTTTTTAAATGCTTGGTTATCTTTAGCAGAAATAGCCACATTAAAGATATTTTAAGGGCGAAAGAATGTGGTATTTTTCCGTCTTTTAATAAAAGTGATATTTCATGTATGCTGCATACATAAAACAGCAAGGGCTAACATTTATTCGCATATTTGGGCTTAAGTTAATTTCATTGCGGGAGAGGGGGTGACTCTCTCGTTAGTATGCTAAGCGGAAGGTTTCTGGTTCAGACATACACACGAGGGCACCTGTAATGCTATAGATCTTCCTTATTCTTGCGTTCGGAATCAGCATAAAAGTATATAGCTCTCTTCAATTCGTCCTTAAAAAGAATTCGATCAAAAAAATTACAATATCCTGCAATAGTCGATGTAAGACTCGTAAGGTAGGACTCTGATCCCCCTACCTGTTGTCGAAAGCGGTTAAATTAGTTTCGAAACTGAGAACGTTTTTGATTTGTTAATGTTTACAATTAAGACCAGTAACTCCTATGTCTCTCTTTCTCTTATCTGCTGCTGTACATCATTAGTAGAGATGTAATTGTCATTAGAACTCCTTCGCATCCGATGTACAAAGCATCACTGAAAACATGGCCAATCCGAAATGGTATCAGAAGAATGACATTTCACAGAGCGTAACATTTCCGTTTGGCTTACTGAAAGAATAAATTCTATAATGTATACGTAATCTCCACATTTCTATGACAACATTGCCAAAAATATCCGAGAAATACATGCCAATTATGAAAAGCAAATTTGTGGCAGAATTAATGTCAAAGGACGATATTTCTAAAATCGAATACATAACCCTTTTCATCATAAAATTTACAAAGGAACATTGTGTATATATGTGCCACCCCACCCACATTCACATCTACACCGAGAGTCCATGAAAATCCTTGAACACAATCTATATATCCAATAACATCTGAAATGCGTATCCTAGCTACATACTTGTCTTATTCTAGCTTGGAGCTTTTTTTCGAGGCCACTGTGCTTTCATGTACTGCATTGGTTCATCAACCTACCATGAAACTTTGAGAGTCCAAGGACATCAGCGCAGGGTATAAATACATAGTTACTCCAGTTTTGCACCGTAACCCGGCAAAAGGACGAGTACATAATTTGCCTGCTAGTATAACCTTAGTATACTAATGCACTTCATTCTTAAATTTTCCTTCAGATTAAAAAAATAAAAAAATGTTGTCACAGTGATGGTAACGTTATCGGCGGAGGCGGCGACACTGACAGTAAAGGTGATGAAAATCTTTGCCGTGGCCAAATCCATACCATGGTTGCAGTAGCATACAAAATCCAGGTATTTGCCGTAAAAAATTGTTTCACTGCGGCATAATAACTATCGAAGCAGAAATCACGTTCAGTATTTCCATTCCAAGTTAACCAGTGCAACCGTCACACAAAGCATAAAGGAATGGAAAACCGTGCAAAGTTATGGTATTCTGCTGCACTGGCTACCCTGCTGGCAGCATATCCCTATTTCACTTGTTAGATAATGGAAATGACGTGTGAATCGATGATGATGGCGACGTTTCTGATATAATGACGACTTCATTGGCGCGACGGTCCCGATCGACGTTGTCCATACGCACTGTGTTTCGAATGGAATTTCATGTCTACCTGTTGGAGATGATTTAATATGACTGGTCGAGGTAAAATTGGCGGGTAACGACCGTGACAACAGCATAGCCAATTCGAGGATATACAAAATGGCAAATTTTATATGCTTGTACTATTAGCGGTTTAATTACAGGAGTCATGGAGCTGTTTACATAACATTTTGAAAGAGTTTACAGCCCCAAGTGGCAATTAACAAGGAATATTTTTTTTTAACGCTTATCTGGTTATTATGTTTTCAATTATTAACTGTCAACCTTTGAACTGTGTTGATGCGTAGATAAATACTATTGGCATGCACAGTTGTTGCGGACGGTTTACATATATCTAATTTAGAGTTCGCCAATTTATCCAATACGGGATATCGCGTTGAAATGAAACATTTTTAAATACAGTCAAGGTGAAGAGGTTAGTAGTTTATTCTTTGACTAAGGTATTGTTCTAGAATTTCAGGCGTTGAACTAGGTCAAAGGTGTTCGAGAATTTCACATGAAACTAAAGCACTTTCCCTACGTTCCCGACTTACGGCATTCCAATAAAGCATTCGTTATACGTTATATTATACTAATATAAGACAAAACTGGTTACTTTATTATTCGAAAGGGTTGTCCACGTTTTCCTTTCAGATAATAAAGTTAAAGTTAAATAAAAGGTCTCAAAGGTACATAATTTTTGTTTTAATGCGTATTTTCAATTCGAATAAGATAGGAAATGATCGTCAAAATCTCAATTTAGGAAAAAAACAGGTAATTCACAAATTTAGAATTTTATTTCTTCGCTTTTATTTAGACGAAAGTGTATCTTTCTATCTAACAATTCGTTTCGATCTTCTCTTTTAATTTTTAGATAGGCAAGTTGGTTACATTTTACTTTACCGAAAAAAATAAACAAAAATTTGGAAGTTGGACTAATAAGTTTCAGAAGTAAAAACAAATAAAGAAATTGTCTGTTCAATTGCTCAACACAATAAACATAATTTTAGGTGTTCCTTTTTTTTAAAATTCAAAATGAACCACTTACTTACTCAGTTTTCCATACTTATTTTTAGAGAAAATACAAAAGCGAGCAACAAATTAATAGATAAAGAAAAATAAGAAATACTTGCAAAACTTTATGCAGTTTAAAAATGTTTCCAATTTAAAAAAAACGAGTGTGCTTTAGACCACACGACTGAAGTAAAACTTCTTTAGCTCAATCCATAATTCTATATGATTGTATGCAGTGTTCTAATATCGTGGGATTTATCCCTTTATGTGGTAATTTCGATGTCCGAAAAGCCTTCCGTGGGATAAAGGGAAAAAGAACAAAAAACAAACCGCTCTTGTAAATCGTCTTTTATTAAAATTTTCTAGTACCAAAAAATAATCATAGCAGTGTTACCATCTGCGGTTGTCGGTGCCGCTAACACTGATTGTATGTACTCGCAAACGAAATACTGACTGAGATATTATATACACTGGCTTCTGGCTATGAGAGGGAGAGAAAAAGAAAATGTGTGCGCGCACTGCTGTCTCTTGCTCTTACAGTGTGATACAGACAAAAGGCCACAAAAAAATCTAATTATTTTTTTTAATTTTTTAAATAATTGCAAGATTGAAAAGACTTTTCAATTCAATAAGGAACGTAGTAGGAACTTTGTCAGTCTTTAAACAACTAAACAACGTTCTGCACAAAATTACCAGCTGCTAGAAGGCATGGGATCATCTACCATCTTCGATCCTTTTTTCTTTTAACAAAACTCTAACAAATTAGAGTCTTATGTCTGTATATAAATAATATGATTAATTAACCTAGCCATATCTCAAAGAAGTTATAAACAGAAACAGAAAATATTTCGAAGTTTACCATCTGTCAAAAGAAGAAAATGGGGGCATTCGGTAAATTCTTGCATAATGAATAAAACAGGTTTATATGGATGGTGATGACGCATATGCAAATAATGCAATACGTTCACTCAGAAACAGTAAGGTAGCATTTAAATGAGTTGTTATCGAGTTCGCATTCTTAACATCTGCTCAAAAAGTTACCATAACCAGATAAAAATTACCAAATTACCGAAACTCAAAGAGCAAAAAAAAAAATTACCTAATTTGGATAAAAATATTCCAAAGTGGCAACCTTGCAATAGGCGTGACCTGTGTCTATATATACGAAAAATGGCTGGGGTTTTTTTTTATTGAGGTATTTTTTTATTTTGAGATTTTTGAACTAGATTCTTAGGAACAAACATTTGTTAAATGTAAGTGGATGTGCAAGGAATGTACCTACGTAAACAGGGTGGAATATTTTGAAATTATGTAGGTAAGAAGTGAACTTGCATATGGCTTGTGGGATTTTTTATTTTGCGATATTTTGAGTTAGATTCTCCTTGAAGTTGCAGCACTGCAAGTGATGTGAGTTAATGTGCAAGAAATAACTCAGCACATGTGTGATGGATGTTGTTATTTTGGGCTTATTTGAAGAAGCTTTTTGTTTAAATGCAAATGACAGTATTTTTACGCGCAAGATAAAATTAATTTTTCTTTCCTAGCAATGCGCCCCCAGAACTTGGCGCCCTGTGCATTTGCACATCTTGCATATATGGTTGGCCGGGCCCTGGTGGTGCGAGGTGAGGGGAGGTGCCACTCTCTTGCTCCTACAGTGTGATACAGACAATAGGCCTGCACTGCAGTGATACCAGACTTTAGAGGCAGGTTATCCCACGGCTATACCCAAAAAATCCCTATTATTCCACACCAAAATTAAAATATCCTACACATATCCCACGAAATATTAAATGAAAGAAAACATGTATTTTATTAAATTCTGTCTTTTTTATTAGTGACAAATACAAGTTACATTATACATTAACTATGCAAGCTAACAAAAATAAATACATATTAAGATGCGTTTGTATATAATACAAAAATAGAAATGTAGGTACATCTAATACATTTTTAAGACGTTGTAAAAAGAAACATAAAATTGCATTCGGCATTAAAATGAAAATAATATTCAACATAAAATAAATATCTTATGAATTATTTGAAAATGACTGGTATGAAAGAAACTTTATCTCGGTTTCAAGTTTCATTATTCTTGATTTTTCATACAAAAATGACACAGAAATTTGATTTGAGAATGAGGTAAGGCTTAGGAACAAAAATTGACCAAAAAGTAAAATCCTTTTCTTTTTGTACGTTGAGGTCTGAAAAATCCCTTCGTACCTTTTAGCTTATTATAAGTGAGAAAATCCCGCAAAAAGGCATAAATCCCCGATCTGTTATCACTGCTGCACTGTGGGCTGTGGCTTAGATATACGAAACGAAACGTAACTCCATCTCTTTTTATCTTCACTAACTTATATCTGCCTCTCAACTTCCGTTCGCGATTTCCGTAACGTTTTTGTGATGCATTCACCAGCTTACCCCCGAAGTCAAGTGTGCCTAAAGAAGTTATACTTCAAAAAATTATTCAGTCGGAAAATATTAACCACTAGTCAATGTTACATTTTTATTACATGTTTTAACATTTGCGCATTTTATACCTCTCAAATAAAAAAGCCGCATGAATAGAGAAATTTAATTTTATAGTGGGAAGCAAATGTTTTTTACTAGTTCTGAAAAATATATAGCTAAAACCAACAAGTCTGAAATACGTAAAATATAAAAGCGAGTCATCATCCCCAACTTGACGTAAATAAATTTAAGTATTATTTAAGTAATAAGGTAACTAACGATATAGGCGAGCCTTTTAGTTTTATTTTATTGATTTTTCTAAATGCGGCCGGCGTTTAGAGTGTATATGTATAAACAATTGCGTTTGGAAGTGTATGCATTTTTTTTCACTCACGCGAATGTCTTAAAAACATCCGAGAGTATAATTGTCATGAAAGAGCTTTTCAATTAGCCGTTTTGATCTTTTTTTTTTTTTTTTTTTTTTTTTTTATAATGAACACGCGCTAAAGAGGTTGTGACTACTCTTATGGTGTAGTTTGAAGTACACAGCGCGGGCGTTAAGGAAATTGGGATGGAGAAGATAGGAGATTCCGATGCACATTGGTCTTAAATGTCTGCAAATTGCACTGTGGGGGAAAGACCGAGCTGGGCAAGGCATTCCACATTCGTGTTGTACGGCTTATGAAAGAATCTCTATATTTCATAGTACGACCGAAAGTAGGCTGAAGGGTAAACTGATGGGCATTCCTGGCTTGGCGAGTATTGCGGTTGAATTGTTGGAGGGGTGGAATGCAGCTGGCGATTTCACTTGAGCACTGTTTATGGAAATAGCGATAAAACAATGAAAGACATGTTACATTTCTGCGATGTTCGAGCGAATTTATAGAATTCGCTATATTTGTGTCTCCAATGAGTTTTAAAGCACGATTCTGTATCCTATCCAGCAGGTGCAGTGAGGTCTTAGGCGCACCAGACCAGATATGAGAGTTATACTCAAGTTTGGGACGAATGAACGCCTTGTATATGGTAGCGAGATCAGAAGGGGTGAAATATTTCTTGCACCGTTTGAGGAAACCTAGACATTTCGCAGCGTTCTTGGCGACTTCGTGTATGTGGTCGATCCAACGAAGTTTGTTGTGGACACACATACCGAGAATAGAAAGTCTTTCGGTTTCGGCGATGCAAGTGCCATTCATGGATAATGGCTGAAGATTCTGGTTACGCTTTAATGACAGCAGACAGCATTGTGTTTTGGAAGCATTAAATTCCAGTCTATTGGCTAAACCCCATTTTATAATGCTGTCGAGATCGGAATTTAATGAGCTTAACATACGTTTCCGTTCCAGTTCTACGGCCGAAGAGCAGGGACGTGAGTCTTGGAATGAATATGAGAAGCTGAGGGTGCTGTCATCAGCGAAGGAGTGGATTGGATTAGAGGTTGCAGACAGGAGATCATTTATGAAAATGAGAAAGAGAGTCGGAGACAAAACGGAGCCTTGGGGAACACCAGCATTTATATGGTGAATTTCAGACTTGAAGCCATCCAATACAACTTGAATTGAACGGCCAGAGAGGTAGTTTCTAATCCATTGAAGAAGAGACGCATCGATCCCATATGCACGCATTTTCGATAAAAGAGCTTGGTGCCAAACTCTGTCAAATGCCTTTGAAATATCAAGCGCAACAATCTTCGTTTCACCAGAGTGATGTAGAGATTGGTTCCACTTTTCGGTGAGATAAGCCATCAAATCACCAGTGGATCTGTTGCCACGAAAACCGTACTGTCGGTCATTAATGAGTTTTCGTGATTCAAGATATTTCATGAGCTGACGATTTATCAGCGTTTCCATGACCTTAGAAAGAATGGATGTAAGTGCTATGGGTCGGTAGTTGGTGGGAGAAGAAGATTCGCCTTTTTTGGGGACGGGCTGGACAAATGCTGTTTTCCACCTTCTCGGGAAGAGTCCAGAAGAATAGGATAGATGGAAAAGCTTACGCAGTGGTTTTGCCAGCGTGGAAGAACACCTTTTCAGAACAATTGGGGAAATACAATCTGGACCAGCGGATTTATTTATGTTGAGATCATTAAGTACTCTTGCCACTGTACGAGTGCGAAAATGGATTTGTCCCATGGTGTATTCGACGCTCTCAAGTACAGGTAGAGGCAAAGCGCAATCTGGGAGCATTGAGCTGGCTGCAAAATGTGCAGCAAGCAGATTCGCTTTGTCTAAAGAGTTGACAGCTGGAATGTCATTGTAAATGAGCGTTGGGATCGAAGATGTGGCCGAATTCTTTATATTTTTTACAAAAGACCAAAAGTTTTTACTACCCTTGGGACATTGTAGTATTTTTTGCCTCAACTTTTGGTCATACGAGAATTTAACACGCTTGATAGTGGTATTGCAGTCATTTCTGGCTCGCTTGAACTTTTTTCGGTTTTCCTCAGATGGGTTGGCCTTATATGACCGAAAATTTAACTCCTTTTGTCTGATAGCCTCTTTACAGCTCGAGTCGTACCACGCATTTTCTTTCGGTATGATACTCTTTATCCTGTTAGGAATAAAGGATTTCATACCTAAGGTGATAATACTGGACACCATATCAGCGGCGGCATCCACGTCGTTATCGAGGAAGCATAACGACCAGTTAAAACTCTTAAAGAAGCTGTTAAGTCCGCTCCAGTTGGCTTTCTCGTATTGCCATACGGTTCTTTTCGGAGATTTTTCTTTAACTGTGTGGTTGGAGAACGAGAAATTAGCTGATATGATGCAGTGGTCCGACGAGCCTAAAGGCGATAATACTTCTAAAGTGTATTTATCAGGGTGGGAGGTAAGAAACAAATCCAGAGTGTTGGCATTATGACCGTCAATATCAGGTACGCGTGTTGGCTCATTTACAAGCTGGGTTAATTGATTTACCTCAGCGAAGATCTGAACATAAATTCCTTCGGGTGTTGTCTGTCCAGTATGACGAAGCCAGTTAGAATTGTGAATATTGAAATCGCCCGCAATGACAATTTCAGTGTTAGGATACAGGGAGACAATTCTTGTAATGGAGTCAGACAGCGCATCAAACTCGTTAAAAGTCGAGTTGCTATCAAGATTGGGGCTTCTGTAAATGAAACAATAATGAATGATTTGCCTACGGATGTGGAATTTCAGCCATATGAAATTAAATTCCGAATTGGAACATTGGCCATAGGAACCTGGAGTTTGATAGGCAATATCATCACGTACGTAAATGGCGAGACCGCGGTGGAGAAAGAATAAAGGCACTAGACGATACCCAGGTAGATCAAACTCCGATTTATCAGAATTTACACCCACCTGGGCCTCGCTCAGTGCCAAAACAGCTGGTTTATATTTAGCAACGTGGACGTACGCCGAGAAGAGATTCGATCGTAGCCCACGAATGTTGCACATGTCAACCCTAAAGTTCCCCATCAATACAAAAAACAGACACCAAAAAACACAACTCCGACGCTTCTAAGCAGGGCTGTGAAGTGAAAATCCAATGTTGGATTCTCAAATCAAACCGTCATAGGTGTTATGCCCGTATGACAATTTGCTTTGGTCCACCAACAAAACTTCTTCATTCGTCACAATAATGAAAAACACACAAAAAACGAGTTGTTGTAGAAGCTAGGCCTAGGGTCCCTACGGACCAACTATTTTTTTTTTCTAAGATAAACATATAAAAGAAGTATTTTTAAGAGATCACATTTACGTTACTAAGTGCAAACAGGTTTCTCGGTCTACGGGAGAGTTTTTGAAAGTAGAGTTTTTCGTCAATCTAGCAAGAAAGATAAGGGCAAACTTTTCGGGGCTACTTATCAAACCTCAATCATGTGCATTTAAAAAAAAAATAGCTTTAAACAAATGCACAAGTCATAATAATTCAAGGAAAAAAAAACAAGAATTACATCAAGTTTGGAAAGATTATTATACCTTTCATAATGCAGTTTTACCCAAATTTTGAGCACCTTTTTCGAGAAGGAGTGAAGTAGACCTGCAGGTGGCTCTAAGACTATAGGCCGTATATTACAGGCAAAACGTACTCAAAGCTGCGGAACTACTTGGTATGGGATCAATATCCAACAACAATATCGCTATCTAGTACATTGATAGCCAACCTACGATAAATCAGAGTTTTGCATCGCTAAATTTTAACTTTTCAGAAGTTTCCGAACAGTCCTCAGGTCAACGGCTGAAAGAAGGGGGAGCTTCAACTGCATGATATAATTGAAGACATAAATCAAACTTCGAAGAGCATGAAATTTAGAGAACCAATAAAATTCAACAGTTTAAATTACTGTTGGGGTTAATGTTAACGTTATTTGAAAAACCACGCAGGTATTGTGCAGATCAATGTGTCGCAGGGGATATCAGCTGTCTACCTTGCAAATATGAATTAATTGCTAGGACCAGAATGAAGGACCTTGAAGTATGTGTACTTCATAAGCTATTAAGTGATATGATGAACGCATAGCTCTATATCATTTAAGAAAGCTCAAAACTTTAGGGCATTTTTTGCACTGCGTCAAAACCGTGTTAGTCGTTTTTAAGAATTACCCGATATTTAAAGTTCCAATATATGCGTTAGGCACTGGTGCCAAATTAAAAATTGCCCACAGATGCCCACAGATCACATATACAAAGTTTAAAGCTGATCCACCTAGTCGCTTAAATAAAAAATAAATAAATAAATATTTGGCGCAACAGGTCTGTAGGGACCCTAGGCCTAGCTTCTCACAACCATTCGTTTCGTGTGAGCTTGTCATTTTTGGGACGAAGATATCTAAAATTTAATGGCGCGTCCAAACGGGTAATTGAGAAGCTCCCTAATGACAGTTATACTCTCGGATGTGAGTCAGACGTTCGCGAGAGGTGGCGCAGCGGAACCTGTTACCTCTCGCTTAGTAGTCCAACACATTAACCACTAAGCCACTGCGCCTATCTTAGGCTGCATAGTCCACATTCACATTTAAGGCATTTTAAAATCAATGTACTTCTTTTAACAACCTATAATCAATATTTCGATCATAAAACTTTTTTTTTTGAGTCCTTTAATTCATATCTTCAAATGTTCAATTCATTGTTTCACTTTAAAATCCGCAGTTTATACTAATTCATGGCTTCTTCGAAGCATGTCGAACCGACAATGATTGCACAACACGCTTATGCTATTGATCATTTCCTTTACGGAAACAGTTCATTCATCGAACAAGCCCACTTCCTTCAGTTCCACCCAATAACAAGCACAGCACCTCCATGTAGTTCGCAAAAAATTACTTTCATTTTTTTGCAACGACTTAACCGCCTTGCTTCTTGGCTCGCACAAGGCTTATGCTCATCCAGAAAAGACACCCAACCTCACGACTTCACTTTTAATCTAATTCACACTCCCAAACTCTCCAGCTCTCGAAAGCACGGGAGTAGTTCGGCGGATCACGATCAAAGCACAAAGTTAACATTATTAATAGCAGAGTGCATCTGGCCAGCACGAAGTCTCTGCATGTTGGATGGTTGGTAGTGAATTACAACTGGTACGGCCAGACAAACTGACAGCCAGCCAGCCAGCCAGCTAGCTAGACAGACGGCTTTAGCGTGTACTTGCTTTGCCTAAGCCTATGCGCTGTGTTGTTTGTTGCTTGGCTGACTGCTTCTGCTACCTCAACTCGGTTGTAGATAGTCGTTTGCCTGGTTACCTGGCTGGTTGTTGGCAGTGGGTTGCATATTCGAGATCACTGTACGATTACGAAATGTGGGAAGCGTGCTGTAAAACTCGAAGTGGTATAATATTTCCATGTATAGATAGATGAATCTTTATGCCCTATGCTGCCAGCTATTCGAGTATAGTAGTACTGCAACTCAGACGCGCGACGAAGTGAAGTGGATGACCGTACATGATCTTCATGCTGTGTTTCTTCGGTTCTTCTACTGCTGTTGCGCAATCGCGTTGGCAAATTAATTGGCTTTCAACTTCCATTTCAATAAATGCGTCGTCGTCGTCGTCGTAGTCATCGTCATCACCCACGAAGTATCTTTATGTATTCATCCCGGAAGAGATCCCTGTTTCCAGTTATAGATATACCTTCATAGGGTATATAGTGGTAGCAATTGAGGTAGGAGAAGGAAAAGGAAAACAAAATTTGTGCACCCAGCAGTTCAACGATGACATAAAGTGAAAGTTGTGCAATTACTGTCTGTATGCGAGTAGTGCATTTTCCTCGGTAGTTCCCAAGAGCTAGTCGGAGTTGGCAGTAAATGCTTTGATGCCAAATGCTTACAGCTTCTTTCCCTTTCTCTTTCATATATGGAGTGTTGGGGGGCTTCCTTTTAAGATACATCGTCGATGGAAAATCGAGAATGCAATGATTCGTCAAAGACCTCTTCCGCCTTTGGCTTGACTGAGCTCCTACACTTGATTTCCACTTAAGTGAATTGAGTTTTCTTTGATCGAATGTGGCGGGGAACATATAGAATTATTTTGGTGGCCAGTTTAGGTGTTATGTAATCCCGCAGCAATTAACTGCGTACTTAACTTGCGGTTTGTGGTGTACGCATTGGATGTGTGCATTCAGGGTAGTATTTAGCTAGCGCCTATTTGTTGTGGGGATAAGATGTCATTTAGAGGATATATATCCTTGTGATGACCTAAATCTTGGCGCAATAATTTTTTTGAATGAAACTTATCAGACCACAGAGTAGTTCCTTAATAGATTGAAACGAAAAAGCGACAGACAACGAAATGGGGTGGAGACCATTGAGAGGCAACTCGGACAGGAATCTATTATTAATTTATTAATTTTCTAACTTCAGGAAAGAAAGTCGATCTAGAAACATTATTTAAATTCATAAAAAGACATTAAGAATACATATGATTAAATTGTTAATTTTCCAAAAATTGTCTGTCGGCCGCAAGGGACCTCTATTAAGCTGTCATACATGTTTACGCTATATGGTACTCGTACGAGTGTCGACTATCGAGTTTGTAGGCGGCTAACTCTTTAAGAGAGTAGGATTTTAAGTCCGTCTTTAGAAAAGAAAAGAAAATGAATCGAGCGCTTTTTGAGACGACAAGCCCTAGCAGTGCCCGGTGAGAGTCCTGTGATATTTTTTAATACATTTGCACCAGTTTTAAACATGTACTTCTAACAGTAAATTCAGCCACGGGCTGGTCTTGGCATCACGAATTGTAAAACTGGCCTTTCTACCGGTTCTGTCCTGGTATACAAATATGCTCGTTTGTGATAAGGAGTAGGAGTTAAAGACAATCAGGAACTAGTGCTGCTATATAATTCCAAGAACTTACCTGCATGTAGTCTGCACTGATGTCGAAGAGATCTTATTTATTGCTAGTATGTCAAGATTATTGCGGTTACGGAGCTTTCTTGCATGAATATCAGACTAAAATCGAAGCTGTGTATGAAATTAATGTAATGTAAAGTGAGAGGAGCGTATACTATAGTGCCAACTGCACATGCGATTCATTAGTAAGCGTTGGTTTATTCTGGTGACTGCTTATTGTTCAGAAAATATAGCCCTGAAGTTACAAAAGAACTTTGCGAAAAATCTAACTTTTATTGACGAAAAAATCAGCAAAAGTAGAGCAAAAAAAAACAGGGTACGAACTTTAATACCCAACTGCTCGTGATGGACGGAGTTTTTCAAAGGGCATCGACATCAGACCATCGCAAGATCAGCTATATTGCAGCGATAATTTTTCTAAGAGCAAATAAAGCATTTGCTTAACTTGACGACATTACCACATTCCTTAAAGCAAACCGTAAAGCATCGGCTAGTACTCTACTTCTGTTGAAAAAGGCTGTCGGATTAATTTTTATTTAAGAACGATTATATTAAAAATGTCACAAACATTCCTGGTATAGATATAGACTGTTAATTTATTTCTTGAAAATCTATTATGAACATGTACAGTACATATCAAATTAAAACATCAATAGTACAAGGATAATAGAAAAATGAGACATTCTGTATTTTACAAATTGAATAATAGGAAAATAGTGCCGAATGCCACTTCAAAGGGCTTAACAGTACAAGATACAATTATGTGGGTGGGGTGACCCTAGTAAAAACAATGTTGAAATACAAGTTTAAAACAGACAGGAACAAAATTAGAAGAAAGTTACAGTTACTTAAGCTAAATTAGCCATTAAGAAAATAAACAAAAATTAAAAAAAAAAAAATTAGACCAGAATATTAGTAATTAAATCATGAAATCGGCAATAAGTGATTCTAAGTCAACATAGTGGAAGTTAAAGAGCCAGCGTTTTACATTTTTAATGAACAAACCATGTATTGATATAGTCCTGATCGACAACGGAAGTTTTTTAAACAAGCGTTAAGAAGAAACAGTATAAAAATATGTATGGTTCAGAAATTATCATATTTTAATGAGGAAATTTGATAATAGTGAGGTTGTTGTCATAAAATCTTTTGAAGATTTAACTGCTCTTCATGGGCAATGATATGAATGATTTCTTCGATCTTGTGCGCTACAGCCTCACTGTAAGAACCATCAGATATAATTCTGATAGCATTTTTGGCTGTGGCAATTCTTTTTTCGTTTTACATTAAAATATTCGCAGTTTGCGTCAAAACTTTGATTAACTGATTGGTCACCTAGAAACTTTTGTAAACTTGCCAGAAATAATATTTGTCTCTGAAATTTGGATTTATTATCTTATTCTTTCTTATTATCTTATTCCTAATTACACTTTTTTCCAAATCCTAATGATACGTACGCTGCCGGTGGAGTGGGAGTTTTTGTTTCGAACTTGTATGAGCCTGATATTAACGTTTCTAAGCTAAGAAGCGCGGATGTCATCAAAGTGTGTTTCAATATCCAAAATTAAGTATTTTGTGTTGTCTGTGTAAATAGACATCATTCATCACCACCTACATGTTTTTTAGATGAATTTTCTATCTTTTTGTAAAATGAACGATCTGGAACGATCTTATTATCTTAGGTGACTTTAACTTAGATATTTTAGTTTCTAAATCATTTTCTAATATATATCAAACACTCATGGCTGAACACGGACTCCTTTTCTTCATTGGAAAACCTACTAGGCCAACTGCAGGCACCTGCCTCGACCATGTTTTTGCTGGTCTTGAGAATTTTGCTGTTGATCAATCAACATGGATCTTAATATAACTGACCATTGTATGACAGGAATCTTTTTTAAAAACATAAAATGTAGTAAGGCATATGATTTTTCAACAACCACTTATAAGAAAATTAATTTTCTTGTATTAAACAATAAGCTTATATATGAAAGTTGGAATAGTGTTTATGTAGCACAAAATTCTTCTATCTTTGTCTTATCTTTTTAATTTCAGCATTATGTGTGGAACTTTTCCCTCTGATCTGAAATGCGCCATAGTAATTCCATTATTTGAAAAGTGTAATAAGACGGACCATCCAATCCAATTATAGACCAATTTCGTTGTTGTCTTCTATTTCCAAAGTTTTTGAAAAAGTAGTTAAAGCGAGAATCTTAGCCTAGCAGTTTGGTTTTCGGACTGGTCATTCCACTAAAGATGCTCTACTGGACTTCTGCTCTATTTTATATAAGGGTTTAGATGACAAACTTTTCTGCGCTGGCCTATTTGTCGACATTACCAAGGCGTTTGATATGGTTGATCATGTAATTGTCCTAGATAAAATATATAAGGCCAGATTCAAAGGATTCATTTACAATTGGTTTGAGTCATATCTTAAAGATAGAATACAGCGAGTTAAAGTTGGAAGCAGTATAAGCAGTCCTAAAACGGATAACCTGGGAGTACCCCAAGGTTCTGTACTTGGTTAAATTTTATTCCTAATATATATAAATTCCTTATTTTCACTTCCATTTTTAGGTAAAACTAAAGCCTTTGCCGATGACCTTGGTATTGCTTATTGTTCAGTCAGTCCTTTAGATTTAATATCTAACATAAACCATGACGTATCTTTACTAAGATGCTGGTTTGCAGAAAACAGGCTTATTGTTAGTAGCAAAACTAAACTGATGTATTTGAGTCTAACTGAACAGGAGTTCCCCGACCCAGAAATAGTTTTTCATGCCCATGATTGTGTTAGTCATAAGCTGTCGAACAACATCTGCAGTTTCCAAAATGGTTCATATTTCAATAGAAACGCAAATTGCAGTCCTAACTGCTTCAAAATTGACATCGTTGATAGTTTTAAGTACCTTCTTTCCTCTACTCGTTGTTTTTTTCGTCTTAAAAAGTACTGCTCTTGCGACACAATGAAAATAGTCTATTATGGCTTATTCCATTCAAAACTGAAATATGGACTGTGCAGTTGGGGTGGCGCATATTTTAATAAGCTCCAGAAATTAAGAGTTATTCAAAAATCTGCTATATGTAATGTTTATAGCTCTCGTCGTTTAGATCGCACTATGGATCTGTCTAGGTCGTTGAAAATTCTTCCCTTGCGACATTTATATTATTTCAAAGTTCTTAGGTCTTTTTTATGAGAGACGGGTATCTGGAAAGTCCAATTTCTGACTGACATAAATTGAATAATGTATTAATTGAATTGAAATTGAATTGAAAAATTACGAAAAGGCAGTGGCACGAAAATTGGGTACATTTAACATATTAGAAAAGTTTCCACGTAAATTATGCGTTGAAATTAGACGAAAATTACGATAACCAGCCTTCATAAAAAAGGTCTTCAACACCTTGAAAGAATATAAATGCAGAACGGGAAGAATTCTAAGGTCACAAAACAAGAAACACTTATCACTACAGATTATGTTGCTACAACAAAACGAAGAAGAACAACTAAATATAATAATTAGAATTGTAAAATTTATAGCCATCTTTGGCATTCAGGTGCATGGCTTAAGTTTTGGAGGTTATTACTAAATTGTGTTCAGCGAACCATTTTCTCAATAGGTTGAGATCTCAGTTTATGTCTGAGATTAAATCTAAAGGACAACTGCAACCATAGGAAAAACCAAAACTGTATCACTGATGCGTTTATTTTTCCTATATAAGCGTTGCACGCAGTCGGCTTTTAAATTGGTATTTCACATTTATTTCTCATTCTAAACAATCGGGCAAAGTATTTTGAGAAATCAATATCATAAGAAGAATGACTTTGAAGTTTACTGTTTATATAAAACAATCATACAGTAATGCTTTGTGTTCCATTTTGCATAATACCTACATAGTTTTCCGACTCATTTAAGGAGTGCTAGAGAGTGGCACAGGGAAATGTTTTGTAAATAAAAAACATATTAAGATATTTCTATAAATGTAGGTTCAAGCTAAAAATACTATCTAGAAGTAGTAGTGTTGGCGTCCAATTCTCTAAAAAGAGTAAGAGGGGCTAGTAAATATCATTGCAAGAGAGAACAATATAAATCTGAAGGCGTTGTCTGTTGTGAGGATTTATTGTGCCTTTTAACCCAAGATCCGATGAAACTTATGATTGTCAAAATACGAATATGTCTTACGACTTCTCAACGTGCATCCCTTTCCTGGATCAGCCTGAATAAAAAAAATAGAACATCTACTCTAACAACGTACCCAAAACAAAGTACGTATCCGCCCGAGTGACCAAACGATGGAAACGTAAAATATTTCATTATTCGAACGACGATTCACAATTACCTTGCTTAGCTAGTTCCACCTCATCCAACAACATGTCGTTGCAGGTTTGCACTTCAATTAATTCTCTTTTCCCCTTGACACCACCTTAACTGACAAAAATAAAATTCAAGGGAAATGCTGTTAAAAGCTAAATAGATGCAATCAAGCCATTCTCCAAAGAGCACACTGAAGGCCCTGAAAAAGAAAAGTCAAAATAAAGTTCATCGAACTTCAAATTCAATACGCACACACACATACACTCATAATAAAGAAAATTAAAAACAAACACAGGCCATTGCCTTGCCCCTTTCGTGAAACCGTA
Organism: Cheilosia variabilis; assembly: GCA_951230905.1. Lineage (NCBI taxonomy): Eukaryota > Metazoa > Arthropoda > Insecta > Diptera > Syrphidae > Cheilosia > Cheilosia variabilis. The sequence goes on along the minus strand of OX579677.1, from coordinate 16,371,676 downwards.
TCCCACACTGTGAATATATTAACTAACAATCAAAGACTGAGGAATCATCCCTCATTAGCTACAAATAAATGTATGCAGGCACTAACCAACTAAGTAAGCCAATAGTCGTGTGCCCCCAACCGATGTGATGCCGAAAAAAAACCAGCTATCTGCCTGTACAAGTCGAACAAAGTGTCCGCCAAAACGAACCGATGGATGAAAAATGCGCCGGAATTATGTGGCCTGGCCAAAAGCGATCATATGCTACCGCCGCCATCATCATCGAATGGGGAAAGTGAATTTGTTGTGTTATATCTTTCTTTCTTTTCCCTATCAACTTTTATTTTCAGTGTTTTCATTTTCAACACCAAAGTTCAATGTAAGCCTTACGTAAAAAGGCAAAGTAATAGCAATGGCAACTTCAGTTTCAGGGTACTCAAAACATACATAATTGCTGGCTAGCTGAACGTGGTATTTGTTGGCTTTGGTTTTGTTTGCCTGATTTGATTTACTTTTTTTGTGCCTTTTTTAAAAGCTACTTGTATTTGTGTGTAGTTTATAACGATTGTTGGGGCTTGTGAAAGTCGCGTAAAGTTAAACTGAGTTCACATTGAATACAGTTGTTTTATTTAGATTTTATATATTTTTTGCGCGTGCGCAAACTCACCGTGACGTGATTTTTAACAAAACGCTTTTGGCGTACCACTTTTGGATATGAATTATTTTCCAAGTGCACATAATTTTACAGTTCTGTTTAGTCAGTGGCAATGTAAAGCGAACATTTAACATGCATTATTTCAAAAAGTGAGGGGAACCATCTTAATTGCTCTCGATTACTACATTCAAATGGAAAAGTTGGAATATTGAGCAAAATATACAGATTATTTTTGACTGACAATAAATAAAGTCCTTAAAATTTTCATTTCTTCGCCGTCCATGCATTTTAAACATTCTAGAATTTAACAGACGATCAGAAAGACATCTCGCGCCTGTATATGGATAATGTGCGTTTTCATTTGATCAAGCTGCAGTGTTAATAAAGAATACAATAAAAACAAAAAAACTTCTTGATCTGTAAGATTTGGCTAGGGCTAAGAAATTAGGTATTGATTTCAAACAAAACAAATTTAAAAATCCGACAAACGGCGGATTTATCTCTTTAAATTCATTGAATAATTCAAAAATAAATTGCTGATTAGTCGTACGACTAGGTGCAATCCTATTCGGGATGGCGAATGTCAGTCCCCCGGGAGTTTTTTTTAGATGAGTTAAAGTCCATCACTATTGCAGAAGCATCCCTCGCGAATAGCTCTGCAATGTCTTTCGATGATTTTTTACTTCCAGCGAATTCCCAACACAAAAAAAAAAAAAAAATTTGATCAAGAGTAAGACTCTTATCAGCAACTATGCCAAGTTTCTCAAACTAGATAGCTGCATTTATTTGATTGATAATTTTAAAATAACAGAAATGAGATGGTTTGATGATAAAAGGGGAAGAATTGCCACCACAAAAAAAAATAAAAATATTAAGAAACACTGAAGATTCTAAAAAAGAGGTAGTTGGTATCCTGAAAAGCATCAAACGAAACATTCGAGTATAATTTTCACTTTGTACCAGGTACTTGTCATATGAACTTCTTGTTGAAAACTGTTCGTTTGAAAACATAAATTAAACACATAACAATGTTTACCAAACATAATATGCAACAATAAAAGATCAATTTCGCATTCAAGATTATGCTTTTTCACCCCGACACAGAAATATAAATTTAAATTTAAGTTCTCTTCCACAACATCAACTAGGTCCCATGATCCCACTCGTAGCCAATTATATGATACAAAATATCATACTAGGAATAATCAGAATATATTGAAAATCGGACAGTGATTTTATTTAATCTCTGAGAAAGAAAGAAAAGTGGCAATTATAGTTATATATCCTTAAGAATCCAAAACGTTTATTAAACAAATTTATTAATTATAACCAATTTTGTTGTTATCATTCTCTGATGTCATTTCATTGTGCCCTTTTACCCAATTCAAATTTATTCTTTTGTTTCATATCAGTATGTACGAAATCACAAGCGAAAGAAAGCGTTTCAAAAATTACAAAATTAAATAATTTATTACAACTTTTGATTTTAAGTTTTCGTAAAATTAATTTTTAAATGTAAAAAATAAATAGTAAATAGACGACTATCATCAGGGTTATCAGGGTACCTTCCGTAGAGACCGAATAGCTACCGACCATATAAAGGTGTTTTTTTTAGAGGTATATCATTTTGAAATGGAATAAAACAAAGATGATTTTTTTTAAATTGACATGAAATTTACTTTATTCTGGCATTATAATTTAAATATGATTCTCGGACGTAATCCAATCTGGAGGTCCAATTTTCGATGACTTTTTAAAACATTTGTTGCCGTATATCAGAAATAACTCGGCGAATGTTGTCCTCCAAGTGGTCAATCGTTTCGGGCTTATCGGCGCAGACTAGCGACTTCACATATCCCCACAGAAAGTAGTCCAGCGGCGTTATATCGCACGATCTTGGAGGCCAATTCACGGGTCCGCAACGTGATACTATGCGGTTACCAAACGTTTCCTTCAAAAAATTAATTGTGGCACGAGCTGTGTGACATGTTGCGCCGTCTTGTTGAAACCACAGCTCCTGCACATCATGATTGTTCAAAGTCAGTAATCATGGCTCTATAGCGCTCACCATTGACTGTAACGTTCTGGCCAGCACGATTCGGGTCTTCCTCTACGCTACGCTCTACAGCAGCAATGACTTCTTCTGTACGCACTGTACTACGTCTCTTGGGATGCGTATTATAATTTAGAGTAAACGTGGTGCGAAAACGTTCCGTAGTTCATGCAGTTCATCGAATTAATTGCCCTGATGGAAGATTATGTTGACCGTAAAATAGACGTAGTGCGCGATACATATTTCGAATAGAACCATGGTTTTCAAAATAAATTTGCCCAATTTGGAAGCGTTGTTCAGGCGTCAGTCTATTCATGTTGAAATGCCAAGCCAAACTAAAAATAAATCACTTGAAAGCTGACACAATGGCCGCCAGTCAAAATAGTGTTGCCAACTTAAAGTTCTATACCTCTAAAAAACACCCTTTATAATCTATCTTCTCTTTCTTATCTTTTGTCGGAACATTTAGCAAGCTTTTAAATGGCAATGAGAAAACCGACTATTTGGCTTTGTCAGCTTTTGACGCGGTTTCAAAGAAAACCACAAATTCAAGCTTCGAAGTAGATTTTAAATTTAAAGAAAAAATTGATTCGGCTCTTTTCACAATAGGCATTTTCAAATAGTCTCCTCGATCAAAATGGATCCTTTTAAAATCTCATGTTCGATTTCTACTGCCGCAGCTCTTGTCTTCTATTAAACTTTAACCGTCATTTGTAAGTAATATTGTATCCCACACAACCGCCCATTTGCTTACTGTGAAAACTAAAAGCGCAACAGGACACATTATGACATTCACTTACGCCAACTGCGCGTATAATTTTGTCGGTCAGCCTTCCTTGTTGACCTGTTCGACTACAAGACAGGCTAGTATCTTTTCAATCAATTTCATAAGACGAACACATTCTGATACAACTGCATCAGTGCGCGCATTTTATTGCATGCCTTTCGCCGTTAAAAACTTTTCCGCTTTTCACGTTCATCGTTCATGCTCTTTGAGATTTGTGGCAATGCACTCCGCAAGTCTATTGCATAACCGTTATCGTCTATTAAAAGTGAATATACAAACAACAACTGCAACAGCAGCATCTAACTAAGCCGGTAGCACCGGTCTTTCGCTTTGCCTGCTATACTTTTGTTGCTGATCGTGGTTGTGTGTTACCAATGCTGCTGCTGCTGCATTTATCTGCGCGGAACAACAGGACAAATGCTTTTACGTTGGCGATAATATGTCTTATGTCTTTTGCCAGTGTTGTAATATCAATGCAATAACAGCCAGGCCAGCCAGATGATCGCTTAGAGTGTTGATCTTGTGGTGCCACGGGAACTGCTCCTCCTCCGTGGTTTTTCTTCTAGTTTTTCCACACACAAGAGTGATTTTCCACATCACAATCGCCAGCTATCTTCGCTCGCTTCGTCAGTCGGTCGGTAGTGGTGCTGGGCTATTAGATTACGTTAATGCACCCGAGCTGGAGTTGATGCGAATGATGGTCGGATAGACCGGAGAGGCGGCGTTGCATGTTTGATGCCGCCAGCCACATCACCGCATTGATAAATTTAATCGAAAGCGAAAACGAGAAAAATACAACTTCGCACTCTTTTGAAAGTGAAAAACCATTGAAAAAAAAAAAGCAACAAAAGGCTAGAAGAAAATCTCAACGATGCCTGCGATAGTGAGTGAGGAGGAATGCTGCGGTGTGTGGCGAGTGAGTGGAAAATGATAGACGTTGTTTGATTATGTCATACAAGGAAGCTTTTTCTTTCTTCATTCATTGGGTTTTCTTTGCGGCCTTTTTCTTTCTTTTCACTTTTCTACGATTTACTTGGGAATTTTCATGGCGGACTAGGGGAACTGAGTTGATAATATTACATCAAATGTGATAGTGTGCAATCTATCACTTAGAAAATTGTATTACGAAAGAGGAGAGATGCATTTTCACTTTTTTGTTCATATTTCAGTTTTTCTTTAGTTAATTGATGGTGTATTACACATCATTATTGCATTCTGGGCACAATCCATTGCGGCATGTGCGAAAAGAGATTTCATAATTTTTGCAACCGCAATTTGCTTTTGCTGCTTTTCTATTACATCATACGTGTAATAGTAATCGGAGAGCTAAGAAAATATGTGTCAGCAGTCCTTGATTCCATAAAGCGGATTTACTACAAGTGATTGGGTAAATTTTAGAGAGTTTCTTTAGGCGTTTGGTGGTGAGTTATTTGATTCCATCCTGAGCAAACATTAATTGCATGCGATCAGCGACAAAGGCTTTTAATGGTAGGTACGTGCTTCATCCCTCTTTCATTCCTAACATTTGGGATAAATATATTTAGCGAGTTCTAAAAAATCGCTTTTAGAAGAAGAAGAAGTTAGTTGTGTCGAAGATAGATGTATATTGTGTGAAGATAGAGATCCATCCTGGACGGTTCAAATTGAGACAAGAAAACCTGTTTCCGAGAAAATTAGAGTTGCGTTGCGTTTTAAGTTTAAATGACTCTGAGGTCGAATGATGACTTTTACGTACGGTGACTTGAATTTAGGTTGCTAATTTGTACGTAAGGCTGTGTAAATGAACTGAGCAAACGCTAACTAAGAGAAAAACAATTTTGCCTAAACCTAAAAGAAAATGCGAATGACTGGGTCACGCGATTCTCACTTATTAATTATTTCACACTTGCTATATTACATTTGATAAATATGAGCTAAATTTGAAAAAAAAAAAGTAGGTACAATATTCAAGTCACTTATGAGGTTTTCCTTGCAATAACTTCTTTATCTCCATTTCTTTTCTCTAATAATGAGTGATCTGCGAAGGTTTGGAGCTTTACTGATTATAGCATTCTTAATTATTTTTTAAGCACAGTAAAGGAGTTATGAATCCTTTGCGGCATTTTAAGCTTGGGCCTAAGCTTAGACAATTCTGAAGTTCACAAAGCACCATTTTGCAGATTTTCAGAACTACATATGTTTTTAATTTTTTTTATTAATTCTATATTCCACTCGTAGCAATTTCTGTGAGTAGGGATTTTTAAAATAGTTTTTAAGAATATTTGAATACCAACTTAACTTGAAAGCAGCGTTTGACTGAGCTTTTTGTGCTGTGTTCGTAATTGTCAGGTCAAAGTTTGTATGAAAGGCAAATCCACCAATGGGTGGTGATTTTCAGTTTTTAACGTTCAGTTTGACAGTTCTGCTGTCACATGTGAGACTGACGAAGGGCATAGACAGCGTTTGTAGGCAAACCGAGGGGTAAGCATATCTAGTGGTCCAATTGATTGGTGTGAAATTTGTTAAGCTCCTTTTTACGTTGTCTAAAGTCCGAATTCGTTATTGGTAATGTTTGTTGCTTACTAATTTAAAGTCACACACACCTTAGTATAGGTGAAAAACAACACACTTACGCACCACTTATTCAACAATACATTATTGTAATAGAACATCTTACCTGCAAAGAAAGAAAAGCCATTAGATAATAAAATGGTTAGAGCATAATAAAAATAATAGAGTTTTTAAAATAAATATTTTCAGTACACCACACTATTTTTTGTCCAAAAATAAAATATATTGTTACGAACGAACAAAGCACCGCATACAGCAACTTGTCAAACTTGTGCATTCAATACTTAAGCAAAAAGAAAGCCAAACATCTCGTAAGCTGATAATTCTAAACTAATTGTAAACCATAAGACTGCAAGAATCCAGGGGTCCACTAAGTAACTGTAAGAAGTCTAACGCGATTTACTCGAGCATTTCAGAAATTGCTACCAAACTTCCATCAAGTTGTTTTTGTTTTAAAAAAATTATATTTTTTATAATATTGTAGGCATTGTCAAAATACGTGTTCTCCTTGTCAACTTTTCTGGAATAATTCCCGTCCACATAAAGACAGTCTAAAAGCGATTATTTTTATTTTGAATCACCCGCACCTACACTCCTGGCCACAAAAAGAAAATCAAAAAAATGCTGCATTCGGTTCGCTTTCAGTGTTTCTTCTTTCTGGGGATTTCATCCGACCTAATTTCCACATCTGTTTCTTCAGTTTCTTCATTTTTATATCTAGGAAGTGAAGTGCACAAGTTCTTGCACCGCAAAGAAAATACAAACATGCACTAGGGGAAACCTGGCAAAATACTACTCAATTCATGCGAATAGATATTCATATTACAAATCCTGCTATCATTATTTTTAGCATAGGGTCAGTGCATTCAACCAAGCAGCCGACATGCAATAAGCTAATTTTCATTGACCCACAAAATTACCACCAGGCATACACGCCTCTGGCTGATACAGAATTCTTTTTAATGGCACCGATTCGTTGACTTTGTCAGGGTAAAGTGCAACTGGGCTTAGCCATAAGTGCAATCACGACCGGTGTATTTCCGGAATGCTAGTTTTATATTTCCATGAATTCACTCGGTAGCTGCAGTATACACAAAATTGCGTGTCTAAAAAATTACCCACATAAAACAAGCATATTGTGTACACCAAACCACAGCGAATATTTGTTTCTACATGTATATGTTTCTGCATACACGTTACTAGAAGCCATAAATATAATACAACTATAAACAAAACAAAACTTTAATGGTTTTCAAAAACACCCATACACTAACAAGTCTATCTGCAGCCCATCTTTATAAATATAAAAAGAATGCTTAAGCTCTAGCAGCACCTCTAGATCTCTCAGTATATGCACAACTACAAGTGACAACTTCAAAATCTTCCTTCTTTCGCTTTTGCGAGTACCTCCCTACCCCTTTCTAGCCGCGCCAACCGTGCGCCATCCCCATAGATATAGTCGAGCACTACCGCCTGCCTGCTACATAGACATGTTGCATAGATTCCTACTCAGAAAATCTATATGCATCTATTCAACTTGGGGAAATAAAAATAAGAAAAAAAAAAACACCCAACAGCAGGGGCAACAAAGTCGACGTCGTCGTCGAAAACGAAACATCGACGACGACTATAGACGGAACACCAAACTAACCTAGTTTTCGAGTTTGTTATAAACTTTGGGTCAAAGACCTGCAGGAGGTCGAATCCGTAGCAACGTACAATAGCAGAAAATACACAGACACCCAGTTACACTGATACAGAGAAAATGCACCGAACAAAAAGGAAAATGTGAAGAGCCCATTTAAACCAACACCGATGTAGATTTTCCAATGGGAAAATATTTTGAGAGAGAAAATGAAATGAAAAGCGCAGCACTGCAAAAGTGGTGGTGAATGAGTCGAAGTCGTGCAGTTGTGGATGCAAAAAAGACGTAAGCAACCTTCCCGCCCTCGAAAAAGAGCTTTCAGAGATTTGGTTTTGCTATTTTGTCGTCTATTTTAATTTATTATTTGTGGTTGTTTTTCGACTGCACCCCTCTTCGTGTTTGCATCCCACACCACGCTCTAACTCTCACTTGGCACTTGCATAATTTAGCTTTGGACTTGTAATGGTGGACATGCACAAACGGAGATTTGATTTTGTGGCGGGCTCTGTTTTGTTATTATTATTGTTATTTTTTTGTATGATCTTGAATGAGAAACAGGGAACGGGAAGAGGTTTCAATGCTGCCAGGATTGCATCGTGTTTCGAGGCAAAAGCGGAAAGATTTTCATGGATAGATAGGTACCTACTTACAACAAATAGACTCTGACAAAAACATCTATGGTATGCCAATTTCGCATATAAATGCTAGTAATAAAATCAAATTTTCCAAACTCCATGTGAGAAAACTAATTACTTTCTATTCAAAAATCCTTATCCCCGCTTAAAGATTTTCTGATTTTGCTGCCTCACATACTGGCAACAGCCCGCAAAGTGAGAGAAATACGGCATGAGACTTTGTTTTGATCCATTCCCTCTAACAGCTTTATTTAACAATTTCGTATTTTCCGACTTGCAGGTGTAGCAAAATTTCAAAGTCTTTCAATTCGTATGCTTGGAGATTACTCCAAAAACTCCTAAGTTGACTAAGCAAATAAATTTGAATAAATCTGCATAGGTATCAACTCATAAGACTGCTACAGGAGGTGTTTATAGGACCCCTTAAGAAGTCGACTCCAATATCTGGGAAACGATTTTTTTAGAGTGTCGCAGGACATAGCGTAGAGCATGGCATTGGCGGCCACAATCTCGTTTGTGAGAAGCACTGGTTCGTTCAGGCAAAAATGTTTTCACATATTCTTAGGTGTTTCATAAAACGAAGATGTGGGACCACAAAAACAATAAAGTGTAAAATTAAACCAAGAGGTCCGCGTCTAAGCACGTTATGTGCTTCGCACTTTTTTCTAATCTAACCTAGCTTCAATCGCTCAAATCAATTTTTGTCGAAATACGCCATTTTCAAATGTCCTAACCTTCAATGTTGTTAATCGTTGGTTTAGCAATTTAGTTTTTAGCAAAACTGAATACTATTTATTGGTTAGTTATTATAGATTCCTTAGTGAATAAGTAACCTATTTAAAGGAGCTGCTTAAGACATATTAAATATTTATGTACAGTAAATAATTTTGTACTTTCAAAATAATTTGTTGGATTACTTGTATAGCCAAATAAACTTCTTAAAATGCTTGTTTTTTCTCTATAACTCTTCAGCATTGCTTAAACTTCTTAAATCATTGAAGTTGATGCATAATTCATCATAAGAAAGTGCAAGGTAATTTTAAAATTCAAACTTAACTGACGCTGTCGTCACTTTGCATTTTCAGCCAAACTATTACAATTGCTGATGTTACTTCACGTTACTCAAAAATAGGCGTTTTTATAGAAGATATATTTCCACAAATTAAGTACTATTATCAAGTTGTATGTAAGAAAAAGTAAGTTTCTATATTGATTGGCGGCTTAGCCATGCCACTATTTTTAAATTTATAAAGCTATTTAAAGACATGTCGAACATTCACAAATCGTACAAATACACAGCTCAACTGTTAAACTTAACTTTTCACCTCTGTGAATAGCAGAGATGGAGGTACACATTTCAATTTTGGAAAGGAAATCATTTGAACAGTCGGTGAATGGAAAATTTGGCGATAAGGAATTGGCTAAGAAATCATTTTTGCGCGATTACTTTATTTGGGGTTTAACTATATATGGTTAAATTTGGTTTGTATGGATATGGGATTTTACAACACTAATTGCTGGCGATACTCACTTCTAAAAATTTTCCAATGCAATCCATATCGCTTTATTTTTTCCTAGTCCTATATATGCGGCATCCCATCAAATTTCCTTTATCGGTCTAAGTCTCAATCAGAGCTTGGGAAACAGAAATACGAACATTCCCTCAAATCTTCAATGAATTTCAAATGCAGAATACATTTGATTATTGGTAATCAGCTTTAATCTGCCAGTTACCAGTTTACGCAGACTCCATACTTTCAAAAATCACTTTACCAATAAACAAATATAATTGCCAGAATATCGCTAACTGTAGGATTAAATGTTAATGTTGAGAGATTCATGTTTATCTTAGGCATTACCTAAATAAATCCTCCCTTAATGTCATTTTGAAGAGGAGCGTTGCCCAACCATCGAAAACGGCAGTATTGAATTTCGTAATAGGAGCTAATTTAAATACACTCTTGTTCAGTCTGGGCGTTAATAATATAATAAACTAATTTTAGTAAATTGTAAATGTTTTCTGATTTTATTCGTTGAAACACAACAATGCAACTGGTTTTTAAGTCTAGCAAACACAAATTTGTACAAATGTTGCACAAAACTATTATTATTATTATTTTAAATTATCGACAAGTGCTTACAACTAACAGATGTTTGAAAACTAGGAATGATAAAAGTATAAAAAATAAATAAATATTTGGCGCAACAGGTCTGTAGGGACCCTAGGCCTAGCTTCTCGCAACCATTCGTTGCGTTGAGTTTTTTATTTTTGGGACGAATGGAAGGGATCTACAATTTAATGCCGGGTCCAAACGGCTAATTGAGAAGCTCATTCATGACAGTTATACTCTCGGATGTTTGTCAGACGTTCGCGAGAAGTGGCGCAGCGGAAAAAAAACATATGTTGGAATTTGGGTTTTTTCGCGATTCGAACCTGGGATCCCTCGTTTAGTAGTCCAACACACTAACCACTAAGCCACTGCGCCTACAGATGACAAAAGTATACAATATTTTATTTAAAAAGTATATATTTTTTTTTAAATAAATCCCATGCCCTGATGGCTAACATTGCGACCTGAAAGATCTATTGTATTAATGGGGAAAATTTAATCTAAGAGACGTGTGACCTCCCTGATGAAGGCCAATAAGTCCTCAGTAGCAGAGTTCTTTAGATCTACTGGTGAACGAGTCTATCTATTGAAGACACGTTTTCTTATTTAAAAAGTAAAGATGTACAATGATTATTGAACTCTTGACTCAGATAAATCCATTTTTGAATAAACGCTGTTGAAAGCTAGAATGGCACTTGTCATGGGCTCATATAGGCCGTAGTTTGTTCTATTATTTTTTAGAAAAAGAAGATTACGAATTCTCAAGGACCGTGTGGGTACATATATTGATATCATCGAGAGCAAATTAGAGCATCTAATATGGAAACAAAGCACGTCTCTTACAAACATTAAATCGTGTATTTAACGCCGGGATTTCAAAGATATAATACCAAGAAGTAAGCATCTGGCCTTATAATAAGGAGAAAATTCCCAATGCATTTTATAAAAAACGTATTTAGTAAAACGCCTTTGATTTTTTTCTAGGCGATCAGAGTAAGATAAATCCAAATCACGTCAGCATATTCAAGCAGGGATCAAACTAATGCAGTAAATAGCGAAAGCAAAGCAAATGGATCTCTAAATTATTTTCCATTACGCTTTATGAATACAAAAACTGAGTTAACCTTCGCGACAGTATAATCATTAATCAAATCTTTGATTTTCATAACTCTATTTAAATTAATTGAATTAATAGAGTAATCATATTCAAATGTTGATGCAGATCTATTAAAAGAAATTACATTGCATTTCTTAATATTTAGTTCTAAACTATTGACGTTGCACCAATCAGCTATAATATCCAAGTCCGGTTGGATCAAAGAACAATCACCAATACTTTTGATACATGAAAACAGTTTTAAATCATCTGCGTATAGTAAGCAATGACTATTGAAACGGTATCATTAATAAAAATAATGAAGAGCAGTGGACCTAAATGACTTCCTTGCGGAACACCCGAAGTACACCTAATCATGCTTATTTTGAGATTCGTTTTCTTTCGAAAGTGTGTCGAATTTGAAGAATATGTATTTTGACATTCGAACAGATAGAAAGTTCATTCTATCATTCGAAAGTTCATTTTTCATTCGAATGTTGAGTGTATTTCGACTTTCTAATCGTTTACAACAAATGTCATTTTCTATTCGTCTGTATTTTCCTAACGCTAAACAGTGATAATTGTTGTTTTTCCGCATTTTCCTAAGGGATTTTTTTCGGAAATGGATTTGAGGCATCCATTATTATCCTCCGGTATGAAATTTTCTCTTCTTTTATCCACAAACAAAACAATCGCCATGTCTGTTGTTATTTGTCACCGATTGTATACAGAAAAACAACTGTATCAAGAAAAATTCATAGTTTTCATATTAGAAAGGTAGTGTGAACAGAATTGAGAAATAAATAACAGCAAAAACTTGAGGTTTAATATAACATAAACCTTCTTTTTTGCATTATTTACTTGAATAATATGGGTGCACAATTTAATAACAACATTTTAAAACCCATTTTAGATAAGCTCATATTTAAATTTCAGACTTTAGAGTGTCAAAATATTACTAATAACACATTTAAATATTCTTACAAGCGGTCCCATTTGAGATATGACTGCTACTTAACATTTTTTTTAGATCTTAGCATATATTTCTCAATAAGTAGTTAATATTTTAAATATATATATAGTTTTAATAAAACAATGAAAAAAGAGCCTCCATAAGGAAAAACAAAAGTATGTTCACTCTATATAAAATAATAAAACTGTGAAACAGCTGATTTCGAAATCTAAATTCATTTGAATTCATTTTATGACATTCTCGATAGTGAATATTATTCGTTAGAATCCCAAAATACACAAAGTACATTCGAACGAATAGAGACATTCGTTAGAATTGACATTTCCTCTGAATCTCAAAATAAGCATGAATAATTTTCGAGAACGAAGTTCCAGTTTTTTCTCGTTGAGAGCATTTTTGTTTTATTTCTAAGCACTTGAAATATATATTTCTAATATTTTGATTAAATTAAATGTTTACTGCTTTTCTCTGCTTTATCTTGTTTAACCGCTAGTGATTGCTTTTTGATTGGTTTTCCTTTTTTGACATCCGTCGCAAAGAGAATAAAATATATGTTCACTTAAGACAGCTCTACCTGAAGACCTACTTTTTTTTTGTGTGGTTTTGATTGGTGTGAAAAGGTTGACTTCGTAGAAAATATAGATAGTATAAGAATTGGCAGCATTCAGCAAAATCCAAGCGAAATAATAAATTTAGGAACTTTTGGAGGAATAACAGGTAGTATGTGCGAATTCAAGATATACAGAATTTTGCATTACTTGGTGCGAATTCATGGAGGAGAACAAAATGACAGCTTTAGTGTGGAAGAATGTCCACGGCCTTATATTTGTCGGTTCTTAAGTTTTCCGAATTAAGTAATATAAACTATACAATTTTAAAAAGATCAAATTGTATTTCTTTTCACACTGCCATATACTTTTACAAGCACTGTCTCGTTGCTTGGCAAATTTTTATTAAACGGAAATGAATTAGCAGGCTATTATTTCTTTCGAAAATATTCGGACTTAATCCAACAATCTGCACGTATATCTGGTATACCTTTTACGATACATACGAGCCACAAGCAATACATGTTACTACCACCAGGAACACCAATTAATAGTGTGCTAATCTAACCAAGGCGTTTGCAGCAGAGCAGTCTATCTGGAGATGACCATAGTTCTTCAGATGTCACTTTTACCTTTTTCCCAACCCCAAACAAAGACGGCTACAAACCCTAAGAGTGCGCTCTCATGTAACAAGTAATTAAATTAAGTCTCCTAATTCAAGAAGTCCGTCGCGACCGCAAGTCTCTTTTGCCATAGTCCTAAGAAAACATGGTCTTTTGGCAACCCTGAAAAAATGTAGTCCATGATGCAAGGAAATCAGTTCTCTAAATGAAGATCTGGACAAAATGTTGATGTGAAGAAATGAAGACCTGGTCGTGAAACCAACACCGCCTTCCTAAATATCGACTGCAGCACAAATGATATGAATAATTGCACAACTTAATATATAAAGGAAGCCCTGCACCTTCTTAGATTTACAGACAATTTGAAAATAATTTGGCGTAGTAGGTATTTGAAAGGAAGTCAGTGAAAATGAAGCAAGAGGTTGTATAAGGGCAGGGCGCTTCGACACCAAAAGGAATTTGAGGTTTTTTTTTAAGACGTAACAATGCTCACTTAATACCGCAATTATAACAGGATAATGTGCTAAAATTGTTTCGATCGTTTAAAGCTAAAGAAAATAAGGTGAGCAATATTTTTAGATCTATGTTGGCAAAAGTAATTATCGCGTAGTTTCGAAATGAACAACAGAAACAAAAATTTAACACATTACTAGAAATACAAAAGGAGGGTAGAGACTTCGTTACATATTTACCACACCGCCACGATGGCGCTCACGTAATTCGACCATTCGACCAGGATCATGGTCAAATCACTTTCACTCCTGGCAAGTGCAGCATATGACACGTTTTTGTTTCAGTTTTTTTTTCACTCTTTATTTTCACGTTAAAATTTTTATTTCGTGTTGCCCTTTTTCTGGCAAAATTTTACCACTTTTACCATACACATTTGCCTTCACGGCATACGAGTGCGTGAAAGAAATTTGTAAATAGCTCTTCGTATGTATGAAAGCAAAAGTCATAAAGTCTGTATAGATCTCCCCCTATACCTTGGTTGGTCGTTGGGCACGGTTACGTGGTTCACGAAAGTTTGTTGAACCCTACCAATCAACGCTATAGCAGAGACCCTTCAGTTTGAATAGGCCTCTGGTAACAATATCTAACGGCCTTTAACACAAAAATAAAGAAACAAAAACAGCATGATCGTCGTTTTGGATTAGATCCAAAACAAAGTGTTTTCACATAACGTTGCACGCTGGCTGATCGTCTATCCTCGAGTCCGGGGATGAATGATTAATTTTGTGTTCGTGGAAACGCAATCTGCACACCAAACGGTTTGGTCAGGCGCTCTGTAGAACGAGTTTTGCGCCGGTTATATCTGCAGTTTATTCGCTGCGGATTCGAACTTGAGGTCGATGTTATCTTTACGTAACTGCATCAGCAGCAATGTACTGTGATCGTGGTTGGATTGATGATGTTGGTAGTGGTGGGTTTTCTGTTTATGCTTAGGCCTCTTGTTAACAATTGGGAAATGCGAGTTTCAACCATGTATCTGTACACCTTTCTCTTTGAGCTTGTGTGGGTATCTATTTTGGTTATTCTTTTTTCGCACCGATTGTTAACCGTGATACCTATAACTACAATGAGGGGAAAAGTTAACGTAATACATTTTTTGGCAATAAAGCCAGATGAGAAGTTCAGGTGCGGAATTTTTCTTCGAGTATGCGCGTATACATGCATCACGTTGGTGTGCGGTTATAAGAAAGGTAGCAAGGAGGATTAATGGTCGGCAGTTGCAATTTTGACTTAATCGTTCCAAACTTCACCTTGTATTTTTTTAAGTTGTGAGCCCGAACATCGTGCTTTTGTGTTTTGTATGCTTGTTTCCTCACTTTGAACGTATTTCTTAAAATTAAAAGGTACCTATATGGAGATTTGTGTATGTATGTAAGTAATGTTGGCATTTGACTATTGTCAAGGTTATTTGGAATATCGTACTCGTTCCGTTACCAATATCAGATTGGTCATGAAGAATTTTTGCAGCTAGTAACTGAGTAGATTTATGTCTTTGAAATACTCGTAAATTTGTAAAGGGTATACGTTTGAGATGAAAAGCAAGCATTAGTGGACGCAAAATACTAATATTACTGTGGATGTTGGTGGCTACCTATACGTATGATGCTCGTACGGTAACTCATAAATTAAATATACAAATATTTTTAGGCCCCCAAACAAGTGGTTGTGACTTGTGAGAATCTAGAGCTAGGACCCCATACTTATAGAGAATATATAGGAAATAGATTTAGGAAAGTCTCACAAGTTTGCCTGAACCAGTTCTCCTACAGTCTTAATTTTTTGTCGGACTACAAATAAATTTCTCTAAATTTGTAAGGCCTTGGATTGCCCTTGGAAGTTCAAATATTAAATGTTGTAGATACATTCATTTGTCTCTTAAATTTAAATGAGTACCTTCTGAAGGCTTGAAGCTTATATATACAACGAATCCACTCAGTGTAGTGCACAATTACGCTATTCGAATTCTCTTTTTCAAGCCTTAAGGTGCGTGGGTCAGTTTGCTCGCGCCGAAGGCTTTAAACTCCATATACATATATGTATGTATATTTAAAATTTTTGGACATTTACCTACATATGTACTACCACCGAACTTATTTCTTATTTCTAAGGAAACCTATTTCGATAAAAAAAAACACCATTAATTTTGTTTCGAAACCAATTACTAAAAAAAAATTGAAACAGAAGAAAGCTTCAATATGTTTTGTACGGCTATGGGGTCAAGTTATAAAAAAACTAATCACTTTCATTCGAATAAATTCATTCTTTTTGTAAGAATGTAAGAGAAGAAGAGGTTCTCACAACGTAAAGACGTATTGTTAGGAAAACGAGATCGTATTAAAATCGTATTCCCTTCATATTTCTGTCTATTAATGCAAAACATTTAATTTGAAATGTGTAAGAACATGTGTCCGCATCCGTTTAAGAGTGTCCGTTTAAAAGAATGTATTACGTGAATACATTTATATTTGAAATTTGAACTTATCAAAGTTGTCCGTAGGTAGATAGATCTATTAATTAAAAAAAAAAACTAAATAAAAGCAAACTGAATTTTCCATTCTGGAAACGCCAGTCAAAATACATTTGCACTCTTTTACTAAAATAGTGCAAAAATTCAGGGCTCAAAAAATGTATAATCAACAAAGAAAACAATTAAAATTGAGCAAATTAGAGAGTATTGCAAGGACAATTCTCTTTTTTAATAAAATTCTAAAGAAAGAAAAATTAAATAGAAAGTCAAAGACAAGTAGGTTTCCTAAATGTTACTAGATATGGTTAAATTTTTATCAAAGTTATTTCATAGGATCAAAAGAGTAAAAGTAAAATTAAAATTTTGGAGAATGCTGACTTTAGTTATTGACGTTTGGAGCTATATGCCGATATGTACAACTACCACCAGCATCAAGTTCCATGGGGTGCTAATTAACAAACTCACTGAAGGCACAATGAAAAATGGGTTATAGAAAGAAAATATCACGCGCTTTAACAAACAAAAAATCTGCAAAAACAGGAAAACCCAAGACATGCAATGCCGCTGTCAATTTTTTTTTTAGTTATCAAGTTGAACGTCCACGTTCATCTGTTTGTGTGTTCCTACCTGTATGTGGTACCTCTATACGCGTGAATCTGTTTATTTTCAGATTGAAATTAAGCAAATATAGCCACAAACGCAATGATAGACACGGACCATAAAATTCACTAGGGGACGCATCGGCCCGGCCAGCGCAGCGTATGGGAAAGTGATTAAAAGTGCAAGTAGCAATGCGATGCGTGCGTAAATCGTGCATTTCCATATACATATTATAATATGTGACTTATATATTCATTTAAAAAATCAAAGAAAAACTCATCTCCATCCGCATGCATAACATGAATTTCTTGACGGTTGATTGGTGGAAAAAATTGTTGAGTGCGTCTCGACACACTATACCGCCTGACGTTGGCCGCCTCTGCCGCGACGTTGACATGGAGAAGAGAACCAGGAAAAAAGTTTTTGTATTACGTTGGCACAGATATTCCACACTTCAGTAGGAACCAGTGAAAGGAAAATCAAAATAAAATTAAAGCAATCGAAAAGAAAAATGCGCGCACAAACTATTTTGTTTTCTCTTCTAAATATTAAATCTACCCACATGGTCGAGAGACGAACGAGAAGAGGTTGGTAGGTTATTCAGCCTGAAGTAAGTTTTTCTTCTTTTTTTGTGTCTCTTTATTCTAATTGATGGTCATGCACAAAATTACAGAGGATGTAATCGAAATGAAAATGAAAAGAGTCACCGGGTGTCGTCGTCACCATTGTCGCTGTTTGATGTGGACTTTTACTTTTCAGTTTCCTTCATATGAAAAGCGAAACGTTACGCGATGAGGGATGAAATAAGAAATTTAATTGCACTTTGATGTACACTAGATAGGAAGTTTTCAACGATCTCCTTTGAAGTTCTGACATTATGTAGTATGAAAACAATGTCTCGTAAAAGAAAACCTTTTATAATTTGCCCACTCCACCTAAAGATACTTTCAGTTGTTTTTGAGATAATATTTCAGTCAAGAAAATGTATACAATCAAACTGTGTTTAGACCTCGACTGAATTAAGCGGCAGGTTACGAGTATATGGCAGCCAATACGTCATTTAACAGTAGCCTCTGCGAGTAGACGCTGCTTCTCGAGTAGAACCATGATGAAAATGAATACAAATGTTGTTCTTTCAGAACAAAATATAATTTTTAATATTTTTCCAAATAAACAATTTTTTTTTTCAACTTTTGAGTAAGATTTTATGTTACTCTTTATTACTCACTTTTATTTGTACATTTTTGAATTGGAATTGCCTACCTAAAATTGCATTGTTTGTAACGAGGTTCATGTTTTAACTTTCTCCATTACGTAGTAAGAGAAAGATATTGTATTCGTACAAAATTTCGAACTCGAGATGTTAATCAATTCTGACATTACGATGATAGAGGAACTCAAAAAAGTGAGTCGCAAAATTCTGTCCGTCTGTCTGTATGTCCCGAAGCCTACGGCCTAAGCGGCTGCCAGGATTTCTTTCAAACTTGGAACTTTTCAGTTTGGGGGCTTACAGTTCGGGGCCGTTTTTTTTTTTTGCAAGGTAACCTCAATATCAATTGTACTTCCCATACAAATTTTCATACCAGGTTGATTTGTTCGCAAACGGCTATAACGATTTAAACCGAAATTTAAACTTAAGTAGGTGAGGTTAACATAACTGCATACTCAGTTTTTCGCTTAAAAATCGAATAACGGTACTTTTGAAATGTGGACATATCTCGAAAACGGTCCATAAGATTGTAACAAAAAATCATTCGAAGGTAATAAGGTCATTTCTAACTTAAGGGCAAACTCAGTTTTTGTCTGTATTATCGTAAAATGGATTTTTGAAAAAGGCATTTTTTTTTTTTAAATTTAGTTTTCTTTAGGTTATTGGAAAACGGCAATAACGATTTTGACCAAAATGCAAACTTAGAGTAAAATTCATGTTTTCAAAATTATTGCGTCCTTAATTTTCAATTCGAATCACCGAAAACGCTAATTTTAAAAATTGCTCATATCTCGTAAGTCCCATTTTCGATTTCGATAATACTTTAAAAACCAAGTAATGCTTATACATCCCAAACAATAACTTGTACTCGGTTTTCAGCTAAATAATTAAGCAATAGTATTTTACAAACTAAACATCGCAATATTTGTTAATGTTTTGTCTGCCAAATTTTACAAAAACCGCTCTAACGATTTTGATCAAAATACATTTTGAAGATGATATCAGTATTCTTAATAAGATCCCGTACTTAGTTTTTCTCAAAAAATTGGAACAAATCAATTTCTTAAATACATATTTCTCAAAAATTTACAGTCTGTGTTCACATATATTTTTAAAATAGTAACAATGCCCCATTTCCAATGAGAATTCAATAACAGCTAAGTCAAACCTTTTCAGCAACTTCTCATCTATTTTTTAAACTGAATATGCACCCTAAAAATAATTACAATAACTTGGAGCTTACACAATCAGCAACTCCCACTTCATTTGCACCAAAACTTTTGATTAACGAGAAAGTTACGTTCGACCCAGTCGTGCACTTTATTTTTTAATACTTTTAAAAAGATATTTTTCTTTTGTAATCTATATGTAATTCCTTCGAATTGAAACTCGATGACGTTAAAACTCGATAACGGCTGCGCCAGTTTTTTATTGTATTTCAAGTTATAAATTGAGAAAAATCGATTTATTGAAAATATTCGCATTTTTTGGCTAACAGTTGCGGGTAAAACGGAGTTATGTCGAGTCTAGCTACTTAATAATAAAAAAAAGTGTCACAACTATCAATGTATGAAGTCTTTTCGGCTTCCATTTTATTACATATTTGCTAGGCGTAAGTTCAGTTCATTAAATGGCGTTAAGAGCTTGTCTCTCTTCCCCGTCTATTCTGTTAGAATATCGTTCATCTTTAATTTTCCTACTTTCTATAAATAGCATAGGTAGTTGCAGGTACAGTTGACCTGTTGGATATAGCAAATGAATTATATGAATTATCGAAGGAAATATATTCTTGCCATTTAATTTTCGGAGTGCGATCTAACTGTCTGTGCCTAATCTTACATTCGCACAAGCTTAAAATCCTGCTTGCCCTCTGGAAATAAAATATTAAAAGACAAATTTCAAACTCACCACAGCAGCTATTGTAAGAAAATTTTTTAAATGGGTGCGACTTCCTTAAGATCAATTAAAAATAAAATCGATCTACGAGCTCATCGTCACACTACGGCCTGTCATCGCGCAAACAGTAGCAAACCAACAATGCCATATGCACATAATACCTAAACAGAGCCAAAAGCAACACACCACCATAGGCGTAGTGTGCAATAAAAACACCACCAAGCACCAACACATCGACAAACATCAACAACGCCAACGACGACGCACGGTGATGACGAGCGATCGGGTTCAATGGCTGACCTAATTTTCGAAATCAACGGGAATCGTTGTGAAAGCAAACGAACGCGAATAACGAACACGACGACGACGCCGCCGTCGACGAAAAAACAAACACGAACACAAAATAAATAAAAAGATGGAAACACAGAATAAAACAAACACTGAGAACGAATACGAAATACAATAACAAAAGTGGAGAGAGAATGAAAATGAAAAGTTGTTGTATGGTGCAGCTCCCTGTACACACACGACATGGCGCGACGACACGTTACAAAACGTGCTTTTGGGGCACTAGATATGGTGTCTATATTGCCCGGTGATGCTATGCACGTGCATAACCAATTGGGACTTGGGATGGGATATGATTCAGCGGATGTACAAAGGAAATATCTGAGCTGTGGATGAGAGCTTTATTCCTCTCAACCTTATAGGAATCATGTTTCTGGATGGTTCTGAAGAGCTTAAGTGTATGATGGAGCATGGAGGAGGCTAGAGATAGATTCCTCAAGACTGCTGCGATTAGGTAGGTAGCTGCTTGTGGGATTTTAAATCGCTGTTATTGTCGATAAGACTCTCAGTGGAAAGTCGTAAAGACCCTAAAAATTGGATTTTTTTTTGTCGTGGTAATCCCCTGGGATAACTGTCGTATGAATGTTAGCTCTCGCCTTAAGCAGGTGATTTTTCGAGTGGATCTGGGTACCGTCTGAACAATGTGTAAATGGGAGGTACTAATTTTATTGGAGATTACCCAGTGTGGCTATAGAATAATTTTATCTATAAATAGTAGAGGCTATTTTGCTAGTTCTTAAACGCATGATAAATAAATAAATACAAGTGTCGTTCAAGCCAGTTGTATGGACTTTGCCTTAGACATCAGCTTTGTTATTGAACGTATTAGAGAATACTTTATTTAAAAACACTTTGCGAGCAAAATTTAAGACAATTTGATCTCCTAAAAGCGCATTAGACAGATATGTTTCCCAACCAAGCTTTTATCTTTCAGGTTGCATAAGTCATTTCTACTTTGGCTCGCAAAATGTAGGCGGTATATTTTGCAAACTAGCGCGGTACGTCATATAGTACGAAATGATTTGAAGACTTTATATTCGCAAATGTAGCTCTGAAACTACACTTTTATGCAGGTAAAACACTTAAAACGCATTATCTTCAGACTTACGGCACGAGCTGTTTTCGTATTATAAGCAGCCCAATTCGAAATGAGTTGACGAAACTACGTATAAAAAATATTATTGGTACCCATATGGAGAAAGTGATCTGGAGCCTCCAAAACCGCATCCTCACATACTTTATCATTGGGCGCCACTGTCAGGAATGACATTATACAGGGTGTCCGCCGGGAAGGTATACTACTTTGTTTGTTTATAATTTTTGATGAAATGAAAGAGAATGGATCTTAAATTGATAAATGTTTTATTTAATGTCGGCAATTATGTATGTAATACAATATCAGGTAAATTTCCGCCTCTGTTAGTCTCACAAATGCGAGCCCTTTTGAGCACATTTTTCATTATATTCTCACACATTTCACGCGGTATTTCATTAATTTCATCACGAATATTTTGTTTGAGTTGCTCAAGCGTTTCTGGTTTGTTTGCATAAACCTTGCTTTTCAGATATCCCCACAAAAAGAAGTCAGGAGCAGTCAAATCAGGCGACCGTGGAGGCCTATATTGAAAATCAACTTCATTTCAAAATCAAGTTATTATGGACGTTCGAATACCCAGTTCATATATTCAAATGTCACCTAGATTTGTCTGGACTAGGTATACAACCGCATTGACTATTCAACTACAATTCTTTTTGTACTCTCGTGGTTTATTTTGAATTTTGGCACTTCGAAGTCTGAACTAACTATGCAGACAGGATTTTCTTGAATAGATTTGTCGGGAAAACTACACAAATAGCTCAGGTCGAAGTTTATTGTAAGAGAACTCCATATTCGGTCAATTTTTACATATGTGTTTTCACAGATTTAAAGAAAAATTAAGAGAACATTTTACTATAAAATGTACAGAAGATATCATATCGGGTGCATCGAAGCCAAAATTAGTAGCTTGTGCTCCTGTCTGATTCATTGAAACTCCTCCTATTCCCTGATTCAAGACTAAAAATCATTCAACCTCGCAAGTTGGGCATATTTGTTTCCTGTTTAATAACAATAATTTCTCACCTTCAAAATATTGTAGATACTAACTCAAAGAGCAAGAAAATTTGCTCTACATTTACCCAGCACATAACACCTCTTATTAATAACATCATCCGTAGAATATGTTTGTCGCACAAACTTGTTAAACCCAATGTCACACAACACTGCCCAGTGAAAGTATCACGAATTGTTTCTTTTTTTCAATAACTTTGTTGTTTTGTTTATTTCATTTGCATATAATTAGTGTGTGTCAGAGAAACACCATTTGTCGGTCAAACTGGCACATACAAAGTATAAGAAATAGGTATTTCCCAAAATCCGAAAGAGTGAAAGATTGAATGCCACAAATTGACAGTGAAATTTGAGAAAAATAAACAAATAAACACAGATGACAAAATCAAGTCTAAATGTCATTATCACCGTTTATTTTTTTTTGTCATTAAAAAGAGTAAAAGTGATCCAACGAGATTTTCCATTTCATCTCTGCTTTATTATGTCGGCTACTAAATGTTGACCCTTTCCCGTTAAGTGGTGAATACAGCACTGCCTCACGTGTTTCATAAGTACCTATGTATCTCAGGTCTCGAGTACGTTTATGGGGAACGAAAAATTTCACATTCCGATATACGAGTAAAATGGAATTTGTCTCGGATCATAAAGCGTACAATGACACATTGTCGGTGTGATGCAGTTCCCCACACAGATGATGGTACAAGGTGGCGCAAAAGTAATCCTCCTATCAGAAAATGCTATAAATTTTGCGATTGGCCCCTAATGTCAGTTCTGTTTTGACATTTGTGTAGTAAACACATGCGAAATACACGTTAATGAACAATGTTACGCTACACTGCTCCAGAACGCTCAAGCTCAAGTCATCCTTAATCACCACCAAGAGGAAGATGATTTTTCATCAAAAATAATCATGAGTGATGAGGCCCATTTCCATCTTAGCGGGTACGTAAATAAGCAAAATTTACGCTTCTGGGGCACTGAAAATCCGCGTGTAACCCACGAAGAGCCATTACACCCGCTCAAAGTCACTGTATGGTGTGCTGTTTTCGCTGGAAGAGTCATCGGACCTTTTTTCTTCGAAGACGTCGCGGGCCAAACGGTTACTGTGAATGGTGAGCGCTACAGAGCAATGATCAACGAGTTCTTTTTGCCGCAACTTGATGAATTGGGATTGGAAAACATGTGGTTCCAACAGGACGGTGCAACGGCACACACTGCACGTGCCACAACCGATATGCTGAAGGATGCATTTCCCGGGCGCCTAATCTCCCGTTTTGGCGATTTGCACTTGCCAGCAAGATCGCCTGATTTGACCGCTCCAGACTTCTTTTTGTGGGGCTTTTTGAAGTCGCGGATTTATGTCAACAAGCCTCAGACTCTTGCAGCTCTTAAAGACAATATCCGTCAAAAATGTGAGGACCTATCGCCGGAAGTTTTGGCCAAAGTGATGGAAAATGCCATAAAAAGGGCTCAAATGACAATCAACTGTGGCGGCGGCCATTTACATGACATCATATTCTCGACTTGATGTAAAAAAAATTAAAAGAGCAAATAAAAATAATCCACAAGAAGAATCCAAGTTTTTCATTTTTTTTTAAATTACAGCCAAAAAACATCGGAAGGTTATTTTTGCGCCACCTTGTATATATGAGGAAATCGTGAATTGATGTATTCGTTCAATCGAAAATGTTAAAACAACCAACGAAAGAAATGACGTAGGTTTATCTTTTGTCATTAATCATGGAAAATTGTATACAAAATTAGTAGAATAAGATGAACTCTAGTAAAAATAAAACTTCAGTGACATACGATGGAAGAGAGAGAAGAAAATAGGTTGTGGATGAATTCGCAAGCCTACCTAATTGGTGTTAATGCTTTAAGCGATAATATTCTGATATGCTTGTACATTACAAAATCTTAAGATAAGTCACTTTGTAGAGCCATTCGAAATTCGGGGTACCGCTGACCAATTTGAAAAAGCTTTTTAGAAGATCAATAATAACTCTCGGTCTGCTGTTGGGGAACCGAACCCAGTGCAAATGGATGACGATGTGATGAGGGCTCCATCTATAAGTCAGGGCTGTGACAGATTTGAGCACAGGGAATCATCAACCTCCGATTCCGACACATCCACCATAGACTATAGTTTACTCCTGTATTGTAGTATCCGAGAAGTCGGGATGCTCTTCTATTGGGAAGTGCTTTACGGCAAGGCGTAGACACAGAAAATGCTCTCTTCTTAGCCAAATCCGCTCTCAAAGACAGACCGATCTCTTCCCACCTAACCGATCTTAGGTGGGAAGACAGCACGCAAACCGGCATCGACGGCCAAAAAGGTTATGAAAGGTCCTATACCTTTATTCCCCACCTTTAGTCAGGTGGCAGACCTGATTAGGTTAGGTCTCATTCGAACACACAGGGTGACATTTCCATAACTAAACAGTTAAACCATTAACTAATTTCAAATAAAATGTGTACAGTCACGGCAATGATGGGTGAAGGGTGCGTGTGCTCTAGAGCATATAGCCAAAAATCCCATGCCATGAGTCATGACGCATAGTAGAGGCCTATGGACCCACCAATGGAAATAGGACTTAAGTTAATAAATATCCCGGCTCCTTCTGTTGAAGCGTTTTAATCTTTACCACAGATTGACGAATGACGACAACGTGTTTAATCCATTCATGAAATAAGTTGTAAAGGTCCATTTACATAGGAAGCCACTTTTATGTCGGTTCTTGTTAGTTCACTACATTTTTTTGTAAATGTAAATATTTAAATAAAAACAAAAGTTAATTTAAAAAACAAAAAAACCCGACTGACTGTAAAAAAAAAAAAGATAAAATATATGAGCAAGACGCATAATTTTTTATTTTATTTTTATGACACTCTTGGGAAGAATACGAATATTATGATACCTCACTCTTCAAAATCGGTCAAGCCGTTTAGGCTACAGGGCGTCCCGTAGGAACGTTCATAGGATACGCGCGAAACACATAACCCTCCCTTTGTCCAGTCGGGTAAAAATAATGATGTACCTAACTTCTACGACTTCAAGGAGACGAGCAAAGCCGATATCAACTTACTTTTAGGTCTCATGCAAACACTTCTATTTACTTAGTATGTGCTACAGCATCCCACCCACAAATTTGTTTGATTCAAAATAACTACTGTAAATTACTAATTTGTATATACAAAGAACTCAACCTAATTATCATCATTACGACAGCAACTTTAATCATTTGCAAAAAAGAAAAAAAAAGAAGTGCTGCACACACACCTATTACAGAAAACTTTCACTTTCGCAGTACAAAAAAAAACGCTTAGAAAACACTATACGCTGTTGGTTCTTTTTTTCCCATTACTGTTTCCTTTTTGTTCGCCATTAGACAGGTCTACATACTCGTATATACATATGATGCACGTTGTTCGACGTATTGCAAATTGTGGCTGGTATCCAATTACAGCAATGTTGCCCGTCAATGTAATGGTATAATATTTGTCGGTTAGTTAAGAGCATGACTTGTAGTTTTTTTTTTTTCTAAAGCAATATTTGACTGGGGCCCGGCTGCGCTGCGCCTGCGCTTACCAAGGCCAGACATTTGGCAGATAGAAGGAATGGGGAGTCAAACGCTGCTACACAGCACGGCGATTGTCTGCATGTTTTGTTTGTCCAGCAGCGATGGCATACAGACGAGACGGTCAACTTGTGATTATAAATCGAACGCATTATTATTGTTTGGTTGATCGTTACGCAATCTAATGAATGGCGGTCATATTGATGTTATAATGGAATCTTAATTGATCCACTCCGACAGTCTGTGAAAGAGTAAATTGAGAATATTTAGTAAACGTGCCATGCAGTTTAAAGAATGCCCGCTTTATGTATTACATTAGCTTGTCTTGTGTGTGTCTTTTGAAAGGTCACATGCGTGTACTTTCTCAATAAAAATGAAGTGTCAAAGCTGGTCTGGCAGTGCAGTGCTGTGACCATCTGCTCTGGCTTATATTCGAAGCTCAAAGCAGCAGTGGTTCCAGGCATAGAATGCCATAGAATTTTGCTCAATTTTTCATTTTGAGATCCTTCCTTAAAACCAGATAACAACTTCTTCAGCTACATGCATAACACAACGGATTCGCACTTTGTATGGACGTAATATTACCACTAGTAAAAGGCGAAAATTACCGAGTCAAAATGATTTTTTTCTCTTATCCCTCACGGTTTGCATAGTAGGTATAGTCCGAAGAAAATATGTAAATCGGCGGTTGGAACAGAAATCACCCTTTTTGATGAAAGTATCCTAATATTATTTTTATTCCAAAAAGGGTTGTAAGAGTAAAGTGCGTAACTGTTGACCTGTTGCTTTTCTTTCTAGAATACTATAACTTTTTCAAAGCATAATTTACTAAGAAAGGTTACAGCATTGGAGCTCCTTAATTTCCTCTGACCAGTATGCATTTCGAAAAGGTTAATCAACTTCCATTTACGTCATTGAGTTCATCGCATAAGCAGTTTGTGCTTTGGAAAGGAGGTGTAGTTGACGCCATTGATAATGACCGCAAGGCTGTTGAGTGAATATTTCACCACCTCATTATCTTCAATCTTTAAAATCTTATGGCTGATCTATTGCATGGATCAATTCAACCGGTATATCCGAACTGTTTATATCCTCTTTCTCTGAAATACTTAGAGAAACATCTAGTGTCCCTCAAGTTATGCTTCTAGCATGAAAAAAAAATGTTTGAGCTTAGTCTCAGCAATAACAAAGTCCAAGTCTTCCTTACCATTCGAATAAATGTTTTAGTTACGATTAGATCATCCCTTGAAAAATCAAAATCAGCTACATTTGCGACAGAGAACTAAATTCTACACTCGGCAAAACTGGCTCCAAGAGTTCTAGTTCACATTACTTTTATACTCGCCTTGAACACCCATGGTCACCTTATCAGCTATGATATGCAACACCAATGAATTGATGCAGTGTTTTACTTCTAGTCAGGCTCATCATTTGGGTCGATCCCTACATCTTACCATCTTATGGGCATCTCTCAAATAAGTTGAAAGGTATGCAGCCTATATTTCTCCATTCACTGCAGGTGCCTACAAAACTGGTCAAGTGAAAACTAAATATTTTAAAAACATTTCACGTGTATTGCAGCAGTCAATCAGCACAACTGAACGGCCCATTTTTTACCAGATAGTTAGAGGGAAATAAACATAAACTTTGAAATGATTCTTTTGCAAACAAAAGTTGCAAATATATTTGCAAATGTCTTGTTAACATGGAGTAGCGTGCTGCACCCGTAGATAATTATATGAACGGATGGACCCTATTACAGCATATTGCTTGGAGTTTAATTACAGTGTTAATCAATGAACGTGAGTTAAAGGAAAATAAATGCGGTGGTTCATGGTACATTGGCATGGAATACGGAAATCAATTGAATTTTACATATTCAATAACTTTCGAAGACAATACCATAAGAAAGTCAGTTGTGGTAATAGGTTTTCTTTTAGGAGATGGAATCGACAACTTCGCGATTCTTATTATTTCTGATATAAATTGCTTGCGTAAGAGTGATAAAGTTTGCCCTATGGACGACGAGATCCCGTCAAAAATTATATAGTTCAGTCGCCTGATTAGGGAAACATGTATGCAATTTAGAAGTAAATATTCAAACATGCACCGGATTTAAACAAGGAGGTGGTGGCTTTTTGATCTCATTCTAGAGCAGATGGTGTATAGGGAAGGTGGCTTTTTAAGGCACTTTCTTCAACAGATTCGTCCAGTTGCTGGGGTATACCACCGATATCTGCATCATCGTCCAAGCAAGCCGTAGTTGACGGCTGTCACAGATTCTATGGGCTTGTAGTAAAATAGGACAGGAATAAATGTATGATAGCAGCAAACAAAATTCGTCTATTCAACTAAGAATAAACTTAGAAAACTGTTGCTACTTTTTTTTCTAACAAAAACCCTTAATACGTTCAATAAATTTTAAATGTCCTAACTATCGTGAATATCGTAGCCAAGTCATATGTTATACGCCTCAGTAAATACAAATTATTAGAACCGTACTAAATGCAAAATGCAGTTTACATTTCATATTCCATCGGAAATGTTGATTCTTAACTTAATTTATTTAGCTTCTCCAACTAAACAATTTATTAGACGTACAGATATTCGTCAATCCACCTCACCTCACGCAAAAGCAAACAGAAATCTTCATTGGAACATCACATATCTCTGTCTCGTTCATTTCGACACGGCGCGAAACACGAACACAACACCTGTTGATAAAGTATCTTTCCATCAATAAAAGACCAACATTTTAGAATTCGATGTTTAACAAATTTAATTTTTTTATGAACTATTCAAAAATTATTTAAAACAAAGGAAAAAGACTAAAATGTTCGGTTTTGAGTTCTGACCTTCAAAGGGTTAAAAGAGAAAAGGGGTTTGACAGTTCGCTGCCCTGGTTATGCCAAGTCTCGCTTTTGTATTTCGGAGATAAGCGTGTTGCCAGGTTTGTCAACAAGACCTACAATTGATAAAAAATCCTTTTTACAATTTGTCTCATTTGCAACAAATTGTAAAAACGAATAAAATCTGTTTTGAGTTAATTGTAGCCTGTAGAAGAAATATGAGTGATAGCTCAACATATATATTCAAAAAAGTATTAGGTACCTACCTATAATAGGCTTAATATTTTTGTATCTTTTTAGATTGACTAGTTCACCCCGTATTAGAGCTTGTACAATTATAATGACCTGGTTTATATACAACATATTGTAGATAAAATTACTCTTAGCATTGTCGTATGCAGGGGGATAGGCTCAAGGGCTTGTCTCTTGTGTAGTAAAGGTTTCATCCAAAATTCGTTAAGTGATCCGAAGTTATTCCGAACATACATACGATTATCTAAGTCTTAGTCTATACCGTCTACATACTCTGGGACTTTCTGATGTATACAAGAGGAGAAAGAATCCAAGCATTTCCTTGGTCTTCTACATTTGGGTCAAAATTACAATCTTATATACTAATCAAGCAGCGGTTTTGACTTTCCACAGATGCATTAGGTTTCTACTCTACATACGAGGGTTTCAAATAAGATTCACTTTTTCTTTCATTTAGTAGGTCTACCTATTTCAATAGGGAAAAGGTACAACTATTTTTGCATACATTTATTATTCAATTAAAATTCAAAGCGATTTTTGAAAACAAAATTATCGTACATACAAGTATAGTATACCACATACATTGTTACAAAAGGAAACCTATTATTAAATATCACATCAACGAACTTCAGTGAGCCGTGTGCATATGCGTGCACGCCTATAGACCTACATATACTAGTGCAAGCAACTAAAAAAAAATCTCTATTAATAACTAATACACTTGTAGAAGCCATTAAAAACCCTGCAAAATACCATCAGATACAAACACTTTAACGTATTAATACGTTTTTAGCAGAGATGCTCTTTTAACTTGCACATACAGTTTTCAAATGCATTGGCAAGCGGGCCAGGGGGTACTATAAATACAGCCCCCTTCCCTAAGTCATACACCGACTCATATCTATCGCCAGTAGTATTGTAGATACATGCAACTATGCATTTAGATACACAGCCAGAGTGAGAGACTATCAAAGTCAAATTATGAAATAGAAAAGTCGGTGCAATGAACTTTACGAAACTATCACGGACACAGTTTTTCATGTGCACTGTGTAGAGTACCACTAGCAGGCATCAGTAATGTTGCTGTATAGTTTCAATGAAAACCGACCGTAGTATGCATTATTTTTGTTTGCTATATTTTCCTTGTAGTGCAAGTCTACCATAGAGCTATAGCGACGTCGTCGACGACAACGACAATAACAGAAAACAGTGTGTTGCGATTTTTTTCGCTGGCAGTTTTTTTTTTTTCTCATTCGAACTATTAGCGCTTAGGAGTAACAGGGTTGCGTTGTGTCGTTTGTTTGTTGGGGGAACTTGTTGGCATAGCAGCCAACATAAGAATGGATACTTGACAATCGCACAGATTTCGATAATATTAATGACATGCTTCGGAGGGAATGCATTTTATGGATAGACACTGTCAGTGTATCTGTCACTGACTTTTAGGGATACACTGCAATTGGAAATTCTCATGTCAGCCTTCAAAATAGGTAACTCTGTCAGAAAAATCTCTGGCAAGCAGACTTCCTCATTACATCAGACGTTTTGCGCGATTTGGACCGACTGGCATGTGATTGCGCCACTCAAAGATGGAATTTCTTGCAAAACTCGCTCTTGGATGGAGCTGGAGCCTGTGTCTTTGTTTCACATGTCGTCAGCCGTTCGAGTTGAAGTAAATGGATTTCAATTCATCACCTGATCGTAATGAATACATCTGTCTAACTGTGGGGAGGCAATACTGCTGCTGTTGTGTATGAAAATGTCTACTCTAATGGTCTTGTAAAATGCAATTTTCTATGCACCACCGTCTATGGCTGGTCGTTTCTCGCTGAATGTTGGCTAATTGCAGTTGGTGGTTTGTTTACCGTCGATTGAGATAGACGCCACAGATTTGAGGCTTAACTTACCGTAACAGCTAAAAAGTGTCTTCCCCTGCAATTACAAAAAAAAAAAGAAAAATGATTTTATGTGAGAAACAAGTAGATATTATGGGTCTTTGAGTTTAAAGTGAGATATGGTGGATAATGGATGGTAAATCGTGAATAGGTTATTTTGCTATATAAATTAGCTGTCCCAGAAGTACGTCTGTTGTAATTGTGTACGAGTTATTACCCCTACGACAGCTGAGAACTATATTTTTGTTAATTAAAACGAGATTGTTGCGGTCTCTATTTTAGTACTCATTCGTACAGTACCTGCGAAGGCCGTGAACTGACGATTTAAAAGAGTTCTTTTTTGAAAGCGCGAGTTCAAAGACGGCATAGATTGAATACTTTACAGTAAGTAAAAAACACTGTGCCGAATAGAATAATTACACTGTTGTAGGTAATACGTATATACTGGATGTACATAATATGTAGAAAGGTGTATTGGCACTTAGCAGCAAAGAAAAAGTGTTGGTTGGATATCAGTTGCATTCTTAGAGATCTAGTTCTAATCCACTTGAACATCTGCACTACGAATCGAGTAATTGACTTCTGTACTTTACCTTATATACAAACCAAAAATTAAATTTCCCACAAAAGGAAATGTAGTTCACAGCCACGACATTGGGTTAATCACATCATCGTTCCATAAGAACAGTCTGATATAAGCATGCCAAAGTTTAATTGTCTTTCTTAGTTCAGACCCTCGGATTCGCTATCGGTCCTATACCAAAGTTTGTCTGAAAATGTGAGCTCAATCGGTTTGGTGGTTTTCGAAATATACTTTTTATATATTTTTTTGTATATACTACGCCTTTGTTCTGTAGGCGCAGTGGCTTAGTGGTTAGTGTGTTGGACTACGGGGGTCCCAGGCTCGAATACCGAAATACCACTGCGCCAACTCTCGCGAAAGTCTGACAAACATCCGACAGTATAATTATTGTCATGAAAGAGCTTCTCGACTAGCCGTTTGGACTCGGCAAAGGTGAGAAACTCAATTGTGTTTAAAACTTTTTTTTTTTGAGGATGGTGTTTACTAAAGATAATGACAACGGTTTGCTGGAAAATTTTAGGAACGGAAAGTTCACATTTTTCTAAAAAGGAAGGATTTAAATAAAATCGCAGCAGCAAATGCAAGGTTTATTTAAATTAAGGATGTCTTCATCGACGAAGTATCCCTCCACTTTTTATAAAAGAGACTATGAAATGTCGATTCTACAGAAAAATGGCTCTAGACCCATTCGAATTACAGACGTTCTCTTTTTAAATAGATCGAAAACTGTTTCTTTTAATTTTTTTAAATCGGTGCCTTTTATGATATTAGCTAATCATACGATTTTGATGCTAATAGGCGACAGGCACACTAGTTTTTGATGTATTTCGAGCGCGAAATACGGATTTTGATTGATTCTATCGGTCAACGTTGGGAGCTGTCCAACTTTTCACACCACATTAAAGTCTTAATTTCCGAGATTTAGGTTGCATCAAGAATTTGTTAGATACATAATAATAATACATAATACATGAAGTTACAGTACAATCCAAATGCCGACTTTTAACAAAAATATTGTATTCGGGCTATATTTGGTAAGATTGCACGTATTGTACGTCCTCTATGCAAATTAATAGCGACCGCACCGTAACAGGCCCTTGTCACAAACATTTGTGATATCCATTTTTGGGGCGAATGGAAGGGAACTATAACTTTGTGCCAATAGGTCATAGTAACCACAGTTTGGATTGTGTTTGGATTTGAATTCAATTTGCGTTCATTCCATTGCAAATCTCATTTTACTTGAAACTAAATTCAGCAAATTTACTATTTCATTCAATAAAAAGCAAAAATAAAACAATTCGTGTGACCCGATTTGATTAACGAAAACAAAAACGATGGCGATTTCCTCACTTATTAACCTCAGCCACAACACAAGAGCACCAGCCAACATGCACAACCCCTTTTTGGGGTTGAGGTGTTTCAATTGCAACGACGAGAATTTTCCAACAAGCAAGGTCGCCAAAATCAACTGCACTTGTGCATACAACATGCATTTCCCACCGTGATTTCGATTTCTGCATAGTGGCTTTTGGTGTGGTTTCTTTTTTGTCCTTCTATTTGAACTATTTCGATATACCAACATATTTTATTGGACATTTTGGAAGTTGACCCATTGTGCTATTCTTCGGATCATCATAAGCTGATTTGGCAGTGGGTCAGGTGAGTTTTCGCAATAAGGTTTAATTACCCTTCCATGGCAGTTAAAGCGTTGATGGTCTGTGGTAGGTATGCATCATGATTCCCAAATTAGTAACTACATATTAACAAGTAAGTCCACCCGGTCGCAGAATACCCTAGCTTTCTTATGATGAATGATGAAAAGATTTATTTTATTTTTAAGAAAATAAAGACAACCTGCCGATATTTCTGAAAGCATTTTCCCAGTTTAGAAAACTTAAAAAGTCCATCTAAATAAATATCAACAAAAGAATTTATACTTTATTTCGGCGTCCAACTTGTTTTCTTTGTTGAGAACGACTTGTCAAAACAAACATACCCTATCGGATGATTGTACAAAATATGATATAAATTGAAGTCATTGTCAATCGATTTCTGGGTCAAATGAAAACAAATTCGAAACATAAAACCGAAAACTAAAGCGGCGAAAATTAACTGAAAATCAGGTCAAAGAACAATGCTGGGTAAATTTCCTTCGTTCGTAATTAGTTCTGCTGATGCATTTAAAAATTCAAATTGCATAAATCAATTAACACCAGGCCTAGGGTAAGAGCGAGAGATATAGACAGAGGTACACAAAGTCGATTAATTGTATCTTACACAACATGCAGAGTTGTTTACTAAAAAATCCGCCGGGCAAAACAAAATCGAAGAAAAAATACTTTCATCAGACCTTGTTTTGTGCGATACCGATGTATGCGGTGCGGTAAAAACAAGAAACCGAATTACAGCAGAAAGCCCAGACAAATCTTGTGCATTAGAAAATTCAAATATGCATCTTGGCTAATGACTCAGTATTAGACATAGAGATACACGCATGTGGAATATTGGTTCTTTTTTACAGCGTGGGGTATTTATAAAAAAGAAATGGATTTAAGCTAATAACATTTTTATGACTAAGATTAGCGAACAAGGTGTGAAGGAATGAGTCGTACGATTAACATGATTTATGGACCTAATGGTAAGTGTTATAAATATGTGCGGGCAACAAGTGTAAAGTAGTCAGATGCAGAGACTGGCTACCAGGAGAAGACGGTCGCCCAAGGCGAGGTGCAGCAGCATATGTACGCTTGCCGATATCATGATAAAACCAGAAAAATATTGCGCGATGAAGCCTCTGTATCGAATACCGGTCCATTAAACTACAAAACAAAATTTTAGGTACGAGGCCACACTGATGGGACTAAAAAAAATCCTAGCGGAGTACAAGCTTCAGAGAACCATCAAAAAACAAAGACACCAAAATTGAAGATCTTCCCCGGGTCGCTTAAACGACTCCTGGCTACTACGATATAAAACATCCACCTCAAGCAGGGAGTAAGAGGAATTATTAATGCTGCAATATAAATCCGAATTAGGTATTTCACTCGTGCGGTTTTTCAAGCATCATAAAGAGGGCCAACGAAAAGCCTTCCGTTCAGTTAGGTGGGTGATTGCTGGGAGCTGATTAGTAATCTCGCCCTAGGAAAAAGAAAGTGGGCGCAGTGGCTTAGTAGTTAGTGTGTTGGACTACTAAGCGAGGGGTCCCAGGTTCGAATCCCGAAAAAAACCCGAATTCCAACTTATGGATAACAGCGCCTTATGGCTTATAAACGTCTATCAAAAACATACTGACATCCAGAAAAGTGGGTTGGGTTTTAAGGTACATCTATTAAGAGTAGAGTGGATCATTTAGTCAGTGGGCCATACCTACAATCATTTTTAAACTTCACCTGATATAATTTGTAGGTCACAATTTGCAATTTTGTATAGAAAATGTCGTCATTGTGAGTTCGGAAAACTTAGCCTGGACACTAAAAATGATTGTTAGTATTGCGGAATGGGAACTTGTCATCTATAGAAATCAGACATGTCATTGCATTGGACTAAATTCTATTGACGAAGTTAGTTTAAAATCAAAAATGATCGATATACCTAATAATTTACTTGCCATCGATGTGCGACTTTGCCCTAGTTGTCGCGGACCTACTTTTTTGAATACCAATTTCAAAACTAGCTAAAAGCATTCTATCTGCTAAATATAATTAAACCTAAAATCCTATTGTTTCCAACAGCCTAACAATAGCATCCAACGCATTTGCCAAATACCGTAAGTTGAGACAAAAATCTGGGCCAAGTAACAATAATTCATATTAAAAGAAATGCTGTAAACAAATCACACTCGCAGTAAACACAACCTGTCAGTTTCCTATGTAAATAAATCAAATTTAAACAAATGGGGGAAAAATATAAATCGATTAGTCTCTCTAAATTGCCACATTGACCCATCGTCTATCAATACCATTCTGCTCCAAATGATTCATAGCAACACTCTCACAATTATTAGCCCACTCGAACTATTTCTAAAACCCTCTTGCCATACAATAGCACGCAGTATGCCAGCCCACCCCTTCACTTAACAAAATTTGTTTGTAACAATATGCCAAATGGCAATATTCGCCCTTGATGTCAATGCAATATATATTTGCACCGGCATTAGACGAAAATGCACCAGAACAGCAGCTGCAGTAGCTCTGCTCATACAAAACAGGTAGAGACCACACACACCAACACCACTACGTTATCTATACCCATGTGCTTATGCAGTAAAGGAAATATAAAAAAAGAGCACACATGCATATTAGTGGAAGAAGCTTTACTATTGTTTGCATGCACATATTCAAACTTTATCGGTGTATTTTGCGCTTTAGCAAAACTACTACAAATGTAGGCGACTTCTACAATGTATATCCTCACACATCTCATGTGCACTTGGTACGGTCACTGACACATCAGCCTTGCACCGGCTTAACAATGTTGGCATGTCTAATGTCGAATGCACAATTATATTATTACACGATTTATAGTTTTTTTGTTTTTTTATTTTTCCTCTGCACTTGTTTGCAACTACAGTAGCAGTATCCGCGATAAATGAAATATTATGTATCTACTTGAATTAGCCGATATTTTTTGGTATGCATTTATCGCTGCACAACAGAAATGTGCCAAACAAAATTGTAGTTGATAAGTGGAACGATTATAATTTGTAGCTAGCAAAAAAAAATCATTCAAAATCGCACCCATTCCCAGTAGTAGTTTGAATTGATCAACTACTGGGATAATTATTTGCTCGAACGCTGTGTGCATTTGGGGACGGACAAGGCTACTTTAGTTTTTGTTAAGCCCTTTACTTGTTTTAACGGTTCATTAATCATACAGTCATACCAATAGTTAATCTAAAAGAAGCACAAATGATGGCTCTTTAAAATGATGGATTTGGACAGCAAAAGTGATGGTATGGAGTGGGGACATGGGACATATTATGTGATGCAACCTGGGTGGATGGCTTTGAAATTGTCGTACAGGGTGTTTTTTTTAAGCCAGTTCAGCGTTTGTCTTTTTTTGTTGAATAGAAAGAATCCATTCTGCAATGCAACTTCGGGCATATGCTATCACAGACGGATGTGATAAATTTCATCCGCATTTGTTGTCGTCCTCAATATCACGTATTTTGTTGGCTTTTAATTCGACGATTGTCTCTGGATTGTCAGCGTAGACTTGTGGATTTATGTATCGCAAAGAAAATATTCAAGAGTCATCAAATGTTGAAGGCAAATTTTGATGTTCATTACGTGAAATTATGCGTTCTCGAATGTGTCTTTCAGTAAGATAATTGCGCCATTCTGCTGGAACCAAATCTCTTCCACAATCATGCCATTTAATGGGGGAAAAGAAGTCATTAATCATGGCTCTGTGGTGAAAACCTTTGACCATAACATGCTGACTACCCTAATTTTTGAAAAATAAAAAATATGACCACAGACCGCACATAATTGTGAATTTTTCAGGATGTTAAGGCGTTTCGACAAATCTCATGTGGATTTTCTACGCTTTAAATATGACAAGCCTAAAATTAGTCTCATCTCTGAACATAATTTTTCGATAAAACAGCGAATCCCGTGCGAGTTGACTTTGGGCCCATCCACCGAAATTTCGATGCAAACGATGGTCATTCGGATTTAGTCCTTGCAAGAGCTGGATCTTGTAAGCCTTCAAACCAAGATCTTTTGCTATCGTCAAATCGATTTATTTGGACCTTCTTCAACACTGGTCCAACACGAGTGCAATATTATATTCAGAAATCAGAATGCAGTCTTCTTATGCGTTTCGTTCGGTACAATTGCGTCTTGCACAAAGAATGTTGTGCGGAAATGGTCAACAATTAAATATGTTACAGTGTGGGCCAAAAGTAAAAGAAGAAATGTTTTGTTGGGAAAAAATAAAGAATATTCTGTACCTCTGATAAAATTATAGTTTTATTTTTTCAAATAAGTGTATATCGGTCCTGAATTCGTTACGAACAATTTGGTAAGTGTATTTAGGAATTCAAATAATTCACTAGCTCTTGCTAAGTGCTGAGTGGACATAACTAAAGCACATCTAAGAAAAAAATAATAAGCTAACGCGTCTATTCCTTTAAGCTATTTCTAAACAACCACCTGCAGACAAGCACTTTGCCTTGTGGGTTAAAAAAATGCAGACTAAAATTGTTGTTAATAAAAGACTTCAAACTAATAAAAGGCAACGCCGACAAGGCACTATGCATAGGCTATGCTAAGCATAGCCCATTGTTCGATAGTTCTGCATACGATCTGTAAAAATTGTGCTCAGTGCTATAGGTATAGGGTCCCTTCGGACCTGTTGTGCCAACGCTTTTTTTTTTAGTAAAGAAGTGAAGACCGATAAAATTGATTCGAACAAAATTAAGCCAACAAACTTTCGACGGATTTTGAATTTTCTCCTCTAGGTTTTCCCAAAGCTAGACGCTTTGGCTAAGTTCTGGCGAAGACTTTTAATCGCAGAAAATAAATGGCGAGACTGTGAATTTCGCATTGTTTTTCTTTTCAATTATAAAATTGAAATTTCTTCAAAACCGCAATTAAACGCAATCTCCATATTACAAGTCTCCAGCTCTACCCCGTACAGCTACGAGTATATTAAATGCAATTAAAAACTCAGTTCAATGCCTAAGTTCATTTGAAACTTTCCCTGGTGGTAATGGCAAAACTAAAAACAATGATGTACTGTTTGAAAAAGTGGCAATAAAATTTGATAGCCCAATGTTTTGACCTTTTCAACTCGCTGCATTTGCACTGCGCAGCGATTTCCCTTTCAATTGGCAAGAGATTTTATGTTGTAGTGATGCATTCGATCCTATTAGGAAGCATTCAACCTACGTACAAGTGCCGCCACCACCACCAACAGTGTACCCGGAAATGGAAATGTTCACATTAAGGTAACGACCATTGGAATACGGGGAAAGCTTCTCCGCATAGCCATCAGCCTGCACTGCAATTTCGCATTCGGTTAACATAAATAAATAGAAAATTATGTAAATATACATCAGTACATGCTGCTCTGAAAATGCAGCAGGAGCACATATTTCCCGATAGTCATTAGTTGCCATTGTGAGATATTAATTTATAATTCAACTGCATGCCACGATGCATAGTCCACTTATATCTGAATGTGAGCTGCTGAACTATATAAAATGTATCTAGCAACATGTACTCGAACCGAATTCTCTATACATGAATTTCGACGAAGAAGAAAGTAGGTGAAAGGTCGAAGACCTACCCATGATGAGGTTGTTGTTGATGATGAATTTTTGCGCGCGGCAATGTGTGATTATTGTGTACATGTAGCGTTAGAGCACATATATGAGAGAGCTTTTTGACATTCTACTCTCACTCCCCAGCTGCATACTTTTGTTTGCTGCTGGTGAAGTAAGCCCCACGAAATACGCCGAACGACAGTCAGGGACGTTTTTGGCACATTTGCAAATTGAAAGTTTACTACAAGTACATGCATATGCGCTTTTGTACGAACCTTTCTAAAGAAATGAGAAGCTATCTCATTCTGCTCTGTTCTGTTTTGTTTATAAATGCATTTGGCATTTCCATTGAACCATAACCAACCCCAAGGAAAATTATTTCACTTAAGGTTAGGGGCTGTGAATGACTGTGTATAGTTGTTAAACGAGTGTGGCGATGCACGAGTTATTTGTAGCTACCTACCGAATTTTTCTTCTTTCCTTCTGTATTTTTTGTTGCCTTCAAATCGGTAGGCGGCTCTAAGCGATATTGTAACATAATTAAGCAAACGTGCAAGTTTTTGCAGCATCCATCTTAATGTCATACATGCACAAGTCTCTTGTAGATTGTCAAAAGTGATTACTGTCAAATTTCGAATTAGGTTGGTACATGAATTGTTATTTGTTGAACATTGAGCGAACATATTTTTGTATGTCACGATTTTTTTTTTGTCGGATCGCGCCGTGTACATTGTGATTAATTAGGGAATAGGGCGGACTGGTGAATGACATTTAAATTTTTTGTTGTTATTTTTGTTTTTTGAACTATCACGAGTAGGTTCTGTTACTACTCCAGAAAGTTTTATACGGTCAAGTATGGGCAATAGTTGATGTGCTCATGAAAATTATCTGCACCAAAGTTTGCGTCTGTAATTAATAGCGACAGATATAATGAAATGTTAAATCCTACTTTCCATTTCCTATTTGAAATTCCCAATGTGTCTTTTATGAGTCAAATGTAAAATACCTAATGGAAAATATGGCAAATGGATCATAGTTCTAAAAAAAATTCCTGAATGTCTTCATCATGTCACAAAATCTAGACATAATTGGACAGCTTACAACCGATCAGATGCAGGATTTTGCGGGAGCTGTGATGAGGGCGTGGTACCAGTTTATAACTACTGGTCGAGCTTTCGAACCCGAGAGCACATATAGATAGATTCCTTACAAAACCAAGGTCTGTCAACCTTAATGTTAGGCCAAATAGTCACCCGCAACCCAAAGTCACAGTGGAATCAAAAAAACTAATAGGCCTTTACGCACTGTTAAATATGATTATGATTATGCCCACAATAAAAGCAACACTCAAATTTGGGCAGTGTCCTTATAGACAGGAACAATTTGGATTGTTTAAAAAAACAAAGTGTTGCTGTTAATACATGTAGCTTCTAATAACATAATTGAAAACAATTTGCTTAAAAGTAGCCTAGTAATGGAAATCTATTCGGTGATAACTCTATTAAAACTGACACTTTTATAGTCGAACAACAAGGTCTGTTTGGCCGTTCGCGATGAGTCCAGAAAGCTCCGTATGTTTCAAAGTTACCGATTATCGAAAAGTTCGTTTGTTTCTTTGCAAAAGGGCTGCACACATATAAAATTAGCATTCGATATTGCTAGAACAATAGACGTAGCTCGGTTTCTAAACTGATTGCTTTGGTTTGTCAAATCATGAATGGCATTCTCAGCGTAAACTTAGCCAGCCAGCAAGGTTTATCTATACAGAATGTGGCACTTTGACCCTTCTATCCAGCATTTGCTATCCAATTTTAACGCTCAATACGACATCGTTCTAGAGAGAGCGTGACAATAATCTGTTACTTTATAGTTCATGCTAGAAAACCTTTCTGTGTCCCAAAATTTCTGTTCAGATGAGTGCAGTAGGTCTTGCTTAAAGACTTAAAGACTTTAAGGTCCATAACTTTTTCATGCAATTGATCGGGTAGTTATTGCCTTGGAATATGCTGACCAAGCCAGTGTGAAATGAAAACAAAGAATAATTTACAAATTTTGAACTTAGGCGTCTATTGCTAAAAAATAGAAGCCGGGTTCTTTGTCGACGACTTTTAGCCTTGATACAGGAACTAAAACTAGATTTTGAAATACACACTTTTCATTCGTAGCTACCTAATTTTTCGAATCATAAAAATGGCAAGATATAAAAAGCCAACGTCTAAAGGCCATATGATCTGAACTTCAAATAAATACCAGAAAATCATTCCGATCATGCATATAACCTGAGTCACATAATTCAATTCTCAATTATTTTGTAAGTCAATAAATTACAATGTAACGCGACAGACACTTGCGAATTGCTTTTGAAAAAACCTGTTGCATTCCCAGACAAACAAATCAAAGATTTCGAACGAAAAAATTCCCCTGGCAATTAGGGGCTTGCAAGGCTATGCCAATCGACTGGCAAATCTACAGACCTGAACGCACAAACTACCTAATGCTCTTCCCCACCGCATTCGTATACTCAACTTGACATCTATTCACACCTTCGCTATTTAGCGCTCAGAGCTTGTCAGTCGAAAAATAATATCCAATGTACCGACGGTGACAACTTCCCCTCTCTCGGTGTTCAGCATATTCCCGCCTACGAAAATAAATGTTTTACTCGTATATACTCGTACAGTTTGTTAGATCTTGCAGCAACTCATTGACAGTAAATGGGTAGAAGAAAAAAAAAGCTCTTTAGGGCTTAGCGGTCAGTCACATTCATTTCTAAAAAAAAATATTAATGGGCTTGGATTTCTAAAGCTAGGTTAATTGATGTAAATAGTTTTTGTGGCCTCTTCCTCCCTTAGGTCGTGCGTATACATACCAAAGTGAAATGGAAAATTACGGAATAGAAAAATTGAATCATTGGCAACGATCAACATCAATACATGACGCTGCCGATGTCGGGTACTCACAACTTTCACTCGAGTTACTTTTAACAGTGCTGAAAGTACTTTTGTCTTTAATATAGGTGGATGGGTGGATGGGTGGTGGGGTTACTTTGCAGATAGACAACAAGGTCTGCCAACAAAATGTTTTGGCGTGGGTTTCTTTACATCACACTTGGGCGATACATGCACAAAAGATATATAAACGTTCGTCATTTAAATAGTTTTTTTATGCCCCCCCCCCCCCCCCCCCCCCATCAAAGTCTTTGATTGCAGTCGTCAGTCGGTTATAGACTGATTCAAGGGTCGGGTGACTGCACTTTAAGGGTATTTTAATGCCGAATTCATGTTATGACGGTTTTTTTTGAAATGCGGAAAGAAAATACTTGTGCAGGTAGATAGGCGGAAAAGGGTAAGAGAGATGAAAAGCACTCGAATGCACACAGGAAAGCTACATAAAAAAAAGAAGCTACGTTTATTGTGACGGAAGGAAACCAGTTCAAAAGTTGGTTCACCCAATGCAAACGATTTGTTATGAAGTGGATAGCGAGAGGAGGCGAATTAGTATTGGGAGTACTTGAGTCACGACTGAAGTAAGGTCGAGTCTTTGAACTATGTGCACTGAGGTTGAGTTCAAAAACTATCCAAATTGAGGTGTAGAAAAAGTCTTTAAGAAAAATGTGTGTTATTTTAAACTTCTTCGGAGGTTGAACCCTGAGCCACTCAGTCAAAAGTTCGATGCAAAAGTTACAGAAGCCAGTATTCGTTTGTTTTTCTTTTTAAATGTGAGAAAAGTATCAACAGTTCGATAACGATAGACATTACACGGCCAATTGATGCCAATTACTTCCTACCTAAGACCTAATAGCTTGGCTGATTTGTTACGGCATCGAATGTAGTGTACAGAACTGCCTAAAATATTAGCAATTTAACAGAAGTGGTTTAAAAAATGTCCACGACTGCGTGGCATGTTACTTGTTCCATTGTACTATACCTTGCGGTGTGAACCTGAGGTAGTCAAAACAGAGCTTTGTGCTAGTCTATCTAAAGGAGTAGAAGTAAAAAATATTATTATTACCGCATCTATAATTCCTAAGTATTTACATACTTAGTTGTCAGCAGAATTCTATGTAAAGTGTTGAAATTCACAATTTGCTTAAGCCGTTTGAGAGGGCTATAACGCAGATAATATTGCCATGCGGGATATGCGGTGGGATGACAAAAAAGGAGTTAAATTTTGCTGGAAGTTTCACTTTTAATTGACTAATCAGTCAAAAAAGTTGAACAACAATTTACGTTGAATGTTAAGTAACGTACTCGATCAAATATAATGATACTCTGAAACAATCAGTTACCTCAGAGCTTTTAAGTCCCCCCTGTAACGCCATAACGAGCTTGATCTTAAAGTCAAGAAGCTTACGTTGGCTTTAAACAATACGATGTCCTCCTCATGTCCTCTTATTCTGCCAAGGGGGAAGAAGAAGCCGCATTGGTGGACTTCAGATTTAGGTCTGCGTAAGTCAAATTGAAAAGATTATCTCAATCGTGCCAAAGACACAAGAAAAGCGACCGACTGGGATTCCTACTGCCCTTAGATATATAAGAAAGAACTTAGAAAAGACAAGCGAGTATCTTGGAGACTCTTCTGTGGTTAGATAGAAGAAACCTCCGAGGCATCAAAGCGAAGAAAGATTCTCTCGACAAACGCAACAATGCCAAGTTGTCTGAAAAAGACAGATGGCTCTTGGACGACTTCTACCGAAGAATCGCTTTATATGCTGCTCGACACATACTTCCCAGGCAGCAAAGGGTATTGCCCACACAAATCGAAACAGATCAAACTTGCAGTCTACCAACATACAAGGTCTGATCACTAGAGACAAAGAGCTTTGGGCGCTGCATAGATTTAAACCATACAAATCCTCGGGACTAGACGGCATAGCACCAGCCGACCTAAAAAACACCTCGGATATCATCCTGCCAGTGCTAATGATATTCCCAAGAAGCTGTTTAGATCTGAT
The DNA here is from genome assembly GCA_951230905.1 of Cheilosia variabilis. Taxonomy (NCBI): domain Eukaryota; kingdom Metazoa; phylum Arthropoda; class Insecta; order Diptera; family Syrphidae; genus Cheilosia; species Cheilosia variabilis. Next base: position 16,327,493 of record OX579677.1, on the reverse strand, counting down.
GTACATCCCATTGTTATGGCGAGAAGTTAAAGTGGTTTTCATACCCAAAGAATCTGGCCAAAGCTGGATCGAAAACGTTCTAGGTATTTGATCTCCCTTGATAGGAAGCATATCAGTGCTACAACAGGTGTCATCACAGGACACTGTCTCATTGGCAGGCATGCAAAAAGGCATGGCGTATTATCTATTTATTTTTGCAGAAGCTGTCTTGACGAGGGGGGGAAAGAGACTATTCTCCATCTTCTCAGTACTTGTCCGGCTCTCTCACAAAGACGAAAACTCCATTTGGGATAGTTCTACTATAATGATCTAGACGATCTAAAAAAACACAGATATTAGAAATGCCCTACGCTTCATTAGAAGCTCCAACTGGTTCAACGAGTAGGAAGAATAACTATTAGATTCATGTGGTATCACAAGGGACCTTATAATGTTCTAAGTGTGTTGGCTATCCGACAGCCACTTCAACCTTACCTAACCTAACGTACTCGATAGAGATGAACAAATGACAGCCTGCATAGCGAAGAGCTTAGACTTGAGTTATACATAGGTATTTGAACTGTCTAACAAAATCCACCTCTTATTGCTTTCACTGAAGGCATTTCGCCGAAAAGGTTTTGAAAAGTCCATCATTTCTTGCAGCTGTTTAGAGAAATCTTACACCCGCTACATCTGCACCTCCCCCAAGGTAATTTACGGTGTCAGCGATGAAATGGGTAAAGAGAAGAGTACTTCATTTTCATCCTTGTTGAAGGCCCATCGACGGACGAATTTGATCTGACCGCGATTCACCATCACATATAAATCTCGCTTCGATCGCGAGCTCTTAGTGCGGCTATAATTTTAGGGAAAGTTCCCAAGTTCGAAAGTTTGTTAAACTAAACCCTCCCCCAATTATTCAATCCATCGCTGCTTTGAAGTCCACAAATTGGGAGTGAAATTGTATCTTCTGCTGCTGCAGATAGGACTGGGCAACGTCTGATAATAAGAATGATTGATCCATTGTGGAATAAAAACCTGCTTTAAAGTTTCTGTCGAATAAAAGTTTGCCCGATGAATGGAAGCTCTGAATCGACGTCAAAAAAGAGACATATAAAACTTCACCAACTGCTAGGTATAGATTTCTTCTTGTATCGCTTTCAAGCTCTTACCTGTGCTGTAATTATAATTAAAAATCATCAACCAACTGGAAGACGCTGCTCGAAGTAGGTAGCCAAACCCTCCGATATTCTGACAGGCGTATTGGTGGAGGCCGAAATTCACCACGCAGATTGTACCACCCACTAAGTAAGAAAGAAAGTTCCTAAGCTTAAAATTTAACCCATTAGGTCCCAGCGATCTCGTTTGAGATTGGTGCAAACACCTTTTTCTTTAATTTTTGTCATAGTGCCTGGAATGAAACCGTTAGGACAATATATTTATTTAGCATATATTCCACTAAATTAGAGCCATTGCAATGGTATATGGTTATCACTTCTCTCGTGAAACGGTTTTGAATTCGAGGTACTCAGTGCGTGCTAAAACGATTTTTGTATTTATTTTTATAATAAAGGAAATATTAGGTAAGAAGCTATTTTTTTGTAATATTTTCTCTTCAAATATCTAATCAATGATGTTGTGAAAGTAACGAGATAATATATATACAATTGGCGTAGATATGTATATGTAAACATCACTGATCTCGATTGATACCGCTGGGTTCTGCTGTGTAATTTCTGTATTACTTTTTCAAGGTCAACATACAACATGTCGCATCGTGCATTCAGAAATATGGAAGAAGTTGTAGCCTACTTCCAGTCGGAGAGAATAGACGCTGATATTTTGGCGTTGCCACCCGATGTGGACGAGCTTACAGATGAAGAAAATGTTGATGATGAAAACCTGGAAGTCCCAATTGTAGTAGGTATTCCAGGTACTGTAGAGGTTTATGTACCAGATGATGAAGTTGATGAGACGTTTCAACCAGGCCCGAGTAGTGCCAAGAAATTGAAGACTACGCCAGTAAATTGGTCTTCGAGTGACCCTACCTATAGCTTTTCGAATACAACTGATACAATCAATTGTGAAAGTGTAAAAACATCTTTACGTGGCAAAAGTGTTGTAGAACTCTTCGAAGAGTTCTTTGATGATTCTGTTTTGGAACACATCGTAAATGAAACTCTTCGTTATGCTCATCAGATAAAAAACAACCTGTCGTTCACTATCGCTAAAGATAATATAAAAGTGTTTATTGGATTTTTGATATTTTCTGGATACCATACTTTACCAAGTCAAAAAGACTATTGGTCCGAAGAAGACGATCTAGGAGTGCAAATTGTGAAAGACGCTATGAGTAGAAACCAGTATTTATCTATAAAAAGTGCAATTCATTTTCAAAACAATGCCTTAGCAGGTGTATGTAAACATGACAGGAGTTTTAAAATAAGACCCTTGATGGATTTGATATGTACAAACTTTCAAAAGTGGAGCGTTTTTCATCAGAACTTGTCAATTGATGAAATGATAGTTAGGTATTACGGGCACTACCCAATCAAACAATTTATCCGTGCAAAACCAATAAGGTTTGGATACAAGCTTTGGGCCATGTGTGGTGACGATGGTTACTGCTACAATTTTTCACTTTACTGCGGAAAGTCATCTAGTGGGCAACAGGACACCCCTCTTGGGTCAAGGGTAGTTTTGGAAATGCTGCAATGTGTTGAAGATCCCTCTAAACACCGAGTTTTTTTTGACAACTTTTTTACGGGGCATGAACTACTCATTGCTTTGAAAAGCAAAGGTTTCAGAGCAACAGGTACCATAAGAGAGATCCGAACTAAAAAGTGTCCATTGATATCTGACAAAGATATGCAAAAAAAGAAAAGAGGGTACTACGACAGCAAGTTTGACAACAAAAACCAAATTTTGATAGTAAAATGGAAGGATAACAAGTGCTTTTTTTGTGGCCACAAACTTTGACACTGTGCTTCCCTTGTCACAAGTAAAGCGATGGTGTCCAACCAGTAAAGAAAAAATCAATGTGGGTCAACCGAGTGTAATTAACAATTACAAAACATATATGGGAGGTGTAGATCATCACGATTGGCTCTTGGAAAAACACACAATTGCTATTCGTGGCAAGAAATGGTACTGGTGCCTTTTTACAAGAATGATTGATATGGCTGTGGTGAACACGTTTACTTTATACAAAAGGATGAACGAGGATAACACAGTTTCCATAAAATCAGTAAGGAGAGAAATAGCCAGGACTTATCTAAAGTTAGGAAAAGATTTGAGAGTTGCTCGCGGTCGCCCAACATCAACACCATCATCTTCGCGTTCGAAGGTTTTACCTGGAATAAGATATGATGGCAAGAACCATATTTTAGAGAAGAGGTCTAACCAGCGACATTGCCAGTTAGACGGATGCACTGGAAGGCCAAGAACATTTTGTGCGAAATGTGATGTAACATTATGCATTTCTTGTTTTAAAACTTTTCATAATGCGTAAAATAAAATAAATGAAAGATAGACTTTTTTTGTATTATTGTCCCAGCGATCTCAAACGAGATCAGCTTATAAGACTAAGACCCCTTATCAAAAAATAATAATTTTAGCAAAAATAAGTAATTTATTTATTTCTAAGCCATGGCTATGAATATGGAAGATTTTCAATGAATACAAATAATTCGGGACTTAATGGGTTAAGCAATCCCCATTACGGAATTTTGAAATCATCTTCATTGCAGCTTTATCCTCAGGTCAGATACAGTAACTACAGCCCCAAGTGAACTTTTTCTCACAAAAGTAACATTCAATTTACAAAATGTAGCAGTCCACTAGATCTTGCCCCGACGTACAATGACATGTCATCGAGCTATTTTGTAAACACTGAACACAGCCAATAAATAGATACGGAGAATGAAAACGTATAATGCAAGCCATATTATGCTTTCAACAAATTAAGCGAATGTCAAGTGTCAAGATTGAATTATAAGAATAAGAAAATTTAGGTTAACACATTTTTATTTGGTTTGTTATTGTTCGCTTTGTTTGTTTAATAATTTCATATTATCAAAGTCTAACAGATAAGAAAGTTTTTATTATACAAGCGCCGAGCTATGACCGATGCCGAGGCCTATGCCGCTCGTCGTCGTTGTTGTACTTCTTGGTGTCTCTCTATAATATCATCAATGAGTGCGCATATACTCATATTCGCATACACTATACATACATGTGCTACTAAAGAACGATTAAAGCTTGTTTACGCATTTCTTGGCCGCAAAGGTGCATGTGATACTTAAATATTTATTTTATTAAACTAGGTTTTGTTTGTCTTATATCAAAGGTATAATGATTAGAAGGAAAAGTACCGCTAAAACTGACAGCGAGAACATCTATCTTTTTTTTGTGGGGCTAAAAGAAATTGTTATTATTTTCGTTTTACTTTTTCCCCTTCTATGCTCACGATATTATGTGGCAATCAAGCGGATTGACATTTGTAGAGTTTCCCTATAGCTTTGAAAAAATACCGTCTGGCATATTTAGAATATAGTCGCACTAGTTTATCTAACCTAGAGACCTAGGATGACTCGGATTATGGTTTCTCTAAAGGAGGACACTATTGTGTGCGCACTGCGTAAGTGGGGTATTTTGTTTAATTTTTGTTCTAATAAGGGCATTTCAGCTATTGTTATTGTGCAGTGGAAATTGTTGGAATTCCACAAAAGATTGATGAAGCTACATACTAGCACTTTGATCGATTGACAGCGAGATTGTGAATGTTGTTTTGGGTTTTAGGCACACAAAACTCTTACGAAAGTATAATAGAGCCCTTAGTCGAAATATAGATAAGTATGGGTGTACTTTCAAATGGACTTGTTAGATAGTTACACCATTGTGATCTGCTGATATGGAGATACGTGTTATCTTCTCAATTTTGTGAGACACCCGGCATGTACAGAGAACGTGAGGAACGGTATCCTCCTACCACTCATTTCTGCAGCTTCTACAAAATTACGTTACGCCTTGTCGCATGCTTCGCTACAGAACTATATATTCAGTTCAGTAGAGAGTATCAACTTTTGGGAGCGTTTCAGATCCTGGCTTCGACATAATCTGGTTTGTCGCTAAATATGTTGTACCACTTGTTCACCTTAGGTGTTGTTCTTTTATCAGTTTTCAAGAAACAATCGGAAAATTATCTGCTACAATTGGTTGTCAAGTTCATCGGTCTTATAATTTCTTCTCCTGCAGAGGCTGCCTAAAAACTCGATGGTATCAGATCAAATACTCGTTTTATTTTAATTGGTCCAACATTTTTAGGAAGGAATAATAAAAGACTCAAGGATAAATGAGAAAGAGCTCTTTGTTGGACTGAGGTAAAGAGCCCGGAAAGGAGTGATGTCCAATTGCTGAACTAATGATGATTAAAGTTAAAGGCTCACATGGAGCTTTTGTCACATGACTAATTTTCAATATGAGAGCGTTGTGGTTGATAAGTGTCATGTGTACTTGATTATGTTGAAAGGTAAGTGCTCTATTTAGTAAACTAAACCCCAACATATATTATCCGCTTTTTTGAAATCGCTTAAACTATGTATCGATGTGTTGCTTTAGACTGCTAAAAATGTACACTCAGTTACAAAGCTAATCACATTTTTATTTTATACCTAAAGAGGTAATGTTTGTTTGTAAGAGGTAAATTCCGGAACTACTGAACCGATTTCAAAAATTCTTTCACTAATAGAAATAGAGTATTGCGATAGACTACTTAATTTTTTTGATTTTGCATTTTCAATTTTTTTGATTTTTTGCACTACGTGAGGGAAACACTTCGAAGCAGCTTACGTGATAAAAGCTATACCTATTCCAATGAAATCATTTTACTTTATTTCTTTCAACTTGCCATATTCATAAAAAAAAAACTTGAGACCGTATTTTGGCAATACTTCTCCGAATATTGAGCTATTCACCTTTCTGCTCCATCCATTGAAAGCATTTTAGGTACCTACACACGACATCACGCCACAACTCTACGCTGATTGTTTCGGTAGTCGTGTGGTTTTGCTGTGCGGAACCGCTTTTATTTTTAAAGTTTGCGGTATAATTGGGTAGGAGCTGCCGGTCTATTTATACTTAGTTTGTAAGATTATGAACAAAACGTTTGTGATCCACTTAACTTCATTTTGTGTGTGCGAATGACCTATCAGACCAGGGGTGGAATCCCGTAAGGTGATAGGTGATAGTCACTTTTGTGATAGTCAAATGCATTATCCTTCTGCGTAAGGTGATAGCTAAATAACTATACAATTTTGGCATCACTTTGCCAAAAACGTCATTTTGTTGTCAGTTGTAATTATTTGCACAGAAAATTCAAGGTTTAAGATTTTTACCTTTTATCGACCGCAAAACCGATTTTTATGAATTTTGTTATAGGAGTAGATGGGACCTCTGATAATGACATTGACTCCTTTTTGTCGCGAAAACAAGACGTGAAGGTGATGAAGTTGGGGATGCAAGTATAAATGACGAACCAATTATTTCTCTAGTTATGGATAGTAAAATTCATCATAGGTTCTCTTATCTATACTTTTGGTAAGAAATAAATACATTTGCCGCGTATTTTCCCAATGAATTTAAATATGTGGGTCTGATTGGTTGGCTTGAAAGATAGGATAGTTTTGGAGTTTTGGACCCGATACGTGGCGCTGTTGCTGTTTAGTTATGATGCTGTTTTTATTTGTTATGTTTCTAAAACAGTAGGACACACTAGAATCCAATTTCCAATTTAAAAAAAAAGCATCAATTGCAATGGGCTTGACCATTGAAATGATTTTATTTTAGTTTTAAATAAAACAGACATAATTCAAATAAATTAATACTTGATTTTATTATATTTTCACAAAATATTGGACGGGCGAAGTCCGTTGGGTCAGCTAGGTTTTTTTTTTTTTTAGTTTTTGTGCACTATTATAATTGGAAATGTGTATGGGTAAGAGTTCATGTCTAACAAGCAAAGTCATATTGCAAACAAATGACTTCTGACAAGCGCAACAAAAGGGTTTGCCAGACCTACATTCGACCCAAATAAAATTGGTTTTCCCATTCCTTGCGATATCTTTGTGGGCGAGCTGAAGATTTGCACTTACTTTAGAGTGGTGCCAAGTTTTTAAATCGTTGTATTAAAATAAAAGCAAAAGGGGCAAAATTCGAAATGTTGTTCGTAAAAAACTAAAATGGTTAGACGGATCTTAAGAAATGTAGTACTTTAGGGTAACGATGTAGTATGTAGTACGGCGTTAAAAAATCAAGCAAATATGTAGCACATTACTACATATGTAGTACAAGTGGTAACGCTGATTTCAATGTAATCCTGGCTGTATGCGATGTCTTGTTGATACCACATGTTAATCAAGCCCAAAGCATGAAGTTGTGGCGTTAAAAAGTTTGCAATCATATCACGATATCGCTCCCCATTCACAGTTACCGTTACGCCGTTTCATTTTCAAAGAAGTAAGGTCCAATGATTCCTCCTGACCAAATTCCACACCAGACTGTAACTTTTAATCGATGCAAAGGTGCTTGGGCCTATCACCTACAGACCCTCTTTCTTCGAAATCATTCACTACACGATAAATAGTGCGTTTTGTTGGCACATTGTTTCTCCCAAAAATTTCACGCAACTTTGTCAGCGTCACAGTAATCGATGATTGATTTTGATAAAATGATTTAACGATTAAAACACGTTGGTTTATCGAATATTTTTCCATAATAAATTTGCCACGTGTCTTCTTCACGACTGTCAAATATGAACTGTCAAGACTAATTTTTTTTAAATAAATAAATAAATAAATAAATAACTAAACAATTGCACAGAGCTCTGTGAAATCAGACCCAACTTGATCTGTGATATCTTTCTGTAATATAAGTTTTGAGTTCTGTTTAGTATATAGTGTACGCAATTGCTTAGTTATTTATTTATTTATTTATTTATTTATTTATTTATTTTGTTTATTTGTTCGCTTTTTCTGGACCGTACAATTTTAAATGTACATAGTTGTAAACAAACACTCCAATAAAGAACGTTGCCCCTGAAGAAGTTGGAAAATACCAACGAAACGTAGGGTGGGAAATAATGGAATAGTTTTTTTAATATTCGCATTTTTATAAGAATCGACCAAAAAACCCAAAAAAGATATACACAAAATTATAATTGGTCAACAAAATAATCTGTCACTAATTCGTTGTGCTGATGAAAACAAACAGCAATTAGTTCTCTTCTCTTCATACGATGGAAGTAATAGGACACCGTTGATCAATTTCATCATTTGAATTTTCAAGAAAATAAATTTGCAAAAACTGCCTGCGCACTGCTCTCTCTTGCTCCTACAGTGTGATACAGACAATAGGGCACTGTGTCTTAGATATACGAAACGTAACTGGCTATGAGAGAAAGAGAGAAAGAAAATGTGTGCTCGCACCTCTCTCTCTTGCCCCTAAAGTAACATACGAAACGTAACTCTCTGTCGTTATATCTTCACTAACTTATATCTCCCTCTCAACTTCCGTTCGCCTCGACCGATCACACTTTTCGTAACGCTCTCGTCACGCATTCGCCAGCTTACTCCCCAAGTCAAGCGTGCGTGAAGAAGTTTTACTTCAAAAAAACAGTTATGGGTTAGAAACGCTATACGAATTTAGAAAGCCTCCGTGGGTACTTCGTGGCTTCCCCAGAAACGCAATCTTCTATTATGTTAGTCCTGTAAAATGCCTACAAAATTCGTGTAGAAATCTCGAACTTTTCTTGCATGATCATAGATATGCATAGGTACATCTAAAACACCCTTCATTGAAAGGTGACAATCAGACAAGTTGCATCGCCATTGTTACATAAGTCCGAAGTTGTGCATCAGTCTAAGTCGTTGCACACTCTGACTCTGGTCAATTTAAAACAATAAACCAAGTATAAACAATAGCTGACCCATAAAACTAATTTACCATTTCCGCCTTCCACTCCCCAATTTGACTTATTTTTGTTCTCTTTTGCTCTCTATGGGAATAAACTTCCGGGAAGCCGTAACGCATTACAGTGTTGATTTTTAGGAGAACTATTTCATAGAAGCATATCTCAATGTCTTTCGCTCTGCCACGAAAGCAATTGTTTGTAAAATCAAATCTGAAGAAACATAAAAACAAACATTTATAAGGGCGGAAAGTAGGTACCCTCTACAAGAATTTAAATCTAACTATCCTCATAATTAGATTTAAATAAGAACTTAATATTATTCAAAAAAATTGCAAAAATTGTAAACACTGAATTTAAATAGCATCTAATCTATTAAACTAACTAACAAAGAATACTAGCTCCTAGGTACCTGAAACTGATATCTAAGTCCAAGTTCGGCATTCCCTTAGTTGGAATTTCTCTTTGATAATAATTGATTCAACTTTTAAATTTGTTTTCTAAGGCCGGAAGGCCATCATGATTCTGCTAAAAAAAACATAAAAGTATTATTCATTGCATATCCAAACAAATGGCTGAATATATAAAAATACTATAAAAGCTTTAACCTAGTTAAAGGTCAACTGTTTATACACGAAGGGTTAATGTGCACTTTATGTAGGGTTACCAAGAGATATTATTTGAATTTTCTTATAATAAAATGTTACTTTTCATTGTAGAGAAGAAAGCTGTCTAATAAATGAGAGTGGGAACAAAATGTATTTTATTAAAAGTTATATATGCAGTGAAAACATTCGGTGAGTATAAGGGAGAGTTGAATAAATTTTTCGTAGAAAGTGACACAAATTTCAATTACACTAATTGGCAGATCATCTTTCAGATGAATTTTTGACACTTCTGAAGGCTTATCTAGTAATAGGCATAACTGCAGTTTCTTCAATTAGCACACTGAAACTGCTACATGCTTCTATTCATCGCATGCGGAAATCAGAATCGAATACGGGTCCGACTAAGCAGAAAAGCCGTTTTTAACTCTGTACCCACTACATCTCGTATCTTTTGATTAACAGCGACGTGTGTTTTTCTGCCACCTGTTGGTGGTCGAACGGTCATTATATTACAACATGGCCATTCGAATAAATTGGTTAATAATTCTGAGGTGTATAAAGCGCATGTTCATCAATACTACGGCCCGGAGAACATATAACTCTAACGGACAACGTGATAGAGGTAGCTTTTACTTTAGGTAGGCCCAGTTGAAAGTGAACCTCATGTCATGTGTAACTGGAGGCAGCTATCAATAGATCGAGCTAGCTGGAAGGGTGGCTTCCCAAACAAATTCGTTTGTGTTTTCGGAAGAATGTAACAACCAGTATGTTACTTCTAAATCTGTACTTCATCAAAATTCAGAACATCTAAGCCTAATGCCTAATTTTAATTATGTATTATGTAGGCGCAGTGGCTTAGTGGTTAGTGTGTTGGACTACTAAGCGAGGGGTCCCAGGTTCGAATCCGGAAAAAACCCAAATTCCAAATAATGGTTTTTTCCGCTGCGCCACCTCTCGCGGACGTCTGACAAACATCCGAGAGTGTAACTGTCATGAAGGAGCTTCTCAATTAGCCGTTTGGACCCGGCATAAAATTGTAGATCCCTTCCATTCGTCCCAAAAATGAAAAACGCACACAAACGAATGGTTGTGAGAAGCTAGGCCCTGGGTCTCTACAGACCTGTTGCGCCAACTATAAAAAAAAAAAAAATATTAGAATACATCAATAACAGAGTCCACCAGTCCAGTTTTCAGCAAAATACATTTATTGCCGCGCTAACAACAGAGTCTGATAAGTATCAGCCGAAGCCGAAAAATCGGCGAAAATTTGCTAGCCAAACGTTTATAGTTCGTAATCAATAAATTGCTTGATTAGTCATAATTTAATTATTTAGGTTAGCTTGAGCTTTAGCAGTTTCTAAACACACATTTTAACAATTCTATATATTCTACTAGATTTTAAAAATCTAGTAGAATATATAGAATTATAAAGTATACCAAGATGGTATTCCTGTAGTCTTAAAAAAAAGTCAAACAAAATCAACCTGTACTATAATGGCAACCCTCGAGGAAAGCTCTACTCCAATAGAACTGTCTGTAAACAATGACAAAAAAACTACACAATCTAGATACTAATACACAAGCTATTCCTCTCTATACCGAATACACACTATCAGCTATTCAGCTTGTGTATTCATTTTTATTAGATATTTGCTCTTCAAACCGCAAATGCATGGTTGCCTTCCACTCACATCACTGTCAACAACGAGAACCCCTCGCCTTCATCGATGTTATCGTCGACGTCGTCGTCGTCATTGTCTTACGAACTTGGTTAGATATGTAGTGTAGCGCATTTGCGAGAGCAGAAAAAGCTCTCACCTTTTCACCGCTTCGCCTTAGTTTTTAATTCAGTCAGACGACACAGCACGGCACGGCATAGCATATAATGAAAAGCGAAACACAAAGTTTTTTCCTCTTCGTTGCATTTTCGTTCGCCGACGTAATCCCGATCTAATACCGATCCCCCACGCCCCACTTCTCACCTATCAAACACAAAACAAGAGCTAAGCTTTGAAGTAAAGAGATAGACCCACGAGGTGGACTAACTGACTATCTGACTAAATAAAATGATGACTGACGTGACGACACGGACGATGCGACGGACGGATAGACGCGGTGCGCCCATACTGACGTAGGTGCCTGCAAGCAACCCCACAATAGTTGTGTGTGTGTTTGCGAGAGGAAAAATAGCTTGACGGCAATGACAGTGTATTTCACGCTTAGTAGGTCAACAAAATTCCGGCCAATGGCCTTTCCCTTTCAATGTGTCTGTTGAAACTGGTTGGGAATACTAATGCAGCGGTCGCATGGTGTGTGTGAACTTTTCATTTCTTTCGATGTTGCTGTTGCTGGGGATGTTGGCTGGGAATGGGATGTAGGAAGGTGATGAAATTGTAATGTTGCTAGTGGTTTAACTGATGAAGACCGTGTGTGAGAAAAATATAATTAGAGAGCTTTTATTTTAAATAGCTTTCCGGGCCGATGCCGAGTACCGAGACGAGTACTTTGTCTCTCTTGGCGGCTTGGCAAAGCGGCGTAAACCGTAAACATTAACATAGAGAGAGAGCTCGCAGCGTATAAAATGCGAGAGCTGCAGTTTTAGTATGAATGTTGCGATGCAATTGCACAGACGTGCAATAGCACAGTGGCATTTTTCAATATATTTTTTCAAACTTAAGTTTTGATTTGGTCAATTTTTCTGAATGTCTGACAAGGTCTTCTTTGTAAAAGAATAGAGCCATGGTCATAAGAAATGGGCAGATCAACAACAAACCAAAATTGGAATTAATACATTAAAGAAATATAAAAGGTCCAAGAAAACTACGCTGAGGAAATTCGAAGGTAAGAAAAGAAAGGCCTTAATGCAAAGGTACTGACTATACGAACCGTAAGATGCGAACAAATTAACTGTATAAAGTTGGAGTGAAATCTGAAGTCAGTTTGAAAAGTACTATCATTAATGCTTTCGAAAGCTTTTACTGCAGGCAGGTAGCAAAATTGACAAGATAGAATTCAAGCAGTAATTTCAATAATATCTGAATTCCAAACTTCATGCACAGAACACTCTAAGTAACCAGTATTTAAAAAACTATGATGCGCACAGTAAGCAGTATTATTAAATTGATTTTTGATATTGAGAAATCATCAAAAGCAATGACTGTTAGTCTTTAAATTAGAGTCAACAGGATTGTACGATTTGGTACTCGAATATTTTTAAAATAAAAAATTCTGTTAAATCTGGATGTTAGAACTAAACATCGTTATAAATAAGAGTTGCGCAATGCGAAAACTTTTGTGTTGTTCTTTTTTTCGAGCCAACCTAGATCTAATGGTTTTGACAAGTTCTTCACGACCTTTCAAAGTTACAGCACCAATAATTCTGCTGCATAAAGATTCAGTCTAGGTATTGATTGGGAAGCACATTTTTTTGAAATGTTTGCTGATACTCATACGATGGTGGCCAATGTGCGTGCCTTCGTAGAACTGTAATTACTTATAAATGCAATCAATTTAACACACTGAATGGTGCGCCTTCTGTTTATGAATTATTAAGCTATTGCTTTTGCATAAAATATTTAGGCAGAATACACAATATGTAAACCACACTTACACCTTCGCTGACCGAAGCAACTTGTCCCGTTTCTTGATAAGGAACTGATTTATTTACTAAGTTGCCTACCGGTGGTGTCACACATATGCATCTATCTTGCTAACATGTTGTATCTGAAGTCCATTTAGTTTGATAGGTAAACAGTGGTTGTCCAGTAGTGACATCGGGACATTTGTTATAGCGGTACATAGCGTACGGGCACACGTACGAGTATTTGTATGTACACACTAGTGTCAATGTGGATGCCACGGCTTCAGTGCCTCTTTGCTAAAGGATGTTGCTCCAAATTGTTTCGTTCGTCGTGTTTGTGTATTTTTAATATTGTTCAATTGAAATTGGGTTAATTCACAACCACTTCCTGATTCATTTCATCTTTTCCCCATCACCTTCGCCGCTTTCCATGACGCAAGTGCCTTTCTATCTGTTTTTTTTTTCTTTTGTTTCTTTTAACCATCCCTCTGCATAATAGACTACGTGAATGTGAACAGTGATACCGGAGGGGGTGTCATCTTCTATATTATTCTCTTTATTTTTATACTTTTTTGTTTTTGCCTTTTTTTTAATTTCATGTTTGTGTCCTGAAAACTGCAGACAGATTATGAAAATGAAAGATATTGGAGCAGGGCACGTTTCTATAGGCGCACTATGTGGGGTTACTTGAGTTCAGTTTGTCCATTCATTCAGGAAGATGGAAACTGGGTTATTGTATCGTACATATCAGTGAGGGATTAACAATTTATTTTATAAATAAGAAGGAATGTACAAATTAAACTCGTATTTGTTGGTTTTGATTAGAAGTTGTTTCGATTTGTTATAATTAAAATTATGATGAACACGTTCCTAGATGAAAAAGTTTAAATATGACCGAAGCAAGAAATATACTACTTGTACTCGTCATACAATTTTGTTTCTAGTATTAGTTGATATTTATATCATGGCAATGAGTTCATTGGTAGTCTTTCTCTAAAATGTACTTCACAGAGCCATAATAAAGCCGAGCAATAACAAAAAGAATGACAAACTTGGACAACACATTTGGCTGCATGTATTTCTTATTAGCTTCAGACATAAGCAAAAGACTAGCCGTTGTTAACTATCCTCGATGGGTTAATTGCTGGACATTCGCATGTTAGTTGACGGATAGATTCAATTTCATCGATGTCTCTACGGATTTTGAAATATACTCATTATGCGGTATGCCCATCAGTTCCACGCGTACACCTATCGCACAGTGTTCATTACTGAGCCAGAGTACTCTTGTGTGCTTGCGTATTTTGATGTTGGTCCAGCGTAGGTTTGTTTTACTCAAGGATTTGATATCAACCTTCTTTGCATGCATTCTCTCATCAGGTTCTAGCAAGCCACATAGCATAGGATACACGCGTTGGGATAGGATATTTCATCAAGTATCGTCATTTAACTTTAGTCTTTAGCATCGTCTGCTTGATTCACCTTTTTCACCTTACAAACTGAGCCAGCTATAGAGGGCAGTCTTCTTTACATTGCTAGAACCCATTTGTGAATGAACTAATGGTGCGTTTTTATGCCCAGTAAGTCCACAATCGACAACATTTTCAAAACACGACCGATCCCAGAGGAATCAAAAGATGTTTAGATACTCACCAGTGGTCCCAGATTGAGGAACTTAAAAAACAGTGCAAAAAAATCAAAAATCTCTTTGAAATTGAAATTGCTTAAAATTTAAATTACAAATAAATTCCAAAGTTTACTCTGAATGAAATGTTCATACTAAATATGAATGAAAACAGCCCATCGATCGTCTACGTAAGAATTTTTGTGTATCTGAATGCATTCACTTAATGAAGTTAAGTTTTTATGGGATTAGCTAACTGATCCTTGCATAATATGTATATTTTTATGTTATAGCTTGTTAATAAAGACACTTATAAAACGATTTAATTTTTTTTTTAATTTTACATCTAAATATAAAGGCAAATTTCACTTAGAGGAAAAAAGGGGGGGACTTGTTTCGAATTTAGGGGTAAATTATTTCCTTTGTTGATAAAAAAAATAAGGGGAAAACAGTCTTCACGGTCTGGGACCACTGATACTTACTATCTTTCCATCGACTATTATCTCGCATACGATAGCATTTTTAGGAATGTAAACTTGTATATGCTATTTAGAATGCCGTCAAAGATAGCTTATGTTTAGCATTAAAATCCAGATTAATGAAAAAAAATCAACGAATGTTGAAGGCTTTAGACGAAAATAGACTTCAGTCACCCTCTGTTCCGTTAAAGACAAACCGAGACCCGGTGGTGCCTACTGTATCACTCGTTTTTCATATTTATTTATTTATAAACTTCATTTAATTGGGTTCGATTGTCTCTGAATATCGGTACTCCCAAAGAGGCATTAGTCACAGTTTCTCAAAGGTACGCAGCTACAAGGCTCCCACTAATATGTCCGGTCTAGAATTTTTCAGACTTACCTATAACTCATGTGGTAACACAAAGTGTGAATTTCAAATCAGTCACCTAACCTAACCTCGCACAAAGCATTGATGTCGAATTATTATCAGAAATCGGTCCCATTATACGAATTTTTTAAACTTCAAAACTATTTTTCTGAGGTTAAAATGGTGTATTAGTTTCTCCGTCAATTCTTTAACCTATTAAAGAAAGCTCGTCCCGCTTATAGCTGACTCAATGATCTTAAGGACTTCCAAAAGCCGAACGCCTTAAAAAAAAAATGTTAGCGATTGTAACCTTACAACATAATTAGGAATATTTAACATTTGATACTATTTAAATAGCTTTCGACGAAAGCAAAATGTCATCTTTTCCACATCGTCAATCTCAAACAACACCATATATTATAATCCCAAAAGTAATCCAAAGTTCAATGCCCATCAGTTGCTATGAATGTAACACATCGCACAGGAAGTGCAATCCCAGCAAATCAAAACAGTAATTAAAATGCAAAAGTGCACATTTCTCGACTAAACAAATTGCAATGTGCATCAATGGTGGCACACAGAAAAAGCGAAAAACAAAACGCTCAACAGCCACACTACCCAACTTCCCCGCACTGTCGAGTGGCTCCCATTTGAAGGAAAAAGGTTATTGTTCGGAAAATAGGTAAAGGAAAAGCTTTACCTCGCTATTAGTAGTTTTGTACGCCCTCCACCGCCACCAACAATACTTGAGAGTAAGGGAAGAAAAGTCAAAGAAAACTTTTACCTCGCTTTTAGTGTAGTTTTGTGCGCTCTCCACCGCCACCAACACCACCACTCGGGAGTAAGGGAAGAAATATTAAAGAAAGTTGCCGTCGCCGTGCACCTCTACATCTACACATAGGCTACGTCTTTTATATCGCGCACACACTAATTCTGTCTCTAGGTTATGTTTTTCAGTGAACAATTTCCACCGCACCCACCCATCAGCAACGACAGGCCTTGTATTGCACAGCAATGGAATTGCATCGTTTCCTGCTCCTGACCTACCCCTCGGTATATATACTTGATGGGCA
Source organism: Cheilosia variabilis (assembly GCA_951230905.1). Classification (NCBI taxonomy): domain Eukaryota; kingdom Metazoa; phylum Arthropoda; class Insecta; order Diptera; family Syrphidae; genus Cheilosia; species Cheilosia variabilis. The sequence goes on along the minus strand of OX579677.1, from coordinate 16,310,836 downwards.
TCTTTGTATATGTGGGGCGGGAGGATAGGAGATGGCCCCCTCTTTCTATAACGTCGACGACGCGAGAGAGGGAGAGAATATGCAATGCAATGCAACTGACTCAGAGAATGCGCTGCTGCGATAGTTTCGCAATAGTTTCAGAGTGTACGGGGGTTGCAGTTGGTGGCATGACGCTGCTCTGAAGTAGGGATGAGGGTGATGCTTGGTTGTTGTCCCAATTAAGGGTCATTGCTACTCTAGTTCTCTTCATTATATGCATTTTTATTTCTGATTCAAATAATTGGTACAACGCTGCAAAAATATGTCTGTATTCCCTAACCCAAGGATATCTGCTGAGTAGAGGCGGGGTGGATTGACAGAACGGAGTGGGTAGGGGTCTTGTGAATAGAGCCCTCACACCAGGCAAGTGGGAAGTTGACTGTATGTAGCTTGCCGTTAAATGATGGGTGAATGCTAATATTAATCCCTTGGAACAGGGTATGAGATATTCCGCCATTGTTTTCCCAGCCCAACACCCCAGGAAGTGGTTTAGTTTCACGTGAATTGCTTTCTCTTTAGCTTGCATTTTGTGCGGCACTACACTTTGGGTTGGTTTCTTTTTTAGGGATCTTTAACCCTCTCCCATTGATGGCATAGAAATCGTATGCACAGAACGACCCGTCTCCATACTTGACATAAAGAGGTTAGAAACAATAATAGTTTCTTGAGCGCCATCGAGTGTGTACGTATCCTACATGGTGCATGGGAAATTACAGCACCTGTGTCTTCATAGAATGAATGATGATTCTGATGCAAGTTGTTACAACAAAACTCAATATATATGTATACGGGTTAAAAATGAAATCAAAGGAGTCTCGGCTTACATCGAAATATGCATAAGCAATGAGGCATGAATAAAGAGGATATGTAAAGCAATTCAGAATATTTGCGAGGAAATATATTTGTGCTTATTGAAGATGTGTAGGTATCAATGGTACTTACCTCATAAACTGGTAGTGTGGGTCATTCACATTTGTTGAAAATTTAAATTCCAATTTGGTTGGTTGCTTCACTCTGTAATTAAATAAAATAGACGATAAGAGGTTAATTAAAAGTTTGCTATTTAAATTGAGTTACAAAGGGCCTCAAGTCCGCAATTAATCAATTAATCAGCTGTGTTTCAAGATATTATTACAGGCTTTTCCTATATACCAGAGAACATTAAATTGTTTAGCAAGTAAGCTTCTTGACTAAAATAGGTAGGTACCTATGCCGTCAATTTTTTAAAGAAACAATAGGAAAACCCCATTGTAAAAAATAAAGGCACTAAAAATATTGCACCATGTAACCACAGGTATAAAATACGCATTTACTTTAGAACTTAACACGGGTTACCAATTTATATCGAATTAAAATACTGGACATAACAGGGTCCACGTCTATATGATTCCTATGAGGGAATTACGGTGTGCAACTGCAACAGAGTACCTACAGTTGTAGAACCTGCTGTGGAAAGTTACGTTTAGATGTATTCTACATCAAGGTGAAATAAGTGCCTTTTCAGTGGTTGTATGTGAAACCGCTTGTTCTGTAGTTCAGCACAATAACCACTGATCCACTATGCCTACCGGAATAGAACTAAAAAAGGGCAAACTGCAAGCGAGCTGTTAGTTAGTTAGTTAGTTTAATTTTGGTATTTATGATCTGTATTGTCTTACAAGCTATCATTAATATGCATATTCTTAAAGGGTGATTTTTTAAGAGGTTTAGAACTTTTTTTAAAAAAAAAACACAAAAAATTCGAAAAAATGAATGAAATATTTATTTGAATCGATAGTTTGAACCTTGCAATTTAATGTTTAAAGATAATTTCATGCAAATGTTGACCGCGGCTGCGTCTCAGGTAGCCCATCCGCTGAGTCCAATTTTGGCATACTCTTTCACACATATCGGCCGGTATCTCACGAATGAATGCATGGATGTTGGCTTCCAGTGCGTCAATCGAAGCGGGCTTGTCCCTATACACATTAGCCTTGGCATACCCCCACAAAAAATAATCTAATGGTGTCAAATCGCACGATCTAGGCGGCCAATTGACCGGCCCGAAACGTGAAATTAACTGTTCACCAAACTCGCCTCGCAATTGCGCCATTGTTTCGCGTGCTGTGTGGCATGTGGCACCGTCTTGTTGAAACCACATATCATGCAAGTCAAGAACTTCCATTTCGGGCAAAAAAAAGTTTGTTATCATCGCTCGGTAGCGTTCACCATTGACAGTAACGCTGCGATTCGCATCATCTTTGAAGAAATATGGCCCAATAATGCCGCCGGCCCATAAACCGCACCAAACAGTGGCTTTTTCGGGATGCATTGGTAGCTGTTGCAATGCTTCTGGCTGATCTTCACTCCAAATGCGGCAATTTTGCTTATTTACGTACCCATTCAACCAAAAATGAGCCTCATCGCTGAACACAATTTTTCGATAAAAAAGCGGATCCTCGGCCAGCTTTCCAAGAGCCCATTCCCCAAAAATTCGGCGTTGTGGTAGGTCGGCTGGCTTTAGTTCTTGCACCAGCTGTATCTTAAAAGGCTTTACGCCCAAATCCTTCCGCAAAATTTTCCACGTAGTGCTGTAACAAAGGCCTAACTGCTGGGAACGGCGCCGAATCGACATTTCGCGGTCTTCTGTCACACTAGCTGATACGGCCGCAATATTTTCTTCACTACGCACAGTACGTAAACGTGTTGGTGGTTTAATGTCCAACAAAGTAAATTTGGTGCGAAATTTGGTCACAATCTTCCGAATAGACTGCTCAGAAGGTCGAGAATGCCGATCATAAAATGGAAGCAGCGCGCGATGAACATTTCGAACCGAGCACGAATTTTGATAGTAAAATTCAATAATTTGCAAGCGTTGTTCATTTGTAAGACGATCCATGGTTAAATTGCAAACCAAACTGAAGCTGTTTGACAGTGACACAAGGTACTAAACACACGTCAGCTGTCAAAACCAGTGTTGCCAAAACCAAACCAGCTAAAAAATCACCCTTTATAAACGATGCTTCTTCATTTACTTCCAAAATCATTCATCGATTGACGAAACTTTTAGACTAAAAATTTTAGTTTTTGACAGATTTGTTGATAAGCAAAATTGATGCGAATGAAGTTAGACTAATGCACCATTGGGTAAACAGCTTGTTTCTTTTTCTGTTAGGTATCCGAGTCTTATGGTCAATGGAAATCATAACCGCACTATGAATAATAATCCGGATGAGATATTGATCTTCCGAATAAATAATAAATAAAAATAATAATAATAGGTAAAAACTTATAATTTTAGAAAAAATCAACCTTTCCGATCAAAATTTGAAACGAGTTTACTTTTTAAAAATGACTACAAAATAAAACAAACTACAGTTGACACCGCTTAACTGAATCAACAATTATTCAATATTAATTTTTCACTTAAGAGGTATTTTCTCAAGTGAAATTTGAATAGTTGAAGGAAATTTCCATGACAAATTTTGGATTTCAGTTAATCGATTTTTTTTAGGCAACGCGGATTTAAGATAAGCGGATACAACTGTATAGTTAGAAAGTTTGGTATAGCAAAAAAGAATTGAGATCGCCATTTAATTTAGAACAAATAATTTAATTTAATTTTATGAAAGCGTATAAAAACTAAGCAATCTAGTAAACTTAAAACTAATACAAAAATTGGAGAATAAATCGCATAACAAATAAGCCCAAAAGCTTTTAAAATATAACTGTTCCTTAGTTAGAAGGAAATGGGATATACAGGGTTAAGGTACATTGTGGAGCTCAATTTTAGGAGTTGCTTTGGTGCAATTTAAGTCAAATATATTGGGAAACATGTTTGATTTACAAAGCATTCTTGTCAAAGGCTCGTGCTGGCCATAATCAGTACGGTTATGGGGAAGGCGGGAAAGGGGTAGGTACTGATGTTGAACGACACGTGTTAGTGTTCAATGAGATCTGATGCAGCGGATGTGGGCAATCCCGCGTAACAATTTGACTTCGGTAAGGTGCTATCGAAGCTATTTCACCTCCCGCAATATCAACTGCATAAGGCCTAATGGAAACACATTTGGCGCATTTTAATGCAGGTATTTACTTGTTTATGACTTTCTGAAGAGCTTGGTAAGACCTTACTGAAAACACAACTTCTTCGTCTGAAAGGCATTTAACATCCACGGTAGGCTAATGCATTTAGCAGCAGTATATTTTCAAAAACTTTTTGCAATTTTCATGGAGTTTACATTTACGTAATCGTTATAATTTATATTTTACTTACATGCGTCGCACTGAGAATCAAACATGGGTCTTGCTGCGTAGTAGTCCAATACACTACCCCCTAGGCTAATTCGTCATAAGTGGTAAATCTGAACTACTTGATACATTTTAGAGGTTCGTCAAGATTTGCATTAAACTTGCAGCTTACTCGACCGAAGTTGTAAGCAAGACATTTAGTGTTACCCAATTTTATTTATGGGCGAAAAGTGTTTATTTAGAATCACATTATTGACATATTTTTTACTGTACTAAAAGTGTTTTATTTTTTGTCATTTTTCCCCGATTAATTAAATGATGTTTCTTTAGACAGCTTATTCATTTCATATGTAATTAATTTGTCCCTCTATAAAGCCTCCATATGTAAGTTAGGAGGAAGTACGAGTAAGTGCTTCTGTACAGCTTCCAATCGCAAGCGGTCGACTGCATGACAGTTCATTGCTTCTATAATGACTTCGGTCAGAAGCTCTAAAGAAGCTTCTAGGAAGCGCTTCGAACCACAAGCCTTATCGAAGCAATTCACTTTCCACACATCTCCAGACATATTTTCAGAAGTCTAATAGGGATCTTAACGAATGAATCTACGCTTAGCTGGTCAGCTTCGATTCTCGGAATGTACCTGTTGGTAAGGTGACCAGACCAGGCAGGCATATTCGAGAAGTGGTCTTACAAACGTCATGAGAAGTGATATAGAGATGTAGGGGTTGGAGAACTCCTTCGACAATAATGTTTAATAAAGCCGAGTGCAGAGTTAGCACTGCTCATTTTTTTTTTGATGTGAGGACGAAAGTAAAGTTGAACGTCGCAATACCCAGATCACGAATTTATGAAACAGTGGAGACAGACTCGTTGTTGATGAAATAAGATCTTTGAGGCAGGCGATGACATTTGCGAGAGGATGTGAAGCTTGACATTTTTTTCACGTTAAAGTCTAAACGACTCTGTTGACACCGCAGGTGTAGAAGTGGTAAGGGTCTGTTTGTAGTGAGACAGAGCCGGCAGTGTAAGATATTTGTTAAGAGAATGTCATATCATCTACGTAAGACTCCAGGTCAGAGTAAATGGCACGTACTACATTGTTTATTGTCAAATTAAAGATCAAAGGTCCGAGATGATGACTATATCTACCCTGTGGTACACCAGAGGACGCTATGACTGGCAAATTGCCTGTCAGAGGTACCAACTCAACTGCGAAAACGAAAAAATGTTGTCCCTATACACTTTGATTTCTAATGATTATAGATTTGAAGCGAACACTACATATAATTTGATTTGGAAATTTGGAATCACAACTCACAAGCTTCAGTAAGGTTGCCAGTAATGAAAAACTTACGGGTTGTTGCTCATTGCAAAACCGCGCCTCGAAAGCATTACACACCATAGAGGTATGTAAAAAATCTTCAATATTACTTCACTTCAATTTATTTAACCTTTTATAAAGCTGGCAAAAAACCTTTCTAAAACATAGTTTTCAATTATCGGTAGATCCCCATGTTGTAGCGTCATCTTACAGAAGAATCAACACAGATAGCCCTGCAGAAGGTAGTATAATTGTTCATAGGGACACAATACTCTGCTGTACTGCCTGAGGTAAGCGCGCCTAACTAAGGTATCCCGCGGAGTAGGTATTTGATTTCGCCAGCACTAATCGAACGTTAAAATATATACTATAGTTAGTTGCCTCAATATTTAAAACACAAGGATCATTCAGGCAAAGTTTGATAACCGTTTTCCAACCAAATCGGTAAACAGAGGTATACAATGCTCAAGAAGGACTAAATTAAACTCTTTTAACGCTTTTGGTTTTAAACAAAATCCAGACAAGCCTCAGTATCCCATGAAATTAAATCAATGCATGTGAAAGAAATCCTTGCAGGTAGGAAGTTCTAAGTTGACCTTGTAGTCCGGGGTGGACCTGTGCCTTTCGGACATCGCGCAACATCACTCATCACAATAATAACCAACATAATATGATAAATTTCTTTAAGCTATAAATATTATCTATTGGCATTTCGAAAATATTATCATTAAAAAAAAAAGTTTTTCAATGGGTGATAGTTGCCTCGAGATGCGCTAATTGCGTGACAACCCATCACAACACTATTTGGTTCTTTCCACCCTTTTTTTCATCCGTGCATCATAAATTTGTACCGTAGTTTTTGCAACTTCATTATAGAATTCTTTTAACTGCACACTTTCACTTTTAATATTACAGTGGACGTCCATTATAACGAATATCCGATATAGCGAATTTTCGATATAACGAAAGCTTTTTAGATTTACATTAGTATCTCTATATAACGAATGGTGCCCACGATTTGCTATCCGATATAACGAACGTAGAAAGAAATTGGATTAAAAACCATGGAAGTATTTAAATGGCAGGATCACCATCTATTCAATTTAACTTTAATTAAAAACTGTTAAATAATACTAATGACTTCTTCTTTTTTAAAAAAAGTATGAAAAATTCGATGGATATACCGAACAATGAATGACATCAAACATTTTATTATTTGTCATACATACTGGACGTCCACTGTATTATCTAATTAGCTAAACACCCATTATAATAGCAACAAACCAAAGACCATTCGATTTTCCGCTCAGTTTCAAATTCAAAAATATTCCCTCGCTAGACACAGCTCCATCTGGTAGCGAAAACGGAAAACTCACCAAATCCCTTACGCGTTATTTTTTTCTCTTTTCAATACCCCGTGTCTAAATAAGATTTCACCAGACTTATTATTACCGCTACCGCATGCCGTATATTAAGAGTGCAATCATGTGTTCTTATGTGATTCTGTATTAGTGTACAACACTGCCGTTGTAGGTGTAGCAATGCGAATGACGACAGAGTTTCAGAGAAACGCGCATGCAATGCGGAAGTTAATTCGCTTTCAATATATGAACGAGATGGAACTATTTCTAAAGAGAATGCATTCTCTTTGTGTGTGTGTTTATCAATCGGTCAGCTTAATGTCATTGACATAGGGGAAATGACGTCAGATGGGATATTATTTTAAGAGAAATAAAAGTCTCTTAAGTAAAAGGAAACATAGACAAAATTTAAGAGTGGTGCACACAATAAAGAATAAGTATGTTGTATGTGTTGCGGGTTTTAGGGGAATTCCTCTCTGTTTGGAAATTGGGAATTGGGAGAAATGAAATAAAATTATTTCTGTATTCTGTCTGCTTCGTTTCGTGCTTTAGCTGGCGTAAAAGAGAACTGGGTAAATTTGCTGTGTGTGTCAATTGGTTTCATTAACCCCAAACATTAAGGGTCAACGTCATTATGATGAACAAGGGATGGCCGAGCGCCGAGGATTTAATTGTTTAAGAATAGTTTCACTTCACATCGGCATTTGGTTGATAACTTATTTATAACGGAACTTGGGCAGTTTTGGATGAAATTCAAATGGATGAAATTCCATATGGTTTGTAACATACCTACCTACCTATTATAGTTAGGTAAACATGTGTGTTTGTCATTTTAGTGGCATTCCAAAGAGGTACCTAGGGCTGTTTGTGGAATCGATCATATTGCCGAAAATGTGTATTTAAAAAGAATAACGATTTGAATTTTTTGACGTTTTGCCTTAAATGGCAAATTCAAAACAAATTAAAATTATAATGGGAAGGTACTCATTAAAAAAAAAAACCTAGAAGAACTAAAGTGACGACAATTGACTGTAGATTTTTTAAGAAGCCTAAGTTGTTACACAAACCGTATAACAAGGATTCGTTTATACCCACCTACATATTGCAGATATCCATCCTCGGATATGTAGCGTGTACTGCTCATGTACCTAGTTCCGTTCTAATTCAACCGCAGAGAAGAACAATGCCTAAGCACAACTACCCCGTTTAGCAAAAGTCGAAGACCCGGTAACGCCACCACAAATACTTACCCGTATTTACTTAAAGTGCAGTGAGAATCATTTTCTTCTTAAGGAAGAAAAACCACCGCCACAGTGAAGTGTAGTACCGATGACAACAAAGCGATTGCCAACAAATGCAGCTGTTCAGTGCAATAACACTACGAATATACACACTAGCAGCACAGCGGCAAACGTCCCATACATATATACCGAGGCAAAACATTTTATCATCTTCATTATCATCAGCTTGATAATCTCCATCATCGCCATCATCATTCGAGCAAAGTTGAACGAACGAAGTCGACCCTGAGGCGAGGTCGCCAACCCCTATATAGTCGATGACACGTCACACGTTATCCTATATACGAAGACAGTATGTGGACTAACTATAAACAGCCAGACATAAGTGAATGAACCGAGGCAACATCCCTACCGCCCACCGTAGTTGCCGTCGGTCGGCTCCAGAAATATATGGAACACTTTTGTCAGACATGCGCTCAGGGGAGCTTACCATTGGAGGTGCTCTCTCACTCACTGCAAGCAGTAGGGGTTGATGTGTGATGAGGTGAGTTTTCACATCTGCAAAAGGTAAAGTCTTGTCTAAGACTACTTATATAATATGCGACGACGGTGTACTGCGTTCTATGTAGTATTTACAGAAGGAGGAACTTGGAGTAAACAACTCTAGTATCCCCAGATATGTCTGGCTCTGGATATTCTAATATGTTGCAAATATTTGTTGACCTAAGGGGTAATCGAGTAAGAAGCTAAGGGTACTTTGAGGTATTTGATTTCCTTCAAATAAGAAGCAGATTTAATGGTAATTAAATATGGGGACAATGTCCCTATGGATTGTTATGAACACGGAAGGTCTGGTACGAAGTGGAAAGAATGAAAATGGGAGGGAACAGAGCAGAATGGGAGACTTAACTGATTCCATTTCGACATATGTTAGCCTCAATTAGCAAAAAATTCCATGCAGTATCTCAGCATTTTAAACTGATGGGGGTAATGAGGCGGGAGCATTCGAACCAGATACGTTGAACCAATGGGCAAAAGTACCAGCATATTTCTTATTGAAATATATGCCGTGTAGGTGTATCCATGTCAGCATCGACGGAAAGAAAGCCAACTATCACCTAGCCATAGAGTCAGCTAGCCAAGCTGCCTACAAAAACTTTGATCAGCTGGGAACAACGTGATCCTCTGTTGGGTCCCTGGCCATGTTCGGATATAGGGGAATGAAATTGCCAACGCCCAAGAAATAAAGGAAGCATCACAAACAGTCATAAGTCCTCTATAATCCTGTGGAATGTTAGACCAAAAATTCAAAGAAAAATTCAGGATTATTACCTCAAATAACAATCAGAACATCGCATGAGACACGCTAGCGGGAATATAGACGAAAAATATTTCAAACATGCATTAACATGAGCAAAACTAACCTTCGTGTAGTAACTCCAACGGCTTTCTATAGCGGGTCGTTAGAGTCTAGGAAACTGGGTCTTGTGGAGTATTCACACATAAAAGACTGAAATTCTTGGCAAGTTGTAATTATCAAACAATGAAAAGGCATCACTAGAGCCAGCTCTCATCTTTAGATTCCTTAAGACAACTGGATTAGATAGAGTGGTATGAGATAAATTACTTCCAGACCATTAAGAACGATTTCGGAAGGAATTGTAATGCGAGGGGACTCTTACGAGTCCTACCTATACCTATCGCTCTAAGGTGTAAGTATAAGTAGGGGCTATAATAGACCAAAAGTCGAAGTACAGCGTACCCGTTTCCCAAATTATAATTTTAGAACTTTTCGCAACGGTTTCATCAATCTTCAAGACAGACTTTGAAGTGGTAAACATCTCCAGAAGAAATCCAAAGCAAGAATTGAGTGGCTCTCTTGGCATGCCTTCGGAATGGGATGTTAACTTATACGCAGATGCTGTCGTGCTTTGTCTCCCCAGACCTGCAAAAAGTATTGTCTGCCTCATTTGTGCCAAGCTTTCTGAGCTGCGTATTACCACTTTTCTGATGTGTATATCCAGAGGGTTGTATACCTTATTACAGCTTCTACAGCAGCCTTGGGACAGGTCCGCACTGCTCCGGCCCAGACATGTGAGACATTCTACCTCATTTAGTTTAAAAATGGGGGCTATATTCCACCGCAGGTAGTAGAGAAGCGCAGTTTTACTATAGATCGGATAATAAATCTTTAGATCTAGCAGATAATCTTTGGAGAAAACACTCAGATCCTGCCATACATGCGGCGACTGTCCCAAAAAGCATTGGTTGTTTTCGGGGATTTTATTGCTGATACTGGAGGATATTTGATTTCGTCAGAGTACTCAATGACTGCTTTGTTAATTGAAGTTTAATCCAAGTTTTTGTTTTTTTTTTATAAAAGGTACTATGACAGGGGTTTGAAGAGAAATTTTCCTCTTGCAACAATCTAGGCCAATCTACGCTTTGCAGTAGCAAAACATTGTTTGCCTTTTTGCCCATTACATAAATAACTAAGCGGCAAGCGATCAGCGCAACTATTACATTGAATCCTGCTTATTTGTTTAAGAAGCTGATCGATAAGAAAAGACAAGAATAGAGATGAGCTTACTCCTCCCTGCGGTCAGCCGTTTTAGGAAAATCAGTAGCACACTTGAGGTGTGCATTCATTTAATTTGCTTGATATTAGGAATTTCAGCTTAAGTTAATGAGCTGCTTCTATGCAATTATGTAATCTGCAAGCTCTTGTCATCAGCCACACTTGGTGTTCTCTGAAAAGGTGATTCTTTTTATGAACTATCGTTGAGTATGATGAGAAACTTTACTGGGCGATCACAGTTTCGAACCGCTTCAATCATCTTGTCCTGATGATATTTTTCCTGTCAAATTCTAGATGGCATCCAGTATTAAAAGATCAAAATAGTCCCTAATTCTAAAATCCTGTCTACCATCGGGTACTATTTATAACATGTGCCTGTTCCTGTTCCTCAAGGATCTAAGACTGATCAGTCAGACATGTTTGAAGGTCAACTCATTGGATAGAATTATAGATCTCTCCGCTACAAACTCGATGATATAATATTTACTTTGATATCCAAGTCACAACATGTTCATCAGAAAGACAACTCTAATAAAACAGCTGAGTAGTCAACCGTAACCACAGGAGAAGGCCTGGTCAACAGTAAAAGCTGTAGTTATGCCATTAAGATTCTGTTCAAATACTGAGCTGATAAAAATCAACAAGAGGAATGGATCCAGTTCTAAGCCTGGCTAGGCAAATTTACAACTTTTTTAGTTCTCCCAAATGTCTCAAATACTATAGAACAAATACTTATTCTCCAACGAAATATTTTCTAATCGGGTTGATTTCCGCGACAGCTGTCATGCTCACCCGGACATCCATTGTGGAGATCCTAGTTCATTTGTACATATACCTTATAAGTCGTTCCCGCATAGTAAATATTTACTACAAAGCCCTTCCCCAACAGGATTTTTCTTAAGCAAGCCACAATCAATGGGTATTTTTCTTCCTATTGAAATACACTGCCAATGACCCCCTACGCCAGCACTTCACTTAAAACACAAAGGCACAAATAGCACACCACTCCAGCCTTACAGCTGTGGGTAGGTTATATACACAGGAATCCATAGAGGGAAGCATATCCACACAAACAATAACGATATAGCAAATCGAACCACTGATCAAACAGAAACAATGCTAGATCAAGCCCCTTACTTTGTATGTCCACCAACAAAAAACCCCCGAACAAAACAACAAAAGGCAAATGACGAAGCCAGGACTACACCAACTAACCATAGGGATGCAATCTGAAAACCCATTCCATCTCGATGTAGGGTAACGGATAGCACAACAATGCATTGCGCATACAGTCTTCACAACCCCTTTTTGCTTGACGGAGCTGGATTACCGAGAATATAACAACGAACATAAAAATAGGGACAGAACAATAATGGTGTAGTGTTCGTCCCCTCCATCGCTGGCTGGTTGCTACTAAAACTGACTCTGACAGACGGACCTACCTCAAGCACATCTTGATTGTTCTATCGCGAATTTTCTGGCTGCTGCACACACTCAGCCATGGGGTTGCAAAAAACTAGTGCAATTGCAATTTAATGTGCGGCTGTTGAGTTTCATTTCGTTATGCAATGCGCATAGCGAGAGGGGCGATGAACGCGTCGTCTCGTCGGTATATAGGTATATAGCCGGCAATGAAGAAGCAGATTAGGGGTGGTGGCGTACAGCAGTCAATGTATTTTTGCATTCGATGCTCTCTGCTGACAAAATGAAAGAGTCACAGGATGTTTGGACACATCTTGAACTCGATTCATGTCTTATTCGTCGGAATGCTTTCCCTTAGTGATATTACCTTCGACGGTGAGTCGGAGCCTTCAAATCATTACTAAACCAGGTTGACAAAAAAAGCTGGTCGCGAAGATACTTACGTCCGAACAAATTTTTTTTTAGCTTTCTGGAACCTTATAGTCTTAATTTGACTGTCAAGTTATCAATGAATATCAAATTTACATTTCAAAGCAAACTGAGATGGAAGCTCAGACTTTATATATACAGCTTTAGTTTATGATGGTAGGTATCATAACTCCAAGTTTAAAGCAACTCAAACAGCTTACATGAAAGGACAAGCTCCGAAATTCAGTACCGTTTTTAAATTCGCATGAAGGAGCCCCCCAATTCGGAACCGTTTTTAGATTCGCTTGTCCACAAATATTATGTGTGGATACCACAAGTCTCCTCGTAAGCACAAAATAAACCCTGCGACTTAGTTGGGTACTTGAGGCTGGTATATCCGCCAACCAGTGGAGGAAGTTAAGACTTCGAAGAGGAGGCAAAATACGCTTCGTTTCGTAGTACGTATTTACGCAAACGGAATAAATACAGGGTGGCTCAAAATTTCAAAATTAATCATCCATTTTTGTTTTTGAATTACTTTCTTACTGGCTGCCGCCAGTGTGGATACACATTTGAGCCCGTTTTACAATTTTCCATAACTTTCCGCAAAGATTTCCGGTGATAACTGTTCGTATTCCTGTTGAATATTCTCCCTAAGGGCTGCGATTGTCTGAGACTTCAAGTAGCTCCAAAAAAAGAAGTCTGATGGGATGGTAAAATCGAACGATCTTGCTGGCCATGCCAAATGCCCAATTTGGGAGATTACGCGACAAAAAAACGTTTCCATCACAATATCCATTTTCACGCGAAGTTCAGCGCACCATTGCTTGTCTGTTTACTTCTATTTTGAATATGATTGCCGTACGACACCATTTGAAAAAATTATAGCATCTTATGATAGGGTGATTAATTTTATGCCACCTTGTATGACAAAGTTATTATATTTTTCTTAAGAAAGGCGAGCGAATAACCGATAACAGCAGCAGATATCTACTGCAGATAAATGGTACCTCTGCCTTAAATCATTAAAAGTCGAATCAGTTAGCGAGCTGCATTTTGTTTTGTGTGCCTTATCATTACGATTAGAAATTTTACTTTGGGTCGAAACCCTCAAATTATACTTCGAAAATAGTAAAGCTGTGAATACTTAGCCGAAAAATTAGGGACCGACTTTAGTCAAGGGAATCTTGGAATGGGGATGTCCTCTCAAATGGCAAACTTATAGCAAGCCCTCTCTGACCACAATGCGGTTTTCGTAAGTCTGTGTTTACATTGAAGTGTGCTAATAACGTGAAAGCAGTGAACAACCCAATGAGTAGCTGGTGCAACAGGTCCATACCGGACCCAAGGCCTAACTTCTGATACCCATGAGTTTGTGTGATATTTTTGGGAAGAAATGGAAGAAATAAGAAGCTTTTACTCACTCGGCGTTGTCGTGGAAAAGCCTTGTAGTGTTCTTCTTTATGGTATAAAGTCATTTTGGGTGTCATTTGTGGAAACGGTTTTTAAGTCGGCTTTTTTGGTGTTTGAATAGAACTAAATTAGGTCATTGAAGCTTTTCAAAGTCCGGGTTATGATTCGCTTGGATGGAGTTATTGGCTAGTGCCGTTTTTCCCCCGTTCTTTGATTTGATGTCCGAACCGTGATTGGACATTCTTTGGGACAGAAGCCGTTTTGTCGTTCCTATGTAGCAAACTTTCATTGGCGCTACCGATACAGTCAATTTTCTATACGACGCACGTCAGTGCATTTTTGCTTGTCAGTTTTGAGCTTGAGTTTTGAGAACGGGGAAGCCAGTGCTTGATTATATTTAAAAGTTTGTGCTTCTGATTCAAAATTATGTTTCGTATGAAACCATCAGAGTAATTGTTGTCTTTGAGGATATTTGTGACTTTTCGTTCACTGGTGGTATGTCTTTTCTCGTCACCTAACGTAAATCTTATGGACAAGATTCGAAGTAGTGTTTGTGATGATGTTGTTTGCTTGGTGGACTTAAAGTTGACGATATGTCAGTTGAATGAAAGCCTTGTTTGTCGCGATAGACTAGAACATCCAAAACGATATGGATTTATTTTTCTCCATCTCAACAGTGAATTGGATTTTAGCCTGCAATCCATTAAGGCACCCCAGCATGCCGTCAATATCCGATTGGTTAATGACAACAAATATGTATATCATCATTTATAGTTTGAGATGAATGGAACACTACAGCCATTCCAATTTAACAGTTAATCAATATTTACACTTCCAAACTTTAAAAAAAAAAGTTACCGGTATATATTTTGAAAGAAAAAGGGACGTTTTAAGCATTAGCTACTATACCGGAACTAGAAGTCATCCATACAGTTTTTTTATGTAATACCCTGTTACATTAGTTTTTCATTTAAAAATTTTTTATATAATAATAATCCCTTTAGAGGGGTTTTTCAAATATCCTGGAAACTTAATTTACACACAATTGACCATTAAATTAGGATCTCCAAAAGCATTACCTAAGAAAATCCTGTCTAACTGTAAATAATGTACAAGCAGTAAGTATTAGTACATATCGGCCATTTCTGGAATATAATATTTCCAAACAACCCCCGGTAAACAAACTTTTTTTTACCGATTTACGCATCAGTGTTTTCCTTTTCCTTTTCTTTGCTTTGTCCTAACGAACAATGGTCCTACTATCATGTTCGCGTTGTCCTTTCAAACCAGTTTCCCAAATGGGCTGTTTCTATTTTTTTATAAAACAAAAACCAACTTTCAGTCCTTTCAAGGAAAATGCATTCAAATCCAGATTGACAGTTGAGGAATTCTGATAAAGCGAAAATGCGTTTGTGATGAAACGCAGCCGGTGTTGAGTTTTTTTTTTTTGTTCTTCGCAACCCTTTTTTGTGCATCCTTGCTGTTATGATGCAATGCTTTGAAGGAAATTTAAACCTCAATTATATCATGCAAGTGAAGCAGGATATGCGTACATATTTGGAAAAGACATGCAAAGGAGAAGTTCAATGAATACGATTCGCTATGCATTGTTTCGCTTAAAGGTGAATTTGCTTCCTGGATGGGGGGACGAATATGATAGGAAAAGTGCGTTCTGTTATATCTTCTTGCTCTGTTATTATGTTTAATTTGTATAACAATTGAGTGCGTAAAGGCATTTTCGGAGATTTGCTGCTGACAGATAGGAATGCATCGGTAAAGTTATGTACATTGAAGCTTTTTTAGATGGTAGAGAAATGCTTATTAGATCAAAGAGAATATGTACTTTTATGACTCTACAGCTCGACTTATTTCTGTAAGGCTTACAGACAGACCCAATTGTGAAAGAATATCAGTTGAAGCCAGCATTTCCGAGGATGTTGGTTACACTTAAGAAAGAGCTAGCTGACCTACCTATTTCCCCTCATTTATTGAGCCGAAATGATAAAGTTGCTGAAGATTGACCCGCAACTGAAAGTAGTTAAGACTCAGTCTTGTAATTCGATTTCAAGTATAGGTATATTTAAGCGTGAAGAAATATGGACCTTTTGGGATTGGACAATGTAACAAAAAAAGATTTTGCCTTCACGAACGAGTTCACGCAACGTCTGTGTATTTTCTCTAGCACGATGGATATATTTAAACGGTTCTTTCAATGCCTATAATAACTTATACCAAACGCAGCCAAATGGCAACCGAAACTTTTGACCTTGCTAGAACCACCTGGCTGCTTAGTGGCATTTTATCGTGTTTTTGTCATAATACTAGCTCAATTTCACAAAAAGAACGACTACCTACTATTGATATGTATAAATCTATTGTATGAAAATGTTTAAACAAAGAAAACATTAATATTTAAGAATAATAGATTTAAGTTTGTGTGTTAGTTGGCAACCAAAAAAAAACCAAAAAAATGTTTGACAGCTGACAGCTGACGTGTTTTCGTTGTTGAACAATATTTCGTATGCCTGTAATCCTTTTTCAACGTTATGTGTACGACTCTGCTCTAGTTCCCTTGTGATTTGTGTGTCATCGAATAATTCCTTTCGCCATCGTCACAATACAACAATAAAATCTACAAACTCTCAAGTATGCTGTATCTGTATGCTCAGCATTCATAGTTGATTTGATGTATTTGAGTCTTATAAAAACAAGCTTAAGAGTAATATAATAACCAACAAAGAAAAAATATTTTTTAGGTGCTTGCGTTGCGTAGGGGTGGAGGAGGTGCAGAGTAATTTTTCTCCTTATCACACATTGTCTATCTCTTCGAAAAAAGTGCGTGACCAAATAAATATAGAAAAAAAATCCAAATCGTTATCGCTGCTCTGAAAAACAAGTAAAAAAAACTGAACACGCACATTGACCTTGACTGTGACTTTCGGTGGGTTTAATAATTACACATGACACCGTAGAAAAGCATCGGCAGCAACAAAGAGAGGCCGGTGTACTAACAAAGGGAGGAAGTTGTACCTATACAGTTCATTGTAACTTGTAGTAAATAACCGCTCGACGAAAAGAGATGTACAAGATTAGCCGGCTGGCGCGTGTTTTGTCTTAATACCGGTCGGTTTTGGTTCAGGGTGTTTAGCTTTGGCTATATACTAGTATAGGTAATTGGTTTAAAAAGGGAGAAAGTTAACTGATGCATATACCTACGCACCGGCAACCAAAAGAAACCGATGTCAGTGTCAATGAAACCCTAGTGATGGAGTATATGTATAATTTTAGATGTGTTTGTGTGGGTTTTAAGTGTATGTGTTTCAATCCTTTATTTTGATTTTTGGCAATTGTTAGTCATCGGCATGAGCTAAAATTAAGTACACACGACTCTTTAATCGTTCACATAGCTAGGTAGACTGCCTTGTTCTATATTATTTGGAAATTCAATCTGTTGACAAAGCGATGTTATCCGATCTATCGTGTCAGTGACCGAGCCCAAAAAGGGTGGGGTGAAGAAATTTAACACCCAGTGGTGTAATAACTGCCATAGTTTATGGGTTCCAACGCTAGGGTAATGAATTGATTGGCACCCGATAACGAGTGTAAATATTGTGCGTTTGCGCTAGTCATTTGTATAATGACTGAATTATGTCATTAGCTCATTATAGGCTAATTAATACCTGCACAAAAAAACTTAATTAAAGAGATTTAAATCGGTATTTCAAACTACTGGCCACGATAATGCTTCGCTCTTGCTAAAATTTAGAAAAATATAGCTGTTCGTTACCCGGTTTGCGTTTGCTTTGTTGTATTGAAAGCACCATGCTCTTTTGTTAAATTATGTTAAATGCTGGCAAATGTTTAATGGGATGGGCCACGCCCTCTTTTCTTATCCCTCCATTAAATCGTTAAGTGGTTTGTTCGGATAGTGCACATCAATATTTGAAATTTTACAACACTAGCTCCCATGTCGAAAAATAGTGTTTGAAAAATTGCTTTGGGTGGTTGATGTCACGCCACGTTTTTGTGTCAAAATTGCAAGTCAATCGAAATCGCCCCACTTAGCCGTTCCACAACCAAGATGGCCATTAGAGGCTTGTTTCCAACCTTTGGATTATGGTAACAAGAGTGGTCATGCAATTACAGTGTAGTGAAAGGGCTTTCACTTAGCTGTTGAAACTTCCCTTCAGCACAGGGCTTCGAGATGACATTCGATAAGAAGGTAAATACGTCATCGGAAGAGCCTACATCTACTTTTCCTACATCTACTTTCTACCTACTCAAACCCTGGATATACGACAACTAATTAACGAAGTAAACAGAAAGCATAATCTCAGAATTAACTGTTGAAATGCAAATTAAATTTGGAAAGTAGTCAGAAAGTCTTCGTTAAATGAGAAACCCTGGTTCGCAGTAATGACTAAAGTTCCTGATAAAGTTTGAACTGGCAATGTTATTACATGTGATTATACTTCTATTAGGTATAGGATTCAATACAAATTGCTCAATAGAGCTGTTAGTATAGTCGCAATGAACCGTTGAAATATAATGGTTTTGACTTCAAACCTTGTTTAGGAACCTCGCAAGATCTTCGTTTCGTGATTTTGTTATTTATTGGTTCAGGTCTCCTTAAATATTGGTAGATCCGGGAGCGAAGCAAGTTCTTCAATCTGATAGTTTTATTTTAAAGCTGGACCAGATGGCCCACCAGACGTATAGTCATAAGTCAGCGGAAGCGTATACTCGTTGGAGAAAATAAACCATCCATCTTCCAGACTTCCTTTCGAAAAACGAATGCTTGAAAAATGAAACCACACTCTCTATATGACAAATCCTGGAAAAACCCCAAGAATTTCAGATTTATATCCACTATCTGTTTGTTGATTTAAGGGCCGGATATGACAGCATTTATAAAGACGAGCTTTGCTGATACAGAGTCATATCAAGTTTTGGCATACCTGTTCTTTTAAAGTCAGATTCATTTTTACAAAGACTTTTATCTCAAACCCGAATTTAGGCGCTGCGCTGTCATGTGGCTGCTTGATTTTTATACTTAGAAAGATTGTGCGGAACTCAAAAGCAGTCACCAAGGGTACTATTATTCACAAGTCCATACAATTACTTCCGAAGATGACACTGAAATATTGAAATATTTAATGGAACACACCGAGTTTGCTGGTATAGAAACAGAAGTGGGATTACAGGTTAACGAAAACAAAACCAAGTTCATAACTTACTTAATCTATTCTTTTTGAAACTTCCAGCTTTCCAATTTTATTACGGAGTTTAGCGGAGTTGTATAGGTTCATTCTGATACCTGAGATGGGCTCTAAGAGGTCGTTACAAGTGAGAGTCTTAATACTGCGCGCAAACTTCAATAAAATATCAGATGTCTACTTTAACGCTTATAGATCTAGACGATGGTCAGTCTAGAGCATGTCTTTGTAATCGTTAGGTTACGTGAAGATAAACGAACTATACTCAACTTGGACGAAAGACTCTCATAGCTGGATCATGGCATTAATAGGCTGTTTTCTTAAGTCTTCGGGTAGAGAGATAGCCATGGAGGTGTCCAATGAGACATATGGTGAGAGGTAGGTTAGGCAGTGTCAACATCATTTAGCACGTCTCTGAAACTAAGCGAACCTTACCTAGGAGGGCATTTCTATGAAAACTGCTTCAAACAATAGACAGGAGGATAGTAAGCTAAGGGTGCACTCAGATAAATTCGATTCGACAAAAGTCCTTATATTGTGGATTCACTTTTCAACTTGCGAATTGGCACCTTAGTGTTTTTGTTTCAAATTACTCTTGACCCCTTTCAAAGTTTTTCAGGTAGTGTCCGTTCGTAAATGGACTGCACGTGTTAATTGCTGCAGTATCTACATATGCCGAAAAGCAATACCATGCAATGAAGTGTCACATAATAACGTCACAAAATACAATTTTGCATTATAAATACTCTTTCTGATACCATGATTATATGCCCACCAATCACTGACAACAACGATAATTGCGAGCCTAAAGTCGTAACGTAGCAACACACAGTTCCACATTCAATCTCAAAAATAGCCATCGATGTGAAACTCATAAACACGCAGCAGTTTATCTATCATAACGTAACTATCCAAACTCAAGTGAGAAATCAAATTTTACAGTTATTTATGCCCTGCCAAAAGCAAAGCCTTTCAATGTCATGCCCACACAAAAAAAAAGTAAAAAAAAAAAGCCAAAACGGAGACGGGGACATTCAACTTCACGGTCATGGCTCACGCATTACGCACGTCAGAATGGATATAATTATATTCAGCATCATCAGCGCAATGGCAACATCGAAAAAGAGCGTCTCATCGTGTAGTGAGTGCTGCCACAATCTCTTGACGCACACACTGCTTCGGTCTCCCTCCGATATCGGCCAATGACCGCATGAACTTGAATTTTGTTCTTTGCCGCCTTGGATGGTGTTCAGCTGTTTGTTTGTATTTTTAAGCATTTACCATGCTATTACCGAGCACATGCTAATTACACCTGCTTATTACACAGAACCAGAATAAATACAAAAGGTAATAAATAAATTAACTTTTCTGGATCACTGCGTGTCATTGCACTGCCCGCACGATTGCAATCGTTTCCTGTGAGATATCGGTTTTTTGAATTGAGGCAATCTATCAGCTCGGCCATTTGCAAACAGAATATTACTCACCCGAGTGGGACAAAAATGTATGGGATCCCCTGCCCAATTTGTTTCTGCGAATTTGGTCAATAACACTCGCACGAACTTGTGTGCTCGTCATCGGGAGCTCGGGAGGTCAACGCTCGCAAGCTGCTCGCTCGCTTGCTCAATTAAGGAAGACACGAGAATTTGTTTTCGGATTGGGAGAGAAGAGTGTACCGATGAATAATAGGGGTGGAAGGCGGAAGCAAAAAGGCAAATATTACGTAATGCCTAGCAAACGGTATGCGGTTATTAATCTTGATCTTTTGTGGGGAACTGGTGGCTTGCTACTGTTTAATGATGAAGCTTGATTTAAATAAAAAGCTTCCTGTGTGAAGACCGAAGCTAATGGTGTAATTGGACGGAATGTTCAAAATAATCTCTGTACGTGATTAATTGTTAGGTATAAATCAATTTTCTTGACACGCAATTTATCGCCATAAGATGTCATGTCATGTCAGGTCATACGGTAAAGCGTTGTGCCATTAATTGGAAGAGTCACAGTGTATTACACAGACTTTGCAAATGCTGTCAATTGCAATTTTGCCAACGGTTTCCAAAAGTTCACACACCGTAGACATACACTTAATCATATATTGGTTAGCACATGTTTATGTTAATAAGATGAGTGTAACGCTGCTCGAAACACAAACCACTCGGTGCTGTCACTAAACCTTCGCAGGCATTGGGTTTTGTTATCGTCAAGACTGTCAAGGAAAAAGGTCTTACGTGGGGCATTGCTCTAAGAGACAAGGCAGGTCCGATCCTTTTAGTTGGTCTAGTTTGGTCAAATTTGTTTTAGAGATAGGACATTTTCAAACAATGCTCGATCTTAAATTCACTGAAGCCAAAAAAAAAAAACTGTAAAAAACTAGCAGGCACCCGCGGCTCTGCCAGGGCTTATCTTTTATCTTGTAAGCCGGCTCATGCTGCTGTTATATCGCTTCAGATAATTGTTCACCGTAATTATAAATATGTATTATCATTCTTGCGCATTCACTCTATAGGCATTAAAAACGGGAAGGGCGGGCAATTTAAAAAAAAAAATTAAACCGTTTCCAGTTTTCTACTTGCGGGCTGGGCTGTTGGATCGTCCCATATTATTTTCTGGTTTTTTTTTTTAATTTTTAGTTTATTGGGGATTAGCTATTACTTTTTGTTTGAATGTCTGTTTCAAATATTCCTCACGTTCACGTGTCATGTATGAATATACGCAGCCAATGTTCGTCACTTACCTGAAAATAAAATAGGAAGCAAATATTTAGATAAAATATTAGTAATTTGAATATATATACGTTCTATTTAAATTAAACCATTTGTCACTCATAAATTAATTTAAGAAACATAAAGTAAACAATCATTCTTAAAACAAAAACTGTATCGAATACTGCAGCTGACTTCTATTTATAAATACGTACACCCTTAGAAAGAAATACAATTGTACGTCAGGTTAACCCCAAAACTCCCCCACTGCATACGCACATTCAACAAAGCTATCCTCACTTCTACAGTGTTCCCACTCTAATTGAGACTGCGAAAAAATAAATATTCAAATATTGATTGGAAATTTTGGTCTCTTTTCCACACTTTTCTGATGTCTTTGGACATTATTTTGCACTTATTTAAAGAGAAAAGTTTATTTAAAGGCAGCAAAAACTTAAATAAACCTAATACGATTACTACTAATAACGGTTTGCATTTTTATTGTAGTGAAAATAGTATTTATTTCTAATGAACTAATTTTGTTAGGTAAGGTTAGGTACGTGGGTTGGCTTGGAGTGCTCCGTGCCACACTCAGGTCAATACTGACCCATTGTGATGCCCATTGTGGGAAGAGGTTGTCCCTTACCCATAATAACCCTGAGACTAAGTACTCACTGTGCTATTGCATACAAACCATCCTGTGGATTTGATGAAGCCCATTATCTTGTCTATATGTGTGCTGGAAAGCTCCTCTAGGTCGTGGAAGAAGTGTCTCCCTAGGAATCTGTGCCTGTTGGAGACCTGGGCAGTGACATAGGAAGTGGGTTGTGTCCTCAAGAGCTTCCTCATCACCGCAGCCCCTACACAGTTCTTCTTCAGTCAAGCGTAGTTTGTTCATGTGATACCGTAGAGTATTGTGCCCCGTTATAATTCCTACGAGGGTGGAAAGAGATTTTCTATCCTTTCGCATGAGACTCTCGGTTCTGGCTTCATTGAAAGTTGGCTCCACATAGCATTTTTGTGGTATGACAAGTTTCTAGTGCAGTCCATCTAGCGTTCGCCTCTCTTGTGGCTTTCCTTCCTGCTTCAAGCTTGAGTGCGCAAGGCATTTCACAGAGGGGTCAGCTTGTTCTGATACAGCTGCCGAACCCAGTCTTGCTAATTCGTCAGCTTTCTCGTTGCCTGGAATGCCTTCATGTCCCGGAACCCAGCAGAGCAATATCTTATGCTGAGTGCCAAGAACCCTGAGTTCTTCGCGACAGCATTTCACAAGCTTTGATTTTATTTCTGTCGCAGTTAATGCTTTTATTGCTGCCGGGCTGTCGATAAAAAAGGTAATACCTTCAGGTGGTATTGCCCTTACCACTGACTGACGGGCTGCTGTTGTCACTGCCATGACCTCTGCTTGGAAGACACTCCTATGGTCGGGAAGGCGAATCGATTTTGATATGCCCAGCGACTCGGAGAAGACGCCAGACCCTACCCCGGTTTCCAATTTTGAACCGTCCGTAAAGACGGCTACGGATTGTGCGTTGGGTACGAGTCCTTCGCTCCATTCTTCCTGCTGGGATAGGCGCTCGAGAAAGGTCTTGTGAACTCTAGGTATGGCGTAATGTAGTCCGTGTTGGGTACATAGCCAAAATATTTCTTTAGGATCGAGGAGTGACCCGTTGCATTCGTTCTCCAGCTTACTGTCTGACTTATTCTCAAGGCACTGATTGCGGCTGAAGATTGTATAAAGATGATGCAGCAGGTTGAGAATAGCCTCAAGACCTGCAGTAGGAGCAGTCCTCATAGCACTTGTGGTGCCAATACTCGCTAGTCTTTGTACTTTCGTAATGGCCCTTAGGTAGGTGGTTTTGCAGGTTACCGGCCACCATACGAGACAGCCATAGGTCAGTATAGGTCTTATTATAGCCGTGTATATCCACAGTTTGATTTTAGGGGATGGTCCCCAGGTTTTCCCAAAAATTCTGCTGCATGAGTAGAAGGCTACTGAGGCTTTTTTGATTCTTTCGTGTTTAATTTACAGTTTAGTTTTTTGTCCAGTATAAGACCCAGATATTTTGCACTGTCAGATACTCTGAGTGGTATACTGCCAAGAGAAGGTGCGACAAACCGTGGTATTTTCCTCTTATTTGTAAAGATAACCAGTTCGGTTTTTCGGGATTTAAGTTTAGACCGCAGTTCCGGGTCCAGATATCGAGGGTTTTGAGGGCGCCACTAATTTATTCGCTGAGTGTTGGAAGGAATTTACCTGTTGCCAACAAAACTACGTCGTCGGCATAAGCCGTTGTTCTGATGAAACTGTTACTAAGCTGTATAAGTGCCTCGTTTAGAACACAGTAGTGGTGATATAACCCCACCCTGAGGAGTTCCTCTAGAGGCATAGGCTTCTCGCTTAGAGCCCCCAAGTTCAGTTATTATATGTCTTTCTTCGAGTATGCTCACAATCCAGTTGATAATGAAACTTTCAATGTTATGCTTACTTAGTGTCCTGCGTACGGCATCAGTTCTGACATTGTTAAACGCTCCTTCAATGTCCATGAAAGCCGCAAGGGTGAACTCTTTGTCATTCAGAGTTTTTTCAAATTTGTTACTTCTTAGTTTTTTATATTAGTATTTGCAAAGTGCATAGCTTCAATGGTAAGATTAGAGAAACCCCCATGTATTGGCCTATGCTGACTGGCTACTAAAAAATTAGATAATAATCCTTCTTTGAAGGTCTGCCTATAATACTTTTAGATATGATAGACATTCACCATCTATTTGACTTTTTTTTTAAGCCATTTGATCGCAAGATATTGGGCGGTAACATTACATAAATACTTGAAACTTCTTGTCAATTCCTTTATGTTTTCTATGTCATTTGGGTCAAACAAAAGAAAAAGGATTTTGTTGGTACCGCATCAAATATGTGTAAATATTTTAAACAAAAGCTACATTTCGGTTATGCATACAAACTTACGGAACTGTGCGGCTATTTCGGGAAAGTATTAACTTTAATGCTTTAAAAACTCAGGGAAAATTATTATAAAATATAAATTTTAGAAACTTTTCACACGTGCACATGAGTGCCCAGAAAAGCTGTCAAGTCATTGTTATTGTACAAAACTTAAATTAGGCTTGTAAGTATAGCTTAGATCTTTAAGTGAAAGTATGTAGCAGTGGTGCCACATCGTGGCCATATTCCATTTCAAATAAGCTAAAAGGGCATTTTTATATCTTACATTACAAAAAATGCATTTCAAATACTGAAGCTGAAGAGAAACCATTTGACTTCAAAAAGAGAAGGTATGCATATTTTCGTAAGGAATATCGAGGGGTTTTTCTGACAATGGAATGCGGAAAAAGGGTATTTTTCATAATAGTTGTGGTGAAGTAGGTCTGAAAAGTCTGGCATCACAGGTTGTGTAGTGGTTGGGAGTCACTTCCTAGGTACACATTGACAATGACTACAACTTTTAGTGTGACAGAGTTAACT
The DNA here is from genome assembly GCA_951230905.1 of Cheilosia variabilis. Lineage (NCBI taxonomy): Eukaryota > Metazoa > Arthropoda > Insecta > Diptera > Syrphidae > Cheilosia > Cheilosia variabilis. Next base: position 16,285,421 of record OX579677.1, on the reverse strand, counting down.
AAATGTGGAGCCTAATGGCAAACAAAATTAAGTTTACGCTAAATCGAGGTATATTATATCCGACCACTTCCTACCTACCAACTTCTGAAATGGTAATAGGAACTAACCGCCCATGCTAGGCATTCTTGTTGCAAATTGATGAGAAAATGCTCCCGAATTGGTCTTTATTCTGACGCAGCCTTGACGTATATTTAACATATTTCTTATTAATTTTTGTCAAAAATGTCGAAAGTTTATAATCTTAAAAACTAGGCTCATATACAATTTGTTTTGGTTTTATGTATTTTAGTACTATCCAATTCCCCTTGTGACTTGCTACCAAAACGTTTCGACATTAACAGTTTACCTTATGTACCGAAAAATGATTCAAAATCGGTGACATTGGTAATAAGCAATTTAAAAATCTCACATGCTAATACAATTTGGTTTCCTCGAATGGGAACACTGCTCAGCATCATAGCCAGCACGAATCCCGACTACGAACCAAAACAATATTCTTACTCCGTTGCGTTGCTTGCTGGCAGTTGGTGTGGGGTGGTGGTACCGCCGCTACCCTTAAACAAATCAAAGAGCACAGTGGTTTATTTTTGTCCGCGCGTAGGCAAGGCTACGTTTTTATTCCGCTTTCATACTTCTTTTCCCTTTTTTTTTGGATTTCTCATCTCAAACTCAAATGCTATATGCGGGCATTATTCTCCATTTAATACACACACAACTACAGAAACAAATGGCTAGGTCGGTCGTTCAACTTCGATGAGAAGCGGTGGTCGGCGACTACACGAACACGACACTCCTCTTTACACACTTTGGCTGGCCTGGTTGTGTTTCTCTTAGTTAGGTTGTTTTGGTTGCCATTTTGAAGTGAATGACACTTTCACACAACAGCGCAGCGCGCGCCAAACTGTCTTCCTGAAGAGCAACCAAAAGAGAAGGGAATCTCTTTCCAATCGAACCCATTGAATATGTTCTTTCTTTTACTCTCTTCGAGTATTAGAAACAGCAACCAGCAAGAAAGAAACGGTGCGTTGGAGAAAAAAAAACGAAATTGATTAAACTGTATCGATGGCAAAGTTGAATGACTTTCGGGGTTTGCACTGTTGTTATTCTTGGGTCCGATTGTAATTTTGTGTACTTTGTCCCATGTTTTAGCGAAATTTCGTAATACGACACAGGTGAGCAGAAACAGATGTATATCACTGCCGTGCAAGAAAATTGTGAAAGAAACATTTTTCGAAGAAAAATTAAATCACTATGACTAAACATTTTGTCGTCACTCAGTTCGTTCACACTTTTCGCCCTCACTTGCCTAAGTTAAGACGCGCACGAGGTTGAAAGTTGAGTGGCTTTGACGGTGTGCGACTCAAGTTGGTGAGATCAGTGAGGGTCCAAGAACTCGCTTGCGGTCGGCAGAGGGAAGAAGGTGTCGTTAGGTCAGTGTGTGTAGCGCAAGGTAGGTAGATGCGATTTCGTACTTTGTTTATACCATTTCAACCGTTTGACGGGAAGTTGAATGTTTCTTTTATGACTTTTATATCTTCCTGCTGTTTGTGTACTGTTAACCTTTTTCGACGGGAGGTCAGAATGATTCTGAGCTTGGCGAGATAATTGGGCACCGCGAACACAGCAGTTTATTAAGGAGGTGAACAGTCAGTATAATATGAGAATCACCACTGAGTCATGCTGACTCATGACGAAAAACGGTGCCTTGTGGATTTAGAAAATTTGAATTGCCTTACCTATGTAAGCCTTTCGAATAAGGTATGTAGCTACAAAGCTATGATAGCCGTTTTCGGTAAAATATATTTGCAAGACGAAATAGTTCCGTCTATGTCTACACACGTGATAGAGCGCAGTTGTGGGCTACGCTATAGGTAAGCTGAGGAGTGTTTGGTTGATCTAATTCCGGTAATTCTGCGATGCTAGTCACCAATCCATATGTTGTAACAGGTAATCATTTCTTAACACAACCACGCTCGCCCTTCAGAAAGCCGGGTTCTTGGTAGCACACTTGTACTGCTATTCAGATTCGTATATTAAAATTGAATGTTAAATCTTTTTCGAAAATATCACTTTGAGTATCCAAAGGGAAAGCTTTGCTGTCGGAGTCGTCAACAACAGGCTGATATCCGTTTACGCCCCACAAAAGAAGAAGACGAAGCTGCTATCCAATGTCCTATTTAATTATTTCAAGGAACTTTCTATTCTGTCTTCACAGGTTTTCGCGAACATCAGACTTAAAAGGTATCCACAGTGGTAGGAACAGGAAGCATAACTCAATGCGCTGCAATCGACTTAAGGCACTCCTGCAGTATTCAAGATGTCGTGTCACAACATTCAGACTCTCGAATATATTTAAACTCAAGTGACGTGTGAGCTCTACTATACTAAGTTGAACCTCGAAAAATTTAAAGTACAAGTCTGGTATTTCAGATTAAATAAAACATGCATGACAACAAAACTCGAGCAGAAACCATCGACAGAAAAATGGAATCCGTGTAGGATAAGTCGATGCTGAGGCTAAGGAAAAGCCAGCTTTGCATAGTGGTACTGCCCTAACGAGCACAGATCGGTGCAAAGTTTCTGGCTGAGACACTACCATCCTTCCATTTTTGGAGATTCGCGCGAACTTGGGGGCAGGGATGAGATATACGTAGATGCCCTTTGTTACGACATTATTATCCATTCAACTATATAGCCGTCGTGTACACACAGAATTTACAGAGTTAAATCTGGTACTTTCAGCTCCATTCATTCTCGTATTTAGGAATGGACATCATTTGGAAAGTTTTTCTTTCTAATAATTATATATCTTTTACCACTGAACTGACAAATACAAGGTGGCGCAAAAGTAATCCTCCTATCAGAAAATGCTATAAATTTTGCGATTGGCCCCTAATGTCAGTTCTGTTTTGACATTTGTGTAGTAAACACATGCGAAATACACGTTAATAAACAATGTTACGCTACACTGCTCCAGAACGCGGAATATTGGTGACTATTTATTTGAGCAATAATCGGTCGGTGACTTTGGCACAACGTGAATTTCGTCGCAGATTTCCTAGCCGTCCAACGCCTACTGGTGAAACACTGCGACGTTTAGCTTTTGGGGCACTGAAAATCCGCGTGTAACCCACGAAGAACCATTACACCCGCTCAAAGTAACTGTATGGTGTGCTGTTTTCGCTGGAGGAGTCATCGGACCTTTTTTCTTCGAACACGTCGCGGGCCAAACGGTTACTGTAAATGGTGAGCGCTACAGAGCAATGATCAACGAGTTCTTTTTGCCGCAACTTGATGAATTGGGATTGGAAAACATCTGGTTCCAACAGGACGGTGCAACGGCACACACTGCACGTGCCACAACCGATATGCTGAAGGATGCATTTCCCGGGCGCCTAATCTCCCGTTTTGGCGATTTGCACTGGCCAGCAAGATCGCCTGATTTGACCGCTCCAGACTTCTTTTTGTGGGGCTTTTTGAAGTCGCGGGTTTATGGCAACAAGCCTCAGACTCTTGCAGCTCTTAAAGACAATATACGTCAGGAATGTGAGGACCTATCGCCGGAAGTTTTGGCCAAAGTGATGGAAAATGCCATAAAAAGGGCTCAAATGACAATCAACTGTGGCGGCGGCCATTTACATGACATCATATTCTCGACTTGATGTAAAAAAAAATAAAAGACCAAATAAAAATAATCCACAAGAAGAATCAAAGTTTTTCATTTTTTTTTTAAATTACAGCCAAAAAACATCGGAAGGTTATTTTTGCGCCACCTTGTACAATTACAAGAAGGTTATAGCTAACTAGGGAAGGGCTCTTTTAAACCAGCTGCGTAGTACTATTCTGGCGTTCTGGCCGTACTTAAAGCTGCAGTGCTACCCGCGATCAGATCGATATCCAACAAGAATATCGCCATCTGCATTGACAGTGGGGCACCGAGGCCACTAGCAGGGAAAAATCTAGGCGAAGACATTTTTTAATTTTTTTTGTAAATGTCTTATGTAATAATTTCTTTTTTGGTAACCTTAAATACACGGAGTAACTGAAACTTGAGAATGTCGTTCTTTTCTGCCAATTACCAAATGATTCAAAATTAAACATGACAAAATGGAATAAATGTGTATGCGTTATTTGAAAATACTGTATTGACTCTCCAAAGTAAGATATATTTTCCATTGAAAATTATATGTTTTAATATTTTTGCACTATTTTTGTTTACAAAAGAAAGCTAATACCGCAGTTTTCCTAGAAAAAAGCTATATTTTTCTGTAATAGCTAGTTCCTTAAATATTTTGCGGGATTTAAACACCAATCTCATCTGTAGATCGTATATAAACAACAACTTCATCAAAGTTGCGTAAGGACTGTATATAAATGTTTACAAGACGGTTTAAAAGCAACATGCGTTGACATATTGATCGGGTGTATTTACTTGCCGCACACTTTTGCATTCGAAAAACCGAACTTACATGTTCGAGTTTAAAATTCGAAATTCCAAAAAGGTCATAAAAGGTTTTCCAAAAAAATAAAGAAAATAAAGTTGGGTTTTTTTTTCCTGAAAAAAAATAGCCAGATCTTTTTCAGATTCATCTGGGGTGAGATATTTTGTCCGTCTGGCAGCGCTGGCACTAGGGTCGTTGGTCACCAAATCAGGTCAGGAATTACCTCACAATTCTCAATACATTATGCTCGCAGAACTATGTCAAATGCGTTAGGTACCCAAGAACTTTAAAATTGAGGATAATTTAAGTTTTGGCGTTCTGGTGAAAAAGGGCGATGTGCTCCCACTAAATTTAACAAATGAGTGTAATGGCCATGTAATGGAGACCCCTGATGGACCCCTGATAAAACACAGATTGCACCTTAAACTTATTTTTCAACAAACATACGAAAGTATTCATACTTCTTGTCACGAGAGAGCTCTTCATTTGGTCGTTCGGTCATGGAATAAAATTATAGGTATAGGTGAGAAGCTTTATAAGCATTTAACCTATTTTTCTTGGCAAAAATGACTGGCGCCGGGTTATTTAACAATCCAACAAGTGATTGCTTTAAAACACAACAAAAAAGAACACAAACCTGGATGACTTACCTTTGCCTTGACACCTCCGACATTATAACAAAATTATGTCCACTTTCACACAATTACGGCCATATTATTCACTTTCTTTAATCCGGGTTAAAGGTTACACCCGGGCTTAAGTGAGTTTCACCCAAAATGTAAGCCTAAGTCCATAATATTCAGCCATTTAACCCGAGCATAAACAAAGTTTTTGAAACTGGACAGCGTTTAATCCGATTGGATTTCAACTGCACTCCGGAGACCAGTTAAGTACTTTAAATGGGTCAAAACTCAATTTCATAATATTGACATTTCTTCGCTCGCTGGGCGCGAGAAATAAGAAAAGTAGAAAGTGAAATAGAAAAATAATAAGTAACAGAGTTTGCTTTCGTGAAATGGATGAAATGTGGATGTATTCGTCATCAGAAGACGAATTTGTCCTCGAATATATCGAATGCACAAGCGGGGTTGCGTCGACGATTGCGATGTGGTGGGTTTTCGGAAATGTTTCTGACTGAAGAAAGAGACCTTCTTGGAGGCTACGTTCCATGATTCGACTAATGCACTAAAAACTAAAATCGGCACACTACAAATCAAATCAATTTCCAAGTGACAGGCAACAAAAAAACAAATGTCATTATTTGTCAAATTTTACATTTCGTAGGTTTAAAACGGATTAAAAACGGTTTAATGTGTTTTAAATCCGCATTTAAATCCATCTTTAATCGAGCGGGTTTAATGCATGTTTTTTAGTGAATAATATGGACTTAGGTTTAAATTGTCGGGTTTAAAAAATGCGGATTAATGATCGGGTGTTAAATTAACTTAAATCTGAGTTACACCCGGAGTGAATAATATGGCCGTTAATAAACATTTCAAATCGTTGCGCTTAATTAGTATTCATCCTTGTAGGCGTGGGAGTGATACATCTGACAAATAAAGATGACAAGTTGATTTTGTTTTTTTAATCGCGCGATTGCCGATGAAATTTGTCGAACAGCGAGAAGTGTGATTGAGAAGAAGTCATCAATTTATCATGAACAATCGGCCGTCTAATACGAATTGCAGTGCCAACTTTATCTGATGTCTAGGTAAGCCTGTTGTTATTTCTGATTTTATTTTTGCATTTTGAATTGCTACTTGCTGGGCGATGCGCGCGAATAATAAACAAAACGAGTATAATTAATACAAGCAAATGTACATCTGATTATGGGCAGCGAAAGCGGACAATTTAATTAAATGGCTGCGCGCCTCAAGCCAGTGAGATCTATAAATATACACGCCACCGAATCGAAAACGAACACTATGCACCGGGAAGTCACAGAAACTGGGTTCCGAAAAATGCTGTCTCCCTAACGTCAGGCGTATCTATCTATAAACTCAAATAAATTTAAAACAAACAGCAAAGTAGTAGAGAATTCATTTGACTGCAGAAATATCGCACGGACCACAGAAAACCGCTTAAGACAAAGGGACACGTAATAGCGCGTCGTAGTCATGCTAAAAAGTGACAAAGGGGGCCAACACTATAGCATAGAGTTCGCTTAAAGGTGTTGAGCATGCATAATTTGTGCGTTGTTAGTGTGTGGCAATGTGCCACACAGCGCATCTTGGGGGCTACTCTAACTATGCAATATGCGAATGCAAAAGTATGCTTGTAGCATGCACATTTCTAGCCGTCGGCGTTGCCGGTCGCGTGATTGGGTGAGAAGGACGCGGAGGCATCGTCCATTAGAGGATGACTCTTGGCTGTTTGATGACAGGCGCGAGTGTATACCATTTGACCGACAATACAACTGAGCAAGAGCAAGAGTGGGGGAATGGTTGAGACGTGCCGCGCACTGAGTTGTTTTCAATTGAAACGCGGAAGAGGATGAATGTGCGCGACAATGATCATCATTTATATGTTCGTTTGTTATGTCTTTGTTTGTGTCGTCTTACTCATTACCATGAGCTTCGAACGGTCTTTTTGTAGGCTCTATTTGTTTACTGTCTATACATAGGAATGTAGCTAATGGAATTAATGAAGAACATAAGTTACCTTCAGGCATGTTAAAGGAAAGGCGAAATCACTTTTATGTACTGAGGTTAGGACACAAATCTGGCTTTTCAACTCAACGTGTTCCATTGGCTTTGGAAAGGTCTGGTGAATGCATCGAACTTCTCGTGACTTTTTATAAATAAATGCCAGGCAAATGCAACAGTTGAACTCTAAATTCACACATAGGGCATGTCCTTAATTTAAACAACTGGCACTTTAACGCCACAGCTAACCAAATGTTAGACTACCTATTTGCTGGTTGCTGCTTCATTCCGCAATTTAAGCTATTGTTATTCACCAAACAGGCAATATCCTGCAATATTTTCTGGAAACAATCGGTTTACTAGTTCCTTGAGCAATGAGTTCCTCCCACATTTCAGAATGGGTGCGCACAACTTTTATCGTGCTTTCAAGTGCATCTATTTTTAGAGTGACCGCTAATGCGTATACGCTGATTTGATAAAATACACAATCTCAGAAGCAACCACAATATGCCAAAACCAGTTCCACAAATAAAATTGCACTGGGAGCACAAAAGCTTCCTACAAAAAGAAACAAAATTATACTGGAAAAAATCCGTTGCAATCAGAATTCCAAGGGAATAAACAATCAGCGTCAGTCAGTACGACAACGACATTGCCTGGCGGCAGTGACAGTGAATTTTGCGGTGTTGGTGACGCGCGATTGCGTTGGCGACAATTGCGGCGACTATTGTATATGTACGACGTACGCGTATCGACAACAACGGTGATGGCCAATCGTCGTGTGGTCATCTACTTGCGTCGGAGGAGAAGGAACAATAATCGTACCCATTCCATATAGTGCTATGGCGTAGTCGGTGGCGGCAGTGCGGCCATTGAACTTGACAACTGCATAGGGAGCGCGGAAACGCAAGTTCGCGCGACACAGACACGTACAGCAATGATTTATTCAAACCCAATGTTTTGCTCATTTCAGCTTATAGAGTTCTGTTCTTGATGATATTACGCAGTAATGCAACACAGACGCCATAAATGGAGCATTGGCGCACATTGCACTCTGTGTGCGTAAATCGCATTGGCAGTTTGTTAGAGCAATTGTGGTTTGTTTGAGTTGGAATGATTTGTTTGCTTTCGATTTTCTTGGCGCGAAAAGTTGTCATATAACAACTTTCGCTAGCAAATGCGATGGTCGATTTTGGTATACATATAGTTACTTATTTTAAAAACTTTGGTTTTAGATAGGTTGACAATATACTAAGTTAACACGATCGACTTCCAAGATCGATTCCCACGGTCAGTTTACAAATCAATTCCCACGATCGACGCCTTAAAGTTACCCACAGAAGACACCCGAACCAAACCACATGTGCGCATAACGATAGGACGAAATCCGATCCAAGCCACTCGTACGCAGGACGAATGTGACGATAAATAATCTGCTCTAGATAATTTACGATCACCCACTTGACAGCGTCACCAGCGCAACCAAATAACAACCCCAAAACATACACCACTCAAACATATAAATAGACAACACAATCACCAGGGAGGCAGTTCAACCCTCAGCCGACAACAGACAGGTCAACCGTCAACAATTAAAATATTAAATTTGTTTAAAAAATAAAGTTGAATTTGTTAAAAGTTGTTGTGTAAAATTAATTGGCGCCCGAGCAGGGACACGTTTAAAAAAGTGCAAATCAAGTGTAGTAATCGAAGTGAAGTAAAAATAAAACATCACCTCTCGAACATTAAGCAAAGCAACTACATAAGTGAAACCACTACCGCAGTCAAGAAGGAAAAATACCAATTATCCTTCCGCGGCGTGAACCACCAAAAATTAAATAGAAAAATTCAGATATAAATCTGAACAACGAGGGAAAGGGTTTGATAAACAAACTCCACCGAACTCAAAAAAGACTTCCGGACGTAAAGCACCTGGCAGCAACCAAGGACACATCAAGTGAACCAACAGATCAGGAAAAGTAGGCACATAAGCAGCCGAAGCTCCAGTAACAGCAAAGTAAATCCACGTAAGGAATTTTAAAGTTATTGTTATATATATATAAAGACAAACTGTGTTAATTTAAGTATTTAACCTAAGAGTTATTTTCCAAACTATCAATTCGCGTTAATCAGAAATTTATAAACGTAGCAATATGAATATGACAGCGGAACAGCTATCGGCAATCGTAGGTAAACTGGTGGCGGAATCCACAGCAGGGTTACAGAAACAAATAGAATTCCTTACAGGACAGTTAGCCTCACTTTCCCCTTGTGATGATATCGAATCATACAAGGATATAACAATAGATCCTACAGTAAAAGATGGGGAAGGGTTAGAAGTAGCAAAGTGCTTACCAAATTTTGATGGGGATAATTACGTCTCCTGGCGTACGGCGTTAACAAACGCAATGAAGGTATACGAAACGTGTAAAGGTGGTGCTAGGTATTATTCAGTTGTAAATATAGTTAGAAACAAGATAGTAGGGAAAGCTAACGACGTTTTAACAAGCCACGGGACACCACTCAATATTGACGCGATATTAGGACGACTAGATCTAACGTACAGCGATAAAAGGCCAGTACACATGCTAGAGACAGAATTGAGCAATATGCGACAGGATAGAAAATCATTACAAGAGTTCTACGACAATGTAACAAAGGTACTTACCCTTATAATAAATAAAACAATTATGACCTATGGTCCGAGAACGGCGCAAACCGAATGCTTGACAGATAGAGCACGGCAGAACGCATTAAGAGTCTTCGTTACTGGTTTAAACCAACCTGCCAGTAACATCGTGTTCGCACTTAATCCTGGGGACCTTCCAAACGCTCTAGCTAGAGCACAGGAAATAGAAACGAATGAAAGTCGTATTAAAACTTTCACCGAAAGACAAACCCCAAGGCAGATACCCCAACAACCCAACGGTAGACAACATTATATTCCCCAAAATAACTTTAACCATAATCAACATTATCCAATGAGAATGGATACCACTAGTGGGAATTTCGTGCCTCAACGGCAAAACCAATATAACAGATCACATTGGGAAAATCCTAACCGCAATAATTATAGGAACCCGAATAACGCAACACGGGATTATAGTAACGCATATAAAAGAGAGCGGCCGAATAGCGCCCAAGTACCTATAAACAAAGTCCCCCGGTTGCACAACTTAAGCGAAGGCGATAATTTTTTAGATTAAGGCACGACTTACCATATATAAGAAGAACGGATAGTAAGTCGGGTAGAATATTCAACATTTTAATTGACACAGGTGCCACGCATAGTTACGTAAAACCTGGACTGTTTTCTAATAAAATATTAGACATCCCATCTAGAGTAAAAAGCGTTCACGGAACAAGCATTATTAAAACATTTCAAGAAATAAACATTTTAGGAGTTAAGGAACGATTTTTCGAATTAAATAAACTTAAAGATTACGACGCGATCATTGGCATTAAATTATTACGTAAAGTAAAAGGCAACATTAACATAAGGGACTCGACACTAGAATATGACCAGGGCATAATACCCTTGATATTCAGTGATCAATTAATTAACAGTTTAGAGATTAACCTAGAAAGCAATGATCACAAGGGAAGGCTAAAAGAGATTTTAAGGAAATACCAAGGAGTGTTTACGGAAAATCTAAATTCTCTCCCATATAACACAAGCGTAAAATGTCGCATACATACTACGAATGACGCTGCCATATGGACAAAGGGTTACCCTTATCCACAATCTGTAGCTAACTTTGTGAACGAAGAAATAGGAAATCTCCTCTCGAACAATATTATACAACCTAGCAGAAGCGCATACAACTCTCCTGTCTGGGTTGTAGACAAAAAGGGTCTCAATGAAGACGGTTCAAAGAAACATAGATTGGTGATCGACTACAAAAAACTAAATTCATTCACTAAAACGGAAAAATATCCAATGGCCGATACCGCAGTGATTTTAGCAAATCTAGGGAAGGCAAGGTTTTTCACTACTTTGGACCTTCAAAGTGGATTCCACCAAATTCTAATGGAACAGAGTGATAGAGAAAAAACGGCATTTAGCGTTAATAATGGAAAGTATGAATTCCTTCGGATGCCCTTCGGATTGAAGAACGCACCCTCAATATTTCAAGGAGCCATGGATGACATACTCCGTGAATACATAGGAAAATTTTGCCACGTCTACATCGACGATGTAATAATCTTTTCGGAAACCGAAGAAGAACATTTGGCACACATTGAAGAAATAGTTAAAGCCTTAAGTCTAGCAAACATGCGGATTTCTAGCGAAAAATCAAAATACTTCATGAAAGAAGTAGAATTTCTGGGATACATAGTATCCTTTAACTGTATTAAAATGGATCCGAAAAAGACAGAGTGTATTAAAGAATTCCCCCAACCTAAGACCCTACGGCAACTTAGATCATTTTTAGGACTATCCGGATATTACCGCAAATTTATAAGGAATTATGCAATGATTTCTAAACCCCTTACAAAATATCTCAGAGGAGAAAATGGCCGAACTGGGCAAAATAATAGTAAGAAAATAGCAATCGAGTTTGACGACGAAGCTATCAAGGCGTTTAACACACTAAAAGATAGGCTATGCGAGCAAATAACGCTTAACCAACCCGATTTTAATAGCAGATTTGAGCTTACGACAGATGCTAGCAACTCAGCCATAGGTGCAGTGCTCAGCCAAGAAAAAAAACCGATTATCTTTATAAGCCGAACTCTTAGCAAGACAGAAGAAAATTACGCGACAAATGAGAAAGAACTACTCGCAATCGTTTGGGCATTAAAAAATTTAAGAAACTACTTATATGGCGTAAGTGGAATCCGCATATATACGGACCACCAACCACTGACATTCGCGATTGGCGACAAGAACCCTAACGCGAAGATTAAAAGATGGCGCGCATTCATAGAAGAGTACGCTCCGGATATTATTTATAAACCAGGGAAAGAAAACGTTGTTGCCGACGCTCTTAGCAGACAAGAGCTACACATGATGAACGCCGACGAATCATCAATTGAAGGGACTGTACATAGTGCAGCGAGTAGCCCCATACCAAAAATCAAAAGAGTAAACCAAAAAATTAATAGTTTTAAAACGCAATTTATTTTTTACGAAGCTTTAAATAACAACATTATTTCAAAAGAAATCCACCCAGGTTACTGGAGACACACAATTTTATTTAAAGATTCCGAAATACTAGGAAAAATTAAAAAAATTACCGAGAAGGGTCTAACTATAGGTATATATAGTACCGAGGAGACATTCTCTAGAATTCAAAATAAACTTTTGCAACAATTCCCAACAATAAAATTTATATTTTGCAATCAAATAGTAGAAGATATAACGGAAAAGGAAGAACAATTAAAAATAGTCACGAATGAACACAACAGAGCTCATAGACAAGCTAAAGAAGTATACAAGCAAATCATTAACAAATATTACTGGCCAAACGCATTCAAACGAATTTTGGAAATAAATGCTGGATGTGAAATATGTAAAAAAAACAAATACGAGAGACACCCCAATAAACAGCCAATTGGAGAGACTCCAATTCCTAAAGAAGGAGGAGAACGTGTCCACGCAGACATTTATTACTGCGACAATGCAACCTTCCTCACAATGGCAGATCCATTCTCTAAATATCTAATAACCACTCAAGTAAGCTCAAAAACCGAAGCGAAAGATAGGATGATTGAATTGTTACCAATATTCGGTAACGTAAAAACTTTGATCACCGATAACGAGTCTGCGTTTTGCTCACCTTCTGCACAATGTGCCTACAACCTTTTAAACATCAATCATAAAACTACAGCACCCGCTCATTCAAAAAGCAATGGAACCATAGAAAGAATCCATTCTACGCTTACAGAACTTATAAGAATAGTAAAAGAATCTGCGCATTTAACAGACATTAAAGATATTATGCCTCTAGCCACTAAGAAATATAATGAAACAATTCATATGGTAACAGATAAAAGACCAATCGACATATTCCACAATTATAAAGCTAACGAAGAAACTAAGGATAAAATAGGTTTTCATCAACAGAAAATGATAAGATATTTTAATAAGCATAGGAAAAATAAAACCTATGAAGAAGGAGAACCAATTTTCGTAGATACAGGTCAAAGGAGAAGTAAAAACAAACCTCTATATGTCAAAAAGAAGGTCAAGAGAGACTTAGGGAATATCGTAATAGATATAAATAATAGACAGATTCACAAAGATAATATAAGAAATTAACTTTACAGATGATGCTTTTAATCTTGATGCTAGTTGCCTCCACAGCGAGCCAACAAATAACGGACTATTCTAAAGATGAATACATTTTAGTAGAGGATGCAACAGCTGCAATTTACACAGAAAGCGGAGAAATTTTCCACCTAATTAATCTAACTTCATATACGGAGATTTTAGGCAGTATATCAGTTGAGAAAAAACCTTCAGATGAATTAAAACAGGAATTAGAAGCAGCGAATAAACTACTAAGTCAATTATTAATCAGGAATAGGGTACGTAGAGGTATAAACGAGATAGGAACCCTGTGGAAGTGGATTTCTGGTACCCCAGACCACGATGACGTCATAAAAATAGAACTTAAGCTACAAGAGTTAATCGCGTCAAATAATAAACAAATAGCCATAAATACTCAATTGTTTAAAGCAATGGAAAAGTTAAATGTTGAACTAATTTCCAAAGAAACCAAAAAAATTAGAATTGTTAAATACATAGCAGTAGAATTAAGAGAAATAATAAACACAATTAATTTAAGCAAATCAAATATTTTAAATACATTAATCCTAGATGTAGATGAAATCAAAAATATAATAAATAAAGAAAAAGAAAAAGTATCCATAACCGATGTATTAGACGCATCCGAGTTCAAGATTGTTCAAAAAAACGAAATTATTGTTGTGTATATTAGATATCCGAAAGTTTTTGCTTTGGGTAATCATTACAAAACCAGAAGTAATAATGTAAACGGTGGACAAATTATTATACCAAAAGAAGTAATTAAATTTCATAAGCAGTTTTATAATACCAAATGTAAAATAATACCAAATGTAAAAACAATGACTTTTGCCTTATTCTTCACACTCCTAACTGCCTAACAGAACTACTCAATAATTTTGAAGCGAACTGCACGAAGATTAAAGAAAGAAATTTACCTGTAGAAATAATCACCGAAGGGAGTATCGTTATTACCGGCTCTCATATCGTTAATAACAAAGAATTATCAGGAATAAATTTAATCCAATTTGAAAGAAATGTTACAATAGATAATAAAACATATGTTAATTTTAAGAATAAAATAGTGGAACACATAAAATTAAGTAAACCTTCCAAAATAACAATACTTGAATTTGTAAGCTCACTTAACTCAGATTTAAAATACACAAATATTGACCACATTGAGCCATATGTAACAGAAGTTAAAGAACACCCGATATTGTGGGGACTATCAACAATTCTATTCATAATTGTAACCACATTCGCCATCATTAAGATATATAAATATTACAAATTATTCAAAGCCAAGCGTACTAACCAAGATGTCATCGAACTCATGGAAGCAACCGAAAGCAGAGCGCACATCCTTATTCAAGAAAGATTGGGACAATCTTCTACTGACTAGGAGGAGAGTTAACACGATCGACTTCCAAGATCGATTCCCACGGTCAGTTTACAAATCAATTCCCACGATCGACGCCTTAAAGTTACCCACAGAAGACACCCGAACCAAACCACATGTGCGCATAACGATAGGACGAAATCCGATCCAAGCCACTCGTACGCAGGACGAATGTGACGATAAATAATCTGCTCTAGATAATTTACGATCACCCACTTGACAGCGTCACCAGCGCAACCAAATAACAACCCCAAAACATACACCACTCAAACATATAAATAGACAACACAATCACCAGGGAGGCAGTTCAACCCTCAGCCGACAACAGACAGGTCAACCGTCAACAATTAAAATATTAAATTTGTTTAAAAAATAAAGTTGAATTTGTTAAAAGTTGTTGTGTAAAATTAATTTACTATTGGGCTAAGAAGGCAGCTGATAGTGGAGTTCTATTTCGAAAATTGTAGGAGCTTGGACTCTACGCATGATGATATGTCCAAGGTCTTCGTAAATATTCAGTCCCGTTAGCGTTGACGGATTTTGGAGGAGGGGATTCAACGACGAAGTATACGAGTTGTACAGCGCTATCGACGTAGACCTATATACACCTAAGAACAGAAGAACTATGGAGATGATCTAGTCAACCCTTCTGATGGTAGGTGCCAAAAAAAAAACGTTTACAATTAACAGGTTAATCAAGGTACCTATAGGTAATACATACTTTTGAACAAATTTTTCTATACAAGTTAAGATAACTTCACTTTTTCATGCAGAGGTTTGTAGGTTTTTCATCAACAAACAAGTTCTTCCCATAAGCAATTAGTTACAGCACATTTATAGACCAAGTTACTATACGGGTTTGGACAACCTCTTTGCTCTGACGGTCATCAGAATAGGTTAGTATTGACCTGAATGTTCATCAGTCCTATCCTAGATAACCGATATACAATCTCATAATGATCTGAAAAGCACATCTTCCAATCCTAATTGGGAAAATGCTGGCACCCTGCAGAAGAAATGCTTACTTTGTTATTAGTCAATAGCGCTACGATTCAGGTCTGAGACGATAATGGCACGCGTCCAGAAAATCCAAGTTGGGGAGATACGTCTAACGCGTTCAAGCCACCAAAGCATGGGCCGCTATATTCGGAGAAGTAACCGCTCTTAGTACCATACGTATTTTGGTATTCCTCACTGGGACTGTCATAAGGCGTTTTTCTTTTTTAGTTCAGAGCTGAGCTCTGAAGCGAGCGTGCTCAGATTGTTCTGAGGTATTTATAAAACACACTTGAGCACATAGCTGTCATTTGTTGGAAATATATGTATAAATTGAATATTTATTGATTATTGTTTATTAAATTGGTTAATTCAGTTCCAGAACAACAAGGTTCGTCCGCCATTTCAACTATTTTGTTTATCCTGTTTTTTTCGGTCAAATGTGACTGGAAGTGTGTAATCAGCTTTTCACTCAGGATGCTCAGTCAATTTATTCTGAGCTCATAGAGCGCGCTCTGATCGTGCTCTGAACGAAAAAAGAAATTCTGAGCTCTGATATATCTGAGCTAAAAAAGAAACACGAACTTTTTGTATAACAGTTCAGGTTGTGCTCTGAACTAAAAAAGAAAAACGCCTATAGTCAGCCCATCAACCAAACGAGGACATCCAGTTTCGGTATCTTATATTATATTTTTATGGACTGCCTGTACCAATGAGGTTTCCGGCGCGGCAGATCGACTAAAGATCAAAATTTTACACCGAGGCAAATCCTGCGGGCAGATCGTGTAAGACGACGATCGTCTGGACGATATCGTTTTGAAATTTTGATGATCGAAATAAGTAATGTTCAGTCCGAGTTTTTTTTTTATTATAGTACGGTTTTAATACTTGAACTAGATGAACTAGATGAAGCTCGAAAGCTTGTAATTTTTGCACTTTGCTGCTAGTTTTTGAGGTCTAGGAAACCGTTCTAACTTCGGTTTGGCAAACAATTGGGTTGAAAACTCATAACTAAAAGGACAAATTTTGTGCTTCGCACAGTTCTGCCCTATGGCGCCGACTGCTGGGTGATAAGCAGGAAAAGAGAGTTCATACTGGGCTCCTTTAAAAGAAATATTCCTTGACGGATTTTTGGTCCTGAGTGCGAGAAGGGCTTATGTCGAGGAGAAGATTCAATCGCAAACTCTATAAGCTGTACCAAGATGTGGATGTAGTAGGATAGCGAGCGAATAGATAGAAATACTTCAGCTAAGAGGATCTTTGAAACCCAGCAGTCAGGTTCAAAGCGGCAAGGAAAACCGAACCTCCGTTTTAAAGACTAAGCCATAGCGGATGCGAGAACGCTTTGTCTAGATAATTGAAAGCAGAGTGACCGGATTCGCAGAGGATAGAAGGCTGCAGCGTCTCAGGCAGAGACTCTTCACTGGTCGGGAGCCCGTTTAGTAGAGTAACCACGGTAGAGAGTGCAGCCGCGGCTATAAATGTTTGCGCCTAACCAACTGAAAAATAAGTCGTTTCCTCTTTGCTGCAGTTCGTCTTTGAGTCTCATAGAGTAAACTTTGACTTTAGGTTTTGAAGCTGAGATGTGGTTAGACGTAAACAAATCTGACGTCATTTATTATTTATATGGCAATAAAAGTTACTTTCTATTGAGATGTTGTGCCTCTCCCTATTAACGTAGAATATCTACAATGTTGACGTCGTGTTGCGCTGCATTGCGTTTCCTACCCTAGAGTTTAAGCGTTCAATTAAAAATCAAACATGTTCCTGCAGCGTCGTTTGGATACATCCCCAATTCCTGTTCTTTAAAAAGAGTCTTCAAAACATATTCAATAAAGCTCTTCTTTTAACAAAGTCTCCTCGCTGGCATTAACAAAGTCATATAATTTATTTATGTTTCGGAAAGTACCTATCTAAGCGATTACGTATTTCGAGATAACAAAAAGAAATTTACAAATAGTTTGAGCGATACGAATCAACTTAGGTATCTATATATGTATTTATGTACCTAAGTGTCCCCATCCATCCTCCCCCAGCAGATATAACAAAATTTCTCCAATCTTCACTCGGGGTATTTTCTCTCAGTTACAACGTGCGAGAACGTTTCATGAGATAGCATGGATGATAGAATAGCCGAAAATTCTCTTCCGTTTTCGTGTGAGTGTTGCGTGTTGCCTTTCATTTATGTACCGTTCCTTTCTCCGTATTCTCCCTACTGCTGCTAGAGTTCATTGAACTTTGCTATTGAAATTTTTTTTCTTTTTTTTTTTTGAAAGCACTCGGGCTGCTACATTTTACCTACGTGAATGAGGGGAAACACAAGATTGGTCGTCCGCAAAATGTAGTAACAAGGGCGCCATACGGTTTAAAAGATATGTCAAGTTCTATAGATAAATGTAGACATATGGGTGGGTTCCATTTATAATATATTTTGTGGAGTCACGATATTAAGTGTAGCATAACCGCATTGCTGGTATTTTTTTCCATATTAGTTATTTGTTAATGATCGTCAGTACAAAGAGCGAAGAGCTTTTTTTTATTTAATGAAGTTACGAAATGGGGAAGGGGTGTCAAGGATTATTGAAGATATTAGAAGTATAGATAGGGTAAGGCATGCTAAAAATGATGTGTTATATTTATTTCATCTACAAGTCATGCTTACAGATTACGATTAAATATAAGTATAATAGATACCTATATCTATGTATTTATAGATCATTATAAAGCAGGCAAAATACATAATACTTTTAAATTGGTCTCTTGGAATATGAAAATATATGTGACTGCTAATTTCAGTATACGGTCTTATGGATCTAGAACTTGGTTCATTGCGACCATAGTTTCTTCGATGCCTGGTTTGAAAAATTGACAAATGATCTCTTAACACCCGGTAAGATAGAAAAAAACGTCACTAATAAACATTATGTCATGTAGAGGCCTTCTCGCTTTAAGAGTCTTAGTACCCAAAAGTCTAAGTCTGGCATTATATGACGGTTTAAAGGTCCAGTGCATTTAAAAAAAAAATGTTTTTTTTTAAAGCGCCTTTGCACTTTTTCAATGCGATCCGAATGGGTTGAAAAGTACGGGTTCCAAATGACATCTGCAATTCTGCTTACCATATCAGTTCTCTATTGTTTTCCGTGTGCATCAGTCATATAATCGTCTTTTTTACAAATATTAAACTAAACTCTTAAAAAAAAAAACATGCAAAGAACGCGAAGTGTATTTAAATGTCCTATTTTTGTTGATTCTTGTGATATGAAAGAGAACGTTCTGCCTACTTATGAAGATGCATTAATGCACTATGAATGGAGGAGACATCAACTTAAATCCGAATTGGAAACTGCAAAAGAGCCTACCTGTTCAGAAGTAGCAGCTATAGTAACATCCAAAACAGAAAATATACGACGATCTGCATCTATTCCGACTGTAACAAGAACTACAATCATACAGGTGTTGAAAGCAGATCATTTAAAATACAAGAACTTACTAAAATCTGTCAAGAAACTCTCCCCAAAAAAATTAAAAAGTTTTCAGGAAAGTAGTAAGTGCCTTTTTGGCATACAAATGCAAAGAATTCAATCAGTGCACCTGCACCGAAAATGAAAAGGTTCCGAAACAAGAACAAGCATTTTTAATTGACCAAATGAACGCACGAAGTATGACAATCGGAGGAATTGATGTTTTTTTTTTAAAAAAGGTGGCGAAAGAGTTTCGGAAGAAAACAGACTCGAGAGAAGTGCCAACCTGCTACTGCTTTAAATATACTTCTACGGCTGCTGTTTTGGAGATTAGTGCTTCTTCGACATCCTCATCGTCAGCGTCTGAAAATTCCAAAGGCACGGATAACTTGATTGAGCCCAAAGAAAAGCACAACCCTGAGAAGAAAAGAATAATTTCCTCAAGCGTTGATTTTCCTATATTTTCGAAGACATGTGATAGGTATGGAGTATCAAAAAGGGTAGCACTATGTCGTCTGTTTTCTTTGATATTTATTGGGTCTGAAGTCGGGGTCATCGACAGACATTAAATACGAAGAGAGGAAACTAAAAAAAGAGAGAAGTTAATGAACGAAAAGACAACTGCGGAATTGTTTGCATTATAGTTGAATGGCAGGGAAGACAAAACCATAAAATTGATTAAAAAAAAGCTACAATTGTTGAAGAGCACATCTCTTTACTGCAAGAGCCAGGATCCATATACATGGTATATGTAGTTCCTAAGACTGGTTCGGCCAAAGGAGTACAAATTGCAATAAAAAGTTTTCTTTACCTGTTAAAACATTTCGACGTATTGAAGGGAATGATCTACCAAAAATTGCTAAGGATTTCAATACAGATCAACAACACTTGCACAAGATTGTGTCAGCGGTTTAATTAGGTGAGTTCCCACAAGATCTGTCGAACAAATCTCCAGGCAAAACGGCGTTTATATATACAACAGAGACGCCTTCGGAAAACTTGATCACTTTTTTCACGTTTATGGTTAAGGTTTACGCGCCATCTTGCTTCTCCATCAAAAATAAACCATGCACGTAATATTGAAGACCAGTGGCAACATTGTTTCACCCGACCACCGCAACGAAACCCCTGGTTCGACGCCGAGTGCCGGCAAGCACATCCAACGAAACAAGAGGCATACAAAGCGGCGCTGCAAAGAAGGACAAGAGCTGCTCGTGAGCTCTACGCGAAGAAGAGAAGAGACGAACACCGGCTTCTGCGGAGGAAAAAGAAAGAGCAAGAGAAGCGCGCGATCGAGGAAATAGAGAGATGCTACTGCAGGAATGAGGTTCGGAAGTTTTACCAAAGGGTAAAAAGAACCACACAAGGCCACAGAGCCCGAACCGAAGCCTGCAAGGACGAACAAGGGAACATCGTAGTAGAATCGCAGTCAATGCTGAGGATATGGAAGAACTACTTCTGCAGACTATTTAACGGCGATGACGACTTAAATCCCGCTGTCAGGCAGAATGAACCATCCAACCTGGACGATGAGGATCAGCAATACCGTCCACCTGACCTGGACGAAGTGAAGATAGCTATATCTAAACTTAAGTCCAACAAAGCCGCAGGAGCAGATGGCCTAGCCGCCGAGCTGTTCAAAGCGGCAGGCGATGACTTGGTTAGGAGCATGCACCAACTCATCTGTAAAATATGGTCGGAGGAAAGTATGACCGATGAATGGCACCTCAGCCCGATCCTCAAGAAAGGAGACCCTCTGAACTGCGCCAATTACAGAGGTATCAGTCTTCTTAACATTGCCTACAAGATCTTATCTGCCGTTCTGTGTGAACGCCTGAAGCCTTTCGTAAACAACCTGATTGGTCCATATCAGTGTGGCTCCAGGCCAGGAAAGTCAACCATCGACCAAATATTAACACTGCGGCAGATCTTGGAGAAAACCCAGGAACTTCAAATCGATACAAATCACCTTTTGATCGATTTTAAGGCATTGACAGCATTTATAGGGACGAGCTATACAGAGCAATGTCTAGTTTTGGCATCCCTGCCAAACTCGTCCGTTTGTGCAGGATGACGATGGAGAATGCACGCTGCTCCATCAAGGTCGGTAAAGAACTCACCGAGACCTTCGATGTCAAAAAAGGATTTAGACAAGGCGATGCGCTGTCATGAAACTTCTTCAACATCGTTCTTGAAAGAATAGTGCAAAACTCAAACGCCAACACCATAGGCACGATCTTTCAAAAATCCGTCCCATTTATCGCGTACGCTGACGACATTAACATAATTGGCAGAACGCAGCGTGATGTAAATGGCGCGTTTGTGAGTATTGATACTGAGGCGGCGAAGATGGGTTTGGCGATTAATGAGGGTAAGACGAAGTATATGCTGTCAACTAAAAAGGACACAAAACACCGACGGCTCGGACAGAACGTCACAATAGACATATATAACTTTGAGGTGGTTAAGGACTTTGTCTACTTAGGCTCCGCTATGAACTCAGACAATAACACCAGCGCTGAGGTTAAACGTAGAATAACAATTAAGTAGCAAAGCCCGGAAGATCTTCGAATCCGCACCCGAGGAAAGGCGCAGTAGAGGAAGATTGCGACTCAGGTGGCGCACGCAAGTGGAAGGGGACCTTAACCAACTTAGCGTGCGAAACTGGAGACAGCTAGCTAAAAATCCCGCTGGCTGGAGACGCTTGTTGGTTGAGGCCCAGGTCCACCCCAGACTGTAGCGCCACCTTAAGTAAGTAAGTAAGTATGCTTCGGTCTTCAACACCCACGCTATTTGAAGTTTTCTGATCCACCGATTTTGCAAAACTTGTGTGACCAAGAAATTCGGAGCATCGTGTTATCTATGGTGGTGAAAGGAAAGTGTTCTTTTTAAGGCTTCCGTTTCATGCCCAGGCTGCTGAACGAGCTGTAAAGATAACGACGGAAGCTGCCACTTCTCAGTTCACAAAAAAGTCCCTCCTAGGCGCAATAAAGACCAAAATAGAATCACGGTAGAAAATGCCTAAATTTAAGACAAAACAAGATTTTCAAGCATCTTAATTATAAAATGTACCTATGCATTTATTATTTATTAGAATTTTCTATACGCCCCTAAACACCTGTATAGTTATGCAGTGTATAAGTATTTATACAGCCTTTATACACCCTTCCACAAATTCTTATTCATAAAACACATTTCCATGCATAGGTATACCAGTTATACAGGGCTTGCGTCAAAAAAGTACTGAAAGGGACAAATCGATTACATTTATCTGTCCGAAAAGATAAAAAAAAAGTAAGCAGATTGTGAGAAATGCAAAATTCAAATATAAATAGGAAAAGGAATTACAAAATTTAAAAGTAAATAGAAAAAGAATGATTTGGAACTCCTAAGAAGCGGTAGTCTTATGCAAATTAAAACGAATTTTGAAAACAATTTGAAATATCTCATTTCAGCACATATTTTTAATCGAGGACACTTATAGAATCTTAAAAATTGAAAATAAAAATGTCGATACATCTATCCAATTTATTTTTGATTTCATTTAAAATAAAATGTGACAGATTTTTTAAGTCAAAATGACATTTCGATACTATTCTATCTCTATCAAGCTATAAACAACGTCCAAGCGCGTTTAGCTTATAAATACAAGCTCTATACAACGTCGAATAATTTTTATAAATAAGGTTTATCTCTATAAGAATTTGAATTTAAATATAATAAAACGGAGCGGTCAAGATGACTTCTTTGAGGAACTCCAGAAGTACATGAAATAGATCTTGAGTAATAATTTTCAAGGCATACTTGCTAAGACCTACCAGTTTAATAAGATCCATTTTAACATTGCCTCGTGAAATCCAAAGATCTCAAGCTTTTTTTTAAGCAACATATGGTTGACAGAATCAAAAGCCTACTATAGTCTGTATTTAAACAGCATCAATTTGACAACCACTTTCAACAGCATTAGCAACAAAAAAGGTTAAGTGCACTTAATTAGTTGTTGTGGAGTGAGCACTGACAAACCCATGTTGTAACTTCGATATGTATTCTTTAAACTCTATTTTATTCTTAACAATGCACTCAAAACACTTTGGAATGGCAGAAAGCTTACAGATACATTTATAGTTGCGACATCATTTGTAGAACCAGACTTAAATAGTGGTACCAAAAAGAAAACTTTGCACTCATCGAGGAATACTCCTGATTCTAGTGATATTAAATATTTTTAGTAGTCAGTGGTATGCATATGGAATTGGTACCGTTTTTTTTAAATAATCGCTCAAATACCTTCGGCACCGGGCTAAGGAATTTTGCAAATAAATCAACTGGTTGCTTAATGTCAATGGATGGATAGTTTTTATAAAACATTTGATTATATAGGCATTCCATTGGACTTTCTTTTATGGTTAATAAATGACCAGAAAGATTTAGAATCAACTTTTAACTTGTTTTCCATGTTCCAAATGAAATTATTGTAGAAGAAATTATTCAGCGTTGTGAAAACTTTTCTAGACTTAGTAAATAACTCCTTTTTGAAAGGGACTCCCAACTTTTTGCAGCGTTTTTGTTTTTTTTTAAGTGTGTAAGAGGCGTTTTTTATACCAAGGGTGATTGGAATTCGATTTTCTTACATTTAACAAGGAACAAATATAGAAAAAACAATATTCATTAGTGAAGAAAACTATTTACACGTACGTATATCACAGAAACATAGATTTTCGAATTCCATATCCCAATCGATAGACTGAAGAAAAGCATTTAAAGCAATGACATCACATTTAAGAAAATATGAATACAAATCCAATATAGGTAATCAACATTTGTTTTGTGATTTACTGAGTTATTCAGAAATGGGCTTCACAAACATTTAATTTAACTTCATTTGCGCTTATAAAAAGAAGATCTATAATAATCTACTTGGATAATTACAAATTGAACTTGAATTATATTAAGCGAAAACTATCAGAGCAATTTCGAATTCTTTCTTAACATCGAAAGGAAAAAAAACATATCTTCTTCAGATCAGATCCAGTTAACATCACTGATATTGAAATCACCACTACCTTACACAAAGTATAGTAGTTTCAGAACTAATTATCTAATCTAATTAACTACCTGGAAGTATATGTCATAATAAAAGATTATCTTAGTAGCCCTGAAGACAATAGAGAAGCAAATTTGGTCGGCAAATAAGTTTGGCAATGGAATTAAATTGCCAAAAAGCGAAAACTGAACAGCTGGAAGTACACCACCACCACGCTTCTCATGAGATCTGCAGCGATAATTGCAAAAAACTTCGTAAATTTAATTATCAAATAATTCAGATGATGCAATTTCCCCGTACAGCCATGTCTCCGTAATTGCAATCATATGATTAGCGCATTACTATCGATAGGTACCTATAATGTATGATTCGTTTCAAGGACTGAAAGTAATGTGGATACAGATCCGTCGATTCTAGAGCAGCAGCGCAGATTGTACTTTTAAAGTACCGAAAACACTTTTTTACTGAAATCTAGAATAGACTGCAGAAGATAGAGAGATCGTTATTTTATTTCGTATGTAAAAGATTACAATGGGTGTTTGTAACCGCACATATATATTAAAATACAATAATTTAATAATGGTAATTATTTTTCTATTGGATATGGTATTATTTATTATGAAAATTTACATGAAGACAAATCGAATTTTGAACAAAATACGAGAAAAACCTCAAATGCAAAAATTGTTGACTAGAAGAGCTCAGAAATTAACGTAATTTATAAATATGTATCACATTTAGTAGTAAATAAATAAATAAGTAGATAAAATAATATATATAAGAAATAAATAAATAAATAAATAATAAATAAGTAAATAAATAAATAAAAATAAAAAAAATAATAAATTATACAGTAAATATGAATATAAATACTTTAACAATGATTGAACGCCTAAAAGGTCAATAAATAACATCTAATAAGCAAATGTTAAGAATCTTATGTAACAAGAAACATTTAAAAAATTTATAGAGACAAGAAGAAAAATGAATAGCTTAAGTATTTAATTGGTTAACGAGGGGATTGTCGGCAAAACTACATCTTGTTAGAAATGTGGCTTCAAGCTTTTGGATTATATGAGCAATCAACTCAACATTAGCCTTTTCATGAAGATCCAAAGTTGAATGCCTCCAAGGTAAATTAAGCATTATTTTCAACATTTTGTTTTATGTTACTTGCAATTTTTTAATATGGCAGGCAGCAGAGGCACCCCACACCTGGCAACCATATAACAGGATTGCCAGAAAAATATCTTTGTAAATAATAATTTTATTTTCAATTGAGAGCAAGGAATTTCGATTTGTAAAGGGGTAAAATGCAAAGCCAGTTTTTTTGATCGTTTTATTGATGTGATCACTAAATGTAAGTTAAGTGTCTAGGTGAACTCCCAAATACCTAATCGAAATATGGCAGTGTTATCAGCAAAAATAGCTGGGAAAATCTGACGCATCGATATTATATTTATAATGCGCAGACCGTTAACAATGAATAGTAGTAACTTTCTCTGAATATTTATGTCAAAATCAAATTCCAAATTTGTAATGCTTTTAAGATTCATCTGCTGATGCATATGAGGTAAAGAAGGACATAAAATATTTGTTATCTCGTCCTTGTTTTCATATTGAGAGCAAACGTAAATTAAATGTAAATTAAATTCTGTAAGTCTATTATACATATGCAGCACCTCTTTGGGCATAAGTGCCTGGATTTAATATATTTACATATTGCGTCGTATTACTAACAAAGTTTAGTCTCGACTTTAAATTTACGGAAGCTCAAGACTGCGAAATTTTTATGGATAATATAGCAACTGTGAACTAATAAAATTTAGAGTCGAAGCTAAATGTTTATTGGTACGGCCCTTTGTCAATAAATTGTTGGTTTCTGTCACCTCTTCATTGCGTGTCTGACATAGGCAAATATTTCTATACCTACCTTGTGATATGGTTCGAGTAGCTTTCTTACCTGCCTTCCTTCTTGGTGAAAAGTTTGGAGAGACTAATCGAGATTCACATTCATATTGGCAACTATTGTTTTTCGGATAAGGGAAATGACGATGAATAAAAGTTTGGTTGTAGGGTTGTGACCGGTCAGACTCAGCCAATGCTGATCTCCAACGAAGCCCTGTTAATGCTGATGTAGTGATTGCTGGTACATAAAGCATTTTCGGCTTTCTCCAAAAATCGAAGAAATTCCAGACTAATTGGTAATACTGGATTTTTGTAGTCAGTGGAGTACCTACCCTATGCGTTTGGTGTTATAATAAATTTCTAAAGAAATTTTTCTTTCTGTATATTTTTTGATTTAAATTTTCAGAGAAGGCTACACAATAGAAAAACCTGCAGTTCGTATTTAAGTGAGTTTGTTGGAAAATCCATAAAATCTTAACACTATTTTATGTACTTTGTACAGACCAATACCTAATAACATGCATCCTCTTAAATGCAACCCCTTAACATTTCACCGGCACGTGTAGCTGTGTGCGTAAAAGTGTGGTCAATGGTCTTTCCTTTTACATCGATACAGGGTTACAAGAGTTCATTGTCACCCAAAAATAAAAGCAAAACATAAAACAACACTGCAAGGAAGAGGATACATATAACAAAATGCTCTCCGGTATTACTCTCGGACAATCTACTCTTTTGTTCCTTTCAATAGTAAACTCTCTATCTCTTTACAGCTGGCAGCTGATCATAGTCATAGTCAGAATTTCCAAACAAATATTTGGGAACTCTCTCTTTGAGAGGGAGCAGCGTTTCAACAATTTCATCCCTTAACTGTTGAAAACACAAATTTTCCGACTATTCAACCCTTGTATAGCGAAATGGAGGAAAATTCAATTCTCCATGTTGCAGTTAATTTTTTTTTCGTTATTTGTATATGTATATGTATGTATGCGTGAAGTATCTTTTTTCGGTAATGAAAATTATTTCAATGTCGTATCCTTGCCAAAGGACAAGGGCGTTTGCAGAAGAAAGAGCAATGAACGGTACTTGGCAATTTTGCGATATGTTGTAGCATTTTTCCCCATCTCACACAAAGGAAGATGTACTGCAAATGACATTGGACTTTAAATGGATGCGTTAACATGTTCGTTTCATTGTCATGGATGGCAATTTATTAAATGCATGCGCTAAAAATAGAGATATTTGAAAAACAATCTGAGATGAGTCGACTTTCTTGAACTTGTCACCATGGAAGTTCATTTACCTCTTTGTACGGAAACGGAGGGATGTAATATTGATTTTTACTGGAATTAAGTGCGCCTTACCTGGTAGAAGAATTCTATTTTCTCTAGAACTATCTTGATGAAAGGGGTTATGTGGTGAAATTGGTACATTGTACAAATTTGCATTATTTAGTACCAGAAATGTATAGGTACACGAAATTCGAAACTGCTTGGAAAAGTTAAACCAAGCAAACAGCAATAATTATATTAGTATTAATGTAGGTAGGTATGTGTAATTTAAAAAAACGTTCAAATTGTGATTGTTGCAAAAAATTCAACATTTTGGTGTTTTTTTTTAATCACTTTACCAATGTTGGAGATAGCTTCGAAAGGAATCTCTATTTTTACCTCCCTTTGGACTCTATTTAAGAAAACCGATTGGAACTTATAAAACGTTTTTTAAGGACCCTTATGTTATCACTGTAATGGAATACTGTAGTCCTTTATGAAGTCCGAACTTTGAATCTGTAATTTGAAGAATCGGAAGGATTCAAAAACATTTTTTTTTTTTGCATAAGTCGCCTTCTTCCCAAAGCAGAAAAATCTCTTATTTAAAATCAACCAACTTTCCGTTTAAAACTGCAAAGCATAATAATGTTAATATAGCTCCATAAGAGTTTTTTAATTAAAAATAAATCGAATAATCGGTTAAAAATAACCGATTTATTAATTTCCTTTTTCACGACCTGTAATAAACATTTAATTTCTTTATTTAAACATTTTTAGACCGAAGATGGGAGCTGATTCCATTCTCTTGCGATATTAACACATTCTTATTTTCACATTTTTGTGGTTTAGATTAATTTGTTTCGGCAAAATATTTGTTTAACAATGCACGTACACCTTTTTAAAATGGGTTACAAAACATGAAAATCAGCTTTGTATGGTAAGTGTGGTGTTCTACTGAGCGAGTGTGTGTCCAGAGAAAGGTTCACAATTCAACAGTTTGGATTCGGCATAAAATTATATATATACCTTACATCAGTCATTAAATTAAAAACTCACGCAAAACGAATAGTTGTGAAAAGCTTCACCTAGCAGCCTTCGGCAACGAAAAAATATTGTTGGGAATTTCTTTATAGTAGCTATTTCGAGAAAAAACCTACGAGATTGGTTATGAGAATGAAGTATTGGTTAAATATTTTAAAGGTTTTATAGCTTACAAACGTTCCCTCTCACTTCTGTAAAACTTCAAATTCATCATTTATAGCACGAAAATTTCAAGGTTATTTTTTAAAATTATAAATAATATACTAAAGTACAATAAAGGATACCACCATAGCACTATAACATAACCTTTGACAATTTACAAATTTAAAAGTGATAATAACTTTTTTTACGACTTTAGGGTGTTTGTCCGTATAATCGATTCAAAACCTACTGCACGAAATTAACATCGATTTTCACAGTTGAAGATCTCAGCTGATGTATAGGCTAACTTTGAACCGCCTTAGGCGATTGACATTAAATAAGACCTGAGTGGTCTACACGACGATTCAGAAAAATGTAAGTGGGTGTCGAAGAGAGGCACGCACGGGTGTAGTATGAAATAAGATGATGATTGTATTCCTACAAGAAGAAATGTTGTTTTCACCGTTTACAACAAAACAAAGATCAGAAAAATACAATTCATTAGTAATTAATTAAATACACAGATGTGCAAAATTTTGATATACCAAAAAATGTAAGAAAAAATTGGAGGCACTTTTATAGAAACTAAAAGCATTTCAAAATCATAAGCATAGTTTTTTTTTATAAATCTTTATGTAAGAACAATGTATGCGGATCATAGTTTTACAAAAAATTACTTCAAATAACCATTTTAAAAATAATTTTTAGGTTAAAGGTGGAATTTAAGAATGTATAAACTTATCATGCAAAATAAAAACAAAATAATTCTGTATGCCAATCAAAGTCGGTTGTCTGCTTAACCAATTAAATAAAATAATCAATGTTGTGTTTACTGGTGTTAAATTGTTTAAACTCAAGTTTTAAGTACGTATACATTTATCATATTCAGACACCTTCCAATTTATCTTAAACAAAAATAATTTTTTTTTGGAACGTATATATAGTATATATATTATTTACCAACAAACAAAAGAGAAGAGTGTAAATCAATACAAAACCGAAACAGGTAACACTGCACTACATTTTCTACCACCAATAATCACATTTTTTTAAATAATCCAAAACTCGCAAAAAATATATTCGTTGTTTATAATTATGGAGCTTTACAAACTCTTACCCAAAGGATGTATCCGCTTAATTAATTCCTGGTAAGTGACACTGTCAAGTCTTTTTCAAAATATTTGCAAAATTTTACGCCGCTTGAAGTCCGATTCAATAAAATAGAGAAACTGTTTGCAGATGCTGCATCAAACGTCGTACACGCTTTGGATTCTCAATGCCGATTTATTAATTATAAAATTCTTGTTTTGCAAACTTTAAAATCAAATCAACTCGCAAATAAGAAATAACGTTTTCACCCGATCGCTTTGTCGAATACGCATATGAATAATATTGAAATAAATAACAAGGAAGAGAATTCCATGAAGTTCATGATCAACGCGATCGCAATGAATGCGAACCACTTTTAAAATGTTCTCCCATAGTCATATGCTTGTATGCACTGTCGTTGTTGCATTTGTCTATCGTCGTGAACCTGACATTAAATCATATATTTTCAAGGTGTGGTACTTTTTTCTACCTTGGGTTGCTAATGCGATCAATCTCTCGCTCTCTCTGCTTCCATATCAAGTATGCAAATTGGGTACACATGTCAATAGCGAGGTTGTTCGTTCTACGAGAATATTTCCACGCAATATTTTTGTAGTCGGAAAATATACCCTACCTTTCTTTTAGAGAATATTGAATGCGATTGGGAAATACGCAGTCGAAGATGGCGCCAGTCTAAAGGTTCCCATTATACATACAAGTCCAAGTCTAGTCGTAGACAGGCAATACATTGGCATTTGGATAGATGACAAAGAGATGACGCTTTCTGATAAACTAGCAGACTTCCAGGGAAGATGCAAGGTATTGCACATGTCAGTTGATCTCGTACCCACTCACGCCCTTATTTTATTGAAATCAAAGTGAAAATATTGAGATACGGGATAAGAAACTGAGAAAAGGAAGAGGACATAGCAAAAATTGGTTTGTTCGTTGCATTTTTTGGGAAATATAGAGATGGAATGGTGCTCAGGTTAGAACGAGATGTTTCAACATCTTACAAGTATTATCGCGATCGAAAGTATAATAGAACATATTTAGCCGAATTTGCAAAACAAATTCTGGCATCTGTGAATGCTTAAAAATTGTTAGAGACAACACAAAATACAGTCCACACATAGTAGGTACCCTAGCAAAGCCCACCAGGTCAAGGTGTAGTAGTAACACTTCCCAGATAGTTCAACACAAATTGTGATCTAGCCAGAACTTTTTGTATTGTCTTTCGAGCAAAAACCACTCCATAGGCCACGTAAACCCTGGAGCTACGCATCGTACCCACATAAAATTCTTATATGATCAGTTCTGTTCTCTAAGGCGAAGTGAAACACTAAACTGGGGAGCGTTGAAGTCAAATCCGAGCTCCACAGTCTCCCTATACATATACGTATCGTGTATTTCGACTCAATGTCGAAGAAGTTACGAGATTTTCACGCATAGAATTATTTTTAAAGAGATGTCAGCGTTCCATACTGTTTCTACTTGGATGTACCGGAGTTACATGCGAGTTCAGTGCTACAAATTATGGACCAAGTTTAAGGCATATCGTGGCTCGGAAATTTACATTTTTAAAACACCTAAAAATGTCCTTTTCTTAGTTTTTGTTTTTTTAAGAAATAAAGGGTTACTCATTTTTCGGTTTCGAAAGTAAGGCTGAATAAAACACACATAGCGATACATTTTTGATGAAAATTTTATTTCATTATAATGTTTGGACTTTGCCATAAGGTGTGAAATACAATATCATTCAAATGGCCGCCCTAATAACTTGAGTAATGTTGGTTTTTAATGCGTCTAGAGTTCGGGGATTATTCGCGTAAGCACGGTGTCAAATCGCATGATCTTGGTGCCAAATCGAAGTCGCCAAAACGTAATGTTACGCCATAATTGGTCGTGTTGTGTGGCTTGTTGTCCCGTCTTGTTGGAACCACATATCGTCCAAGTCATGATCTTCAAACGCCGGCCAAAAAAAAAACGGTTATCATTAGACCATCCGAATTGACTGCAACCGTCTGACTGACCCTGTACGTTGTGCCCCAATCCTACTGGATGCTGTCCGAAAGTGATACTGAAATTGAAATCCTTTGCCGGAAGCTAAGACTACAGTCAACCGTGATCCGCACCTATAAGTATGATTTTATTGTAGCTAAACAACAATGCATTCTACGAGT
Organism: Cheilosia variabilis; assembly: GCA_951230905.1. Taxonomy (NCBI): domain Eukaryota; kingdom Metazoa; phylum Arthropoda; class Insecta; order Diptera; family Syrphidae; genus Cheilosia; species Cheilosia variabilis. Next base: position 16,253,548 of record OX579677.1, on the reverse strand, counting down.
ATGAATCCGAAAAAACAAACATTGTATACCGTTCTGTCAATATTGTTAAGCCAACACATTTAAATTTTATTACCTATAGCCTTAAGTAAAATTGTCCACCTATTTAAAAAAAGTTCAATAAAAGCAAATGTAGCTTAAATATTACTTCCTTCCCATGATCTACGTGGATCATTTTATAAAGACGAACTTCCTCTCACAATATTGATAACAACCAACAAAAGCGATGCAAACGATCTGCGAGTAATTGCAAAACTTTCCCTATAGCTTGACCTTCCGTCATAAGCAAATTACTTGATCTCTTTCCAGTTATCTGTCTACATAACTTTCCCTTAATGGAAAATCAAAGTACCTAACCAAGTTCAATTTGCTTTTATACAATCTCCAAGAGGTAAATAAAAAAGGTCACCTACCTCTTCCTCGTATCTGAAGTTCCGCTTGCAAAGATAATACCGTGACTTTCTCTTTTTACGTCTACCATTTTGCGGCTGCAATGTATGCCAGAAAGCAAAGCAACTTTAAGTCCAACAGTGGTGAGTGGGAGAGGAGTAGATCCATATCTGACCTCAGACTCGATCAACCGATCAACATTGGCAGTAAATATTTTGAAAAGGAAAAATCCGCAATTCAATATTGCAATCTTCAGTAAGAATAACAATCAGAGAAGTAAAGCCACATCTACCCATACATATCTATAGCATCAACATGAACGAGTCGCACGACAAACCAACAACGATCTTATTACAAACGAAACAGTTATACAAAAGGCTACTAAAGTTCACGATCAACCAAGCAGTCGTTGTCGGGCAGTACACCATGCCAGCCGACCGGCATTGATCTCACATTTCGTAGAGACACAGAATGAGCGTATGGCAATAGCGTAGCAAAGAGGACACTGAATAAGAGATCTCTACCAGCTAAAGAGAATGCTAGCCTCCGATCTTGGTATTTAAAAGAGAATACAAACGGAAAACAATGCACTGAGTAGGAATTGTTCGTTTCATGTGTTGGGAGTTGGAGGCTGAAGCTGATCACTTTGTGTTTTTGGAATATTGTAGGTTTCAGATTTCATAACATGAAATTTGTTGACTAATTTTTTAATCAGAAGAGGAGACCATGTGTCAACGACAACGACGACGAAGACAACCAAAAACCTGGCCATTCTGAAAACAAAAATATATTGTTCTCTTCTTTTTGTTGCGAGAGAAGAGTCAATGAACTCTGATTCATATTCAGAGATATGCGTATTGGGATGGGAACAAAATGACCAAGTGTGAGTGATCTTTGTGGATTTTTTTATAATACAATTTTGGATGATTTCATCCTGTGACGAAACTTATATCAAATCAAAATTCCTTTTGCAAAGTTCGTGTTAATCATTATTGAGACTTACTCCGCGGAGCAATAATGCAACATTCCATTATAGAAATGTGAATGTAGTATGACATACCTAAGTAACAATGCAATGTGACGTTGGTTTAAAGCTATGAGAATACGCGACTACGTAGATTGCATTTCAGAATTGGAAAAGGCGTAGCAAATCGTATGTAGCGTAGCAATGCGTTCGTCTCGAATTGGCTTGTGGAAAGACAAGTACAAAAAAAAATATCAGCAAATTACGTCATTTGATAAGAACGACTATGTATACAGGAAACAGACAAGTTGGATATGGGTTGACATTTTTTGAATCTTCACAATAAAAATAAAGATTTGCGCACACACGTTACGAGGTGAGGACTTCTTTTGAAAAGATAGCATAAAAGGTAACAAAAGGCTATACTGAACTTGAGGGTAGGCGCTTGGGAAGCATTGCAATTTTTTGGTTATCGATAAGCTTCCAATCCATGAAAAGTTATTTTCGCCACTAAATTATAAAAAAAAATCCTATTGTATGATTTATTTGAAAAGATGTTATTAATATTCGGCGTAAGATATCCATAAAGGAAAATAGGACTAGAAAACAGAGATGTTCATGTTATTTAAAAGAACTAAAACCGTGAAACCAAAATGGCCTTGAACCCTAAAGTTGGGAGTAAAACAATTTGGAACAAACTTTGTGAGAGGTTTGGATTCTTAAGTTATCAAATAGACAATTTTTTGATATATTTTATACTCTACAAATTTATGCAGAGCACAGTAAAAATAAGGATAACGTTTAGGAATCTGCATATGTACGAAAATCAGATTTTGATTTACTTTGCTTCGACTAGGGGCAAGCAAGGTTTGCCGTTCGAAGCGTTGTTAAAGGTACATCTACTCTCCTAGAGTTTGTTTTCATGTCGAAATAGAAATCAGTAAACGGAAGCGCATTTCCTCCTACTCTACTTCCACGCAACTGCTACAAAAAATCATTCATATTCTTGGCTGCTCGTGGAACAACTAAAAGGTAACTTTTGTAATTACGATCGATTTTTTTTTTAAAATACATGATGTTGGAAATAATGAAACATTAAAAAAAATATACTACTAGTGTGAAGACTAAGGTAGGTACATATATCAAGATTTTACAATAACAACAAGCCATATTTTCGAAATAAGTTTGAATGATACGGAAAAGTTATTATGTTGCTCCAATATTAGTGATACTTTGCCATTGAACATTTATATTTCACAGTACTTTCAACAAATTACATCACAGTTCGAAAGATTTATTGGCTTTTAAAAAAATGTGCACGATGTTGTCCAGTTTAATGTGACGCAAAATTTGAAAAGAACATTATATAGTTTCCCATCAATGTTAATAAGCAAGTGCTTGACAAAAATAGAGCCCGATGGTGCTACCAGCGCAACTTATTTTTGCATCTTGCAGGCAAGGTGTATATCAAGACTACGTTGTGGATTAGTTTTGCTCCAAAATGTGGAGAGTACAGTAGTTATTTGAAAGGATGTCAATATCATCCCCGTATAGCAGTACTTTTACATGATGATATCACATAACTCAAAAACAAAAGTTGATAATATCAATTGGGCTCAAAACACAATCTTCTGAAACACCGGTATAGATGTGTTTGTCAAAAGTTAGTCATTATTGACATCAGGCGAATTTCTACTTGTTTTAAGGCAATAAGCTTCTGTTGATGGTGCCATAAACATTTTCGAGGTTTACAAAAGGGTGTCGTGTGTTATAAGGCCAAGCAACTTTGGCTTTATAACACATCTTACAATTTGGCGTTATGTAGCATTTCGAAAACGTCAGAAGGTCAAATAGTTTTGAAACATAAGACCAAACATAGTTTTTCATATTTATCAAAGAATACGTGTAGGTTTTTTTTAAGACCAAAGCGCTTTGTTTTTTGTTTAATTTGAGGTAAGTCGAATATGCATAGGGGGGTTTTACTGATATCAGAAGGTTATTGCGTCATGTATATGGTAGAGGTGAACTGGCTCTAAAGCTTGATAGTGTCTGTTCGATTAATTTCTATACAAGTCGCATGAGCTATCCAAAATTTGTCTGAGTCACAACACATTGTCCTGCATTAGGCGAATGACTGACGGACCCTTAGTGTACTATGGAGAACCCAGTTGTTCCTCATAAAAGGTTCTGAAAATGTAAGGGTAGATGGCGACATTTATTCAAAGACAGAACATAAAATTATGCATGTCACCTGCCGCATAACAGAATAACTGAAGACACGATAACTCAGCCTAATTTTTTAAATTAAGAGTAAGAGGACGTATACTGCTTTTACAAAATGTGGCAAACAAAAATGCTTTTTAAAACGCTATATGATAGCGGTCGTTACCGAAATTCAGAACATTCCTTATATTCAGTACCAAATACTTCACAAAATTTGAGCGGGATGGAATATTGGACATTGTACCGTTATAAAGAGCAAACAAATAAAACTGGATCAACATTTCTTAAACTTAATTAATTAATCCGAAAATGGCGTAAGATTTCTCTGGCCTGGATAACCTCCACGACCTTTGAAGGGGGACGAACAGTGCACTTGACTTTAACAGTTAACAAATTTTGTAGCTTCCGATGCTCTCGCGTCAAGTATTTGTAATAGATCTGGCACACTTATTAAAACGTGCAACAATTTTCAGTTCAGTTCAACCATTTAATCGTCCCATAGAAAAATTCCAAGAATACTACAAAAATATATATTTACCTTCAATGCAAACTGATCCAGCCGATTTCTTACTGGCAAAAAATTAAAGACCTCCTCCAGAATACACCCTCTAGAAAACAAACAAAAACTGCGCCAAACAGGAAGAAACTTGCGAAATGTAATAAATTTCAAATTACCTTCCCCACGTTAGATTGTCTCAAGATCACTGCTGGCTGTAGTGCGCAGATGCACCGGCAACAAATTTTGCTTAGCTCGTATATCTTTTTCTCATATATTCGTAGAAATGATTCACTCGGCGAAACGCGATCGTTCATACACCCGGGGTACCTTCTGCGAACTGGAGACACCAACAAATCCATGGTTAGGTTGTTACACACAGAGTGCACGTCTTATGAAATTGTTTTCCATCTATACCAGTTGCACGACAATTCGCCATGACGTCACTCAGAATGAGTAGATCTTTTGCTCTTGCTATACGCGATCATAGTTATAAGCATAGATACCTATGGTTAGAATGAAAAATGCAAACAAGTTTTGCATCTACAAGGTAGAAAATGTATTAAATTGGTTCTAAACGATGCTAGAACCGTTAGATTCGGCGAGACGTATATATACATAAAAGCCGTGTTGCATTAGATACCGGCCGGTAGGAGGGGTATTCCGAGGAAAATGTTGGATACCTAGGAAAGGAAAACAACTTTCGATTTAAAAATAAAGTGTCTCGTGTGCAGTTTTTGTATTTTTCTTTTTGCCTCTGTATCTCGCAGATTATTTTTCGCTAGCGCTTCTCTACAATCAGTAGTGAGGTCTGGAGGAGATGCTAGTTTTTCTTTTTATGCTGTAGAAGCAGTAATGTGCGCGTGCATTTCCTGAAATTCATTCAGAGGGGGGCTGCACGGCATATTTTGTTTTTTTCTCCTTCATTTTGCTGTTGTTTTAACTTTCGTTTTCTATTTAAAATTACTTTAGCCGATCGCGCAGCTTGTAAACAAGAGATATACCTACAACACAGTTAGAATGGAATGTCGCCGGTGCACATAGCCCGATAAAGTGATCTTGAAAATGTGCCAACTGTAGGAGTCGGCCTGTTGGCGAAGGAGGAAAGACTCTCATGAAAATGATAGCTGCAATCATATTGAGTTATCGTAGAACGCGCGTCGAGTCAAGTGTTTAAGCAATACCACAAACAGGTTACTCACCCGCTACATTCTTGCTCTGACATGAGAAGTTTTCTCGCCTTTTTATGTTCGGTTATCGGTTATCTTGTTTATTTAATTTTTTCCGCGTTTCCATAGAAGGACATCAATAATTAACCACAGCAACTTAATGTAGATGTGGAGGCTGAGAAAAAGTCCACATTAAAAGTGCATGGTTGGGATTGGTTACATGCGCTATCGGAGAATGTCGAGTTATGTGAAAGCGTTGAGCTGATTGAAGAGACGTGTTGATCATAACTAACTTATTGACCTTTGTATATACGTATAGAGTGCAATGTTAAATTATTAGAACTGTTTGTTCACCTAGTTTAGAAATATTCATCGCTTTCAAATCGAGTCCATTATCTGAATACGATTTGCCGCTACCGCAAATATTTTAAATTTGTAGAGCAGTATTTAGTACAAGACACAGAAACTATAAAAGAGATAAAACATAAATTGGTATGACTATATAGATATAGGCAAAGCATATATATAGGCATAAAAAACAACTGCGAGAACCAAAATATCTGTAAGAAACGAAGGATAGATCCCTACATAAATAAGTGCCGAACGCAGTGGTTCCATAGGGGCAATAAAACAAAGTTAGGGAGAGCTGGTTTAGGACATAACAATCAGACCTAGAATAGGTACCTAAAGAGGTTTAAACAGCAAGGAAACAAATTAAAATCCAGGTACTGGCCCGAATGCAAGCAACATTCACTTTACCGGTTCAAGGATGGCCTTGGTGTACTAACCCGCCATAGAAAGGAGAACCAAGGACTGGTGGTAGCTATCCCACCGATTACATTATTATTATACTTATCGAGTTTAATATACTCAGAATATGGATTGACTTCGATCTCTCTGCAATGTAACTCAGTTTTTATAAGATTCACCTACTCCCAAAAATTGTTGTGGTCAGCTTAGTTTAAGTCTGTCATTTTTGTAAAATAAAAAATAATGAACATAAAATAAATTTTAAGAAAAACTGCCCCAATGGTTCAACAAATTGCATAAGCAACTCAACTCTTCGCTAAAGAGCTGTGGGTTGGCATTCTGTAAGGCGAAACGTTCAAACGTTTTCGTTTGCAAGAAGAAATTTGCTTGTGTAAAAGGGCAAATCATTCGTGCGCACGAAAACGTTTGATCGTTTCGCCTTACGGAATCTGACCCCTGAATTCATAGAATCCGATTCCAACCACCTACTGTTCCGGTTGCATCGATAAATGAGCATATCCTCAATAACAAATAGTAGGACCACATATTAATATTGCCAGTTAAGCCTTCTTAATACATACAAAGTTTCTGGTTGAGAGCAAATAAGTTTCTACGCCGTGAAAAAATCGTTTTGAAAAACTCATACATACAAAACGAAGGGCTGTGAGGAGCTAGGCCTATGGTCCTTACGGATCCAATCCGAAGGGCAATTTTAGCAGAATATTTGAACAATCCCATTCATTTGAAAACGTTTTCTCATTTACAAATTAAATAAAGACACTAAGTTTTTACTATTACTTAACTGCCTTTTTAATTTAATGCAAATTTTTTGTAAAAAAAAATAAATAAATATGACGCATTCAATTTAAATACATATTAACAATTCAGTGGAAAAGGTGATCACTTGTTTTTGTGTCTTGTTTTGAACCAAAAGCAATCCTAATGAAGTAGGTTGTTTACGTGTTATTGATGTCAATATTAGAAAAAAATCGGCTCACATTGTCCGGTGTTCACGCTGACGAAAGTCTACTGTATACATAATTAAGTTGTTTCTTTTTTACGTTTCTGAGATGAGTTATGTTGTATATTAATACACTGTCTTGAAACCCATGTAGGTACTTAGATACAACCCTTTAGTTTCGAAACTCTTAGGGCCATTTGCTGATCCGACACATAGCGAATTAAGTGCCACATAAACTCTTATTTGACAGTTTATGCCCTAAAAAAAGTAGCCCATACGTATTTAAGTAGAACTTAAATCGTTAAGAGTCGTATGAGCAATCGGCCGTTAATAGTTTAGACTTGCTGACTTTGGCACCCCTACGTGGACTGTCAAAATATTGAAATAAATAACTACATGCAGGCATTTTAATAAAAGAAATACCAATGCATTTAACTACCAAAATCAAATCAGTATTTCTTACCTCAAATTTTTAAATGATCTAACCATTGTTATCCGTCATTTTCTGCCGTTAGACCGTTTAAGAGCTTAAAAAAATCTTCTCGTAATCGCAAATATTTTAAAAATCTTTTTTAACATGTAATGTTGAGGGCTGTTTCAAATTTCAATTTTTACTTGCGATATATTTAACACTTCACTTTGTTTAACATATTTTAAATCAATTTCTGATTATATTTTTATTGCATATTTTTCCATTTTTTGCTCTTTTTAGAAAACCTCAAAAACACTTCCTTTGCACTTTACCATTAACACTTGCAAATTTCTTTTTTAAAATGATTTCTTCTTGGTGTGATTGCACAATTTATTTTTTAAAAAAATATTTTTGATTATTTTCACTTATTACACATTTTATTGCAGACAGTACGTGGTGCTCGCATGTCAGTTTAATAATTTCTTTCCAACATCTGCTTGGCGCAACCTGTTGTCGAGAACGAAGGAAAAGAAAAAAACAAACAAAAACAAGTGAGTAAAAAGAATAAGAAATTTATTTGAAGAAAAATGCACAAACATTGTGACATTGATTTTAGCAGTAACAAAATAAATTTCATCAAGTATCTATAATAGGCTACCATAATGTATGCAAAGCAACGTTGTAGTCGTAGTATAGTTAGTATTGGTTGTAGCTGTTGTTTTTTACTGTTTGTGGCGCTACGATTGTTCAATGTCAGCTACATATATGCGGAACTTATTTAATTCTCGTCGCCAGTCGGCTGAGGCGGGGGTGTTGTGTACCGGTGGCGTGATTAGTTGTTGCTTCTTACTGTATGTGGTAGTGCTGTGTTTTTTTAAAGAATCATAAACTAATTCGCACTTTTTAATTCCATTGCGCAACAATTGCATCGATTGATCTCACTTGCTCTATTCGAGACTTGACTATTGCATATGGGACAAGAACGAAATGTATTGAAACTGCATATATAAATGACGCCTACAAGAACTTAGGAACAAGTGTGTCGCAAATAGGACCTATTGCAAGGTGCTGGTACAAACAAGAAGCCATGAGAACATTGCTTTAGAAAAAATATATACTTGCCCGAATGATTTATTTAACGAGGTTGAGTATTCTATGATATAATGCATCGAATAGGTTAAGGATCGTATGTTAAGTCTACACACTCGGTGAAATCATACAAAGAAGCCGCCGACGTGCCATGAGCGCTTAATGCGCGAAAGGTCCACATATTGATATTTGGACTTATTAACCATTGCTAACAAGAAGCTGGCAAAGTGACGAGCAGTCTTTGAACCCACGTGACTTTTTACGGATGGGCGAGACATTAAAGATATTGACAAACATACCGGTATTATCAAATAATATTGATATATAAATGTTTTAGATCAAATAAGCTTTACAGCCCGATTCCTCCGTTGTGAGACCTCACAAGCCACAAACTCTTGTGAGGTTGATTCCTTGTGTGGTTTGTTGTGATCGATAACATTTTTCGTATTCTCTGATAATGCTCACAACAAATTCACCTCACAATGGCTAGATTACTATCACTTCAATTTTGTGAGATCGAACGAAACATTATATTTACACCATTAATTGGATGAAGAAAAACAAATTTATTAAGAAGATATGCGAAATATTGGCACTGAAATGTTTTAGAAACGAAGAAAATGAAATATTAACGACATTTGTCACAAATAAAAATTCCTCATTTGATTGATTCCTCAGTTTTTTTTTTAGACAAATATTAATTTTCCCCGAAGAGTTAATAAATATAGCGTAAAATGTCAGGTTTGGGTCTTTAAATGCTTGGAAAGAGGGTAACAATGCCATCAAATACAAATATTGTCATTTGTGAGCGCTTATGGCTGGTTTTATAGTTTGTGACTTGCTCCATAGAAGATCACAATTTCGATTGTTTTTTTGAGCCTCACGATTTGTGAGTGTGATGCCAGAATACGAAAACCTCACAAAAACAATTTGACCTCACCTTGTGAGGGTTTTGTGACTAGTGAGGTTGCCAGAATCGGGCTGTTAGTTTAAGATGTGTATGAGCAAAAACTAAGTTGTTCACAGTAGTAGTAGCAATAGCTTAGTCAGTGTTGTGTTGAACAACTAAGGTTCGATTCCTAAAAAAAAAAAAATTACATTATTGGACGAACGCAGCTAGCTGTCAAAGGTGGACTTCCAGATATTGGGACAGAAGTGTTTGTGAGGATAAAATATGCGACATTGATAAATCGGAGAGAACATCACATTTTGAAACAGTTTAGGACTATGTCTCCTTAGAAAATGCAGGTAAGAGCATAACATCGGACATGAAATCTTAATTCGACTTGCTTATCTCTGTCTTTGGTCTAAGAAGGCAATCACAAGGCCCTGCCGAGGAACAAAAAGTAGACTGTATATTAAAACCCTCATCATGCCAGTGATTTTTGATTTATAGTGCAGAGTCGTATGTGTCAACAAAGGCATTTATTTAAAAACAAACATTTATCATTAGTCTTCTAGCAGAAAGGCAAAAGCCACCAACATTAGTGTCCGAAAAGTTTTCGACTCAAACTTGAAAGAAAAATAACAATTTATAGAGGAAAACCAAAGTTTTATTGGCTCGGATAAGTCGATAACTGAACCAACTTGTGCTGCGCAACTTGAAGCAGCTAGTAAGGTAGAATTCATAGGATATTTTGAGTGAGCTTAAGCATAGATGTAGTAACCTATGCGGCTTAAGTCCTTTTCCTGTTTCTTGCTGCCTGATAAAGGATGTAAGATCATGAAACGACGCAAATTTTAAAAATTTATGTCGACCCATAGCCCGCAAAGCGCATAGATTTTTACGAAATCTTTTGGTTAAGCCAGTGTATATTTCGGACTGAAGGGCCACCTATGAATGAAAGGTACTGTAAACTATAAGCTCCGGCTCACTGTAACTCAATAAGCAATTAAAAAAAGCACTTTATTTGGAATTTAACTATAGATTATTGGAGGGAGGTGGAAGCAGGTTTCCATATCACCGCGGCCACAATGGGGCCTATTGTGATTAAATTTAATATTAACGTAATTTAATATAAACTTATTTGAACCACTTAAGACCTGACAGGCGAAATCTCTAGTATTGTCAAAAGAACAACAGGAAAAGGGTAGGCAAGGGTTTCCAGGTAGGTAATAAAATATATGGGAACGTTTTGAGCAAAATTGTTTCTGTGAAACCCGAACACTATTCAGTAAAATGCCAATATTTGAAAATTTTTAAAACAGATCTAATTTTCGAACAGTCAAGTACTAAAAAGTTCGAAAACGTTGAGAACCAAATTTCGTTGTTAAAAATGTATATGATTTTGGGTGGAAGTCATTTGTTATTCTCTGGCTCGTTCTTTTTCGCACAAGCAGGCGTTTTAGTTAGAAAAGAAAACAAATATTCGTAGGCGGGTGGGACTATTATTTTTGTATATTTTGAAAAAGATTATGGAGATGCTATCTACCGATGATACAGCTAAACTTACTAGGAGTCTCCAGCAGTAGGTAATCTACATATACCTATGTATCTCCATAAACTAAGTATGATTGGTTGCTTGTAACGACAGCATAAAAATATCTAGGTATTGAGTGTAGTACATCATACTTACTTCAAATTGGGGAACTATTTAATCCAAAAACTGCATACACCAATATCCAATTTAATGTCTTAAATCCAAAGCATAATTGTTTAATTCAGTGGTGGTGAAACCGTTCAGTCTTCCACCGGGATATATCACTTTCACTGCACATGGCTTCAATTCACAGATTTTTTTTTATTTTTTTGTATATTTCACTCAAATTAGACTCGCATTAATTGATTTTATTTTTGAATAATTATTGCACAAAATCATGTACTTTGTTAGTAAAGAATTTTCGATTGTAAATAACAATTTACTAACCAACACAGGGAATACAACAAAAAAAAAGATTTTGTTATGGTTCTACCAATTTAAGCCAATTGAAGGGAGTTGGTAAATTTGATTTCTTTCATTTTTGATGGAAATTTTTCGTCGTATCTACTACTGAAAGAGTAGGTAAGTAAAGAGTTGCTGCCGATGGGGTTGGGGAGAGAGGGCATTGAGCGTGCACCAGGGGTTAAACAAACTTATCTTCCATTCGCAAGGAAAACAATAACAATTCGGATTAAAACGAACAAATCATAGAAACGAGAAGAAACAAATAAAACACTAAAAGCCAAAAATGATTCTTATTCGAAAAATAAAAAACTAAAAACAGGTAAATTTGGCAGAACAAGGAAGAATATGCACGCACTAAAATCACGACACACTTGCGAAATTCGAATATACGGATTTTCCTTTTTGGTAAGAATAACAAACACAACTCTCTCTTTCACTAGTTTTGCAGATAAATATTTTTTTATTATTTGGCAATAAACTCGTTATTTGTTTATATTATTGCTGACTGAGATTTTTATTGGAAATTATTTTTGTTTTGTTTTATTTGTTTTATGAAAAACCGCCTCCGAATATGATGAACGAACAAAACATTGCGACAGAAAACGACGGCGGTGTGAATTCAATTGATGTGATATCGTTCGTCCTCCAAATGAATGCGATGTTTATTTGCGTGAATGTGTGTATGCGCTACACAACAAACTGTTTGAGTTGTATTTTCCTTATAGCAGAGCGAGAGCCAAACGATTACAATTACGAGAGGTTGATAGTATTGTAAAGAGAATTGAGAAGAGCTAGCCAAAGAGAATGTTTTTGTAAAATTTATTATATTAATTTAGCTTTAGAACGTGTCCTATTAAAGTATGAAAAGCTAAGAGGGTTAAATAAATTTTTAAATTGTATTTGTAGAGCATTATTGATTTTTCCATTGTTAAAAACCAGCAAATTTTAACAATTTGGTTGCAGATTTCTCTTCGCAAGAGAATATGTTCTCTTCAAAGTCTCTTTGAAATATTCGTACATAAAACTAGAAGGAATCGAAAAGTAACAACAAAACAACCCGGCTTTTGGGGTGAATGACCGATGATAGCACGCGTTTATTCCGTTCGCATACAAATACATAATTTCAAATATGGAGTAAGTGTGGATTGGATGGGTATGTGCGCACTGAATTCGGGGTATACGGAAAATGAAAATATTTTTTTCTTTCCGCGGTTGGTTCGGTTGGCTTGTTTCTCTTATTTTAAAAATGTACGTTATCATAATTGAATGTGCATTTGAATTGGATACGAAGGTAGGTATTGCCAGGTTTAATTTGGCGCATTTTGCTAAGAATTAGTAGGTACCTATAGCAATCGCTAACTTACCTGTTTTGACTTTTATTTGGACCTAAAAACGGACATGCATTTGAGGTCGATAATGGTCAAGAACTAATCAAATGTTAACACGGCAGTTTGGTTTAAGGTTGCATTATTTAATAATGTAATGTTCGTATAAAGACGCGAGCTTCTTAGAGCCTGAACATATTTCATCTAATATTCGTGATCAGATTTGGGTCAGGCCCTATAGCAAATTGCAATAGGCAATTTAGCTTTTCATCTAGATACTTTTGCAAGAGCAAACTAGAATCTAGAAACTCCCATTGTCACTTGAAGTCGTTGCTGATTGTATCCGAATGTTCACAATGTAGTCACTGTTTGAATTTGAAAAAACCAAGTCGAAAATATAAAGAGGCTGCCTTCAAGGGTTTATTGATACCTTGATGCAGCTTTCGAAATGCTGATTTATTTACAATATGAGTTCCATTTTATTTCCATTATCTGATCTTACAGATTTAGAGGAAAATGAAATACAGTACTATGTCAACACATTGCCGTTAAGAAAGGATGTACAACACCGGCGTGTTGGAAAGATAGCATTTTTATGGCTAATAATCCAGTTTGCCTGAATTTTTTTATAAAGATGTGAAAGTGTGTTTCGTACCCGAATGATTTCAGAACTATTAGTTTCCTGTGGATAAAGGTGAATATGCTACAACTTGCTTACCATACGAGGACTCCCTGTATTGTAAAGAGTAGATATACAAATGTAATATTTTCTTTTCTCTGGAGCCTTGTGGTAAATAACCTGCTGAAATGCTTGACTCAAAAGTATTGCAAGGTGCCTGCTTATGCGGATCGAGGTTTTCATTGCCGTCGCAGAAAAGCACTTTAATACCTTAAGGTGAAATGACCAGCTAGGCGAAAAATCTTTCTTACTCAAGAAATAAATTTATTGAATGTGCATTTCTGACAAAGTAACATCGTTTAGAACAAGAATTCGTTCTTCTAGTACCTACAAAATTATATATAGAAAAAATATGGCGAAGCTTGGTTTACTGGCGCAAAATACAAAATATCAAATGAATGTTCTAATTAAATTTAAGTGTGGTAAATTTAAATATATCTTATGTAATGTATGTAATGTATGACATAATAATGTAATAGGCAGTATATTAAAAAAAAAAAAAATAGGTTTAACATTCGTACCTAATTACGGGTTGAATAAAAGTATATAGGTTGTTAATTTATGTTAATAAGCGCTCCAAAAAATGTTTTAATCTAGCAAAAAAGAAAATAAGCTGTAACAGCGGTTCGACCTTGAACCTTAAATCGATCGATTCTTTCACATCACCAACACAAACCAGCAGGTACGTCCAAGATAATACATTTGTATATAGATTTGCAGTTCAGTTGCTGGTTATACCGAACAGAAAAATAGTGTCAAAATATTTGCGTCCATTTTTGACCGTAGGACGTAAGTAGAGCTAGGTATCTACCTGAACATCCGAACTCCAGAGCAGACCCCAAGGTATTTCTATCGCAACTTATGTCTAGTTATTTAAATTTACGCTGGCAACAGCAAATGCCAGACCCCAGCAAAGCCCGTTAATTTGATCCAGAGCGTAGTGTACTGCAGTACACCATTCAGCTGAACGTGAACATTGAGCTCTGCCACTGCCACTCAGTTTACACCACAAAGTAAAGTAAAATACGTTTAAAAAGAGCGTGACGGCAAGAATTAAAATATAAAAAAAAACAGCAGAGACCGAGTCCGAGTACCTATCGACCAGACCAGAGACAAACCCATTCGTCTTCTCTTCTGCAGCACACATTCAAACAGACGTATCTACAGCTCTCCGCGAGCGCCAAGTGCCAACCAAGCCCGAGCAGCGGTAGTGTGAATGTGGATAACCCTCGTCATCTTTCGAGGGAAATGTCCCTTTGTAAGGGTTCAACAGAAAAAAAGTCAATAAATGGCCGAGTTTTTTGCACTCAGGATGAAGTTGAAGCCAGAAAAAAAATCGATGTCTTTCCTTTCCAGCTGCTCCACCTACAAAAGCCTTCTGCTGCTTTGCTTAGCGTTGTTGGTAGAGCACACCATCGGTTTGCCGGCGCGCGGGTGGTGGTTGGTCGTTCGACTTTGTGCTTGGTGGAGTTCGTTGCTGCCGCTTCTTAAGCCGATGACGACGCAGAGTTCAACCAACGTCCTCTCTCTCGGTGAGAGTCTATTTTTATTGTTTTTTTCTTCTTCTTTTTTTTGTTGGTTATCCCGAGTTTGTTTTCGTTTTTTTCCTCAGTTTACTTGGGAGTTGGGACTTGGGAGAACCAACAAGTTTCTTCCTGTTTGCCTCTCGCTCTGTCTCATTTGGAATCTTTTAAGGGAGCTCTTTGGCCAGTGTCGGTGTCGTCCCACCACCGCACCGCATGCGACTAGAATCAATCAGTCATTTGCTTTAATTAACCCATCGTTCAATCATCCCCCACCCCAGAATAAAAATGCGTGTGGATGTGGTATGTAGCATGTGGAATTGATTGGAATTACATAAAAATGTTTTTTTTTCTTTTTATTATTCTACTAGCCAGAGCCACAGGGCATGCCGGTTTATTTAGAAAAGCGCGCATTTTTGTTTCACATCTGCTTCTTTATCTTACCAAAATAAATGAGAGAATACCAAAAATACAAGACAGAGACGACAAGGTAAAAGGTATGCGACCGAGAGCGAGGGAAAGAATTGATGACAAAAAATATAGCACTTTCGGGAGTTCAATGACCGCGATGTGAACCAAAACAAAATCTGACTAAGTAAGAGCAAAAGAGAGAACGGCGACGGAGGAAGAAGAAAGAACATATATTACCGCATTTTGTTGATGGGATCGTCAATCGTCATCGTCACGTCATTGCCCCGTTGGTTAATAGTTCTCTTTTTGCTTTGTTCCATTTTTCTGTGCGCTCCCTCGCTCTTTTATGATGTGAAAGTTCAATGACTTTGTTGGGTTCGTTTGCCGGTGTTGAGAAAATGTAAACAATTTGATTTCTCTTAAAATGCGCGTACGTACGAGTTACGACCAGGGATGGAAAAGTCGATACAATTGTATCGAATTCGATGCAAATGAGTTTGCTCGAGTACAAAAGTACAATTTGCCTTAATTCGATACAATTTTGATCCATCTGTATCTTTCAAATTCGCTTGCAAATAAAATAATCGAGATGATGATGTTTTTATGTCATTTTGGAAGAAAATTAATATTCCAAATCCCTTCCTAAATTTGCTGGAGTATTTTACATCAGAAGCAGTTGTATCAAGAAAATCTAATTTTTTACTGAAATTTGTTTTTGAATTTGTTCCATTTCAGAATTTTGGGCTGAAGTAAATTCAATTAAAAACGAGTCTAATGAGCTAATGTTTGAAAATATTTATAAAATTGCTCAAGCCGTTCTCGGTATTCCTCACTCATCGGCAAATGTCGAAAGGATTTTTTCTTACCAGACATTCATAAAGTCTAAATGTCGAAACCGACTTCAAGTCGACACTTGCTGGGCTTTGATTGAAACAAAAATGTTTATTAGAAACTCATCCTGTTCTGAGTTTCAAGTTCAGGGCAATATTTTGAAGATGAATGTGCGAATTGAGAGTACCTATAAAGCCTGAAGAGCTCATAGATTAAAAATATAAACTATTTTTTTGTAGGTTTGTATAGTTTTTCTAGGAAGTCATTAATGTTTTGTTAATTTATTTTTGTTTATGTTTTTGAAAATAAAATTGAATTTGAATTCACCTATACGGAAAAATGTTTTAAATACAACTGGCTCAATTTCAGTACGATCCTACAACCGTTTTCAGTACAAATCGAAAATGGCATTTTCCATCCCTGGGTAGTACGACTGCTATGGCAGACGGGCAGTGCTGCCGAAAGTAAACATATAGGAGTATTGTACTACTTTCAACACCACCGTACTACCTCCTTTCAGATTCGTACTCCTATTTTTTTTAAACACCTAAAATATCTTACTTGCAACAAAGTGTAATTTCAACCTTAATAAATTTAATTCACTTTAAGTCTAATGCAAATTTGGCAGCACTTTTATCTTCCGAACTGTCGTTAAAAAGAGAATTAACCTCATTGTTTTTGTTTTTCGTTGGCTTCATGCAATTTTCATCTGTAAGTTCGGTAATTATTATATTGTTGTCTGAGATTGTGGTTTGGTGCATAGACAAATCATACTGAGACATCCAACTTCAGCGTATTTTCTGTTACTTACCTACAAGCTATATTTTTATGGGGTGGCAAATGCTAAGTGCGCTAGTAGGTTGGCCGCGGTTGGCAGAATATTTTTTTTTTTTTTATTTTTTTGTATGTTTTTGCATGTCACACGGATTCTTGAGTCTTGACACTACACCGACAGGGCCACACTGCAGACGGGATTTGCCTTTGCTTTTCGTATTCGTAAATCGTAATTCGTATTTCGTATTCGATTTCGATTATATTATTGGGGAGAGGATGGAGAATAAGCAAAGCAATAAGCAATGCATAAATGCAATATTAATTTCAGTTTCTCTTCTAATAATCTTTCTCTTGAAAGGGGAAACGAAAAAGGGAAGTTATTTAAATTTAGAAATGGGATTTTTGCTCTTTCAAATTGTATTATTAGGAGAATAAAGAGAGTAGCGCAAGTTTTAAAATTCCGAAATAAATAATTTGAGTTTTGAATTGCTAAACCGTAGTTAGCTTAGATGGTTTGATTAGGGTAAGTTAACCTACTCTTAAGCCAGGTGTGCAATTCAACTTAATTATAGAAGTGCTTTGATACCTACGTAAAAACATAGTTGTACATATTTACATCTAGTGTTCCAGGCGGCCGGGACTCACCGGGATTGTCCAGATATTGTTAGCCGTGTCCAGAGTCCCGGTTGAAAACAATTTGTCCGGTCAAAAGCTCAAAGGTCTCGGCAAAACATAATTTTTTTCCAAATTCCTTTTACTGCTGTTCCCGCAAATCTTTAATTCATCTTTCAAAAACCATATCTGTTGACAAAACACAGTCTCCCTTTTTTAAGAATTCTTCCGTTGAATTGAAAAACTTGATGGAGCTGATTTTAATTTTACTTGCGTCAAAACGATTTTTACTAAAGAGTTTTCAATTTGAACGACCTTTATACTGAGGAATGAAACCGAATAGCATGTGACTTAATAAAGGACGAGTCCAAAGCGTTTCGCGAACAGAACTTGAACTTGATGTTGAAGTAGGCTTCAATAAATAGATAATAGAAATATGAACATTATATAGATTTACATACATCTATACATTTCTTCGGACTTACACATTTCAAACATTTAAAAATCTCAGTAGATTTTGATACAGGTTTCTCTCTTTATATCTACAATTTGTAGGTATAACATTTTCAGTTTGAGACCGCATTGAAAAAACTCTTGGCAAAGTTATCGGATTCCGCTTTCTTGGATGTGCAGAAAATATGAATTCGCGAACTGACGAAGAAGACGACCATACAGAAGAAACTTTTAACGAGCGGAAAATGCCATACTATGCAATTTTACGGCCAGAATCGAAGGAGAACATCTTTGGGAGGACAGTAGGCAGGCATTACGTAACTGGTAACTGTATTAAGGCGCCAAGTGACAAAGAACAGCAACTGAAACACAATAGAACGTTTTTTCGTTCTGTAGTAAATTCTGGTTCTGTTTACGTTGCTCGCTCAGCTACACAAAACTGAAACAAAATATTAGGTCTGTTCCTTTACTTTTAAATCTTACGAATTTTTACTCTATGCCGTTCCTTAACTCGAAAAATTCGTAAAAGAGAGTGTCATCGAGAGAGCAAGATATTACCCCTCCACTGAGAATCTTACGAATTTTTACTCAACAAATTTCTTGGCGTAAGAATTGAAAAAGCTGTCAATTAACACCTGATTCGAAATTTGTTGTCCCATTTGACATTTGTTTTGATTTCTTGTATATTAAAATGGTATCAACGGGCGGAAAAATAAAATTGAATGTTCTCCTTAGATTCTTTTGGTGGTGACGAAATTCTTCCTCGCTGTAAGGAGTAAGAAAGGACAATCTCCTCCACGTAATTTTTAATGCTGTGCCGCTTTTTCCTCTTCTCGAATGCTTCATGAATTCTATTATTACTTTATTCATTACTCGGATTCATGAATTCGATTAATTCCGAATCACTTTCATCGCTAGGTAGATGAATCAACTAATTTTGTTTGTAAATTAGCAAATTCTTCCAGTTTATCAGATATTTTAGTACCACTTTTTTGAATTATAAATCTGTCGTTTTTCATAGATTACTACAAAAGCGTTCCCTAACTTTTTCGTAAGTGTCTCTCTATGTGAGAGAATTTATCCCCACCACTGCCATTTTGACAGTCTTTTCCATTCTTACTACAAAAGTAAAGGAACAGATCCATTATTTGGTGATTTCTCACGTAATCTATTGTACTCTCCTTTTCGTCTACTAAAAACTTATTTTTCCATTTTTCGTTTGTTATTCATACGTGGTCATCACAATATACAATAGTACGATTCGAAAAAAACAGCCAGATGGCAGATGCAGAAAAATCCAAACAAAAAAAACCTCTCACACACTATAAATTCGCATTTCTGTTACTGGCAGCAATGATTTCAGCCTAGTACTACATCTGCTTTTGCTCTACTCCAGTCCAGGTATGCATCCCTGAAGCTCGTGACTTTTGGTTTGAGCTGATACGTCTTCAATTAGGACTCTCATGTGTGCGAAGGCCCAAATGCAGGTATGCCCGTCGCGAGAAGAAAACAACTGATAACCTCATTTAAGATCGGGCACAGTAAAGTTAAACTAATTTTAACCTTTTGAAAATATATTCCGGTTTACTAGCGACAGAAAGACCTTTACAAGTACACAACATCGATAATTGCAGTCTATGGAATTTCACGTCATCTTAAAATACCAGATATCACTTAGATATGCAAGCCACACTGTTCGCACAACGTTTCTGCAATCTATTTTCAAAAATCCTCAGCAAGTGACCTTCTCACATACAAACAACAAGCACTTACTTATCTGGCTACCCAATCAGCCAATGACCCTTATCTCAAGTTCATACCCTGACAATTGTGAGGGTCAGGGTTAAGCGCATGTAAGCACAACAACAGACGTTCGCTGTTGTATTCAGTTTCAATTAAATACGCGCATTATATTGTTTTGCCTTCTCCATCCTTTGTTTGCACTAAACGATTAAGTCAATAAGTAAACCATACGCACTGCTTGCAATATCATCATCTTCGCAAGCAACAAGAACACTATCGCTCGCCGCCTTGCTGTCGTCGTGATGTGCCCGCGTTTGTTTAGCGACGATCGTTGACCCAAATGAATCACAATACAGAAGCTCACACTCTCCCGAGATATAAATTCTTTAAATATGATTTCTTAATAACAAATCCGTGCGAAAAGTCAATCCTGTACGTATGCGTGTCCATCTAAATTGAAACACTGATTCACCCCTCGAGTCAACGACAAAACAAAACCCAACGCATTACTTTTTTGATAAATGATTTTCAGTTTTATTTTTGTTTTCTATTTGCTCTCTACAATATAATATATCGCAATTATTCAAATGTAATTATATACAAACGTTTCGTAGCAAATTTCATTACATATTATTATTATTTTTTTCTTTTTACTAAATTTAATAGGTATTTTACTTGCCAAAATGATTCCTTTGATCAACACATAGAAAGAAACTTCTTAAACTTTAGGCGAAAACAAAAACATAATAAAGTATATAAGAAAATACAATCTTAATTTATTAAAAAAAATTAACGAATAGGTAATATAATGACAAAAATAAATACACACATATATATAAGGGATAAACTCAACTAAGATCTAAGTAAAAATATTGTTTAAACTATATTACAAAATTTGTTTCTGCTTATTTTTTTTCAATCATTGAAAAACAAAATCAAAAAGATATTATTTCTATTTTATAACTGCCACTTTATCGGGTTTTTTGGTTGTTTCTTCTCGTGAGCCATCTCATCGCCATCTTTGTGCGGTAGCGCGTAAATAGAAATGCTAAATAGAAAATATGTGGAGGTGCTGCCTACTGCGAGAAAAAATGTACCTTCCATGCGAATATCAAATTTTTGGTTAGAAGTTACAATACTTGTGAATATGCTATGGTGCGTGCGCTAGCTAATTCAGTACAAGAACCACTCCACCTCTACGTGTGGTGGATTTTGAGTGGTAAATGATTGCTTGAGTAAATGGTTTTGTGTTTTGGTCTGTTGGAGGACACCGGATTTCCGTTGCTCTACTCTACTGCTGTGATGAGGATGCATTCTGATGGTGATGATGCTGTTGCTGTTGTGTTTCATAGCGCTGTCGCAGAGCTGTCAATGCACTGAGTAGACGATTGTTTGCTGCATCTAGAGCCGCTATTTGTTGTCCCTGGGCTTCTATAACGCGTTGCTTATGCGACAAAGCGAGAGACATTTTCATTTGTTCGCGTCGCAGCTCTTCTTCCATTGTAATCAGTCTGAAAAGGTCACAAGATTGGTTGGTAAAAAATTGGTTGCAGACGTTTGTATGGAACTTACCTTTCAATGATGCTCCTCATTGTTGAGTCTGATTGTTGCATGGCACCATTGCCGCCGTTGTATCGATTCAGGGCGAATATTTCATCGCTCGAATCCCTTAGCTCAGCTTCATCTCGGTCCAGAGTGTGTCGGAGGCTGTCAAGCGTTTCCTGAAGTAGTTGGATTTCTCCGTTTTGGTCGTAGGTATTGCGTGGCTGACGACGACGCTTGCCTTCAATTGGTTGGCAGACACCTGGTGAAGAAAAAAAGACAACAATTACACGAGTACACTGAAGATTGCTAAAAGAGAAGCATCGCACTTCAATTGAGGTTTAAAGCGCGTAATGTAGGGAAGTTGCATAGTGTCTTGTTGTTCCATTAGGATAATGTAACATTAGGCCTTTTTTATTATGCTCAAACGATCTATATAGATCAATGATCTATTGACATTGACTTGGGGAACTCTGCATCTCCAAACCAGTAGATGGAGGTGGAGGTGTGAAAAATAGACTTATGAATCGGCCGAAGCACATTCTCGGATAGGCGACGTAGACGAAAAGTTAAACCGCCATCACAAAGCTGCAAACAAGTTTTTTTTGCAGATCAACAATCATTTTATTAAAAGGAATTGAAATAATATTGAAGAAGTCTGATCCAAAGATCGCATTCTATCTGATGATTAGTATGCGGTACCGGAAAATCAAGTCCATGTAATAGATAGATATACAGGACACTTGAAAGTGATGACGGTAATTCAGAAAGGCTAGGAATACTTGGATCGCACAAGATCAGCAAAAGATTTCGATTGAAATTATAAAGCGAAACCCCGTTGCTCACAGAATAAGCCCGAGAAATAAACGCTCTTGAAGCTTAGGTTCAAAGGAATTACTACTTACCTTCAGTATCTGTTGAGCTATCGGACAGGGTTCTCGCCGAATCCAAGCTCAATCGTCTTTGGTATCTGTTATTGTTGCCGCCCACAGTTGGACCATTTGCGACTAATTTTCCATTCAAATTATGATGATGATGTTGCCCATTAGCACCGCCGTTGTATAATGCCACCGGACCTGCGGTTGGATGTGCGTCGCGAATACTCCGATTAAGATAGCTAGTAATCGGTGCATATGTGTCATTTTGTGGACCGTATTCCTCTCGTTTATACTGAGGGTTCGTGCGTGGCACACGTCCACCACCGCCACTGCTGCTACTCGTACCACTCAACGATCGGTGGGTTTCCACGTGACCGTTTTCGGGAGCAATCGACTTGAACGATATTACATGGTAATTATCCGTGCTAAGACGTTCCTCGCTACTCGATGGAGTCAAAGATGATGACGCTCCACCAGTACGTTCGAGGTGGGTGGCTCGAGCTGTTATCATGCCGCCCGCCTTGTTGGGGAACACACTTGAAATGGAGTAATTGTTTGGACGATGGTGCTGTTGCAGCTGCTGCTGCTGCTGGATTAGCTGTGCTTGTTGCGCCTGCTGTAACTGCTGCTGCTGTGGCTGTTGAACATGATGGTGATGGTGATGATGATGGTGGTGAGCATTGGAGTTTGTCGATGAGGCTGTCGACGAGGCCGATGACTGCAGTTGGTAGATGGGATTCTTAAATGCCAACGGTGGTTGAAGACCACCACCATTACCACCCATATGTTGCTGCTGCTGCCTGTGCATATGGTTGCTATTTGTCTGCTGTTGAACATGCTGTTGGTCGACCGGACTGGACGAGGGGGTATTTATGCTTTGGTATCCTGAACTGCAGTGACTGCCTTTCGAAGTGAGTGGTTCTTTGGATTTGTTGGAATCCGCTGCGGCTGCAGCAGCAGCAGCAGCTTGTTCCTCAGCGTATTTGAAGAGGTCATCGAGATCCTCTAGATTCTTTGGCATATTACTATTGGGGTTGTTGTCGTTGGACGAACCGATTTGGATGGGTGAGCTGTTCGCTAAATGATGATGAGCTGGATCTGGAATGCCCAAATTCAATTTGCTTGGTGTTCTCTCACCGAGTAGACTTAACTGCGAGCCATTCATTCCATTTTTACCGCGAGACGCAGCCAGCTTCAAGTGTGGTGTTGGGCTCTTTCGGACAAATGCACTTGACGGGTCCAATAGACCGATTTGTATGAGATTTCCTCCTCCACTAATCGGAGTGGCGTCATCATAACTATTATTGTTGTTTCTCGGTAAAGTGGTAGCTCGTAATGAACTCGGACTCGATGTGGTATTCCCATTGGTGCTGCTTAGTGTGGAAAGATTCCCATTGCTAGGGAAATAGTGTGCGTTAACGACGCTAAATGCATTTGCACCGGACGGGTTGACACATCCTCCCGCTGAATTTCTGTCCACAGTGCTCGTGGCCGACGACGGCGGTGGTGGGCAGTGATGCTGAATAGTTGTTGGAATGAGTATAGCTCCACCATTTTGTGATGAAGCGATTGATGATTGCGACTGTGAGTGATGCAACTGGCCATTATTATTGTTATGCATGCCATTGATGCTCGACTGGCTGTTCGAGTTCCGTTTGTGTTCCTGCAGCAGGGGTGTGACTGTTGGATCATTGTATCGGAAAATATTCTTCTCCAGGGAGCTGGGTGTCAAGACTCCTCGAATGATGCCGCGTTCGGGTGGAACAGTTTTCTGTGTTTGTGGTTGAGCCCCACCAATATATTGATGCTCATCAGGGTTGTGATTCTCTTGGTTGTCATGAGAGAAATGATTTGATGCGATAGCTTTGGTAATCTCGTCGAGAATATGTTGCATGGGATCCAGCTCACGCTGACGATTCTCACTCAGTTTCTGTACACTCTCTGACAGGAGGCTATAGAGTATTGAAAGCTGCTTGCCTTGGTCTATATAGCCGGACCAATCAAGAATGGATTCTGGAGTAGAGTGTTCTGGGCGGGTGGAGATATTATGCAGGAACTCTTTCATTCTTGGTGCCTCCTGCTCGAGGAAATCATTTAAGAATTCCATGAAATTCTCCTTACCCTGGAATCGCGTGAAGTTCGCCAGAGTTTGAAGGGTCTTTGCTACTAAAGTCAGATTGCGAGTGGCTCGGATGGATGGGAGTTCTACAAAAAAATAAACAAAATTACACTCGTGACACATGAAAGCGTTAAAAATATATATGTACTTACCATTGGTGATGTTAAATAGACTCGGAGACAATATCGCTGGACAGAGGAATCGCAAAAAGATTGATGCTGAAATCAAATTGTCGGCCATGTCCTCCCGCCCGAGCGTTTGCAAACGTTCTCTGAACGTTGCAAAACACTCTCGCAGCTGAGGCGGGAAATGCTTGTGTGACTCATAAATGCTTGACCAAGCACTGCGGACTGCGCTTCGAAGAGATTGCTGTTGCCGAACAAGGGATCCGGTTGCCTTAAGTGGATCTACCTCGCAATCACGATCCGACTGAATGATCTCATTGATCGGTCCCGACAGAGTGTCTTGCAAATACTGTTCCCCAGTTAGTTTCAAAAATGCCTCCATGCTCTTGGTAGCCAATGAATTGCCTCGGAATGTCAATCTCTGATCACCAACTCTGAGCAAATCCAATGCCACCACATCAGTGAGGAATGCCCCAGCAAGGCCTTGTGCGTGCATCAGTAGAACCAATGCTTGTCCAATATCTTCTTTGGCTTTAACTCCAATCACCGGCTCAAGGGATTCGCAGACACGCTTGTAGTTATCCTTCAAAAATGCCAAGAAATCCGCGTACACGTTGATGGGGAGGATATCAGTGCTCTGGAAGCGACATTTTATACGTAAAGTTGGCGTTATTTCCTTCGCCCTGTTGATGCTATTGTCGTTCTTCTCGCTCAGAATCTGATACCAGTCCTCGGAGAACAGTCGAGATGTGACTTCGTGAATGGGAATCTTCACTGATCCAACGAACTGATGTTTGTCGCGTTTTTTCTTTTTCTCCACTTCACGGAATACATTCACCGTGATAACATTTATGTCCGGTATATCGGGAAAATCAAAGTATTCACCCCAGAACAGCAGATCTGTTTGTAGTTTGACGCTGGTGCGCCCGTAGAGGGTTTTGTCCAAATGCAACTCACAAAAGTATTTCTTCTTCGGTGGAAGATTTTTGGCCTCATATATCCACATTTTCAACGAGTTGTCTATGTGGCGGGTATGCTCTGAATTGGGAGCAATCGATTTTCGCAGACTATAGATCCATAGATCACGTTCTTGGCGAGAACCACAGCTGTAATAGCGTTCACCGCGGGGTCCACCACGAACTTGGAAACAGTGACGGCGTCCAAGAACCGATTGGTGGACTGGTGCTACTCCAACAGCGCCGGTGCAGGAGAGATCTGTAAAAATTTAAAGAAATAATATAAATACTGCACTGATGTGGAGTTGGTAAAAGGATAACGCTTGAAGTGTAAAATTAGATGCGAGCGAATTGATTGGTGTCAGCTCAATAAAACAACAAATATATCGTTATTGGTTATATTTGGCAAACGGTGCTTTTTCATCGTTTTGAGTCTACTCAGAAAAGAAAACGGCCGAATTGTCTAGTACAGCTTTTGTCTATTAAGTCGATAGTGAAGTCGCGGTAGGTTTCCCTTTGCCATCAATGAACGGTAAGTGCCTTCCATATGTAGCAGTTGGAGTTGCCATGAGTAGCCAAATTTTCAGGAAAGGATGAAGTGATCACCGGCGATTTTGAAAAATGTAAGTAGTACATGTTGAGTTCACGAAAATTATCAATAATTATTTAATGTTATTTTTTTAGAAGTTTGAGAAGGGTTTCCATAAAACTCGCGGTCTAACAGCACGCTACCCTACAGGCCTTGACTGCCCCTAACAGGAGAGACTACAAAAAAACGTATAGCAATACTCACAAGGTACGTTATGCCGTTGGAGAAGCTGGGCATATTATAACTCTACATCCAAATGTGCTGTCCTTTTTCACAGTTCTTCATGACCTGTGAACAGTATTGTTAGATAAACTTACATGAGCTTTTAGCTCAATGGGTTTGTGAACAAGCAAAACTACTTTTTTCTGAAAACCAACAAGAGGCTTAACTATAAAGCCAAATACACAAACCGAAGGGCTCTTTTTACTATGGTGTTCTAGCTGCTGCAGTTGTGGTATCTTTTTTCAACAATTAGGCCAGAATACCGCGTTATAGTCAAGTGCCTACGTTGCCAGACAATGGATAGTGAGTTTTTCTTGGAAAATATGACATAACGACAAGATTAAGTCGCAAAATATAGCAGTAAATTAGTCAGCTATTTGACGGGTTTTGGTGCCACTCCTTAATCATAAAGTCTGGGAAGCCAATACATGCTTCAAATTGAGATAGAGCACCGAATGATCGAAAAAGTGGCCCAAAATTGGACCGGTTTTGATTTTTGATCCTGTCGTTATTATTTGAATTTGTACAGCTTTGAAAAGGAAGACCTTGCTCCTTTTAAGGAAGAACTTTGGTAACATAGGCGATCATGCTCAGTTCAGTTACCACCATATCAAATTTAGGTAAAGTGACTGCGGGACAGTTGCACATTTAAAATAAAAAAAAAAAACATTAAAATAATAATCTACATATCATCTACCTCTACAGTTAAATAAATACAAAAATAAACACATCACCTATTGTCGACATAACCGCATGACTTGACAGTAAACTCTCATGGGATCGGGATCCTCTCAGTCCACCCGAGCCTCGTTTGGTTCGTTCTAATTTGGTAACGGATTTTGTACGTTTTAAAGGATTGGATCTGTAAAAGAAAAAAAAAAAAAAAATCGGTAAGCCTCTCATGAAAATCCCAATTGCATGACCACTAACCTCTTGGAAAAGAAATTTGTAAACCTTGATGTGGTGTTGTGCTCCTGTTGGTTTTGTTTTTGGCCCAGAATCGGTGTTGCTGGCGCTGAGCCCCTTCTACATGCTTTTTCGTATGACGTGTCTGGAAATAAAAAAGGCAAAACAGAACATAAGAAGATGCGCACACACTAAATGGAAATTAGATAAATTGTTGGCAAATCCAAATGTAATTCAACAATTACTATTCTCGGCTGACAGTGTGAGAATATCAAGCAGTAAATTCCATTATCACGATATGGCGATCGACTCCGTAGTCGTAACAAAAAAAGAGGAAGATACATTCGTGACAATTCCATTTTTGTCTGGTTTGCATTGTGCGTTCTCTTTTCTTTTTTGTTAAATGTTAATTGATTTCTGGCTTTTTTAACACTATTTAACTTTCGAATTGTTATTCTGTTATAAACAATCAATATTTTATTTAAAACTATTGAATGCAATTTCAACGATATTTATACAATGAACACGTTTTGATATTGAGTGAGCA